>OX422219.1:472525800-473184728 GCA_949130495.1 Sambucus nigra | reverse complement strand
TGGAGAATATAATGCACTTGTTTAGTCGGCTAAATTAGCCCAAAACAGAAATTTTATTAATCCACTATATTTACAACAATGGTTATATATGTTTAGTTGGCGAACTCGACTAAAGCATTTACACTACAAAAAATACACAGAGAAACTACTAGCAAAATCCTAATGAGGATGAGGCCTCTGAGCAAGGTAATCATCCACTTGGGCTCTTCGGTCATCATCAGGATTAGGGGTCAACCCCTCCTCAACTTCATCAGCATTCGACTGCAACAACTACCGAGGGATGGCATCGATGGGTATCCACTGATCATCTCTCTAAAAAGGATTGGGAATCCGAGTAGAGGGGGAGATTTCATGGTGATACCAGAGCATTGAGTTCCTTGGGACTTTCATCTCCTTCAATTCACTCAACCCCCCCCCCCCCCCTGATGAAGGCGAGCTCCTTAAACTCTTCCAGCCTAGTCGGAGCATCTTGCCAACCCTGATTGTAACCGTCAGCCCATTCCCGTCGAAGTCCTTTTTTAAACAGGTGCCGCAGCCGGGTAACATCCCTTTGGAGCCTAGCAGTGATCACATATGCTCGCTGGCATCACCTTGAAGCTCTTCCATTTCCCTATCTCGAAGCTCTTCCATTTCCCTATCTCGGCTCCTGGTGCTCCTGCCAGCTCACGGAACGAATGGACCAGTGGAATCTCGCAGCACAGGGGGAACATCGCTCGAGCCAGCCCTAGCTCGCGTCGATGAAGAACCTCGCAGTACATGGGGAACATCGCTCGAGCCATCCCTATTTTGCGTTGATGAAGAGCCTCACAACACTGAAAGAGCGGTGCTCGGCGCATGCTCCCTAAGACGTGAGACCTCTTTCCTAAAAGATTCATTTTCCTGCTGAAGCATCTCACTAACCTGGTTGATCTCAAAAGCATCGAGAAGCTTTTCTCTCAACGTATTCATCACTTCTTGCACTGAAGCACCAACCTCTTCCATTCCCTGGAGCCTGTCCTTCAACTTGGCCACAAGCTCAGACTGATCCTTATACTTTTGATTCCTAGACCTAAGGGATTTGCAAATCATAACAAAGGCCTGGCTAACCTGAGGACTCGTATTAGGACCAAGGGTCCTGCCCAATTGAGATGTGGCAGGAATATACTATTCTATATCAACCAACTACAAGACATAAGAAGGCATCGAAAAGAAAGACAGAATCAGTGCACTCGGAAAAAGAAACATTTTCATTGATAAGAATTAAAAGTACATCGAACAGCAAAAATAAAATTTACAGACAGAAAAAAGCAAAATACAAAGTAATCCTAGAAGACAACTAGTTAGCAACCTCGGGTTGCTCAGAGGTCGATGGCTGCTTCCCTTTATCAGCATCAGTAGGAGCACCGCCTTCAGTAGGGGTAACCTTTGTCTCCACAACGAGGGACTAGGAGACAGGATCAACACCCTCAAGAGAAAGGGCAAGAGCATCTTCATCCACAGTCGACTTCGGACCCGGGTTGTGCTCTTCGAACAGAGGAGAGTCGATATCAACCCCAGCAGCTAAAAGGGCCTTGTTCTAACCCTTCTTGAAGTTCAGACGGCTGATGTAGCCTATCTGAACCTCAGCATCTTCATATGCAGCAGTCCACTCGGATTTGTATGAATCCTCCTTGATGGTAGCTTCTTGGGACTATTTCTCCTTTAACTACTCGGTTATAACCTTGTTCTCCTCTGTGACAGCCAACTTGCTCGAGAAAACCAGGTTTTAGGCTTCTCGTAGCTCGTTTAGCTCTTTAACTGTCGCGTCCTTCTCCCGATTGGATGTAGCAAGAGACAGATCGGATGATATCCGAGCAGCATCAATGTCTTTGAAACCAACTTCGAGCTCTGTACCCTTCAACCTCAAGGCAGTATTATCTCTATCTAGTTCACCATTTGTCTTCACCAGCTCATCACGAGAACGATAGAGCACAGCGAATTCGGTCACAAACTGCAGGAAGAAATAAACATTAGATTAAGGAAATAATGGAATTCACTAAAACATTGGGGAAAAGGGAATAGTCTTACCAAAGCTAGCCTCTGGCTAGCCTGTAGGGCCAGTTGATCAGACCCCAATGCCCTTTGGCGATCAGCAGGAAGAACTGCTCTCTCGAGCAGCGCGGGGGCCAACTGAGGAGAAATTACAACTAAAGCCCCCTCAGGCAGGGCAGACACGGGGACTAAGGCTTGCCCAGCCTTCGTCCTCGCCTCCATCTTCCTCCTTCTCCCTTTCCATTCTTCTCCTCTACTTTATCCTCTTCTTCTCCACCACCTTCTTCCTCTCCTCCTCCTTTTTTCTCTCTCTCTCCCTTACTTACTGTTCTTCTTTCCTCTTATTCTCCTGCTCCAGAGAAGAAGACCGAGAACTAGTAGCCATGGCCCCAGAGCTAGACTTCTACTTCTTCGACCTCTGGGCGAGGAAAACATGATCTTCATCATCATCATCCTGAATTAAGTTCTTCCTTGGAGGATTCATCTCCTCGCTCGAACTGCTAGATGTGCTCGACGACCCTCGAACTTAAAAAATTCCCCACACTCAGAGGAACTTCTACTACTGGAGCTTCCTTCACCCAAATTACCTCCAATACCACCCGCGATATCGCTTTCAGAGCTTCTCTCCTCCACGTCCAACTGGATAGGATCCGCAGCAGTCTCTTCAGAAGTATCGAACTCAGGGATACTGTCCACCGGCCTCGCTATAAAACTGGAGCCAACATTATTGTATTCAAGCAGAAAAGCAGCAGACCGAGGATGCTCGCCATTAGCTAAAGGATCCCTAATATTCCATGCCTTTACCAATTCGGAGATACGAACCTCGCTGAGAGCAGGTTCCAAATTCTTCGACTTCGTTGAAGACAAAACAAAGAAAAGTCATAAAGATCACAAGTCAACAAAGATTAAAAGAGCAGAGCAAAGTCTACCTATATATTCTTCCACATAAATGGGAACAAAGAACCTATCAGACCACGACCCTCCAAACTGGGGAGAAAACTGTCAATTTCTAGCAAGGAAGCCCTCTTGCCAATAGTCCTTATGGCAATCAGGTAGGTTTACTACCAATACCCTATCAGGACTCCTGACTTTGAGGTAGAGGACACCAGAACTGGTTCAAGATATAGAATAGCAAAAGCAGACCTTAGTAAGCCCTAACTTGGTACCATATAATTGATTTATTTTATGGATGCCATTAATTATCTTCCACTCATTAGGCGACACTGTGCAGGAACAATATTGAAATAGCCAAATAAGTGCAAGAACAGATCGTTGGAAGGAAAAGTGAGTCCCCCTTGGGAAAGAAACAAAACATGGAGCCCATGGGGATCCTCTATATCTCTAATGTTTCTAGGGGGTAAGCGCATCACTCAATATCTACCCACTCTGGGATGTTATAAAACTTCCTAAATTAAGAGACCGACCTATTCCCAATCGTCGCCATCTAAAAACCCTAGAAAACTACGAATTCAAAGAGAAAGTACGAAGAAAAGGCACAGGAGACTTACAAGATGGAAGTTCGACTCGAACGATGAAGAAACACGAGCCCGAATAATAGGGAAGCAATGAGAATGGAGACTGAGAGAAGAAAGTATGAATCGCTAGAGCTCACAGGGAATGGAAGAATGCTGGGAAGTTGAAACGACGGACGAAAAGTAACTGTTCTTGAAAACCTTTAAGTGTTGCTAATCATAATGTACAGGCCTCGAAGAGGATGCCGCCAAAATTAGTTCTCTAGCTTTTGAAGAGTTTCACGAGATACGAAGCAGCCATTATGGCAAATCATTGAAATTTATTGAGGCCAAAACATGGCCCAATAAACTTAGGGGCAATTGTGGGTACTCAAAATTAAGATGATGGACCTAGACGAGTAGCCCAATTCTGGCGGCCCAAAGTCTAGAACCTCCATCTCCTATTTTGATTATGATCCATTCTCTTCCCACGTTCCCATTAAGGGAGGTTCAAGGGATAGATGGAAGACATAGGGGAGTCCAACTCCCCCACTTACAAAAATGAACATGTATATATTAAACCCTAGGTCCGGGGTAAAGGACAAGCTGTATTCTATGTAACCACTCACCGGAGTATATAGAAATAACACCGTCTGTACCACCGTGGATGTAGGCACTTATTCGCTGAACCACGTACATTCTTTGTTGCGTGATTGTCATTTTATATTCCTTACTCTTGCTTAGTGATTGCCTTTATCCTATCTACTTGTGTTTCATAATAATTGTCACCATAAAGAGTTTCAAGAATTGTAAATTACGTGACGTGTGATACTGATTAAAACTAACTCGTAAGTTTTGTAATAAAACTTTATTTAGTTCAAACCCTAAACAAGCATCTGAAGTGTGTCTGTCAACCCATAAATAAATATAAAGCATGTGACACAATAAATATGTTGACACACAAATTTCAAGAAAAAAAACCTTTCGGGTAAAACCTTTATTTCACTATGAATTTATAAATCGCAACTTATAATTACATAGAGAAATCTTCAATGGATCAACGCACAACCAACCCACAAAGACTCGCAGTCTTGAACTTAGTAAGAGAATACACGCAGCACCCTCCAAGGACTCGCAACCCAATCTTCAACAAAGAATCTTCACGTAGCAAGATCCTCAAAGACACGCAGCCATACAGTGTACAGACGCACTCCACGAAAGATGAACAAAAGGAAAGTGTTCTTGAAAATAAAAACAATTCACTAAATCATATGGGAGTTTTGTGAATTGAAAACCAAAAAGGAATTAAACCCTAAAAGAAGAAGCCTAAAAGAATTCTTCTTTCGCAGTTTTTCTATTCGTCAAAATGCTCTGACTTCTTAATGAAAACGTTACCAGATAATGAGATTTTATAGAAAATTGCACCGCCTCAAAAACAGAGCTCGTTCGAACGAGATCAGCATGTCGCTCGAACGAAGGACAATTGTCGTTCGAAAGAGATCGCGCGACATGCATCTCGCGCGACGACATGCTATGTTGCTCAAATAACAGTTGCAAAAAAAAAACATTATTATTTTAATGTCCGCTTCATCACTTAAAAAAAAATACTCATTCTTAAATTTTGAAGAAAAAGTCTGCTCCAACACTTAGAAAATATTTTGTAAAAATATCCCAAAAGCTCTAAGTGAAAAGTTAAGGTATTAAAAACTTAACCTTACCAAAGTAAACTTCGCGAAGTCTTGAATGTGGAAGAACTTGAGCAATTCAGATCTATCATTGATGTAGATGTTTCTTGAATGCTCTTGGATAGTGAAGCGGTATATGACATAGTAAATTGATAACAGACCTATGAAAATATGTCCTTACAAATCTCCCCCTATGTCTATGCCGGTACATACATAAAAAAATCCGAATTTTCAAAAACCAAAATGCCTATACAAATCTACCCTCCCATGAATAAATTTGCAAGACCTCAAAGATGTTCTTCAATCATCTTCGTCAATTCTCAAAGTTTTTCTCATCAGGCTGTGAAACATCATGATCTTCAATCTTTGTACCTACACACATGAGATAAAGAAAAATACCTTCGTGACGCATCGAGTTTCAAATGATATAAGAATAAAGCATCAATAATCGAATATCCCCCATAATGAAAAACTCCCCAATAACATGATAATTCTTTCTCCCCCTTTTTATGATGTCCTCAAATAGATAGATAAGAAGAAACAATCAAAACATGGAATGTCACGATTAAATTCATAGCAAACCAGAATCAAGTTACGCGCATGCAAAGGTATATCTCTCAAATTTCACAAAATATTTTTGATTTTTCAATTTTTTATACAAAAATAGGATACTAAAAATCACACCATGGATTTAAACTCATACAACCAAGTCATGGATACGGAATTTATGGGTGTGAACACATTCGATAGGAAAATCAACTCAATCAATCATATGTGCACAATGCATAGTGTACTCCTAATGAATGAACATCAATGTAAATCAAAGTCAAATGATTTCCACACCAATAACGTCAAAAACTATTGAGTGCTTTTTCAAGATTTTCAAGGACGTGCAAATCTGTTATAAAATCTCCAACCAAACTCCCTCATATATATTTTATTTTAGAGGTAGTAAACTAAATTCTCAAACTTTGGAGAATTGGTGCAAGACCTAAATGGCCCATATTTGGCATGAATTTCGTTTTATTGCCTTTAAATTTTTTCGATCTCTTTTAAACCTCTTTGGACCCCGAATAATATAATTCCTCAATTTTCTAGGTCCAATTTAAAAGGCGGCTTAATCGCAAAGGATGAAAAATCTTTCGTAGCCCTTCACCATTTTTAAATAAAGCACACAAACTCACAAAATTATTCTTACGTGCACATCTTTCTTATCAAGTTTTATCGTGCTTGGTTTGTTTTTAGGATAGGAATGAAGTGAAAACACCCAACCAATATGTGATAAGACACGCACAATAATAAAAAAAAATCCATGCATGTGTGCAATAAAGGAAAACATGAGTCTAAGATGTAGGAAGTAACACTTAATTACATATTAATGACTCCAAATATTACAAAACACGTGGATGAATTTATCTATTGTCTTAAAACACTATCAAATAGTCACATGAAAAAATGGAATGATGTTGTGACTCGATCATCCTAAGTGTTCATCCATAAACGGTGCAAACAAAATACAAAAATCTTTTGGGATTTTTCAAAAAATTTATCAAAATAAAATCTTTTTGTATTTTTCAAAAATTTTCAAAAACAAAAATCTATAGAAAAATGATACATACTAGCAATAGGAAAATGATGATATCATGAAAAACATCCTATGCTAGTAAACCAATCAAACCTCAATCATTAGGTGCGGAAGGTTTTTCAAAGGTGGAGCCAACTTATGAAAAACCTCCATCAAATCTTGTGAAGTTTTGACCAAAAACTTAACTTGCTCACCTAAATGTGCAAACTCTCTCATGTAGTCTCCGGGAGCATGTAAAGTATCATGTGCGGGTGCATGTGTGTCAGAAACACGTGTAAAAGCAAAATGTGACATATAACCCAACTTAAAACAAAATTCCTTAAGGTGACCTCTCCTCTTGCAATGTGAACAAACATAAATAGGCCTAGGAACACTTCTCTCAAAAACTCTAGGAAGCACTCTCCTAATAGGAATGGGTTGCCTAGGTAGGTTAGACTGAGAATCACGTAAATCTAACACTAAAGTGGGAACCCACTCGGGTGCTAATTGGGAAGTAGAAGCACCGTCATGACTTATTCCTAACTTCTCACCTTTACCCTTAAGAACCACCTTTTTAACCTTCTTTGGTGCGTTCTCAAAATTGACTTTGACCTCCCTGGCATGTTCGAGATCACTCTCGAGTTGGGATACACGTGTCGTCAGACTAGACACCGTGTTGATCAAATAAAAATTTTCCCTTTTCAAAACCTCCTTCTCTCTCTCCAAATCTAACACTCGACAACCTAAATCCCTATTCTATTTTTTCATTTTTAAGGTCTCAGAGTACAATTCTCTAAAGGATTTTTGGAGATCACTTTCATCTCCACTTTCACTCTCGCTATCTCCCTCACTCGAAGAACACAAATCACTATCATCGCTCTCGTGTGCACTCTCGTGAGACAAAGTGGGTGTGCTCAAACGACTAGAAAAAGTGACAACCATCCCATGTGCTAAACCTTTATCTGACTCATCTTCCTCATCACCCTCACTATCAATAAGTGTGGCAAGTATGGATACTTTCTTCCCTTTCTTTCTAAGCAACATAGGACACTCAAATGACTTATGCCCCTTAACCCCACATTTAAAACAAGTTACATTCTCCAAATCTTCCTCACACTCATCATCTGAGTCATTCTCTTTTTCCCTCTCACCGCTCCCTTTGGCCTTTCCTTTCTTTTTTATTTTTCTCAAAAAATCTCTTCTTATTGGAAGAATTATGTTTATTTATGTTATCAAATTTTTTAAATTTTTTTGCAAACAAGGCCATATTATTAAAATCAAAGTCTTCCTCAGAATCAGACTCACAAAACTTTTCTTCGTTTTTCTTACAATTAGTCTTTAAAGCAATGACATTATCCTTAACCTTAATGGTTTGGGAAAACATGTCAATCTCATAGGTTTGAAGATCTCCTACAAGTTCTTCCAACTTGAGTGATTTCAAATTTCCCAAAAAGTTCAAAACAGTGACTTTAGGAATAAAGAGTTTTGGAAAAGATCTCAAAATATTTTTAACGATACGCATGTTATCAATCACCTCACCTAAATTAAAACATGTGTTAACAATGTCCCACAAACGTGCATAAAAATCATCAAAGCATTCAGACTCAGACATGGTGATAGTCTCAAATTGGGTGGCCAAATTTTGTAACTTTGATTCTTTAACAGTGTTCGTATCCTCATGTGTCAATTTCAAAACATCCCATGCCTCTTTAGATGTAGTCCACGTCATAAGTCGACGGAACTCGTCGGGAGTTGTAGCTCCAGAATAGCACTCAGACCACGAGAGTTAAAATTAGACATTTTATAATCATCTTCAGTCCAGGCTGACATAGGTTTTAAAGAGGTCATATTATTAACGGTGACCGTGGGAGAAGTCCACCCATTTTCACAAAGAAACCAAACACGCTAGTCAATGGCTTTTAAACTAGATTTTATGCGAGCTTTCCAATATGCATTATTATTCCCATAAAAAATAAGCACCTTATTAAATGAATGTTCCATTCGAAAAAATGAGATTTTTCACAAATTTGATTTTTCTAAAAATCAATATTACACGATTTTACGAAAATAAGAATACACGATATATTAGAGCAACCTGCACTGATGCCAATTTGTAAATTACGTGACCTGTGATACCGATTAAAACTAACTCGCAAGTTTCCAATCAAACATGATTTAATTCAGACCCTAAACAAGCTTCTAAAGTGCGTGTGTACCCCCATAATTAAATATAAAGCATGTGACACAATAAATATGCTGAGACACAGATTTCAGGAAAAAACCCCGTTTGGGTAAAACCTTTATTTCACTATGAATATATAAATCTAAACTTACAATTACATAGAGAAATCTGTAATGGATCAACGCGCAGCGAACCCACAAAGACTCGCAGTCTTGAACTAAACAAGAGAATACACGCAACACCCTCCTAGGACTCGTAACCCAATCTTCAGCAAAGAATCTTCACGCATCAAGATCCTCAATGACACGCAACCATATGGCGTAGAGACGCACTCCACGAAAGATGAACAAAAGAAAAGTGTTCTTGAAAATAAAAACAATTCACTAAAGCATATGGGAGTTTTGTGAATTAAAAACCAAAAAGGGATTAAACCCTAAAAGAAGAAGCCTAAAAGAATTCTGCTTTCACAGTTTTTCTGTTCGTCAAAATGCTGTGACTTCTGAATGCAAACGTTACCAGAGAATGAGATTTTATAGAAAATCGCGCCGCCTAAAAAATTGAGCTCATTCGAACGAGATCAGCATGTCGCTAGAACGAAGGACAGTTGTCGTTCGAATGAGATCGCGCGACACGCATCTCGCTCGAACGACATGCTATGTCGCTCGAACGACGGTTGCAAAAAAAAACATTATTATTTTAATGTCTGCTTCAACACTTAGAAAAAATACTCATTCTTAAATTTTGACGAAAAAGTCCGCTCCAACACTTAGAAAATATTTTGTAAAAATATCCCAAAAGCTCTAAGTGAAAAGTTAAGGTATTAAAAACATAACCTTACCAAAGTAAACTTCGCGGAGTCTTGAATGATGAAGAACTTGAGTAATTCGAATCTGTCTTTGATGTAGATGTCTCTTGAATGCTCTTCGACGGTGTAGTGGTATATGACATAATAAATTGATAACGGACCTATGAAAATATGTCCTTACAAGAATACTAAACATTATGATTAAATCCAACATATGGGGGGATAGATCAAGTTAGCCAGGGGAAGTAATCACATCATATTCTCAAAACACCAATGAAGACCGCGAAGTTTATGTGGAAACCCCTCTCCCACTTAATATTTTAAACATGAGGATATATAAAAAAAACAATACAATTAATTCTAAAATCCCGCATTTAATCCATGGTAATTACTATTTACTTATAAAAATAAAATTACACACTCACACTATTTTATTTTTCCAAAAATAAAAGAATTTTTAAAATTGAATAAAACTAGGGTATCAAAATTTATATTATACCTTTAAATTAATTACATGGTTAGATTCAACTTAGAAAAGAATATATGAAAATGGATTTTCTAAACGAAAAACATGATATAGGCCAGTCACAATAATAATCCATGTTGTCCATGATAATTATGGGATCCTAATTATTCAATTAATAATCATACGAAAAAGAATCAACATGTTAGATACTGAAGAATCATAATCCAACACAATAACATGGAATAAGATTTCAAATAAGAATGAAACTATCATCCCATTATGGCCTAAAACTCTTCTTGGAGTGGAAGTCTTCAAGAATAATAAACCAACTATAAGTAGACTTCGTTCCAGATAAGAGTCCTCCTTAAAGAAGATTTCAAAGTGTCGTAGAGTTCTTCATGTACTTTACCTCATGAACTAAATCACTGTAATTATGGAAGAAGGGGGAACAAGATCCGTTATCAAAACTAATCATAATGGAAAGAACTAAACCAATCAAACAAATTTGACATCCTTAAATTGATATGAATTGGAACCTAAATGATTTGATCTAGCACATAATCTATCCGCCCCCTTTACGAGTTAATCCGACGGTCCTTCAGCAGCTTTGTAGCACAACAAATTCATCTTTACTTCACAAAAGGCATGAAAAATGACTTTAAGTCATCTGGATCTTCATAAATCTTCACGAAACTTTGTCCAGCACCCAAACCCATGTAAATACATGATTTGAATAGTGAAAATGCATTAAATCCCCTCACAACACATCCAAATTCATTAATAAAACAATAATAACGAAAACCTATTCATTAAAACCATACATAATCTAGGAGTAAAAATTACACAAATAAACCACATTATGATCCATTCATGCAAAAATAAACATGTATGAACATCTACAAAACTATGTTAGTACGAGACCATACACAAAGATGCCGAATCATACAACATGCAAAAACTTGGGTTTTCAAGGTTGGACAACATGGGACTTTATGAAACATGATCAATCTATAATTGAGGTATTTTATACTAATGTTAGGAAATAGGAATGCGTAAAATTTTAGCGCTAATATCTTTGATTAATCATGCATTGGAATAAAATCAAGAACTATTTTTATAGAATAACCATATGGTCTACAGAAACAATAGCATAGTGAATATTGTTGTTATTCATATGAGGAGAAAAAGGTTGAAGAAGACGGAGATATTTATTCCCTCCTAAGGTCTCCAAAAATATTGCTATAATGCTTTGAACTTATCTATTCTTCTAACATATGATCAACCAAAAGAAAGCATTGTGGTCGCTCTTAGGAGAAGAAACTATGGTGAAATATGAGAGAAGTCACTCTCCCCCCCCCCCCCCCCAAAAAAAAATAATGTACCATTAACCTAAAACCCTACCTTATACTAATATAAATATGTATAAGCCATATGATTAGCTTTAACTAGGTTTCCAGAGAGTTTAGGGCCTATTACTTGGGTATTTGACTATACTGGGGACTCAAGATAAATAATTAAATTCGATTCCAAATTCATACTCAAAAATCCAAATTACAATTGCCATGATTATTTACTTTCTTTATTTAATCGTGATTAACTCCACTAAATAATCATGACTACATTTCAAATTAATTATCTTTAAATAACTCAAGATAAACCGGTCTTATTTGCAAAGTTGATTGTGGTACACAATATGATTGCCCACGTAAAGTTTTCGACACTAGTTAGTCAAATTAATTTTTTGAAAATTAGCTTAACAAACATATAATTATGTCCTTGATTCTTAGACTTACTTATTTTTTACCCCACCAAGTTATAAAATATTCAATTGACTAGGTTTTACTGGTGGAAACAAAACATATAAGGCTATCAAAAGTGTATCACAATCCAAGGTATCTCCTAGATGCGAATTTCTCTCAATTATGATCTTAAACCTACTCACATAATCATTGCCTAACTTGTTGGGATCAATAGTCCTATAATTGAACCACATCCATAGAAATGAAAGAAACAATCATGCAAGTAATCCAATCCTTATAACCCCTATATTAAGAATTTATGTACCCTTTGTAAATAGTGTGAGATTACCTAAGCCTAATCTGGGCATCCATTAGACATAAATCTAGTGTGTTATTCCGTTTAATACATTTCTGGATGTACTGGTGACAATCCACAATGGCACTATAACACAATTTATCAATCCATCATATATGCTCTTATAGTTTGAGATAAACTACAAGGATTGTACATGCAACTATGCCAATAGGATGTCAACTTCATATCTAGGTTGTGAACTGTTCAATTGTACTAGAACTGAAATTTCAATCTCCCGTGATTAATCCAAACTCAACTGACCGAAATTCCTACTAAGCATCGAAATTCCTACTAAGCACAATTAACTGACGTGTCTTTAATATATTTATAAAATAAATATGAGGCATTATCATAACCATAATTATTATTTTAAAAATAAATGACATACCTTTATTGAAAAGTAAACATCACACGTGGTGTTTATAATAAAAACCCAACAAATCATTCACCAACTCATTTTTTGTTCTAAGAGAAAGCCACATTGACTTTCAGATCACAGATAACTTCAATATCGGTATGCCGTTCAAGGCATTTTCTAGCACATTTTTCTTTCTCGAGTGATATTATATATTAAAATTTTAATCCTTCAAGAACTATGACCAATGATGCTACATCATATTTAAGTCCCTCTGCATGAAGAAACACTACAAAATATTATAGTATGTGAACATGTGCAATATCTCACCCAACAAATAATGTCTCTACACTCAAAGGTAAAAATGTTTCTAACTCCAAGTAATGGGTGGGGGTAATTGCACTCATGAGTCTTAATCTACCGCGTAACGTAAGCTATAGGCCTATTTTTTTTTTATCATTACACACCAAAGTCCCTATGGAGAGACATATGTATAAACCCTGTAATCAACCCATAAACGTGGTAACACAAGCATCAAAGTTAAAGTTAACTTAGCCTCTAACTCTAAAAAAAAAATTCTCAAAAATCTCATTCCATATAAATGGTAACCCCTTCATTGTTAGGTTTGTCGAAAGCCATTAAATCATTAAGAAGCCTTAAATAAACCGATAATAGTTCCATGACAAACCTCGAAAGTTATGCACCTTCATAGTGTTTTGGGTTATCCCCACTCTATCAATAATTACACCTTACTCGGATCCACTAAAATTCCTCTGTACATCAAGTTATGAGCCAAAAGCTGCAACTCCCAAATTCAAAACCCATACTAATCAAACTTTGCATAGGGATGGTGATCTCGTAGTGTTTTTAAGACTACCTGGAAATGCTGAGCGTGCTCACTTTTTGTTTGACAATTAATCCAAATGGAATTAATGAACACATTGACAAACTGATACATGTACTCATTGAATACACAATTCGTTAAGTTCATAAACACTATTGGTTCATTGGTTAACCCAAATTACATAACCATAAACTCGTTTGACCCACATCATGTTAAGAATATTATATTTTGAACATAATGTTACCGAATCCTCAGGTGATTATAACCTAATCACAAGTCAATCTTCAAAAAATAATATGAACTCCTCAAATATTCAAACAAGTCATCCATACGGGGTAACAAATATTTGTTGCGTATGGTGACCTTCTTCAACTCTCGATAATCCACACATAACATCAACAATCCATATTTCTTTTTCACAAAGAGAATTGGAGCTCCCCGAGGTGAAGTACTCCTCCTAATAAAACCATATAAAAGAAACTTATCAATTTGTTACCTAATCTTTGCAATATCTAATGGATTTATATAGTGAGATACTTGGGCTATCATATTAGTCTTTAACTCTAAGTCAATCACAAAGTCTATATCTATACTCTGTGGTAACCTGTAATCTCTTAAAATACGTTCGAAAACTCACTAGCAGTAGGATTGGAATATAATGATATAGTGAATACCTCTAATGTATCCTCTAATATGTAATAGAAATGCATGCTTGACCATCCCTCGAGACGTGGCATCACAGTTCATATATTTCCAATCCTCTAATGGAAAAACTATGGACGTCCTGACAAGTAGACATGGCTAATATCAACATATGAGACACATAATGTGGCTTCCATATATATATACATCTATATCATGACACAATAAAAAATAAATGCACCTAAACCCAATGTTGAATCTATGTGTGATAAAGTAATTAACGTTAAATCTAACATCATTAAACCGAGTGAAGGATCTACTGACAAAAAATATTATGCACCCGTATATGAAGGAATACAACGTCAAAGTGTCCATGAATATGAAACATACCCTCTACTGCCATAACTGGCACCAAATCATCTCTTGGAATGACGTGGTAAACATCTCCATACTATTATTGTGGTTGACCTTGTGATTGAGCCAGTGGTGGAGCTAGTAAAGGTGGAACTGCAATAACTAGTGTGGTCGGTAACTAATAACGATGTCCCTATGGTTATTGATAAACTTATTGACCTATCTATCCCTAGGAGTCCCTGATTTACCTTAGGGAATCTCTTTCCTGTGTGCCTCAACCCACCAAGAGAAAAATAAATTCCTAAAAGCATCATTTTCTGACACCTACCCTACTCTTGGTCTTGATAGCCTCTACCTTACAACTGTCCCTACTAGACTCTGCCCTATTATCCTTGGCCCTTATAGGACTTCTTCTCTTATGAGTAAAGGTAGTGGTGATCATAACCCTTTTTCCTTGTATGAGGCTTATCTATCTACTATGGGCCCTTATACTTTTAAATCCTATGTGCACGAGAAGACAATACTACCTCATCCTACCTTACTAGGATGGCTAGACATTTCCCTATGGACCTCTAGTCTCATTTCCCCTTTTGGAACTCTCGGTGATCATGATAGTGAAGTAAATTTCCATTCACCACCTACGTATAATTGGGTTAGGCCGAGTTCGTAAATAATATATACTTAATCTTCCATGTCAATTGCGGATAAAGTAGTCCATCATCTTCAGTTTAGTGTCCACCTTCATGAGTGAAAATAGTAAGATATTAGTAAAATCCTGACCATACTTTGCAACAGTAAGACTCTATTGATTCAAGATCATAAACTATCCCCTTTCCTCTAACTATTGGTGAAAACTACTTGCCATCTAATATCCTAACAAACTCAGTATGATCATATGGCTTCTCTCCTCTAAATCAATGCTAGACTCCCACCAATGTAAAGCCTTTATCACTAGCATAAAACTAGCAAGAATATTTATTTGAAGATCTATGCACTCTATCATCCTCAACTTATTCTGTATGACCTTCATCCCCTAATGTGCCACCATGATATCAATGGTCCCCATAAACTCTTACTGGTTACATTTGAAAATGACCTACGTGCCCTCTCCCAAGTAGATAGTTATGGGTGAGTTGGCACTGCCATATGCAGTTGTGGATGCTAGGGAGAGTAATCACTTTGTATTGCAATGGACACTATAGTTTTAATTGCTTAAGAAACAATGACAACCATGTTGACTGGTGGTTCTACCAGTGGTGCCTATTACTGTTGTGGCTACTACTCCGATTTAGTGACCAGATTGGAATCCCTACTAGGAGTTGATCATCTTATCCTTCCATTTGATAGAAAATAAAGAATTTGAATTAGCTAATGATCATCAATATAAAATAAAAGGAATATTAGGAATAAAGATCTACTACAAAATAATGAAACGCAAATCTTAATGGAATCCCATGGATTTTAAGACACTAGAACCTAGGATGCGCCAAAGCTAAGGGTGTGTCAAATAATTTACATAATTCTTTGCATCAACGAGTATATAGATAAATATAATGTAAACCATCCACCAATCATAAAGAATAAAATTAATAAATGAAATAAATATATTTGTCTCTAACATGAATCATATAACTAAAAAATCTCCATAAACTGCATGGAAAATAATTGATAGTATCCATAAATACCTAGTGTGAAAATTAGAATAGAAATAACTCTAAAGCCACAATGGTTCCACAACAAATCTTTGAATAATAAATATATATTTCTGATGGAAATGACTAGAAAGGAAATAACATCAGGTACTAAGGAATACAACTAAAAATCTAAAAAGAGGCAAGTCTGATTTCTCAACCATGTTCCTCCAACTTAAGAATGCCTGGAAAAATGTTTTTGATAACTAATGAGTCAAATCCCTAAAGATGAAAAAATAACTTACTTTATCAAAGTAGTAATAACATGTCACTTATTTCGGTAATCAAGAAAACACGTTATAACTCTTATGAAAAAGATACCTCACCTCTCAATAGAAGTGAAATCATCTACTACGATTTCTCTATAATAAACCAAAAATATAAAAAATAAGTAATAACTCCAAGACCATACTATAAGATAGCCCATTTTGTCATGCCTCTACTATAACGATATCCCTATCCATACTCTAAGGATCCAACAAGCGTGGTCCCCATGTGTCACTCATATAAAAGATATACACGATATCAATATAAGTGCAATAGCATGACACGAACTCTTCATATAACACGTAAATCATTAGAATAATCAAAATATATAATTATCATAAACCACATGAAATCTTGAACTCTCTGTAACAACCCTCGCTTTTGAGATTCTATTTTATAATTAATCTGCTAATTATAGTGATTAATTAAAGATGTTGATTTGTGGAGTTGGTATTAATTTAAGTGAGATAAGTTAATATCTACTATGATGTCGCATATTTACCGTATGTAGAGGTGAATTTTTCTATTTTATGTTTTATTATGTCCTAAGAATTTAAGATGACATTGGGCTTAAAATGGAACCGGAACCTAAACTAAATTATAAAACCTCCAAATGATAATTTGGAGGGTGCCATTAGTTCCGGGAGGTTTGAGATAGTCAAATTGTGTGCCATATTGTATTTCGAGTTCTCGGCACTTTTGACTAGTTGTAGTTATTATGACTAGATGCGTATTATTTTACCGCAAATTAATCACTTAAGTTGGAATTTTAAGCAAGCCACGATTTATGTCTTCAACTAAGTTACTATTCCTTTAATTATCTTGTTAAGCATGGAGAAAGAATAAGGAAGAAGAACCTTGGGGAAAATAAGAGAGATTGAAGCTTGGGTGTTGATCTTGCCTACAATCTTCACCAAATCTGAAGTTACAACCTTGAGGCGAGTTTTATACTTGCTAGTGTATTATTTAAGTAGAGTAATTAGCATTGATAGTTATGGATATGTATGGTTTATGGAAGTTAGGGTTTTCTTTGATTTATGGGCTTTAGATCTTTGGAAGTTATATTGATATGATTTGGAGGTAAAATTTGGTTGGATGATGCATTTATGATTATTTGGTAGCATTAAAGGTTAGGAAATGGAATGAGTTGAAGTTGGGTAGAGATATGGAGTCAAAGACTCCATAAATTAAACTTGGAATTTCTGCAGAACCGAATCGATTCGATGGGAGACAGTTTCCAAGCCTGGGTTGTCCGAATCGGTTCGGTTTATCCGAATCGATTCGGCCTTATGCAGAATCTCATTTTTCCTGATCGAATCGATTCGGCTACTCCGAATCGATTTGCCTTTGAGATCCCAAATCGATTCGGCTAGTGCGAATCGATTCGGAAAGCCTATTTTTCAATAACTTTTCTTTTTAAATTTTACCCCCTTCCTTAGGATTATGACCTAGGACCCTTCTTATATGAAGTAAAATTTGGATTTTAGAGTCCTAGTTGAGTTTGGTCGTTACCCTATAGTTGAGTGGGATCACTTGGGGTTAATTCTAGGGCACTTGAAGTGATACTTAGGTATCACTTCTCTTTTGGAAAATAAGTTGAAGTTAGAGTTCTAATCCCATATGTGGAGATGTTAGAAGCTTTTGGTGGTATATAAAATCTTGGGTCTTATGATAATTCGAGAAATGGTTTAGAGAATACTTTGGGACATAATGATATGATGAAATTGAATAAGATATATTCAAAGATAAATGTTTCAAGTAAATGAAACACATGAGATTCATGATAATGAAAATGGTATAAATTGGTAATTGTTAAATTACTTAAACACACCTCTCTAAATGCTATCACAAAGGAATCTCGCGCATGAGGTGATGTCCCCTGACTATTGAATGCAGGCTGACTATAGTCCTCGGCCATATGCGGGTTTAGTGTATGTTTTTCTGCGCTAGTGAGGTAATTTCGGGTTTGGTTATGACTCACTCGCAGGCATATGGCCACTTCCCGATGTGCGTTAGGTGCCCAGGTTGTCTTGTATAGATAGGCCCTGGAAGATGATAGTCATTTAGGGGCGCTCCCAATGGGGAAACTCGGAGGGAGGTCTTAGAAACGTTATATTTATATGAATATAACCTTTCTAACTCAAGTGGGACTTGAGGTGTGTAAATTGCCATAAGATATGTGATGGTAATTATATTCCTGCTAAGGAATGGAAAATGATAAGGTATGGGAAGAAATGAGATTTAATTTAACTTCTTTTGTCAAATTTTATAATTGTTAGAAACATATAATTGCATTAACACATTTTATGGTTAGGTTGTTAGATTTTCATTCACATTATTATTGATTCATTGTCCGTATCTATCATGTTTCTTACTCTTCTGGGAATCATATATAAATCGGGCCCTGACCCGTTCATCTTTCTATGTTGTGCATATTGTGGTATCCGCTCAGGTGCTCCTCCGCAAGGGCGCCCGTTATGAATTTCCATTCTTATGATTTTGACGAGTTGTATGACCTTGAGGATGATTACAGGATGTTGTTAGACGCCCTCATTTTTGCAATCTAGTTATGATCGGGTATTACATTCGGGCTAGTGGCCCATAAATTGTAATTGTTAATGGATGTAGTATGTATCATATATAACATTGTGATGTAACTGTGGACCGACAGATTATTCGGTTCTTTTACTATATATTGTTTTGGTTAACTATTTATGTGTTCTATGGAAATTCCACTTTTGTCAGATTTGGGTTGTTTAATTTATTTCTTAAATCTTTCTTTTAAATCAAAATTTTGACAACCTGCTTTCTGATTTAAGGAGTGGCTTGCCTATATACCTAATTATTTTTATGATGATGAGGATGATATCCATCCATGATTCCGTTATGTCGAGGTATCGGGCTGGCCACCCCTTATTTCAGAGAGCGGGTTGTGACACCCTCGAGGACATTCTCGTACCTCTATCGGTATATTTTCAATGGTCCTACTGAGTGTAGGATACACAGTCGCATTGTCTTATAGTAACATAATAAAAAATACACGATGGATCAATTTATCCATGTCTCCCATTGTGAGACAACGACAAACTCAGTGTAGGATCAAAACATCAACCTCCACATAACCTGTTGTAATAGATGGGATGCGATCCCCACTCTCACAATCCATTTAAAAACACCCCCCACTGATAGATCCCCCGTGAACATATGGTATGTTCTCAATCACACAAAGAATAAATAGAAACACACATACTGAATAAAGTGTAACAAAATAGACATGTGTATAACGTATATCATACGACACATTTTATGCCTCACCTCTTGGATTAAGAATTTATTATAACATGTTAATAAATCACATGTATAAGTCCAAAAATATCTGGAATCACACTGGATCCCTAAGTTCCCAAAAAAAATCGAGGAAATAAATAAAATAATTTTTTTTAAGCTTTCGTGCCCAAAAATGCATCCCACGATCGCACCCCAAAGGGTGCTATAGCAGGATGAACCTTGCGATTGGGGGTGTCAACCCCGAACTCCAATTTTTCTTTTCTGCAATTTGTAATTCCAACACAATTTTTAAATTCTCCTAAAACGAATTCTCCATTCAGGCTTACAAAACCTCCGTATAAATCCTAATACACCTCCTAATAATGTCTAAAGATTTCTTAATAATATCCTAACATTATAGGATCATTATCTGACAAGGATTCATCATAAAATTTTTATAATAATCATTTTTAATATGTCTAAATTTTGGGTGATTAACAAAATTTGATTTCACAATTAATATGTTTTTTCAGCTCTCAAAATATGTTTTAAATACATGAATCGTCTCTATAAATTAACTATAAACGTTTTATAATAGATTGATAACATATTACATGGTTTAACTTATTAAATACAAACGATGTAAGATTGATCTCGTATTCAACAAGTTTAAAACTTTAACATACATGACCTAGGATAATACATGTTTAATCATCAAATCAGATTCCTAACATTCGTACAGTCCCAAAATTAATTCTTCACAACAATAAAAACATAAATATAGTTAAAGTTGAAATATGATAGAGTTGGCTATTTCTTTCCTGTTAATGAAGGTTAAATGTCCTAGCTTTGAATCTCTTTTTTGATCTCCTAGTTCTTTTCAAAAGCCTTCCTTATCTCTCCTAAATTTCCTCTTCTACTATGGTTCATGATTTAAATTTAAGGTAAATGATTAATGCGAGTCAATGAGACTTTTATATCTCAAATCTCTCAGGTTTATATCCCCAACGTGTTTCCTCAAGTGTCTAATACAAAACTCTAAAAATACCTTTCCAGGACATGTACCACTCTTGAGTCCAGTCCAAACAACAACACTTCTGATAAAAAAATAAAATACACGACTTAAATATTTTTCAAGCTAACCACACAATTAATTTTTTTGGTTAATTAATTGACAACATGGAGTCTGAATGTCACATAACATGCAAATTTAAATGCCGCATAAATTATGCACATATTATTACATTCTCACAAAAGTAGTCATAATTCCCATTTAATAATAAATACAAAATTAATAATAAATATTACAAAATAAAATATGGGGTATTGCACTCATGTTAGGTTTACTACTATTCAAAACTTGAAGTCAATTACAAATACCATAGCTTAATTATCATATGCCTAACTCTAATTACCACTCCTACTTGGAGGACGTAAGATAATTTTCAAATATTAGTGCTAACGAAGAATATTACAACAATTTGAAGAAATAATACACACTTTGAAACTCAACATAGTCCTTAATAACACACCACTTATACCTACATTTCAGAAATATAAAATTCACTCCCCAACTTAAACTTTAAACAAATAGAAAAATTATTTCTTAGAACCGTAAAATAATGAAGCACACATCAAACTATTTTGAAATTATAAATAATATTTAATGATAACCATTAGTTTATTCGCAGTGATAAAATATATTTGATTAAGTATTGCTACAAATTTTAGTTTGAAATTTTCTTTATATAATATTTACAAATAGGATTACTAACATTTGTCTATGAACCTATTCACAATTTTAAACAAAAAAAATCGTTTCAAATATGAAAAAAACTTACCATGATTAAAATATTTCACCAATAACAAACGAATCTTAAACAAAAAGGCAATATTACATTCTAGAAGATATGCATTTTGATTATTATTCTTTCGTGAATATTATTTTAATGATAAAATACTTAGTCTCAACTAATTTTGTACACTTTATTAAAATTACACCAATTAATTTGAGACGAGCGTAAAAGGGACAACATAACTGGTAGTTTGGGGTAAATATAATATTTTTCATGATTTAGTTACAAATTATAATTTACAACTTCTCTTAGTGGATCTAGAGTTTAAATAGACAATTCAAGCATAAAAAATAACATTATTTAAATTATCAATATAAATATTTATTAATATAAAATTTACATTTTCTATAATTATATAGTTAAAAACGAAAGAAAACATATAAATGCATATTCTCTTTGAAAGAAGATTATTTTGTTGTAAAATATATTAACCAAAAGTTAATTTACTTGGCCAAGTATTTCTGACCCGATTATTTATGAAAAGAAATCACTTGGTTAATTAAATTATTACCATATTAACATGTGAAATAAATTAATATAATTTTTTTATTACATTAGTGTTTTTATAGTTGTAGATTGGTGATGAAAATTTTAAAGTTGATTGGAAAAGAAAAAAAAAGTTTTAGAGGAAATATGTTTAAATATGATTTGATATCTCGTTGCAAAAAATACCACTAGATCTGATTATACAAACAAATGGCTTGAAATAAGTTATCGCTGACATAACTTAATGTACAAAACATAATACAAATTTATACAAAGAAAGTATTTGAAAGAATAAAAATTATTATATAACCAATGAATAAAAATATGATTCATTTTGAACGTCATTCATGTTCTCCGTATTATGCTTCTAGCAAATCCGACTTGTGGAAGTCATAATTTATAGAATGATTTGATATTTTTATTAGATTTCTAGGATCAATTTGAAAATTCTTTTAGATCGTTGATTTTTATTTGGACATAAATGTGGTAAAATATATCAATTTAGTAATTTTCTATACAATAATTGTTTTTTGGGACACCCCACTTATTAAAATAAGAGGTGGCCAGCCCGCTACTCCAACAAAACAGGAATCTTAAATCGTCCATTCTTAGCATCACGATCCCATAGAAGATAATATGGTATGACCACCCAACAGTTTAAAAACGGATGTCAAAATATTTTCCAATTTAAATTAAAACTATTTCAGTCATCTACTTCTATAACAAAAGAGTTAATATACAACTAACAATTTGATAACATTTATAAAAACATAACCGAATAAGCTGTCGTTTAACAGACTGATACAAAAGGGTAACACCAAATATAACAGTAGCTAAGAGATATAAACTTGGGCAACATTCCTTAATACCACTGACGAATCATAACTAGAATATCCAAAAGAGTTTGATGCGTCTAATACAAAAATCCTACAACATCCACAATATGCCGTAGCTCCTTAACGCTGGAAGGGAAGGTCAGAATGGGCCCCCTTACGGCGAGACACCTGAACATAAACAATAACCACACCAAAAGACAAAATATAAACGGGTCAGGGTGCTGTTTGATATGATTTAGAAGTGAATAAAATGCATAACAGTTATGAATGTTAAAT
The DNA here is from genome assembly GCA_949130495.1 of Sambucus nigra. Classification (NCBI taxonomy): domain Eukaryota; kingdom Viridiplantae; phylum Streptophyta; class Magnoliopsida; order Dipsacales; family Adoxaceae; genus Sambucus; species Sambucus nigra. Next base: position 473,161,597 of record OX422219.1, on the reverse strand, counting down.
TTCATAAACAGGTTAGATTCTCTCTTCACTTGAATAATTATCCCCACCTCTCTTCTAAAGTGGACATCGTAACACGTATAATTCATTTTTAAGTTAAGTTACCCGAATACTTAATAGGAATAATCTAACTCTATCCAATATGCTTGGTTTACCAATTTATCATATATCCTCACAAGTCAATTAATCATTTATGATCACATATAATCAGAGTTGATTCATAATTCCATTTAATCATTTGCGTTAAAGCATAATTTGAATCAGAACAATTATATTCATACAATAACATTTCTAAAACCATGCTTTCGGTAATTACCCCATTGGATGCGTTCCCTAATTGCTATCATCATCCAGGGCCTAGTGTAATGACCACCCAGGTATCCTAAATCACAACGCGTGGGAAGAGGCCATATACCTTTGATAGTGAGGTATAACCATACCCAGAATTACTTGACTTCGAATAAACAATCACACAATATACAATATAACAATTGGTTCTATGACCTGAGGAATGTACTCTCCCTGCATTAATTATCCAGGGCGATTCACCTCTTACACGTAAGTTCCCTTATGATAGCATTTAGAGAGGTATGTGCATATATGCCAAAATCACAAAATGTATGTATAATGAATTAAAATGACAATTCTTATAACCGAACGCATAGATGTATAATAAATTAAGGCTACTACGTATAAACACTTCCATACTAGCCCTCAAAAGCCAAAACAATAAAGTCCTACTACACACTAGTCCTACTATCATTTTCTTAACCAATTGAGGTATTATACTATCATTTCTAATCCCCAAAATAGGCCCGAATGCCCCCTTTAAAATTAGGGTATTAATCTCCTCATATAAGGTCACATTTATATATAATACTTCCTATAATAAGGTTCCAAATCTTTAGACATACTAGAAAAGGAGGTAAAACAAAGTTAGAAATTTTTTGTAAAACCGCACTATTTCCGAATCGATTCGCCCTTGGAAGTGAATCGATTCGCGAATCGATTTTCCCAAGCCAAATCGATTCGATCAAGAGAACCAAACTTTATGCTAACCTGACGAATCGATTCGGCCTACCCGAATTGATTTTCTAACTCAGACCTGTAGCTTACCATTTACCCGAATCGAAGGGCGAATCGATTCGCCTGGGTCGGACAACCTAGTTTTGACTACGGGTTTATATGAACCCTAAATCCCCCAACTTCTTCTTCTGTCATCTAAACTCAACATCATCAACCAACATCATATATAAATCATTCCTACGTAATAACCCACCATTATGAACCCCTCAAATCATGTTTACATCATATACACAAGGGTTTAAACATCAAAATTACCAAAATCCCCAATGGTTTAAACTCAAGAACCCTAACAATTTATACAAGTTAATCACACACAATAATACATTTATTAAAGTTAGAAAAATTTCCTCAAGATTGAAGTCTCGAATTTCTCCTCGTTGAAACGATTCTACACTCAAATCACCGCTTCCTCTCTTTTTCTCTTCTTTCTCTCAAGATCTTCCCCTCTTTCTTTCTTTCTAGGTTATAAACACAAATGAGATTTAATTTCTCTTTCTAGACTAAATACCCAAAATATCTCAAAAATATATTTAAATATAACATTAAATACTACAACATACTTAAAATGACCCGTAACATCATATTTAAATTGTAACTAGCCAAAAGTGCCCCAAAATCAAAAAACACACCCGACACTTATTTTGACTATCTCAACCATTGTCAGACTAGACATGCCCTCTAAAGTATCATCCGAGATGTCATTTATAATTTCCTATCCCAACGTCATATTACCTTCCTTAAATAGTCCGATTGGGATATAAGACATAACCGTCGCTTTAATGCCTAATGACGCAACATAACATAATATTACACTATTTACATTCATGTAATTGTAAATATGCATTACTCATAAATATTAACTCTGAAATAATACAAATTAATATTTAATTCGATTTTCATTTATTTTAAATGATTAACCAACATGGAAACTTATATAAAAATAATTACCCAAAAGTAAGGGGTATTACATTTTTATGGTAGGTTTGAGGTTAGGTTTGAAATGATACTGAATCTTATCACTTATAGAGGTGTTGAGACTGAAGTATGCCTCAATATATAAAAGAAAGGACAAAAATTTATTAAATTCAAGGAGACAGAGATGAGAATAAAAATAGAGAGAATCCCGCCAAGTTTTTCCAAAGATGACAACCACATTGACAAGTGTGAAAACCACAGTGAGACCACCTAAGAAAAATTTGACTGTTTGATTTTCATATACATTTTTATCTCTCTTTCTCTATTAAAATTTTATTTTCCTTGGTATAATTTGTATATTTTATTTTATCAAAACTACTAAAAGCGTTTATTTTTGTATCATTCACATTTGTAACCAAATCCATGTGATCCCTCTTACATAAAAATATAGGTCACTAAGTGACGAGCTCATGAAAGAACTTGAACCATTTATGAAACTCTCTCCAACTTTTTCCCAAGTGGGTAAGGATGAAATGTGTTCAAATTCAAATGGGTTGAATGTAAATAAACATAACGCATATCAAATCTAAACATAATTTCATCAAAATCAAGAAACCTTAAAGGTGTGTTTGATTAACATCGAAAATAGTTATTTTGACTCATGTTTTGTATTTATTGTACCTTGATTGGAAATAAATTATATACGAAAAAAGTTCATGCACATAGCAAATAATCCATCCCAAACCTCATATTAGGTGGAAAATATTTCTTATTCACCCACCAAAGAATTGGTTTCCATAAAAAATAGAAAAGGTAAGAAAAAAAATCATGACCATTTCAACTCATTTTCCAACTTCTCATTGAAATGAACAATGTTCCAACAATTTTCAAACTTTATAGTCAAACTCACCCTTAAGTTGTCTTAGCCCATAAACGTCTCTCATGAAATACAAGGCATTGGGGAAAATGGATTGCTAAAATTAGACTACTAAAAAACAAAACAAGGCTTTGGATTGGTACATTTCAAAATGCGCAATAAACTACTTTAGCTTATATTAGGTCCGATTATAAGCTAAGGGGAGATATTGGTAAGTAAAATTTTCAAAATCTTAACAAAGAATGTGTAAATTACAAAATTTTTAATTCTTCAATTCAAGTAAAGATTCGAGCTATTTACCAATAGTTACTCATGTTATGTGTTTGGGACAAGAGGATATTAAGACGGAGACTGTGGAGGAATTTGGTTTTCTTTTGTTGGGTTTTATGAACCTTCATTTTACGAGTCAGATAATCGTATGTTGGACAAGTGTCATTTAGAGGAGATATATTGGGAAGATTTTTCAACCTTTTTATGATAATCATAATGTAAATCTCTAGTTCGAGTTTTGGATTATTTTTTAGTCTAGTTTGTAATCTTGGCCTTTGCAATTGAGTTATTGACATTGCATAGGTGAGTAATGTTAGGTTATAGTTATTACTCACCTATGGAATGTCAATAACCTTAGCTACTAAGGAGGAGGTGAGGAAACCCTGACTGGATGAATATCAGATTTGGCTTACAGAATTAGAAGAACTAGGGATTGATTCTTTAATCAATCCAAGGCAAGTTTACGTTGTCTAATAGCATGATTAGAATTGGGTTAGGACGATAGTAATGTGTTGTCATTTTTTAAGATAAGTTTACGTTCTTTTATTTTATATTGTGAGATTTATTTATATACTCTATATCTTGTTGATTGTGGATTTGGTTAGTTTTATTGAGTACCGCTCCGCTCTCCCCGGGAGGGGTGTTACAAATGGTATCAGAGCTTAGGTATACGGAAATCCTCGAGGCTTGGGTTTTGGGTTCATTACATGATTAGCCATTTTTGGAGACTGAGTATTTTCGATGATATTCGTATTAGATTTCGAGATTAGATGTGAGATATTTATTTTTGGGAGACGAGATTATTTTTGTAGATTGTTGTAGTGGCCTGGTTTGGAGAGTTAGGCTTTCGCCAAATTTTGAAGAAAAAATTCCATTGTTAGTGAGGAAATGTAACAAACCGTGTAATTTTGGGGTATTTTAAATTAATTTAAAAAATATAGAGAAAAATAAAGCTTTTGATTTAATTATTTTTTCTTACTAAAAAATGTTGAGAATTATTTTTGAAGACGAGATTTTCACTCGGTTTCAAAATTGGAGTTAAAATGAACTTTTAAAGAATCTTTAACGATTATCCCTTGGTTTTATTTTTAAGTCGGCAGATTCAAAATCCCTGAGGGATTGATCTATCGACTCCAAGGAATCGATCGATTGACCCCATCAGATTTTGTGTGCAGCAAGGTTTTTAAAGAGTTTTTTTTATTCAAATTCCTATTGTTTTGCCTTCTATAATGAGGTCGGGGGTGACCATTTGAGAACCAACTTTTGGCACAAAAATATGCAGTAAACATATATTATTTCCTCTCTTTTTATATATACATAGACCCTTTATAATTATGCATTCAACCTTAGTTTTTGGAGGTGTTCTTGTGGCTGTTTTGGTGTTTGATCTTGGAAGAGTTTTGGTGATGTTCATGGAATGATTTTGTTGGAGTGATCTGATTTTTCTTGGCAGATTTATGTTGGTTTTTTATGGTGGTTTAAGGTATGGGGTTTTGCACTTATTCTCCTTAATCTCTTGAGAGTTATTCCCTTTTATTTCACATGATTATTTACTCATATTTGATTTTCCAAATTCAATTGAAATCTGAAAATTATTGTTGGAATCTTATTTTGATTCATGTGGTATTATATTTATGTTGGGCATGTTGTCATGAGATTTTAATATGGCATGGAGGTTAGGCAGCCGTCAAGATTCCTATTCTGGCTACTTGATGAAGTATGGCGCGGTATGGTGAGGCTTCGTGACTCGGTTAATGTGTTGTTGAGAAATTATAATGAAAAAAAATCTTGTGGGATTTGCATTTAATCTGAATATTCGTACTCGTATTGTTATGCTTTATTCAACGCTAATATTTGTTTAGCATCCTTTCTGTCGTATTGTGTACTTCCCCATATTTTTTTTAGTGGAAGGTTAGCGCGGATTTGGGGCTCTATGGACTAATTGGAGATTGATTTTTAGCTTGGATATATTAGGAAGAATATTCGAGAGTACACATGAGAAGATTTGTATTTATTTTGTTGTATAGAGCATTGGCGATTTATTTTATTTCAAGTTAGATAGTTGTATTATTTTGAGAGACTTTTGGATGTGCTTAATTAGAAGTTTGAGATTAGTGGATTCTTTTATTTTATATTTTGGGATTTATTTTGATGCTCTATACCTTTTTGATTGTGGATTTGGTTAGTTTTATCGAGTACCGCTCCGCTCTCCTCGGTCGGGGTGTTACAAATGGTTACACTCGAGATCATTACTAGGGTGATATAGTCTTAGGCAGTGGACTCATTCTGTCAGGATCGAATTATACAATTTCTAGCCGAGGGGACAGAGTCGTATTTTGTGAGCTCAGATGGGGGGCTAGGCTTCAATGGCAGACTAGTAGTTCCAGAGGGGGAGGAGTTATGACATGCAGTGATGGTGGATTAATATGGTTCACGATTGGAGGTACATTCCTAAGGGGATAAGGTGTAGCAGGATATGATGCGATAATACTGGTGGAGTGAAATGAAGAAGGACATTGTAGAATTTATTTCGAAATGTGCCACTTGTTAGTTGGTAAAAGTGGGCAACCAGAGACCGCCAAAGCTCCTACAGCTATTAGAGATCCCTATGTGGAAATGGGAGAGCATTTCCATTGACTTCATTATAGGGATGCCTACATCTCATAGAGGTCACGATTCCATATGGGTGATTGTGGATGGTTGACCAAGGTATCTATGACACCCTGCCTAATTAAATGCAAATCATTGTTTAAAAAGATTTAGCTTATCTCAAATTACTCATAAGATTTTAAAACCAAACAATATCATTGTTTAAAAAGATACTTCCAATTAGCAGCACGACTCTCGTTTTAGCTTCATTAATTTATAAAGTTTTCCAGTGTCACATTATACTTTTCAAGCAAGTATTTCCGATTTGTAGTCCAAAATTATTTCTCTCTTACTATATCACAGCAATAATTTCAATTTCCCAAATTTCAGATATATATATATTAAGTACTCGTATAGTATATATATTCTAACAGCACCAACATACAAACTATGGTGCAGGCATACTCTGCTATCCAATCCCCGTATCGCTCAGACTAAGGGATATACAAGTTCAGAATCAATCTCGAACTGTATCAACATATATACACAAAACAAGATTGAGGCGAAGCATAGATTCCAAATCTCTAAGAGGTCAGTACATACCCCACGCCTCTTAGGACCGTCTGAAATATCGATTCGATAGCCTATACCAAGGATATTGATCTTCTAGGGTACAAGTCAATATCCCCCATAAAGGTCCCATCGAGATAAGACTGTTCCAGCGTGGTAACCTCAGGACTAGCGAGTAGCGCGGGTACGTTTTTCACATGTATATAATATATGCATGCACAACCATATAAATATACTCCTTATCATTATATCAACATAGGTTTCTCTCATCACCCATAATTACGATATTTATCCTAAATTTTCACATTAAGTATTTTTATAAGGGTTCGTCACTAACCTTAACTCGAAGGGGTTTCTCCAACTCATTTCGCGACACTCGTGAACTCTATCCTCACAAGTATGAAATTCAGTAAGTGTCCTTATTATGTTCCAACATAACTCTCTTACGCACCTCACCCTTTAATTCATAAATTTTCCAACCCGAAAGTAAATATCCCATAAATACCCTTCTCGTTGAAGGTTAAAGGTCCCAACATTTATTCATATGCTCTACTGGTCCTCCATGTCTCCCAAAATTATTTTATTAAGAATGCCCAAGAATTATAACACGACAATTTGAATAACTCATTTAAAAAGGGAAATAGGAGTCTGCCAGGAGGGGTCAATCGATCGAAACTTCGATCGATCGAAGCTCTATGCTCGATCGATCGATCAAGCAGGTATTTTGATTTCTGCAGAATTGTAGTTACGGGTTCTACCAATTTTCCTCATCCAAATCCATGTTTTCCAACCCCAACATCCCAAGAATTCTACTACTAACATTATAACAATATACCAGATGTTTCTAACGTAAGGCATGTACATATTCATCATTTAAACATGGATTTTCAACCCAAAATTTTATCTAATTATCAAGAACCCTAGAATTTTCTTAAACAGATTTCTAACCAATTTTTCTCCAGAATTTCTTTCTTATAATCATCAAAATTTCGTGGTTAATTTCCTCTACATGGCAAGGGTTTCCAGAATCATCATATCAACCAATACTACATGGATTTTCCTATCACAAATTGGGTTTTCTTCCACATATTTCATCCCTAATCATTCCTAAACTAATATGGAAATTGCACCAATGAAAATAGCAAGATAAACACTTGCCTGGGATTTTTGGTATTCAGATTTAGAGCTGATTTTGGTATGGTTGCGTTCCTCGTCTCGCGATCTACGCGTTGGCGGTGACGGCGGTGCAAACGGGTGGCTTTTTGGCCTTGAATTGCCTTGAGAGCTCTCTCCTCTCTTCTCCAATGGCTGTCACTTTTTTTTAGAGTTTCTAACCCTAGGTGACCATCCAGATATCTGATATAACCCTTGGAATTTTCGTGGGTTTAATTACCCAAAAAGGTGAAATGTCCAAAACGCCCTCCCGGGTTACTAATTAGGCCTAAAAACACCCCGAGACCCAAACTACACCCCCGGGTATACTTTTCTGACTATCTCGCCTTCCGGACGCGTTGGCGCACTCAAATGACCATAGGGGCAACTTATAAAATATTCACTTTTTATTTATCAAAATTTAGTCCCGACGCGACACGAGCACGTTCCGACTTAAATTTCTGAAATTGTCATTTAACTCACTCATGACATTCAATATAATATATTACTTTGCTCATTAGTAATATTCAAGAATTTCCCATAATTACTAACTCTCATCACGTTAATAATTATAACATAATTAATTTTTGGATTTTTATTAAATAATTCATTCACATTAACTTTAATAAATCCCCAAATTAATATAGCATAAAAATACGGGGTATTACATACTTCCCCCCTAATAACGGAATTTCATCCCGAAATTCGGAAAATAAGGCATACCTTGTAAAAAACACTCTGGATATCTCTCGCGTATATCTGCCTCGCGCTCCCAAGTGGATTCCTCCACATTATGATGCTCCCACCGGACCCGCACAAGTGGAACTATCTTCGACCTCAATCTTCTCTCACTATAGTCTAGGATAGCCACCGGTCTCTCCTCGTAAGAGCTATCAGGCTGTATGTCGATCTCATCTATCGCAATGTGAGTATGGGCCATATCATACCGAAGATATCGTCTCAACGACGAGATGTGGAATACATTGTGGATGCGATGTAAATGTTCTAGCGGTCCCAACCTGTATGCAACCGGCCCAATCCTCTTGATGATGGGAAATTGTCCCACGTACCTCGGAGCCAACTTCCCCTTCTTCCCGAACCTCATCACTCCCTTCATAGGAGATACACGCAATAACACTTGGTCCGCCACACTAAACTCCCGGAAGAATCGTTTCGCATCAGCGGAGCTCTTCTGCCTGTCCTGGGCTATCCGAATGCGACTCATGATCATCTCAATCCTCGCGGAGGTTTACTGAATCACCTCTGGTCCTAGCAACTTGTTATCCCCCACTTCGAGCCAACAAGATGGGGTAACGACAAGGCCTGCCATACAAAGCCTCAAATGGAGCCATCCCAATCGTGAACTGATAAGAGTTATTATAAGCAAACTCTACCAGTGGAAGATGTGGCTCCCAACCTCCTCCAAAATCGAGAACACACATGCGTAGCATATCCTCTAACATCTGATTAGTACGCTCTGTCTGTCCATCCGTTTGTGGGTGGTAAGCTGAACTCAACCTCAACTCAGTACCCATAGCTTCCTGAAAGCTTTCCCAAAAATGTGACACGAAAATCTTGTCTCTATCTGACACAATATTCAGGGGCACCCCGTGTAATCTGACAATCTTAGCGATGAACAACTGAGCATACTGACCCGTGGTGTAATCTGTCCGCACCGGTAGAAAATGAGCCACCTTGGTCAAACGGTCTACAATCACCTAGATAGAATCATGGCCCCGCTGTGTTGTAGGCAACCCTGTAATAAAATGCATGGAAATACTCTCCCACTTCCACGTGGGTACTTCCAATGGCTGAAGCAATCCTGATGGTTTCTGATGGTCCACCTTCACCAGCTGGCAGGTAGAACACATGGACATGAACTCCGCAGTGTCCTTCTTCATCCCACTCCACCAGTATTGCCTCCTCATATCCTGGTACATTTTATCTCCTCCAAGATGTACTGCAAATCGGGACCCGTGAGATTGGGTCATCACTGCATGACGTAATTCTGCTCCTTCTGGAACCACCAATCTCCCACTAAACCTCAAACCTCCATCAGAACTAGCAGAATAGGACTCAGCACCCTCGGCTAGAAGTCGCACAATCTGCTCCTGGCAAAACGGGTCTGTGGTCTGTGCCTGTATCACCCTCATAAAAATATCAGGTGTGACTGACATCACGGATATGAAAGAACGTGCTACTGCGTCCTGGTGACCCAACTCCTTCCACTTTGCTTTCCAGACGTCTGCTAAGCAACTATGTTGGCCTTTCCCGGATGATACTGTATATCGAACTAGTAGTCCTTCACAAACTCAAGCCATCTGCGCTGACGCATATTCAGCTCTCACTGAGTGAATAGGTATTGCAACGACTTATGGTCTGTAAACAAATGAAATTTCTCTCCCAACAAATAGTGTCTCCATATCCTCAATGCAAAGACGACCGCTGCTAACTCCAGGTCGTGGGTGGGGTAATTTTTCTCATGCGACTTAAGCTTGCGGGAGGAAAAATCTATAGCCTTCTCTTCCTGATGAAGTACTCCCCCAAGTCCCCGTAAGGACGCATCGGTGTAAACCAGGCACTCCATACCCGGCTTCAGTAACGCAAGGACTGGCGCTGAAGTAAGCTTATCTTTCAGCTCGTCGAAAGCCAACTGACAAGCGTCGTCCCAAACATATGGTACTCCCTTGCGAGTCAGATTGGTCAATGGACCCGCTATTTTGGAAAATCCCCGAATAAATCTCCTGTAGTAACCAGCTAACCCAAAGAAACTACGCACTTCCGTCGGTGTCGTGGGCTATCCCCACTCCCTCACCGCTGATACTTTACTCGGGTCAACTGCTATCCTCTACTCAGAAATAACATGCCCCAAGAACTGTACCTCTCGCAACCAGAATCCGCACTTCTCGTACATAGCATACAACTGATGCTTTCGTAGAGTCTGAAGAACCTGCCTCAAGTGCTCGGAATGCTCCTCCTCGGAGTGTAAATATATCAAAATGTCATCTATGAAAATGATGGCAAACTGATCCAAGAACTCTCTGAATACTCGGTTCATCAAGTCCATAAAAATGGCGGGAGCATTTGTGAGTCCGAACGGCATCACCCGAAACTCATAAGACCCATATCTCGTCAAGAAAGCAGTCTTCGAAACATCCTGCTCCCTAATACGTAGCTGATGGTACCCCGACCTCAGATTTTTCTTCGAAAAGAAAGTTGCTCCCCTCAACTGGTCGAACAGGTCATCGATTCGAGGCAACGGATACTTATTCCGTATCGTGACCTTGTTCTGCTCCCGATAGTCCACACATAACCTCAGTGAACCATCTCTTTACTTCACAAACAAAACTGGGGTGCCCCAAGGTGAGGTACTCCTACGAATAAAGACCTGACCTAACAGCTGCTCTATCTGGTCTCGTAGCTCTCGCATCTCTGCCGAAGCCATACGGTACGATGCGCGTGCTATAGGTCTCGTATCTGGCAATAAATCTATGACAAAGTCTATCTCTCGACTGGGGGGTAAACCTGGTATTTCCTGAAATACATCAGAATACTCCCTGACAACTGGGATCGAATCTAAGGGAATCAAAACCTCCTTAGAGGTATCCTCCTCTATGTAATACAAATGAGCGGTCGAGCCTCCCTCTGGGTGAGGCATCGCCACTACAAACATCTCTTGCCCCGGAATGGCAAAAAAAATGCTCCCACCGAAGCAATCAATCATGGCTCTATAAGCTGCGAGCCAATCCATACCAATAATCACATCATGCTCGTGTATGTCTAAGACTAACATGTCTGCTGGTAATACCAAGCTACCAATCTATACCCCCACTCCTCGACATATAAAGAAAATAAGTGACTCACTCCCTAGTGGTGAGTCCACACACATCACTGTGCTCTCCGATGTGGCTAACAACCCTAAGGCCGTCGCAAAATGTGTAGCTATAACACAATGAGTTTCCCTCGTATCAAACAAAACCCGACCCATATTACCATGGATAGGAAACATACCCTCAATCGCGGGTGGTTCCTGTGGAGCTGCTACCTGGTGGACGTTATAGACACGTCCGTACTGTAACTGCCCCTGCTGCACTGGAGCTGCTAGAATGGCTGGTAGGGCTGACACCTGGGCTGGAGCTGGGAGTGCAGCCGGAAAAAGTGGTCTCTATGGCTCATTACGGGCACCCTACTATTGTGGAGCCCTATCTCCCTTCGAAAAATCCTGGCGCCTATGGCCGTGTCTACCACATCCAAAATATCGGCCCTTGAAGTTTCCTCCCCTCTGTCCCTGCTGACCACGGCCCTACTGGCCGTTACCTCCTTGCCCCTGTCCCTGTTGGCCCTAATTAGCACGCTGCTGGCCCTGCTGTTGGCCCTGCTGTCGGTGTTGGACCTGCTGGCCCTGCTGATTAGGCTGGCCCTGCCTATAACCTCCATATCCCTTTCTAGAATCACCTAAACGGAATCGCTTAGCAGGGTCCCCCTGGTGGGAACTTTGCTCGTGCTGACGAGTCTGTCCATGAGATGGTGCCCCACTGGCACTATTACCCCCGTTCCTTCCCTGCGGGCTGGACTCTCCTGCTCTCTTGCTTCCCTGCAGATGGAAGCGGTGATCCTTGCAATGTAGCAAAGCGTCATTGAGTACATCAGTGAAAGTACTCAGGGATAAATTCCCAATAAGGTGCTGACGGATCCTCCAATCTAACCCGTCGACAAACAGAAAAATCTTCTTGCTCTCAGTAGGTGCCTCATCTGGCATAATGGTGAGAAGTCTCACGAACTCCTCCTCATACTCTGCTATGGTAAGACTGTCCTGCTTCAGATTCAGTAATCTCCGCCTCATCTCAGTCTGCACGGCGGGTGGAAAATACTTGGGGTCAAACTGCTCCCAAAATGACTGAATAGGGATCGTGTCCCTCTCCTCCAATGCGGTAGTGGACTCCCACCACTGCAATGCGGCTCCCACCAGCTTAAAGGAAGCCAATAACTGCTTTTGCACATCAGTGCACTCATACATAGGGAGGTGCCGCTGGATGTCTTTCTTCCATTGGCTAACTGTGACAATATCAGAGCTACCAGAGAACTCAGGGGGATGCACTTTCTGAAAAGCATCCCAAACCCTCTCCCATGCAGATGGAAGTTGTGCTGGTACTGGCGCCACTGCCTGAACCTGGGGTGGAGCCTGCTGAACCACCGCTAGTGCGGCATTCACCGCTTGAGCAACAACGGCGGCTACTTTATTTGCATTCATCGTTCCTTATGCCGGAACTGCTGGCTGTTCGGCCTGGGCACGCCTATCCTTCGGAGCACGTCTTGGAGGCATCTGAAATGTGAAGAAGTTTAGTAGTCTACAGTTATCATCAAATCTCAAATAGCTGAAGACTTAAACGTAAAACAAGAGTACAACAATCCTAAAATAGGGCTCTATAGCAATAACGTTAAGCTAAAAGCGAAAATAATCCGTACAGATCCTATGGACACTAGAACCGGATGCTCTGATACCACCTGTGACACCCCGCCTAATTAAATACCGGGCGATCACTCCTTTATTAAATTAAATCAAGGTGAACAGTTTGGTTCATTCTTAGCATCACTGTCATAAAAATAGACTTTCCAATTTAACACCCTAAATAATTAAGCTAAGTGTCAAAACCATATTTAAACGTTACTTTCCAAATTTTTATTTAAAAAAAATGATTTATTTATTTATTAACAACATTCAACAATTAAGAATCACACCACAATAAACCTGGAACACAATCCAATTAATTTAAAACATTCGTCAATCGAATGTCAACATGCGAAATATAAAGTAATACAATTCAAACTGAATAAATCCCATAGTGACAATACTAGAAATAACTGATATACAAATGTCCCAATAACAATGAAATAATGGAAAGGGCGACACATGACCAATAAATGAGAATGCTAGATGTGGAGTCAATAAAGGAAGCCGTCTACGCAAGTGACCTGCAACTCCCACCTAAGCTGCAGCGCGTTCCTTTTAAGGGATCCTAAGCAAGACGCCCCTGTGGCTGGGCACCTGAAATATATACATATATATACAAGAGAGAGGGAGAAAAAGAAACGGGTCAGAGCCTGATAGTGTGTATGATTTAAAATTTGTTTAGCAAGTATTTAAATTTATACAGGCCAATGCAACAACATATTAGAGCGACACTCTCTTGAGAAATTCTCACCTCTCTTCTAATGTGCACGCCTACAGTACTAACCTTCCCAACGTTTTATCCTATCATTTTATCACACTAGCCTTCCCAACAATTTAGCTTATCTCAAATTACTCATAAGATTTTAAAACCAAACAATATCATTGTTTAAAAAGATACTTCCAATTAGCAGCACGACTCTCATTTTAGCTTCATTAATTTATAAAGCTTTCCAGTGTCACATTATACTTTTCAAGCAAGTATTTCCGATTTTTAGTCCAGAATTATTTCTCACTTACTATATCACAGCAATAGTTTCAATTTCTCAAATTTCAGATATATAAATATATATATATATATATATATATATATATATATATATATATATATATATATATATATATATATATATTAAGTACTTGTATAATATATATATTCTAACAACACCAACATACAAACTATGGTGCAGGCATACTCTGCTATCCAATCCCCGTATCGCTCAGACTAAGGGATATACAAGTTCGGAATCAATCTCGAACTGTATCAACATATATACACAAAACAAGATTGAGGCGAAGCATAGATTCCAAATCTCTAAGAGGTCAGTACATACCCCACGCCTCTTAGGATTGTCTGAACTATCGATTCGATAGCCTGTACCAAGGATATCTATCTTCTAGGGTACAAGTCAATAACCCCCATAAAGGTCCCATCGAGAAAAGACTGTCCCAGCGCGGTAACCTCAGGGATAACGAGTAGTGCGGGTAGGTTTTTCACACGTATATAATATATGCATGCACAACCATATAAATATACCACTTATCATTATATCAACATAGGTTTCTCTCATCACCCATAATTACGATATTTATCCTAAATTTTCACATTAAGTATTTTTATAAGGGTTCGTCACTAACCTTAACTCGAAGGGGTTTCTCCAACTCATTTCGTGACACTCGTGAACTCTATCCTCACAAGTATGAAATTCAGTAAGTGTGCTTATTATGTTCCAACGTAACTCTCTTACTCACCTCACCCTTTAATTCATAAATTTACCAACCCTAAAGTAAATATCCCATAAATACCCTTATCGTTGAAGGTTAAAGGTCCCAACATTTATTCATATGCTCTACGGGTCCTCCATGTCTCCCAAAATTATTTTATTAAGAATGCCCAAGAATTATATCACGTCAATTTGAATTTAACTCATTTAAAAAGGGAAATAGGAGTCTTCCAGGTGGGGTCGATCGATCGAGGTCTGGGGCTCGATCGATCGAACCTTCGATCGATCGAAGATCTATTCTCAATCGATCGATCAAGCAGGTATTTTGATTTTTGCAGAATTGCAGTTACGAGTTCTACCAATTTTCCTCATCCAAATCCATGTTTTCCAACCCCAACGTCCCAAGAATTCTACTACTAACATTATAACAATATACCAGATGTTTCTAACGTAAGGCATGTACATATTCATCATTTAAACATGGATTTTCAACCCAAAATTTTATCTAATTATCAAGAACCCTAGAATTTTCTTAAACAGATTTCTAACCAATTTTTCTCCAGAATTTCTTTCTTATAATCATCAAAATTTCGTGGTTAATTTCCTCTACATGGCAAGGGTTTCCTGAATCATCATATCAACCAATACTACATGGATTTTCCTATCACAAATTAGGTTTTCTTCCACATATTTCATCCCTAATCATTCCTAAACTAATATGGAAATTGCACCAACGAAAATAGA
The DNA here is from genome assembly GCA_949130495.1 of Sambucus nigra. Taxonomy (NCBI): domain Eukaryota; kingdom Viridiplantae; phylum Streptophyta; class Magnoliopsida; order Dipsacales; family Adoxaceae; genus Sambucus; species Sambucus nigra. Next base: position 473,146,224 of record OX422219.1, on the reverse strand, counting down.
AAGATAAACACTTGCCTGGGATTTTTGGTATTCTGATTTACGGCTGATTTTGGTATGGTTGCGTTCCTCGTCTCGCGATCTACGCGTTGGCGGTGACGGCGGTGCAAACGGGTGGCTTTTTGGCCTTGAATTTCCTTGAGAGCTCTCTCCTCTCTTCTCCAATGGCCATCACTTGTTTTTAGAGTTTCTAACCCTAGGTGACCATCCAGATATCTGATATAACCCTTGGAATTTTCGTGGGTTTAATTACCCAAAAAGGTGAAATGTCCAAAACGCCCTCCCGGGTTACTAATTAGGCCTAAAAACACCCCGAGACCCAAACTACACCCCCGGGTACACTTTTCTGACTATCTCGACCCTTCCGGACGCGTTGGCGCACTCCAAACGACCATACGAGAAACTTATAAAATATTCACTTTTTATTTATCAAAATTTAGTCCTAACGCGACACGAGCACGTTCCGACTTAAATTTCCAAAATTGTCATTTAACTCACTCATGACATTCATTATAATATATTACTTTGCTCAGTAGTAATATTCAAGAATTTCCCATAATTACTAACTCTCATCACGTTAATAATTATAACATAATTAATTTCTGAATTTTTATTAAATAATTCATTCACATTAACTTTAATAAATCCCCAAATTAATATAGCATAAAAATACGGGGTATTACAGTATCTCATTTTCTTCCAGTTCAAACCGATTAAACTGCAAGGCAGTATGCTCAGATCTTCATCGCCGAGATAGTGAGACTCCACAGGGTGCCCCTCGATATTGTGTCCGACCAGGACAAGATATTTGTGTCCCGATTTTGGGAGGGATTCCAGGATGCCATGGGTACGAAGTTACCATTGAGTACGGCCTACTACCGTAAACGGATGGGAAAACATAATGGAAATTTCATATGTTAGAGGATATGTTGCGAATGTATATCCTTGATTTTTTTTCGGGGGGGGGGGGGGGGGGTTGGGAGCTGGTGGAGTGGAAAAACCGAGCGTCCGTGTAATACGCTAGTCGTTGTTATCGGCTTCCAACCTCAATACAAAAAAAAACCTAAACTTTTAACTACACTTTTATGGAGTATAGTAGTAAGTCTGGGTATCGAATCCACAGGGAATGTTTTATAGAATTTAATTGATTTATTACTTCTAAAATAAAAATGAAAAAGATGATGATTGGGAAAATTTATATTAAAAAATTACTTAAGAAAAACAAACTGAAAAGTGCAAAAGAAATTAGATCTGACAAATGGGAGAAAATAGGGTAGGGTACAATCCCTCAATCCTTAACAAATTACCCTTTAGAATACTAGAATTATAAATCAAAATTCTTGATTAAATCCAGTCCTTATCATCACTAAGCATTACATATATGAGGGTCAAGCCCGCATCGTATGAAATCAAAGATCAATATAAAGCGGTGAACGACAAATTATACATACAAAGCATTCTTAAACATCCCAAGTACCTAGGGCAAGAGAGATTAAAAGATATGACAATGCATATATGATTTTCATTCACGATTCAACCAATATTTTCATTTATTTTCTAATTTTCCATACAAATAGTTTGTATTAGGATTGAGTTCATGTACCCCAACCCTTGGGAATTTAGCTAAACATGATTTTATTAAAGAACAAATTCATACACAAAATTATGGATCTACAAAACATGGTAAATAATTTGCAAGTAATAAAATAAGAGAATGGAAAGAGTTTACTTGAATTCAGCAACAAGGAATTGAGATTCAGAATACAAACTAGGGTTCATACAACTCTTGAAGGAATAGAAAATTTGCTCTCAAAATCTAACCCTAAAATTCAATCTAGCACTTCTAACCTACTCCTAACCTAGCCTCTCTCTAGCAACTCCCTTTAAAATGATGTAGGTCATGGGCTTTTATAGCACAAAATCTCGAAATTAACAGCCAATAGTGCTTGTGGAATAAGTTTTCCAAGAGTTGCACTGCATTAAATGCATAATTAATGACAGAAATCCGCACATCCAGACTCTTCATTATCGCGCAACTTCAAAACATCGTAACTTCTTAACCGTAGCTCGGATTGAGGTGCTGTTTTTTCCAGTATTCTTGTAATTTAGAGCTCTTAAACTTTCTAGTTGGCCCCACCTCCGGAATAAGGCTGAAAATTACAAAAATGCCCTTCAACTCTCCATTTCTAGGTTTCTTTCACTGTTTTGCGTTCTCCTTCGCACTAACTTGCGTGAAATACTTGTAAAACACATGAGAAATACACAAAACAAGAAATACTTGCCAAAAAAAAGTTAGTAGAATACATTTGAGACAAATCCAAGCTACTTACACTGCACGGGATCATAAAAATACTGAAATTAAGGGGATAAATGTGAAGAATATGTGCCTAAACACACCCCCTAACTTAGAACTTTGCGCGTCCCGAGCAATGTAAATGAAATTAGCCAAAATTCTACTCTTAAAAATTCCTTTATTAAAATAAAATTCCACTTTCGCAGGCACGCGATTGCATTTAGCGTATGCAACAAGCCTTTAAACCACTAGGTTACCCTAGTAGGACGAGTTTTGTCTCATGAGGGTTTGCAGTGAATTTACCCACAAAATTCTTTATTGACTCAAATAAATATCAAAATATTTAAAAATTGTACAATTTAAACTTTTCAAAAAATAATCACCATCAACTCATATTCAACTATCTCAAACCATAGTGTGTGTGTGTAAAGCCAAAAATTAAACCTCAAATTTCCACCGTTTGAGCATTACGTTACTTTTCGAAAATTCGTTTTGATTCAAATTCTTACGGATGCACTCACAAACGAATCACTCGAATTGTGGCTATTTTCTCTCGGTATGCATGATATAAAGAGTAAATATAATGGACACAAATTCATGCATACAAAATTGAACAGAAGGAAATTTATGGTAAAAAGATCTCATCATCGGATTACGGTTATTAGGAAATGGGAACATCACCTCTAATTCACACCATTTTAATCTCTCATATTATATTTTCATGTCTTAGCTCTCCACGCAGTAATTAATTTTGCAATTTGGACTCGGTTAGGACTTTTTCGGGTTAAAAGGTGTAAAGGGTAAAAATATAAATGGATAGAATGTTCGGAATTGGAAAATATTTTTATGACGTCCATTTGTACTTTTTTCGGGCATTTGCTCATTTTTCTCTTTTTTTCTTTTCTTTTTCTTCTCTTCTTGTTGAGCATATCTATTTTTTCTTGCCACTTTTTGTTGCACACTTTGGACTTTATTTGATAATTTTTTTTTTTCAATTTTTCACAATTCCGGGCTAATTGGGTTTTTCGGGTTATCAAACGAAAGGGAATATTTTATTCGGCTCAACTTGGGTTGCAAAGGGATAATTTTTCACAACTTTTTATGGCTAATATTTTTGGGTAACAAACGATTGCCTACTTCATTGTCCAAATTGCTAATCACATTACCATATGCATCTCGAGATTAATTAAGTTCAGAGATATATTTAGCACGAATTTCGAGACAACATTTCACACATTTCCCATAAGCGATCAAAACAAAGGATTGAGATCATCAACGACTTATTAAAAAGCTGAAAAGAACTTTGAGTTAATCATCAACTCGGATTGATTTAAAAACTCATAAAAATTTGAAAGGCTCGAAATCTCACCGGGTTTGATCAATCTCCACACTTATTCGTAAAGTCGTCAATTTTCTTTCAATTTCCATCTTTGGTCAATTTTGGCTTGGTGCAATTGAGATTTAACAATTTTATACTTTAAATAGAATAAAGGTGACATTTTTGAAAAATTTAAATTCCAATTTTTATTTATTTTGAAGAAAAATATTTTTGGATTTTTTCAAATTTTTTCAATTTTTTTTTCAAAACACACTTGGAAAGAAGATGTGATCTAATCAATGAATCTAAACAATAAATGGGAAGAATATCCCACACCCCCTAACTTAAATGTTGCATTGTCCTCAATGTGAATCAAGAACAGAACATAAAGAGAGGAAAAGAAAGATATTACCCAAATTGAGCGATCCCTCATGAGTGCGAGTCCATTGAATCTACAAAACATGTTAGAACCAAGCATAGCAAAAATAATAACAAAAACTTTAACTAATGACACTACACTATTAAAAACGGAAAGAAAAAGAAAAAGAAAAAAAACTAAGTATGTACAACCTACAATTTGAACGGCTAATAAATCATACACTAGAAGTCGAAAAATTTGAGGGTCCACCCAAAATACAATTTGACTTTGGGGGATTAATGGTGTACCCTCATTAGGATGCATGCCTCCCGAAAAGTAAGAATTCCGTTTGAAAAACGAAAGACATGTGTGAAATGGAGAAAATGAACCATCACCAATTAAAAAATTTAACGGGATGATGGGAGGTTTGGGTGCTAGGTGGGACAAGTACAACTGAGATCCAAGAAAAATATAATCACCTCCCACAGATTTTTCAAGTAGTATGGGGAGAGGGGCACACAAAAAGGAACATTCCATATTAGAAAACAATTCTAGCAAAGTGTCTTTGTCGGTAAAAGGTGTAAACGTTTCAGAATTTTCAACCGACTCATAGGAATCTAGCGGTACTTCTAATGGTTCAATAACCGTGAACGAAAATGGTGATGAAATAAACTCAATCTCAAGTGATTCATCATCAATTGGAGATTGAATTTCAAGGGAGCAAGACTCACTTTCAATGATATGTTCTTCAAAAATTTGAGGTGACACACAAGTCTCAACCTCCTCTTTGTTTTCCAAAATAGAACGCACATCATCGCAAAGTGTGACCATTTCCTTCACAAGACCATAATCGATATTCTTTGTGCTTTGGGTGGAAAGAAAATCCAGTACTCTTTTGGTTAGAAAAAGCGTGTATTCTTCCAAAGTAGGATCCCTTGGCTCTAGAACCTCGGATTCCTCTTTTGGTTGAAAACCTTTTATAGTTTCACAAATACTGGAGAAAAAATCTTCATTGGATTCCCCAAAATGATTTTTTTTCGATATTCGTTTTCAAGCTTTTCATACGCAAGATTTAGAAAGGCCTCACCCATGGTAATAGGCCGAGGCACAGATTCTTGAGAATAATTAATATAAATTTCTCTCCTATATTCATTTGCAAGCCTTTCACACTCCAGAGTTAGAACGGCCTCACCAACGGTAATAGGTCGAGCCGCGGAGTCTTGAGAATAAAAAGTTTGAAAACGATTACCATATGAACCATTAGAATTACCGAACTCACCATGAAAAGACATGATTAACGAATAGTATGTAAATGGAAATTCGAGTACAAAGGTGTGCTGTTGAGGATTCTACATTTCTTGGTGCTCAATTGTGCAAGGCTATAAAAAAGGTAAAAAAATCCAAAGAAAAAAAAATCTTTCGAAATAGTAAATCAATTATAATCTATAACAAAACATTCCCCGACAACGGCGCCATTTTGGTGGAGTGGAAAAACCGAGCGTCCGTGTAATACGCTAGTCGTTGTTATCGGCTTCCAACCTCAATACAAAAAAAACCTAAACTTTTAATTACACTTTTATGGAGTATAGTAGTAAGTCTGGGTATCGAATCCACCGGGAATGTTTCATAGAATTTAATTGATTTATTACTTCTAAAATAAAAATGAAAAAGATGATGATTGGGAAAATTTCTATTAAAAAATTACTTAAGAAAAACAAACTGAAAAGTGCAAAAGAAATTAGATCTCACAAATGGGAGAAAATAGGGTAGGGTACAATCCCTCAATCCTTAACAAATTACCCTTTAGAATACTAGAATTATAAATCAAAATTCTTGATTAAATCCAGTCCTTATCATCACTAAGAATTACATATATGAGGGTCAAGCCCGCATCATATGAAATCAAAGATCAATATAAAGCGGTGAACGACAAATTATACATACAAAGCATTCTTAAACATCCCAAGTACCTAGGGCAAGAGAGATTAAAAGATATTCCAATGCATATATGATTCTCATTCACGATTCAACCAATATTTTCATTTATTTTCTAATTTTCCATACAAATAATTTGTATTAGGATTGAGTTCATGTACCCCAACCCTTGGGAATTTAGCTAAACATGATTTGATTAAAGAACAAATTCATACACAAAATTATGGATCTACAAAACATGGTAAATAATTTGCAAGTAATAAAATAAGAGAACGGAAAGAGTTTACTTGAATTCAGCAACAAGGAATTGAGATTCAGAATACAAACTAGGGTTCTTACAACTCTTGAAGGAATAGAAAATTTGCTCTCAAAATCTAACCCTAAAATTCAATCTAACACTTCTAACCTACTCCTAACCTAGCCTCTCTCTAGAAACTCCATTTCAAATGATGTAGGTCATGGGCTTTTATAGCACAAAATCTCGAAATTGACAGCTAATAGTGCTTGTGGAACAAGTTTTCCAAGAGTTGCACTGCATTAAATGCATAATTAATGACAGAAATCCGCACATCCAGACTCTTCATTATCGCGCAACTTCAAAACATCGTAACTTATTCACCGTAGCTCGGATTGAGGTGCCGTTTTTTCCAGTATTCTTGTAATTTAGATCTATTCAACTTTATAGTTGGACCCACCTCCGGACTAAGGCTGAAAAATTACGAAAATGCCCTTCAACTCTCTATTTCTAGGTTTCTTTCACTATTTTGCATTCTCCTTCGCACTAACTTGCGTGAAATACCTGTAAAACACATGAGAAATACACAAAACAAGAAATACTTGCCAAAAAAAGTTAGTAGAATACATTTGAGACAAATCCAAGCTACTTACACTGCACGGGATCATAAAAATACTGAAATTAAGGGGATAAATGTGAAGAATATGTGCCTAAACAGGAGCAATATCTTCCACTGGTGGAGTTTGCTTATAATAAATCCTACCAGTTTACTATTGGCATGGCTCCAATTGAGGCGTTATATGGTAGGACTTGTCATTCTCTAGTGCATTGTCTAGGGGTGGGGGATAATAAACTACTTGGGCCAGAGGTGATTCAGGACACCTCGGCTAGGATTGAGATTGATTCGAAGGCATATTTAGGTTGCTCAGGATAGACTAAAGAGATACGCCTATGCAAAAAGTTTCTTCAGGGAGTTCAATGTGGGGCACCAGGTGTTGTTACGAGTATCTCCGATGAAGGGGGTAATGCGTTTTGGGAAGAAAATGAAGTTGGAGCCGAGGTACGTAGGGACATTCCTTATTATTGAGTGGATTGGGCCTATAGCTTATAGACTTGGTTTACCGGAGCACTTGCATAAGATTCATGATGTGTTCTATATTTATTTGCTAAGGGGATATCTTTGGGATGAAATGTCTCACACTCATATTTCTTTAGAGGAGATTGACCTACAGCCCTACAGTTCCTACGAGGAGGGGTAACTTGCTATCCTAGACTGTAACGAGAGGAAATTGAGGTCAAAGGTAGTGCCGTTAGTACGTGTTTAGTGCCTGCATCATAATGTCGAGGAGTCTACCTGGGAGCGTGAGGATGAGATGCGAGACAAGCATTCAGAGTTTTTCCTACAAGGTATACTTTTTTTCTTACTCTTTTTTGAATTTGGGGTGAAATTCCGTTATTAGGGTGAAGTATGTAATACCCCGTAGTTTTGAAAGATTTTTTTTAATTATGGGATTAATTAATTTAATTGGGAAGTTATTTGTAATTAATTTGAATTTAAGTAAATAATTACTATCATGATGAGAGTTAGTATTTATTGGTGAGAATCATGTTGAATATTACATAGTGAGTAAATTAATATATAATTAGGAAAATATAAAAGTTGTTGGCAGTTACTGTATACATAGTTGGGATGTGCGTGTGAGTCGTGTCGGGATTTAAATATGGAATTAACTCGTAATTTTATTTTGGATTATTCAGATGTCTGTTTTGATCACGCCAATGTGTCTGGAAGGATCGAGATAGTCAAAAAATTCTACTCGGGAATTTAGTTTGGAGTCCGGGGCAACTTTAGGCCAATTCGACACCCCGGAGGGGTATTTTTGTCGTTTGAAAAATTGAGATTAATTAATGGAAGAAAATGTCACACCTCGTAAAATTCGACAGATCGGGTCGTCACCACCGCCGTCGAACTATGCCGGGCATGAACTAAATAAATACCATTCTTAGCATGAGACATATATGAGACATAAAAAAATCGGTCCATACGATAAATAATTAAATAAATGTCAAAATGATCATAAAGAAATAAGCGATAAAAGATCCATCACATGCTAACTCCAAAAAGCCATTCTCTAATAATGATTAAATAAAATCTGAATAATAAAGATCTGAATAATCCAACAAAAATACTCTAAACAACTTTGTAACCGAATGGCCAATTAAAACACCAATGAAGTCTCATAATGAAATCTGACTCGAGAAGAAAGTCTAAGCTAAACAATGGCATAAAATGAATAACTCCCGCTGCACCTCCAAATGATAACTCCAATAAACTTATGCAGCTTCTCCAATTCTAATCCTGAAAAAGATTAGTGAACGCATGGGTCAGAGACAAAGCCCTGAGCAAGAATACACACTACTCCCCTAAAAAAAATCCTTGAATCCAGACAGTAGCATTATACGCAATAAATATCATAATATAATATTTTAAATTAAACGGGATAATTAAACGTGATAAATATAAATTACTAACTACCCGTAGGAATCCCCATTTAAAAGGCACACCAATATGATTTTAAAATTCTCAAGTCCCACGATGTTAATTTATTAAATTAACCAATTTTTATTATTGTTCTCAATTTTTATTAAAGTGTCACACTTCCCCTTGTCAATCGCCCTCTGACCCATTTAAACTATCGGCCTAGACACATGACAAGGTTCCACACACGGCACGGCATACATCTCCTTATGACCCGTTTAAATTTTCGGGGCCGACACATTATGTCGCCACAAATTTTAATACCCGTTTTTATCTTAGGCATTAATTCTCAATTTCTAAATTTATAATCACAACACCCTTTTACTCGATGTGAGTCCTCAAAATACCCCTTAGTCCCATAACTATGGGTCCCCAAGTTATCAATACGTCCTACCCTATGTATATGATGAATTTTTAACTTAAATCTTGACCTAGTCTCATGCCTAGGCTAGCGTAACGACGATAAAATACCAAAAATCATCACACCCCCAAGATGATAAAAATGTGATAATCTACCCTCACTAGTCCCATACCTAGAAGGCATCATAAAATATTGGGAGAGAAAAAATTACCCAACAACCAGCCGTCACAAAGGCAATAAAATTACACCAACAAGTCACACAAACAAATATAATTAATCAACGTATAAAACTACGCATGATAGTCCAATTCAGTTAAACCTTTTATTTATCATCTCGACATAAACCTCCAATTAATCTCATTTAATTATTTAAATTAAATATACCGCTATTTATTATTTAAAACATCAAACTTCTAATTTCATTGTTTCAACACAAATTACATGAGTTATATGCCCCCAAATCCATTTATTTTAAAACTAGTGTTTTTCTACATGCAACATACACCAATAAAATCCAAAATCACTCATGAATCCTACGTACCGAGAGGGTTATGAATATTATTCAGATTAAAAGAATTTATAAAAATAGCCCCATAGTTAGTGTCCACCTTTTCTAATTAAGTTACTAATTATTTTTAAGAAATCATGTAATTAAGAGTTTTTGCGACAATTAAAACGCATAATACAAAGGAAAAGAATAGAGTATTCATGCCTGTGAAGATCGTGTTGAAAGTCTGATTAAAAATATGGATTCCTCTAAAAAAATTAGTAAAGAAATGTTCTTGAATAAACTTGATTAAGCCCCACATAAGCCTCCCATAACTTGTGAAAAAAACTTGATTATGAAGAAGGTTGATCATTATGAGTGAGAGAAAAAATATTTGGAAGTGTTCTCTAGTGAAAAATTGGAGAAAAAGTAATTATGAGAAGCCCCCCTACGGACTAATAAGGTTATATAGTGATTAGGAGTCCTAATCCTACACAAACTCTGATTAAAAAGAACTTCAGCACTCGTTTTCTGAAGGCATCGATCGATCGATGCCCAGGCATCGATCGATCGATTACCCCGAAAAACTGACAGTTTGCCTTAAAAATTATAAGGGACAAATATTTCAAAAAATCATATAAAGTCCATTTTAATTCCGATTTTAATTATGCTTGAAGTTTTATTTTACTACAATCATTACCAACATAGTTAGCCAATAGAAATTATTAAATAAAAAAATTTATTTATTTTTCCGAATATTCTAATTAATTAATTAAAATAATTAATTAAAACACGGGGTGTTACATACTTCCCCACTAGTAAAGAATATTGTTCTTGAAATTAGACAAAGCATACTCATCAACACGTGAATTTCACAAAATGAAATAAGGCCCACATATGCATACACCGTAAAATAATACAATACGCACCACGATACTCCACTAGACATGCAATCTATCCTACTCTGACTGAACCTGAGGTACATAGCACCTCCCAAAACTGAGATTGGTTGGTGCAATGACCACCCCCTGCACACCTGACGCTTCTGGTGCTTCTGATGTTCCCATAATGCTAGTTGATGCTGAGACTGGAGGCCTCAGTCCTAGTTGCCCCTGAACATCTTTCCCTTGTCTTCCTTGCGTACCTTGACCTTGTTTGGCTGTTTCTCCTTGGTTTTGTTGGCCCGCTCTCTTGTAACACTTTGCCGATGGATGTCCTACTTTTCCACACACAAAGCATTCACCCCTAAAAGGTACGAAACGCCTAGTATCGGCTTGCTCCTCTCCTTCACCTTGTTGTTATTGATTGGTCCTTTGTCTCTTCCATGTTTGATCATTGTGAACTTTATTCTCACCTCCCTATCCATTAGACTCTTTTATATTTCCCAACTTCTTTTGATAAATGGCCTTCTCTTGCCATAGCAACATTGCGACATCCACCACTTGAGCAAAAGTAGTGTATGCCAATTTCGCCAACACCATTTGCCTAATTGACAAAGACAATCCCTTAATGAAACACTCCATCTTCTTAATCTTAGTGGAAACCTCATCTGGTAAAAACATAGATAAATTGGTGAACTCCTGTTCATACTCAACAATCGACTTTGAACCTTGCTCCAAATCCATAAATTCTCTCTTCCCTGCGTTCCTAATCGTATACGAAAAGTACTTATTATTAAACTTTATCAGAAACTCTTCATAACCCAACTAATATCTCTCCTCTAATATGGTGGCACTCTCCCACCAATGCAACGCATCCCCTATCAGCTTAAATGTTGCTAACATCTATTTTTGCACATCTGTGCAGTCCACCATGCTCAAATTCCACTCCATATCTCTCCTCTACTGGTGAGCAATCATAGGGTCAGATTCCCCTCCAATGGTGGGAGAATTTCCCTTAAGAAAACTAGTGCTCACCCTATACCAAGCTGAGATGGGTGTACCCTGCTGCTGAGCCTCTAAAGTCACCCATCTTTGTCTTCCCATCTCCAGACCGGTCGTCGTGGCCTCACGAATGATAGACGATATCTCCTTGGCCTCCAAAGTAATCTGACGTTGCCTCTACTGAGCCGCGGGACCAAAAAAAGACTGATATGTACTATTCCCAACTCTCCTTGTGTTCGCCATCTTTGAAGATAGGAACAAAACAACATCAGACTCGAAATGACTAAGAGTAAAAATCATCAAAACAAAATCAAAGATAAGCAACGCGGAAGCTAAAACGGGCTCATAACATACGAGACCTAATACCATGCTCTGATACCATCTGTCACACCCTGCAAAATCCGACAAACGTGGTGGCCAACCACTGCCACAGAACTATACCGAGCGTGAACTAAATAAATACCATTCTTAGCATGAGACAAAAATTAATCATTCCATAAGATAAATAATTGAATAAATCTCAAAATGATCATAACAAACTAAGCAATAAAAGATCCATCACATGTTAACTCCAAAAATCCATTCTCTAATAATGATTAAATAAAATCTGAATAATAAAGATTTGAATAATCTAATAGAAATCCTCTAAACAAATTTGGAAACGAATGGCCCAATAAAAGTCCACTTAAGTCTTATAATGAAATATGACTGGAAAAGAAAGTATAAGATAAACTATGCCATAAAATGAATAACTCTAGCTGCACCTCCAAATGATAACTCCGATAAACTTATGCAGCTTCTCCAATTCTAATCCTGAAAAAGATTAGTGAACGCATGGGTCAGAGACAAAGCCCTGAGCAAGAATACACACTACTCCCCTAAAAAAAATCCTTGAATCCAGACAGTAGCATTATACGCAATAAATATCATAATATAATATTTTAAATTAAACAGGATAATTAAGCGTGATCAATATAAATTACTAACTACCCGTAGGAATCCCCATTTAAAAGGCACACCAATATGATTTTAAAATTCTCAAGTCCCACGATGTTAATTTATTAAATTAACCAATTTTTATTATTGTTCTCACTTTTTATTAAAGTGTCACACTTCCCCTTGTCAATCGCCCTCTGACCCGTTTAAACTATCGGCCTAGACACATGACAAGGTTCCACACACGACACGACATAAATTGCCTTCTGACCCTTTTAAACTGACGGTCCCGACACATTATGTCACCACAAATTATAATACCCGTTTTTATCTTAGGCATTAATTCTCAATTTCTTAATTTATAATCACCCCAACCTTTTACTCGATGTGAGATCCTCAAAAATACCCTTTAGTCCCATAGATAAAGGTCCCCAAGTTATCAATACGTCCTACTCTATGTATATGATGAATTTCTAACATAAATCTCGACCTAGTCTCATGCCTAGGCTAGCGCTAAGACGACAAAGTACCAAAAATCATCACACCCCCAAGATGACAAAAATGCGATAATCTACCCTCACTAGGCCCATACCTAGAAGGCATAAATCATTAAAAGGCCTACCCACTAGTCCCATAACTAGAAGGCATCCTAAAATATACGGAGAGCAAAAACTACCCAACAACCCGTCGTCACAAAGGCAATTTAATAATACCAACAAGTCACATAGACAAGCATAATTAATCAACATATAAAACTACGCATGATAGTCCAATTCAATTAAACCTTAATTTAATTATCATCTCGACATAAACCTCCAATTAATCTTATTTAATTATTTAAATTAAATATATCACTAGGTCATCATTTAAAACATCAAACTTCTAATTTTATTATTTCAAGACAAATTACATGAGTTATATGCCCCTAAATCCATTTATTTTAAAACTAGGGTTTTTCTACATGCAACCTACACCAATAAAATCCAAAATCACTCACGAATCCTACGTACCCAAAGGGTTATGAACATTATCTCGATTAAAAGATTTTATAAAAATAGCCACATAGTTAGTTTCAACTTTTTCTAATTAAGTTACTAATTATTTTTAAGAAATCATGTAATTAAGTGTTTTGGTGACACTTAAAATGCATAATACTAAAGGAAAAGAATAGAATATTCATGCCTGTGAATATCGTGTTGAAATTTCACTAGAAATATGGATTCCTCTGGAAAAATTAGCAAAGAAGTGTTCTTGAACAAACTTGATTAAGCCCCACGTAAGCCTCCCAAAACTTGTGACAAAAACTTGATTCAGAAGAAGGTTGATGATTATGAGTGAGAGAAAAAATATTTGGAAGTGTTCTCAGGTGAAAAACTGGAGAGAAAGTGATTATGAGAAGTCCCCCTACGGATTAAAAAGTTATATAGTGATTAGGAGTCCTAATCCTACACAAACTCTAATTAACAACAACTTCAGCGGACGTTTTTTGAAGTCATCGATCGATCAATGCCCAGGCTTCGATCGATCGATCACCCCGGACAACTGACAATTTGCCTTAAAAATTATAAGGGACAAATATTTCAAAAAATCATATAAAATCCATTTTAATTCCAATTTTAATCCCTCTTGAAGTTTTATTCTACTAAAATCATAACCAACATATTTTGCCAATAAAAATGATTAAATCCAATTTTTTTTTCGAATATTCTAATTAATTAATTAAAATAATTAATAAAAACACGGGGTGTTACATACTTCCCCACTAGCAAAGAATTTCGTCCTTGAAATTAGATGAAGGATACTCATGAACACATGAATCTCGCAAAAGGAGATAAGGATCACATATGCCTACACCGTAAAATAACACAATTAGGCACTTATACACCTAATTCTACGCGCATAAACCCCACGAGCAAAAAAATAATATATATATGTATCTAAGAAGGTATTACGTATCGCGATACGCCACTAGACACGCAATCTATCCTGCTCCGACTGAACCTTAGGTACATATCACCTCCTATAACTGAGATTGGTTAGTGAAGTGACCACCCCCTGTGCACCTGACGTTGTCGGTGCTGCTGGCGTTCCCTAAACGCTTGCTGATGCTAAGACTGGAGGCCTCAGTCCTACTTGCCCCTGAACTCCTTGCCCTTATTGTCCTTTCGTACCTTGACCTTGTTGGGCTAGTTCTCCTTGGTTTTGTTTGTGCTCTCTCTTGTAACACTTTGTCGCTGGATGTCCAACTTTTCCACACACAAAGCATTCACCCCTAAAAGGTACGAAATGCCTAGTATTGTCTTTCTCCTCTCCTTGGCCTTGTTGTTCCTGATTGGTCCTCTCCCTCTTCCATGTTTGATCATTGCGACCTTTATTCTTACCTCCCTATCCATTAGACGCTTGTCTATTTCCCAACTACTTTAGATAACTGACCTTCTCTTGCCATAGCAACATTACGACATCCACCACCTGAGCATAAGTAGTGTATGCCGGATTCCCCAACACCATTTGCCTAATTGAGAAAGACAATCCCTTAATGGAACACTCCATATTCTTGATCTCAGTGCTAACCTCCTCTGGTACAAACATAGATAAATTGGTGAACTCCTATTCGTACTCGATAATCAACTTTGAACCTTGCTCCAAATTCATAAATTCTCCCTTCTTTGCATTACTAATCGCATAAGAAAAGTAATTATTATTAAACTTTATCAGAAACTCTGCATAACCCAACTGATCTACCTCCTACGATGTGGTGGCACTCTCCCACCATTGCAACTCATCCCCTTTCAGCTTAAACATTTCTAACATCTTCTTCTGCACATCCAATCAGTCAACCATCCTCAAATGCCTCTCCATATCTCTCCTCCACTAGTTAGCAGCTGTAGGGTCAGATCCCCCTCCAAAGGTGCGAGGATTTCCCTTAAGGAAACTGGTTCTCACCCTATGCTAAGATGAGACGAGGGTACCCTATTGCTGAGCCTCTAAAGTCACCCATCTCTGTCTCCCCATATCTAGACCGGCTTCCGTGGCCTCACGTATGATAGCCGCTAACTCCTCAGCCTCCAAAGTAATCTGACGCCACCTCTCCTGAGCCATGGGACCAGAAACAGACTCCTCTCTCCTATTCCCAACTCTCCTTGTGTTCGCCATCTGTGAAGATAGGAACAAAACAACATCAGACTCGGAATGACTAAGAGTACAAATCATCAAAGCGAAATCAAAGATAAGCAACACGGAAGCTAAAACAGACTCATAACCTACGAGACCTAAGACCATGCTTTG
Source organism: Sambucus nigra (assembly GCA_949130495.1). Taxonomy (NCBI): domain Eukaryota; kingdom Viridiplantae; phylum Streptophyta; class Magnoliopsida; order Dipsacales; family Adoxaceae; genus Sambucus; species Sambucus nigra. Next base: position 473,130,597 of record OX422219.1, on the reverse strand, counting down.
ATACCATCTGTCACACCCCGCAAAATCCGACAGACGGGATGGCCAACCACCGTCGTCGAACTATGCCTGGCGTGAACTAAATAAATACCATTCTTAGCATAAGACAGATATGAGACATAAATAAATCAGTCCATAAGATAAATAATTGAATAAATCCCAAGATAATCATAAATAACTAAACGATAAAAGATCCATCACATGCTGACTCCAAAAATCCATTCTCCAATAATGATTAAATAAAATCTGAATAATAAAGATCTCAATAATCCAACTAAAATCCTCTAAACAAATTTGGAACCGATTGGCCCAATAAAACTCCCCTGAAGTCTCATAATGAAATAAGACAGGAAAAGAAAGTCTAGGCTAAACTATGCCATAAAATGAATAACTCCAGCTGCACCTCCAAATGATAACTCCGATAAACTTATGCATCTTCTCCAATTCTAATCCTAAAAAAGATTAGTCAACGCATGGGTCAGAGCGAAAGCCCTGAGTAAGAATACACACTACTCCCCTCAAATAGGATCCTTGACTCCAAACTGTAGCATTATTCGTAATAAATATTAAAATAGAATATTTTAAATTAAACGGGATAAGTAAACGCGATAAATATAAATTACTAACTACCCGTAGGAATCTTCATTTAAAAGGCACACTAATATGATTTTAAAATTCCCAAGTCCCACGATGTTAATTTATTAAATTAACCAATTTTTATTATTGTTCTCAGTTTTTATTAAAGTGTCACACTTCCCCTTGTCAATCACCCTCTGACCCGTTTAAACTGTCGGCCCCGAAACATGACAAGGTTCCACACACGACACGACATAAATTTCCCTCTGACCTGTTTAAATTGTCGGCCCCGACACATTATGTCGCCACAAATTTTAATACCGGTTTTTATCTTATAGGCATTAATTCTCAATTTCTTAATTTATAATCACCCCACCCTTTTACTCGACGTGAGATCTTCAAAATACCCCTTAGTCCCATAACTAAGGGTCCCCAAGTTATCAAAATGTCCTACCCTATGTATATGATGAATTTCTAACTTAAATTTCGACCTAGTCTCATGCCTAGGCTAGCGTAACGATAATAAAGTACCAAAAATCAGCACACCCCCACGATGATAAAAATGCAATAATCTACCCTCACTAGTCCCATACCTAGAAGGCGTAAATCATTAAAAGGCCTACCCACTAGTCCCATACCTAGAAGGTATCCTAAAATATAGGGAGAGAAAAAATTACCCAACAACCCGTCATCACAAAGGCAATATAATAATACCAACAAGTCACACAAACAACATAATTAATCAACGTATAAAACTATGCATGATAGTCCAATTCAATTAAACCTTAATTTATTTATCATCTGCACATAAACCTCCAATTAATTTTATTTAATTATTTAAATTAAGTATACCTCTATTTCATCATTTAAAACATAAAACTTCTAATTTCATTATTTCAACACAAATTACATGAGTTATACGCCCCCAAATCCATTTATTTTAAAACTTGGATTTTTCTACATGCAACCTACACTAATAAAATCTAAAATCACTCACGAATCCTACTTACCCAAAGGGTTATGAATATTTTTTAGATTAAATGATTTTATAAAAATAACCCCATAGTTAGTGTCAACTTTTTCTAATTAAGCTACTAATTATTTTTAAGAAATCATGTAATTAAGTGTTTTGGTGACACTTAAAATGCATAATACTAAAGAAAAAGAATAGAGTATTCATGTCTGTGAAGATCGTGTTGAAAATCTAACTAGAAATATGAATTCCTCTCGAAAAATTAGCAAAGAAGTGTTCTTGAACCAACTTGATTAAGCCCCACTTAAGCCTCCCAAAACTTATGACAAAAACTTGATTCAGAAGAAGGTTGATCATTATGAGTGAGAGGAAAATTATTTGGAAGTGTTCTCTGGTGAAAAACTAGAGAAAAAGTGATTGTGAGAAGTCCCCCTACGGATTAACAAGGTTATATAGTGATTAAGAGTCCTAATCCTACACAAACACTAATTAAAAATAACTTCAGCGCATGTTTTCTGAAGGCATCGATCGATCGATGCCCAGGCGTCAACTGATCGATCACCCCGGAAAACTGACAGTTTGCCTTAAAAATTATGAGGGACAAATATTTCAAAAAATCATATAAAATCCATTTTAATTCCGATTTTAATTCCGCTTGAATTTTTATTCTACTAAAATCATAACCAACATATTTAGCAACTAAAATTATAAAATCCAAATTTTTTTCTCAATATTCCAATTAAAATAATTAATAAAAAAATGAGGTGTTACATAAAATTGGAGAAATATTTCTTCATGTACAAGGGAGAGATAGGGTAAATAGTTGGTAAACCCAAGAGAGAGTCCAAGAGGAAGAAGGAGAAGAGGTTCCTAAGAGTTTCAAGGCCAAACCCGGTCACCTTTCACCAAAAACAACATCAACGTGTAGATCAGGAAGAGAGAACGCATCTATACCGATTTCATTCAACGATTCGGACCTTCAAGATAAGGCAAGATCTTATATTCCTTAATTTTTTAGAGCATATATTGTCCATGTCAAAATAGTTGGTGATTTATTCATAATATTATGGAATTGGGGTTGAAATTGGGTTTTAAATCTATGGTTGTTGTATAGGTTTTGCATGTAGATGAAAAAAATATATTGGGGATTAGCATTCTGAATTTTATATGTTGAAATCAAGAATTTAAATTTGGGTTTAGTTTTCATTAGTGGTGATTATGTGAATTTAGGGCTTTTTTTATGATTAGAGGAATTAATCTAAATTCATGTTAGAATTTTAAAGGATTTGATGTTTAAATGTGTTCGAAAGCATTCTATTACTAGGGGTATAGGTTAGAATCATTGGGTTTGAGTTAGGATGAGTTTTGGATGATTTGGGTGATGAAAAAGTTAGAAAAATGCAAGTTTTGGAGGTCAGGGATGAAGTTCGGTAATGTCGTTTGAATGAGATTTCCAATGGCCCATCCAAGAAGAATTCAAAGAGTAGTTCATTCAAAGTTTAGGATCTAGTTTGAATGACCTCGTTCGAACGAGATTACAACGAAAATTTAGTGCCTAGTTTCGTTAGAACGAAAAATTCCCCACTTGTAACGAGATTGCAGGAATTTTAATTTTGTCCTGGACAAGTTAAAATCTTATGAGGTTAATTCGAGTGATAGATATAGAATGACCTACGTTATTCTTGAGTGACTTCATTACATAGTCTAATGCTGAGGTGATTGTGTAACTACAAAGGGAATATGTTGGGGTAAGAGAAGCTTATGGAATATATGTGATATAGAGATTAATTGTACGAATAGAGTAACTTGAGTATTAGAGGTAATAATACTTCATATAAATTTGGGGATTTGGGTTGCATGAATACCTAATGATTATTATAGGTTGTGTGTATGCACCTATTGATTGAATTATTGTGTGCATTACATACATATGCTCCTTGCTATCGGGTGGAGGTTACGCATTGTGGACGATCATATCTTGAGGAGACTCATTGCCTTCATATTGAACGAAGTTAGTTATTAGAAAAACCTGATGCCCCATATCTATTTGAAATCCTTTTTTCGTGAATCAAAATACGAAAGATCCTATCTTCCATATCTTTTATTCCCTTTTCCTTAAACTTAAATGAGGTATCCCAATTATCAATGTTCTGAAGATATCTTGAATTCTAAACAAGCACAAGAGGGTATTTTGATTCCTATCACTAGAACATAGAACTTTGTACGAGCTATATGTGAGAACGATAGTTTTGATGGTCATCTGGGTGCGCAAGTATGTGTGTATCCCATAGGCTTCGAACTATGTTCGTCTCCAATATGTGTGTTTATTTAGATGGTTCGTGAGAGATTGAACCTATAGTCCTTCATGCAACGAACGATACACCGGGACATGATAGCAAAGTATGCATTGCACCAAGCGAACCCTAAGCCCGGGATGCAGAATTAGTATATATATATATATATATATATATATATATATAGAGAGAGAGAGAGAGAGAGAGAGAGAAATATATGTATACCTGTTACTTATTCTACCACGCGTGTTTCATAGATAATGAAATAATTGACATCTAAAAATATTCTTAATGAGAAAAAGAATACCTATGAGAATAACGGTTGTGTAGTTGAATAAATATCTTTAAATATATGGTAATATGCAATAAAAGTGATTTGGGTAAAGGTATGAAATTATTGGTGTGATAATAGCCATCTTCGGAGTAGTTAGGAGGGATAACATAACTAGGATGGGTTAAATATATGCATTAGGTGTGCACATTATATGGGAGGTGAGTATATTAAGTGAGAGTACGAGAATCTAACATGTAAACTATATGCGCTATTGTTTTCATTTAAGCACTTTCTGATTTTTAAACTGTTTTCAACTCGAGCTCTTACCTGTTTATTTCAAATATCTTTTCTTTTGTCAAATTATTTTAGGTGCCCATCCACATGGACACCAAGGATAGGAGTTCCATTCATTTGACGAGCTGTATCTATTGTGGACATTATAGGATTTTGTAGTAGACGCCTCCATGATTCTTATTCCTTCATTTCGAGTTGTTTACTTTAGTTAGGGCATGTCACCCATTTTATTTATTCAGATAATCAAATATTTTGGATGTATATATTTACTCCTTTCAGTTGTTGGTTTATTTCGTTGGGTTATTGTATTCGGTATTTAGGCTGGAAGTGTTTACTCCGATCACATTTATATTTCAGTCATTTTATTCCATATGTTGTTAGTTTGAATGGTGTATGTTTAATGGTTGGTTAAATTGATTCTATGTTAATTAAAAGATAAAATTTTGACTTCAACCTTTTTAAATATTAGGTGGTTAGTGATAATAATAAAGTTTTCGACAGTGATGAAAATTCTGAACCAGTTGGATATTTTGATTTAATTTAATAAAGGACTAATCACCCGTTATTTACTTAGGGGAGGTGTAAAAAATTCCTCCCTGAACCATCAATAAAAATAACAAACATTCGAGGCAAACATATCACTAAGTCTTTGGGGCTGCGCACATACCTAATGTACCAAAATGACTTGTCAGCATCACTATTTCTCTCTCATAGTTATCCACTAGCAGTACTATGTCCTGGGCCACAAATCCAGACCTCGCTGGAATACCAACGTGGGATCTCCCATTTCACATGACCTCCGTGATAACATGTATCATATGTATGTTCACAAGCACAAAAACACATACTAGGCATAGACAACCTATCCATACGTATGTTCAATATAATTATACACAGACAACCTATCGCAGTAATCCGTATAGGCATACACCCATTCTATATATATTGTCCATATATGTATACACTCACTTATGAAAATAACTTGTACGTAGTATTTATCTCTCGAATGCTCATTATGTCATTTCTTCATAATGTAGATCTTTATTGTATATTCCTGAGTATTATTCTCTACTTGAAGGGCCTATTGTTACCCCCTAAATTAATTCAGTGGCTAATCCAAAATTGTCCTATAGTCTACATCATAATTTCCCTTATCCTCTCCATGATCCACTCTCATTCTATCGAATCATATCGTTAACCATTAATCCCATTTACCTTAGCCTTAAACTCTTATGTATGTGACTAAATCTCAAACCTAGCAAGGCCTAATGTCATCAAATATCTCCCTTATAATATTCCAAGGATGTCTCAAAAGGTTTCTAATTAATAAATCACATTATTAGGGCTTGAAAGGGAAATGTAACAAGTCTGGACAGACCAAATCGATTCGGCCTTGATCTGAATTGATTCGCTAGCTGAATCGATTCGTCTAAGGAACCGAATTGATTAGAAAATTTTGAAGAATCCCAGTTCTCCTACGCAGTTGCATTTTTCCAGGTTTCACTGATCTAAACCTCACGATCCTTTTCCAAACTAAAAACCAACATTACCGCGCCTTATTCTAGTACATAGGGATGATTTCCAGCAAAAGGTTTACACACAAAGATTAATAATTCAATCCAAGAATAGAATATTCTTCATATAAAATAAAACCCTAGTTTTCTCATTTTCTTCATCTCTATAACCAAGAACCCAGTTTTTATTCATACAAATCATCCCAAACCCTGTAATTTCATATTACCAACATAAAGGAATATCTCTACATTCATCCCCACTTCAGTTCATGGATTGTACCCACCCAAATTCATATTAAATCTTCTAAAAACATGTAAATAAAACCCTACTCTACATGGGTATTATAACATCTTTAATATAAAATGCAATTTAAACACTTGCCTCTCAATAACAGGTCTAAATTCTATTGGTATGATGATATGGTTGTTCTCCCCTCATTCCGGTATTGATTCTGTTGCGTGCGGGGTGAAAAATGGTGTATGAAACTTAGTTATCTTCTCCACCTCCTATCTTATGGTATATCTCCCTTAAGATTTGTGTTAACCCTAGCCCCTAACTCTAATGGGAAGATATAAACCTACACTTTTCGGAGTTCTTCTAACCTTAAGTTCTTAAATAACTCAAAAGCCCGTAAACGGTGTCGATTTGGTCTAAAATCACCCCGGAACCCAAACTATACACCCAGGTATACTATTCCGACTATTTTGACCATTTCGAAAACAAACGTGAGCTTAAAATAACCATCTGAGTTACTTTATAAAATTCTCTTATTTTCACTTCAAAATATGGCACGTGTGAAATTAAACTTAAGCTGAATTAATTAGATCTAAATAATCAAATTAAATAATTTCTCCACTTTAAATAAATTCCTAAATCAAAAATTTAATTAATTTCCATGTTCTCTTAAAACATGGGATGTTACAATACCTACTAGAGGACATGTTTTAATGATTGAGATCAACAAAATTCCTACCAAGTGACGGTAGATTCAGTCAGGGCCGTTTAGGCCAAATACGAGTCCCACAAGGCCAGCGGATCTAAAGGGGTAACGGGGGTAGGAATTAGGGTCAAGAATAATAGGTTTGCGAGAAGGACAACCCCAACAAGGCCAGTGGGGCCAGACAAAGGGCAATGACATAGAGAAGTGTCTTATGTGTAAAGAGTAGGAACACATGTGTGGATGCTGTCTATCACACATTGGGGGATAGGAACGGGATGCCAAATGGGGGTAACAATTGTAAGAAATTTTTGGTTCGGTTGGGATGAGGGTGTTATGTCTAGGAACCATTTGAACCACCAATGATATTGGCAATTGAATGTATGAGTTTTATCCAGGGTGATTGGGGTATATTTTATGTGACACGAGCAGTCACAATATGTTGTTAGTACTTTATTTGCATGTGAAATGGGTTTAGTAGAGGTGTCGTTAATATTAGTATAGTGTGTATATATTTAACGTTGAGTAGAGGGGATCTATTAGGTTCCATATGCAGGATATGGGAGGATGTCTATACTAATCCTCTTGGTGTGGACACTAAGAGGATGTCTTACATTAAATGGAAGTTTGTACTCCATATGAGGATTATGGGAGGAGAGAATATTGTTATCATGTTTAGTGACTGAATACTAAGGGTTTGAGCGGTAGTAGACAGTATGGTAAGACTATCTTATCGCTATGTCAATGTGAGATATTTTATTTTGTGAGGCATCACCTGAAAGAGGGTCGAGCCTGTATATGTATTGTATTATTCGTAGACTTCGGAGAGTATAGTTGTCTCGTTACGTTTGATCCCAGTGTGTGGGGACTTCTACATATGTGATTCAGGGTATATCGGGTTTACTATTGAGTGGAGAGATTTAGCCCATTGTTTTTTACACGCTGAGAACTTAGTGATAGTGAGAACGTCATATCGTGTAATGCCTTGAGGGACATGGGTGTAGATGATTTGATTTATGTCTCGGGACACATGATTTGTGATTTATTAGTTATGTGCTTTGGACCCTCGAATTTTAATGATCGATAATGGTAAAGAATAATGCATTGTGGAATGTTCTTTTGAGCTTCGTTGTGGGATGTTACATTCAGGGACCTCAATAAACATTGAGAGTGGTGATACGTTGTCGGATGCTAGTGCATCAATTTTAAATGTTAATTATTGAACGTGTAGAGGAAACACTTAAAGCTGAGAGCTATTAAAAATATAGGGCCAGTGGAGCCGGGTAGTGCTATGTAGGAAGCACTCAGAAAACTTTTGCACCACAAGTTGATGGGTAGGGAATCTCGAGAAATTAAATTTAGATTTTCAGGGTGATCACGAATACCCGTATGATATAGACATGCCGAGAATGTGGGGGCCGAGATTTAGATAAATATGTTACATATGTGATGTTTATACAAATATGAACGGGTTATAGGGTGTATGGATTCCCTATTTTGTTTGACTTCCAATATCGTCCAAAATAAGAGGAGGTGATTACAAGTGTTTCGAATATATGTCGGTGGGGCAGATGGAAACATAGGTGGAATGATATGATGGATTGAACTTTGTTAAGAAAAGAAGATAGTTCGACTATGTGTATATCAAGGAAAATTATCGCAACCGAGTGGAGTTAAAAAAACATTTGGGGGAACACCGAGAAAAAGATATCCCTTGATAAAAGAGTACCTCGTAGTCTTGCAAAAGTAGAGCATAGTCTCCCTTAGTTAAATACCTAGAGTTTCTTATGCATAAATGAGATGTTGATTTCCACTAGACGAAAAAGTTCCCCGGAAATGCACAGTTTGGAGAAAATGCAAGGGCAATGAGTTTTGTATATCTCGAAAAAAAGGGAGGTAAAATGTTCCACCTAATGTGAAAGATTATGCATGGGGATTGGTGTTAAGTAAGATACAATGAAGTTGACTCTACATGCACCATTTGTCGATGGAAAGTGTTAGTCTGAGGTCACTAACCAAGATTTTAATAGATTGAGGGTTCTAGTGACGGGATGGATATGAAGAAAGATGAGGAGTTCCTTCGATTTTGTGGGATGAATTGACCAAAATGGAAAAATTGTTATTAAGTGGAGTGGCTTATATTATCGATCAGTATTCCCAACATTTCATTAGAGAGGAGAAATGAATTGGAACAACGTGCCACCCAATAATGTTGTGATTTAAGATGGAACCCTTCCATTCCACCTCTAATAGACAGTGTTAGGAGGCAATGGGGGAGGGATTTACAATTTGATATAGACATGTCACATGTACGCCGATGGGTATACAAGAGGTGACTAGGAGGTTGGAAAATTCAAGAAATACATTTTATGGATTCGTGGGTAATTGGAATTTTTAATTATCATTGGTAAAGCTACGCGTGATTACTTGTAACATATTATTATCGTCACAATGACTTCTGCGGCATCATACAGTTTTTTTTCACCTGCATTTCTTTTGGTTAAGAGTGGGAAATAACAAGTTTCTCGGACTTCAGACGATTTATCATCCATCGGCAAGGATTGAGTTAATCTACATCAGTTTCGTGTAGTTCAGGAACGTAGTGAGAGTTACATCACCATAAGTCAAAGTTTAGAAGTTTGACATGAGTGGTCAGGAATTATCATGAGTACCTACCTTTGAAGGGGTCATAAGGTTTAGCAAAAAAGGGAAGCTAGAGCCGATGTATGTGGGCCTACCTGAGCATCTATAGTAGATTCACTATGTGTTCCATGTGTTATCGCTGAAGAGATACTGAAGGAGTGAGAGGGCCTTCTGGCACATTCCGTTAGAGGAGATCGACTTAGAGACATATATCTCTTATGAGGAGAGACCAGTGGCGATACTTGATCATAGTGAGCAAAAGTCGCGATCTAAAGTGGTTCCCTTAGTTCGATTCTAGTGGGGGCACCATAATACATACGAGTCGACGTGGTTATGGGAGGAGAATATACGAGAGCATTATCCAGAGTTATTCACTGCATGTACATCCTAATTTCGAGGGAGAAATTTCTTTGTAATGGGGAACGTATGTAACACTCCGTATTCTTGAGCATTTATATTTAATTAATTTTGGTACATTAAATTACACATGTACCATAATTTAATTGAAATAATTATTACATGTTAATTAAAATATTAATCACGAGAGATAATGGTTAATATTTATGGAATATAGTTACTAAGTGAATAGTAAGTTATTAATTTTATGTCCTAGCGAGTGATAGTGATGTGGCGATATTTTATCTCAACCGGTAGTCAATATAGACTACTTGAAGTCGAGATAGTAATCTATTATAGAGTAACTCAGATGAAAATTTTGAGGTCATGGTTGATTCCAAGTGGATCGAGATAGTCGGATTACTGTACCCGGGGGTACTAGTTGGGTCCCGGGGCCTTTTTAGACATAATCAGGCCCACACGGGGGTGTTCGAGTCATTTGGGATTGGCCCGTTGGATTAATTACGAGATTAAGAGTTTTAAAACTAAGTGTTGGAGTTAGAGGCAACGATAACTCAATTAGAAAACCCTAGAAATTAAGAGAAGGAAGAAGGAAAAAGAACAAAGGGCTTTATAGACCAAATTCGAAGGGGATTCATGAATGCTTTATCAGGTTCATCATCTTCTACATGGAATTAGACCCTACAAATCCTATAAGGAAAGTAATTAAACTTTATTTCAATTAAAATAGTAGAATTGCATGTTCATATTATAGTATTTGTTGATAAATTCGTTTTGGGAGGGTGACACATGTGAAATTTGGGTTTGGGGGGATTTAAGCATGAAAGGATAAATTGATGTTGAATTCGGATGATAGAATACTATCAGATGATGTTATATTATGATTTAGAATCAAAACCCAGTAGAAATTGTTGTCGAATTCAGATTATTGAATCAAATTGAATTTGCGACTTAAGAATTTTGAAAAGAACCCAATTCGTGAACTCTAGAAGTTTTAATGAGAACCAGTGATGAGAAAAGATATATACTTGTGTTAGAGCCTGTTTATAGATGTAATAAATATGGGGTATCAATTGGGTTGACATTTGTGTCGAATCCTTGGAGGTTGGAGGGTTAAAAATAGAGAAAAATGATTTTTGGAGAAGGGGACCTGTTCAGGTATCGACAAATTTATTCATCAGAAACTCATTCGAATGAGTTGAGGTTTTCGTTCAAATGCGATTAGTATCTCGTTCAAACACGGCTGATATCTTGTTAAAATGACCTTATGTTTTCGACATGGAGATAGATATTTTCATTACGAAAGTGTGGCCTTGAGTTTTAAATTTTTTAATTTTTTTCGAAGTACTTATGAATTTTTTATAAAAGGCTGTCCGAGATCGAAATCTTCTGTCAGAAATCCAATCTGGGTAAGGATGCCCGGGATTATTTTACCAAGGGATTATAGGTGGATGTATATGAGCCTAGAAGGCTGAGAAAAAGGAGGAACCTAAATAATCAATTGAGTGAAATAAATTCATAAATGTTTAATTATGGGTTGATTGGGTGAGTCCGGGCATATTAGCAACTGAAGCTACTTTCACTTATTTAATGAATGTGAAATTAAAGTAAATAAGAGTCGGGGATATAGACTCGAGTATTACAGGCTAGTGTTATGGGAGTTAGTCACGAGTTTGCCGGATATTATTTTATTTACATATATACGAAGAGTCTGATAGTATATATATATATATATATATATATATATATATATATATATATATACTTATGAGCCTTATAAATATGGGTATTAGATATTTATGTGAATACATACCCTCTAGTGATATGATATGAGGTTGCGCAATGTGGGTGAATCCCCTGGATAGTGAATGCAGGGAGAGTATAGTCCCCGAACCATAGTATCCGTTATTTATTTGTGTGTGTTCTTTTCAAGGTGAGATGTTTTGAGTATGATTCGGTCTCACTCTCGGGGAACTATGACCGCCTCCACTATGTTTACGATTTTATTGCCTAATTCGGTGTGAGTTAACCATGTTATGCTACTTGGGTTGGATTGAGTATACCGGGGGTGATAGTATTTTAGAGAAAGCATCTGGTGAGTTATTACTCATAAATGGATGGTTATTATACGCGGCATGTGTGTGAATGTTGCAGTATACTAGTACAAATATAATGGTTAGATAATTATATACATGTTTAATACGTAAAGTGTGATTGTATTTTAGATATGATTAGTGTGAATGCTATATGATTAATTGGTACTTCATATATAACTAGTATGAATGTAATATAAGTAATCAAAGTTAAAATGATTAAATATGTTAATGAGTAGATTGCTTATAATATAGGGTAAGAAATACTCAGGTTAGAGTAGCGTGATAGAAATAAGTGTAACAAGGATAGCTAGGTGGGATAGCATAACTAGTTGGGTTAGAAGGTAAGCGATAGTTATGCACATTAGATTAGGGGTGAGTTATTTCTAAAGAGAGTGCGACACCATATTAAATACAAAAATATTTATGCATATTTAATCATTTCATTTTAATTGCTTGCTTAATATTTCAAAACATTTTACTTGGGCTCAGACCCGTGTCAAAATATATTTTCCAAAATAATTTTAGGGAACCAATCATAGGGATACCCAACTTGAGGATTCTATTCAGGGACACGTAGTTGCAGGACGTGTGGAGGCTAGTAGGATCTTATTATAGACGATTTTTTATTCATTCCTAATTTAGGAATTTTCATTCCATATTTAATTGAGCATATCGCCCCTCAGATTCAGTATTTCAGTTTATATAGTAGACTTTAGGTATTCAGTATATTATATCATATTTATTGTTGGATTCTATTGTTAATAACTGATGGTTTGTTCGATCTTATTTATTAATATTTGTTGTATGTTGAATTTAGATTTTATTTGTGGATGGTTTGATTATTATTTTATTTTTGTATGTTGTTAATTTAACGATAAATAAAATTTGGCACCGACCTATTTAATTACTCGGTGGTTAGTAACATTAAAAAAATGTGTTTTTGACAATGATTCTAAGAATGAGGCATATGAGACTAGCGTTTTATTTTGATAGAGGTCTGGTCATGTGACACCCCGACTAATTAAATACCGGGTAACTACTCCTTTATTCAATTGAATACAAAATGTCAAGTTGGTTTAGTTCATAGCATCACTGTCGAAAAGTGTTTTAATAATTACTAGTCACCTAATATTTAAAAAGTGAGTTGTCAATTTTAATTAAATCCGATTAACATACGATCCATTTAAATTATGAAATACTAATACCACAACCACAACAGAGTCACAATAGAATAATAATGGAATGATAATGAATCTGGAGGAATACTCCCCTAATAATATAAATACCGAATACAACCAAATACAAAGTCTGAATCACAAATTAATTACAACCCAAAATCTGAAATAAAATAGAGTAAGTAGGATGTCTCTAAAAAGAAAAGGGGTGACATGCCCTACAAATGAGTAAAATAGAGTCAAGGTAGAAAGTGGAGGCATCTACTATCGAGATCCTGTAACTTCCACAGCAGCTACAGCACGTCACTGGAATGGAACTCCTACACTTGGTGTCCTTGTGGTTGGTCACCTAAAATATTTTTATACGAAAATAGATTTGAAAGCAAACGGGTCAGAACCCAATTGTGAAAACAGTTTAAATTACAACAAGTGTTTAATATCATTAAACATTGAATATAAAATACATGATAATGCGTGCACTCACATGAGATCCTCACCTCTCAACTAATTGTGCACACCTATCGTACCCGTACCCGTTCTAGTTATACTACTACCAAACTAGTCCAATCCATGACCTGACATTACTGTACAATTCAAAGTTCATTTCCAATGTCTTAATATAAACTGGAGGTCTTACTATTTTTTACTCAGAATTAGTTATAATAATGACTATGAGTTTTCCCATTTTTAACTCTACAAAGATGTTACATTTATTCACACTTATACTTATATAAACAGTTCATTTCAATAATTCACTATATCAATCTCAACATAATATACAATAATGGCACCCCTAGACTAAGCTACGGTGCACACATACTCTGCTATCAAATCTCGGTACATCACGTACATAAGGATCACGTATTCCGAATCTCTCAGGAATCGTTTCGACAAGTAACAAACACACATAATGGAGGCGAACATAGTTCACATCACATGGGTCACGCACATACCTATGCTCCCATGATCAGCAGACTTATTAACTCCTCAATAAGTCATTCTCGGACCTATGTCCTCGAGGTACCAATCTAAATCCCCCCGTAGGCACCCAAAGATTAGATGGACCTGATCGAACGCCGACCTCCGTGATAGCAAGTATGGTAGGTATGTCATACACAGATAACCACATATACTAAGAATTCACACATCTTAGATATATTATAATATCAATAGAGGTATATTTCACATTCCTATACCGTCATTAAATGATGCACGTTTACAAATCCCCAAATAATATGCATTAAAGTTGTCAATCCTTCTCACGTTGAAATATTTGGTACTTATTTCTTAACCCATAAATGTCATCCGGTTTCCTATAAAATCCTAAGTTTTACTCCTCAACGTACTCCAATCTCACAACTATACCCACTAGTCAACAAGGTAAGGTTAACACTCAATTAAATAAGTCTACTGGGAGTTCGAAATAAAATCAGGCCTAAAAAGGTCATTCTGTCAACTCGTTCGAAATCTCGTTCGAATGAGGTTGTTCGAACGAGGGCCGTTCGAACGAAGTCTTCGGATGAACTCGTTAGAAGGGATACTATCATCTCGTTAGAATCTCATTCGAACGAGGTCGTTCGAACGACCTGGGCAGGTCTTTTAACAAGATGGCAGAATACGCCCAGAAATTTTCCAACTCATTTTTCTACATCTTTCTCTTCTCTAAATTCATCCTAAGATCATCCCAGTAACATTTTAATGTTCATAAACTACTCTAATTCCTCTTAGGTTGCTTCTTAACATATTTTTGGGTTCAAATCCTTCTAATCTACATGCAATTATCATTAATCCCCAAATTTTACCCCAAACCCTACGAACATGAACCCATAATTTTATTGTGCCTAATTACCCATCATAAATCCGTTTTAAATCATCAATGTTAAGTTTTTTGGATACCAAATTCGTCCATAGTCGTTCTACATGCAATTCCTAGCCCAAATTTTTAGTTTCTATAACAATTTCATTAGGTTTTCCTCAAAACTTTCAAGGCAAGAATATTGTCTACATTAAACATGGAAGACATATTTATTGAACTTAATAATTGACCAGGAGGAAAAAGTGTGTTCGTGTGAGGACACAATCGTTGTGTGTTTCGCTGCCGCGATACATAATTAACCTAAGCTACTACTACACTTGACAAGCAAGCACAGCAGTAAGTCGGGTATCATAAGAAATCCACAGGGAGTGATTGAATTTTAGATGTTAATTGTTTTAATTACTTCAGGAATAAAAGTGTAAAATAAATAAATGAAAAGGTGATTGTTGGGAATGGTGACAAAAGAAAAGAATAAGTTACGCTACACAAAAGTAAAGCGAGGATCGGGATCGCATACACACATTCACGGGATAAACAAATACTAATTAGAATTCCGGCTCGAAAGCAATTTAATCGAGCATTTACAATTAAGCATAAACATCACACAATAAGGAATTTAAGCCAACGTTGCGAGATTAAACATTTAATCAAAAATGGTCACACGCGGATTAAATTCGGATAATTGCTATAAACACTAACGTTGCGTGACAAAGAAAGTTAAACACATAAGAATCCGACTTTAATACGCAAGGTTTCAATTAAATGCAATTTTACACAAAACCTAATTTTCGAGGTTCAAAACACGTAAATGGCGGAACACAATCCCGACCCTATTTATCTAAGGGAAATACATGGAAATAAACTAAATTAAACTAATTAAACTAAGAAAGCAAGAGTTAAAGCAAGAAAACCTAAATATGAAAGCATGTAAATTATCTAGAAAGCAAGAAAATAATGGAAAACAAGCTATATTAAAGGAGATGGAAGATGAAAGTACCAATTACAACCCCTAAAGGGTGTCAGACCAAGAGAGGAGGAAGTAGAAGCTCTAAAATCCCCAAACCCTAACTAAAACTAACACAAAATCGTGCCTCTACTGATATATGTTCTTATTACAACAAAATTGGCTTTATATAGTAAGTTGGAATAAAAATAAAGAAGAAAGAAAAGAAAGGAAAATATCTGCAGAAAATAGAGCATCGATCGATCGACCCCTTTGGTCGATCGATCGACCTAGGCAAAAATTCGGCAATCCAGAATGGTCGATCGATCGACCAGAAGAGTCGATCGATCGATCAAGCAGGGCAGATTGCAACAGCCTACTGCATTCCTCTTTTCTTCTTCTCCCTTCTCCTCTTTTACTTCCTTGCTTTTCCTCCGCTGAAATCGCCGTAACTTCTTCGTTATGCATCTGAATCGCGCACCGTTTGCGGCCACGCGAAGCTAGCGAGGAGTGATACAACTTCCGTGAGATGTCGGGCCAGGTACCCAAGCTATGAAAAGACTAAAATGCCCTTGCGCGTGCGAATGTGTATGGAACTTAACCGGAATGCATCCGAACTTCATACTAAGCATCCAAATACCTACAAAAACTCGATTAACCCCTGCAAAACATGTTAACATAGAAATCCGAGGTTGTTGGTTAACGAGCATAAATATAGGGATTAAGATACCCGAGGGGGCTAATAACGCGTAGGTTAACGGGTGAAATACGCAATATTTGCGTCGTATCTCACCCCCTAAGTCACACATTGCTAGTCCCTAGCAATGAAATAAGAAACAACAAGAACTACAAGCAAACCAAAAGCAGGAGAAAGAACAAAATTATGGTATAAAAGCAAAAGGCCACTTTCGCGGGCGATTCTATTGCATTTAGCATATGCAATAAGTCGTTAAGCCCCTAGGTTACCCTAGTGGACGAGTGTCATCTCGTGAGGGTTTTCAGGGATGAAACCCACAAACATCACATGGTTTCCTCAAAATATGCCCAACCCAACATGCAACAAGCCCAACAATGGCGAAAAGGATTTCATACGCATTATTAGCAAAGTGAATGAATTCACACAAAAGTCCAAATCATTAACATTATAGAATGCACCTCATAGAATTGAAACCTTAAAATGTGGGAGGGGAGTGAGCACATTCAAAGTGTGATTTGGTAAAAACTTAAATAAACCGGATATACATTAAAGCAAGAATATATTCAATCCTCACGGGCATTACGCTCAACAAATGAAATCACTCGGAATGGGAGGTAATACACGGGACATGCGGGCATAAAGAGTAAATGTAAATGGAATCTAGGCCGCACACATGTCACAAATGAAGAACGTTATATATAAAATGAAAAACTGTAATCTCAATGAAAGGATACCGCACACTAAAAGAGGCGAAATGCATTTTCACAGATTATCAAAACTATTATGACTTTTAAATTAAATGCACCCTAAGATCACATAGGACTTTATAGGGTTGTAATGTAGGTTTGGGGTTAAGGTACGAAATGAAAGGTATATTTACGGATTCAAAGTGTTCGGAGATGAAAACTTGGAATAATGGGAAGATGCGGGCAATATCAAAAATTGGAAAACAAGTTCCAAAACAAGCATTAGATATATCATCGGGGAGAGTAATCAAAGCTTATTGAACTATATACAACATATACAAACTTCTCTTTCTTTTTCTTTTCTTCTTTTTCTCATGCTTTGTTTTGTTTTCTTTTTCTTTTTGCTTTCTCTTTTTCTTCACTTTTTTCACTACTTTCTTTTCTTTGCTTATCAAACTCTCATATGCCTAAAATTGCAACCGCAATCATAACAACATCATTCAATCCCAACTAACATTCCAAACAAAGGTACGAAAAGTGTATATATGGGCTAAAAACTCCAATTTGGAGTTGGTTATGGGATTTTGGGTTATGAAAAGAAAGGCTATATTTAGGTTCAAAGGGGTTAACGAGGGTAAACATATAAGGGTTAGGTCAAGGCTAATATGGGTGATATAACAAAGATGGCCTATGATCATTTCCAAAAGTTTACGCAATTATCAAGTGAAAACAATATATGAAAATCAGGATCAAGTAATACATTTCAGGTATGAACTCAATTAATGAACGGTCAAATGAAAGAATAGAGAGATTACCGAAGAATTCAACGTTTTCAATGAGAAAAGAATAGCGTATAACACTCACAAATGACAAAAGGTACGAAGCTTACTCGGTGTAAGTATATACAATGCAACAAAATATTACCGAGTTATAACAATCTTAAACCAAATCAATAGAACAAGGAAAGTGCATATGCTCATGGGATAAAGTTTAATTCATGAAGTTATTCACAATATCAATGATTTGAGGACTAAAGTCTAATAACTTCTAAAATCGAGAACATGCATCATTGAGTTGTCAATCGGATCGGGCAATTATTAAAATTTATCATCGGAAACAAGGCAAAATGTCCAACAAAGGAGAAAAAGGAAAGAAAATATTTTTGAAAATTTTCAATTTTTTTCACAAAAAGGCATACTTAGTAACTAAATGTGAGCAAATCCATGGACTACACATGAAATGGATAGAATATCCTACACCCCCTAACTTAAATGTTGCATTGTCCTCAATGCGCATTAAGAACATAACACAAAGAGAGGAAAAGAACGATATTACACAAAATTGGAGCGATCTCCAGAAGCACGAGTCCAATGAAATATACAAAACAAGTTAGTACCGAGCATAGCAAAAATAAATAACAAAAAGTTAACTAATTACACTAGACTAAATTAAAAAGGAAAGAAAAAAAGGGAAAGAAAGAAAATTAAAAAGCTAACTATTTACATCCTACTATTTAGGCTTCACACTAACTATACACTAGAAGTCTAAATAGTTGAGGGTCCATCATAAGAACGATTTGACTTTGGAGGATAACCGGTGTACCCTCACATACAAGCATGCCTTCCGAAAAATATGAATTCCGTTTGAACAACGGAAGGCATGTGTAAGGCGAAAGAAATGAACCATCGTCAATTAAAAGTTTTGGAGAGACGATGGGGGATTTTGATACTACGGGGAACAGGACTAAATTACTCTCAGAAAAATTAGAATCACATCCCCAAGATTCTTCAATTGGAAGGGGAGGTGGGGCAAGTGCAAGTGAAAAGCCCATGAGATGAAGCATCTCAAAATATCATTCTCGTTCAAGAATCAGGTCAAAGTCCTCAAGACTTTCAAGCGATTCTTGCGATAAATTTAATTATTCGCTAATAGTCGGGAATAAAGGAGAGGAAGGACCTACAACCTCAAAAGAATTGGAAGTATTTAAAAGAGATTGGAAATCGAGAGTGCTTGGATCACTCTCAATTATTTCATCCTCAAAAATGGGTGGAAGTGAAAAGAAAGTTTCAACCTCAACCCGACTTTGTGAAGAAAAAATAATCTCATCGAGTTGGACATTTTTTTTATTTGTCCAAGCGTCATAAATATCAACTTCATCATTCCATTCCTTATTCCCACCACGCAAAGTTTCCACCAAAGGCAATGGGGGATTGCTTGCAAATTCTTGACTTTCACGTGCAAGACGCTCATACTCAAGAATTTGTAGGCATTCACGCAAAGTCTTGGGAGTATAACCTTGATAACTATTAGCATAACAATTAAATTTATCTAGAGAGTTATGGTGAGACATTTCAAAAATAGGCAATTCCATAAAAGCGACAAGCACCGAGATTTAAATTTCTCGAAACAATCTAGCACAAGTCAAAAGGAAAGTATAAAATTTGAATACAACTACGAATGAAAGAAATACTATGAAATAATAAAACAATCACAATCTAAAACACACTCCCCGGCAACGGCGCCATTTTGTGACCGGGCTGAAAAAGTGTGTTCGTGTAAGGACACAATCGTTGTGTGTTTCGCCGCCGCGATAAAAAATAAACCTAAGCTACTACTACACTTGACAAGCAAGCACAGCGGTAAGTCGGGTATCGTAAGAAATCCACAGGGAGTGATTGAATTTTAGATGTTAATTGTTTTAATTACTTCAGGAATAAAAGTGTAAAATAAATAAATGAAAAGGTGATTGTTGGGAATGGTGACAAAAGAAAAGAATAAGTTACGCTACACAAAAGTAAAGCGAGGATCGGGATAGCATACACACATTCACGGGATAAACAACTACTAATTAGAATTCCGGCTCGAAAGCAATTTAATCGAGCATTTTCAATTAAGCATAAACATCACACAATAAGGAATTTAAGCCAAAGTTGCGAGATTAAACATTTAATGAAAAATGGTCACACGCGGATTAAATTCGGATAATCGCTATAAACACTAACGTTGCGTGACAAAGAAAGTTAAACGCATAAGAATCCGACTTTAATACGCGAGGTTTCAATTAAATGCAATTTTACACAAAACCTAATTTTCGAGGTTCAAAACCCGTAAATGGCGGAACACAATCCCGACCTTATTTATCTAAGGGAAATACATGGAAATAAACTAAATTAAACTAATTAAACTAAGAAAGCAAGAATTAAAGCAAGAAAACCTAATTATGAAAGCATTTAAATTATCTAGAAAGCAAGGAAATAATGGAAAACAAGCTATATTAAAGGAGATGGAAGATGAAAGTACCAATTACAACCCCTAAAGGGTGTCAAACCAAGAGAGGAGGAAGAAGAAGCTCTCAAATCCTCAAACCCTAACTAAAACTAACCTAAAATCGTGCCTTTACTGATATATGTTCTTATTACAACAAAATTGGCTTTATATACTAAGTTGGAATAAAAATAAAGAAGAAAGAAAAGAAAGGAAAATATCTGCAGAAAATAGAGCATCGATCGATCGACCCCTTTGGTCGATCGATCGACCTAGGCAAAAATTCGGCAATCCACAATGGTCGATCGATCGACCAGAAGCGTCGATCGATCGATCAAGCAGGGCAGATTGCAGCAGCCTATTGCATTCCTCTTTTCTTCTTCTCCCTTCTCCTCTTTTGCTTCCTTGTTTTTCCTCCGCTGAAATCGCCGTAACTTCTTCGTTATGCATCGGAATCGCGCACCATTTGCAGCCACGTGAAGCTAGCGAGGAGTGCTACAACTTTTGTGAGATGTCGGGCCAAGTACCCAAGCTGTGAAAAGACTAAAATGCCCTTGCGCGTGCGATTGTGTATGGAACTTCACCAGAATGCATCCGAATTTTATACTAAGCATCCAAATACCTACAAAAGCTCGATTAACCCCTGAAAAACATGTTAACATAGAAATCCGAGGTTTTCTAGTTAACGAGCATAAATATAGGGATTAAGATACCCGAGGGGGCTAATAAAGCGTAGGTTAACGGGTGACATACGCAATATTTGCGTCGTATCAATAATATCAAATCACTTGCCTTAAGTCCAATGTTTTGATGATTAAGGTTGGATCTCTCTCTTCTTTCTGATCACAAATCTTTTCCAATTTCTGGTGATGGTAGATAGTTTGGTTTGGAACCTGCTTGACCCTCTTTCTAACTTCTCTCAAAACCTTCATAGCCCACTCTCTTATCTTTTGCTGGTAATGGACTTAGTGGCCTCTCAAATAATATATAATTAACCTCTAAAATTCGTGGGTTTTAATTCCTCAATATTTAAAATAACCAAAATGCCCTTCTAGGTTGCCGATTTGGCCTAAAAATGCCCCGGGACCCAAACTAAACTCCCGGCTAGTGTTTTCTGACTATTTCGACCCTTCCGGATGCGTTGGCGCACTCAAAATGATCATTCGGTTGATAAAAATATAATTTACTTTTAATTTAAATAAATTCATTCCTGACGCGACTGACATGTGCGTCCCAATTAAATTTCCCAAATTATCGTATTTCTGCCTCGTGACAATTTAAATGTTTTCAATACTCATATATTACCATATATTCTCAGTAATATTCAATTTTAACATCATAATCAATCAAATACCAACTCAACTCTCTCTAGTATTTATATCCGGATTAATTGCCAATTAATTCACATTTAATTCAATTATTCCCTTAAATAAAATCAATAAATAAAATCAATAAAATTATGGGGTATTACATACTTTTCCCCTAATAACAGAATTTCATCCCGAAATTCGGAACTAATGAATACCTGGTAAAAATAGCTCTGGATAACATTTGCGCATCTCATCCTCACGCTCCCATGTGGACTCCTCGGCATTATGATGTCGTCACTGCACGCGTACTAATGGTATTATCTTAGACCTCAGTTTCCTCTCGCTGTGGTTCAAAATGGTAATCAGCCCCTCCTCATAGGAACTATCAGGCTGAATATCGATGTCCTCTAAAGCAATGTGACTATGGGCCAATTCGTCCCTAAGATATTTCCTTAGCGAGCAAATATGGAATACATCATGAATCATATGAAAGTGCTCCGATAACCCAAGTCTTTATGCAACTAGCCCAATCCTCTTGATGATAGGAAATGGCCCCACATATCTTGGTGCTAGTTTCCCCTTCTTCCCAAAATGCATAATCCCCTTCATTGGAGATACTTTGAGTAACACCTGGTCCCCGAACTTGAATTCTCTGAAGAACCTCTTTGCATTAGCATAACTCTTCTGTCGATCCTGAGCTACCCAAATACGGCTCCGTATCATCTCTATCCTTGCTGAAGTGTCCTGAATCACTTCCGGCCTAAGGAGTTTATTATCCCCCACCTCTAACCAACATGCTGGGGAACGACGTCTACCATACAACGCCTCGAATGTATCCATACCAATGGTAAACTGGTAGGAGTTATTATATGCAAACTCCACGAGTGGAAGGTACTGCTCCCAATTACCTCCAAAGTCTAGGATGCACATACGCAACATGTCCTCCAATATCTGATTTGTCTGCTCTGTTTGCCCATCAGTCTACGGGTGATATGTCGTACTCAGCCGCAACTACGTACCCAATGCCTCCTGGAAACTCTCCCAAAATCATGAAACGAATATCTTGTCTCGATCAGACACGATATTTAGAGGCACCTCGTGAAGTCTCACTATATCCGCAATGAAAATCTGGACATAATGTCCCGTAGTGTAGTCTGTCCTCATGGGAAGAAAATGAGCAACTTTGGTTAACCTATCCATAATTACTCATATGGAGTCGTGACCCCTCTGTGACGTAGGTAACCCCGTGATAAAGTCCATGGATATGCTCTCCCATATCCACATTGCAACCTCTAACGGCTGTAGAAGTCCTGCCAGTTTCTGATGGTCTACCTTTACTAGCTGAACACGGAGATATATCTCTTCATCCCGCTCCACCAATACTGTCGTCTCATGTCTTGGTACATCTTATCCCACCAGGGTGTACCACGAACTGTGAGCATTACGACTCTGTCATTACCTCATGTCGCAAGTCTTCCCCTTTCGGAATGATCAGTCTCCCATTAAAGAGTAATCTCTCATATGATCTAACGGTATAGGACTCAACTCCCTCTGCTAGTAATTGAACTATCTGCTCCTGACAGAACGAGTACTTTGCCTGGGCCTTTATCACTCTCGTAACAATCTGTACTGTAATAGTCATAAAAGACATGAATGATCAGTCCACTGCATCCTGATGTCCCAAATCCTTCTACTTAGCTTTCCACACCTCGGCCACCTCATCTACTGGCCTACAACTCAATACGTCTGCTACCACGTTAGCCTTCCCGGGGGTGATATTGGATATCAAATTGATAATCCTTCGCAAACTCAAGTCACCGACGTTGATGCATATTCAGTTCCTTCTGTGAGAAGAGGTATTGTAGAGACTTGTGGTCTGTGAACAACCAAAATCTCTCCCCCATGAGATAGTATCTCCAAATCCGAAGATTGAATACGACTGCCGCTAACTCCAAGTCTTGGGTGGGGTAATTCTTATCATGAGGCTTAAGTTTATGGGAAGCATAAGCTATGGCCTGACTATCATGTTGCAGCACACCTCCAAGTCCTTGTAAGGATGCATCGGTGAAGAATAAATACTCAATTCCTGGTATAGGCAATGCTAACACAGACGCTAAGCTCAAGTTGTCCTTCAACTCATCGAATGCCAACTGGTAGCCATCGCTCCAGATTAATGGCACACCTTTACGAGTCAGATGTGTCAAAGGACCCGCTATCCTGCTAGGCCTGAGAAACTACAGATCTCAGTCGGTGTCGTGGGATGTCCCCACTCCCTCACCGCTGATAATTTCCCTAGATCAACAGATATCCCCCAGTCTGAAATGATATGCCCCAAAAATTGTACCTCCTTCAGCCAAAACCCACACTTCCAGTACTTTGCATAAAGTTCATTCTGACGCAACGTTTGAAAAACCTGTCTCAAGTTCTCGGTATGCTCCTCTTCTGTCTGGGAGTAAACAAGAATGTCGTCAATAAAGACGATGACGAACTGGTCTAGGAACTCTCTGAACACCCTATTCATCAAGTCTATAAATACGGCTGGAGCGTTGGTTAAGCCAAAAGGCATAACTCAAAACTCGTAGGAACCATATCTCGTCAAGAAATCAGTCTTTGAGACGTCATGTTCCCTGATACGGAACTGATGATATCCCGATCGCAAGTCAATCTTTGAGAAGAAGGAAGCTCCTCTCAGTTGGTCGAATAAGTCATCTATTCAAGGCAACGAATAATTATTCCATATCGTGACTTTTTTCAACACCCAATAATCTACACACAACCTCAACGATCCATCCCTCTTCTTTACAAACAACACAGGGGCACCCCACGGGAAAGTACTCCTTCGAATAAACCCCTGACCCAAAAACTGCTCTATCTGATCCCTTAGCTCTCTCATCTCCACTATAGCCATATGATACGGTGCACAGGCAATTGGCCGAGTGCCGGTGTCAAATCGATAACAAAATCTATCTCTCTACTAGGAGGTAATCCAGGTATATCCTAAAATACATCAGCGAACTCACTAATAACGAGAATCGAATCAAGTGGTATTACCACTTCCTTAGAGGTCTCCTCCTCTATATAATACAAGTGTGTGGACGATCCTCCCTCGGGGAGAGGCATCTCCAGTAAAAACATCTCCTACTCGGGTATGGCAAAAATGATACTCCTACTGAAATAATCAATCATGGCTCCATACGCAACTAGACAATTCATACCAACAATCGCATCGTACTCAGTCATCTCTAATACTAACATATCAGCAGGTAAAGTAAATCTCCCGATCTATATACCCACACTTATACAAATAATAGAAATCATAGAACCTGTACTCAATGGTGAATCTACGCAGGTAATCGTGCTCTCTGCAGTGTCTAATAACCCCAAAGTGCGTGCAAATCTCGTGCAAATCTCGTGCAAATCCAGGTCAACCCATCTATGTGCTCTCTGAATCTTTTTCTCCTTGGTCGGAATCTCATCGGGAACGATGTTCAAGAGATTAGTGAATTCGGCCTCATACTCAGCCACGGTCTTCCCCTCCTGCTTGAGGTTCATTAACTTCCTCCTCATTCGGGTGTGAACGGCTGATGGAAAATACTTGCGGTCGAACCGCACCCAGAACTCCTGAATAGAAAGGATGTCTCTCTCCTCTGTGGTGGTAATGGACTCCCACCACTGCAACTCTGATCCTACTAGCTTAAAAGTAGCCAGTATCTATTTTTGTACCTCCGTGCACTCATACATCCTTAAGTGCCTTTGAATGTCCTTATTCCACTGACTAGACACAACGACATCAGATCCACCTACAAACTCCGGAGGGTGTGTTTTCTGAAAAGCATCACGAACATGTTCCCAAGAAGATGGGAATGCATGAGCATGTACTGGTGCTACTACCAGCGCCTAAGGCGGTGCCTGCTGCACAACTGCTAGGGCGTAATTTATAGCTTGGGCTACAATAGCGAAAACCCCTGCGGTATTCAAGGAGCCCTGAACTGGTGCAGGTTGTGGCTCGGGATGAGCATCCCTGAGAACTCGCTGTGCACGTCGTGGAGGCCTATGAAATGAGTGTAAAGTCTTATAAGTTCGCAGTTATTATCTCAAAATAGTCGAAGAGCGAAACATACACAAAAGGATACAACAATCCTAAAATATAGGCCTCTATATCAAAGAACGCTTAGCAGAAACATAATAAGCCGTACAGATCCTAAGACACTAGAACCTGATGCTCTGATACCACCTGTGACACCCCTACTAATTAAATATCGGGTAGCTACTCCTTTATTCAATTGAATACAAAATGTCAAGTTGGTTCAGTTCATAGCATCACTGTCGAAAAACGTTTTAATAATTACTAGCCACCTAATATTTAAAAAGTGAGTTGTCAATTTTAATTAAATCTGATTAACATACGATCCATTTAAATTATAAAATACTCATAACACAACCACAACACAGTCACATTAGAATAATAATGGAATGACAATGAATCTGGAGGAATACTCCTCTAATAATCCAATTATTGAATACAACCAAATACAAAGTCTGAATCACAAATTAATTACAACCCAAAATCTGAAATAAATCTGAGTAAGTAGGATGTCTCCAAAAAGAAAAGGGGTGACATGCCCTACAGATGAGTAAATTATAGTCAAGGTAGAAAGTGGAGACGTCTACTATCGAGCACCTGTAACTTCCACAGTAACTACAGCCCGTCACTGGAATAAAACTCCTACACTTGGTGTCCTTGTGGCTGGGCACCTAAAATGTTTTTACAAGAAAATAGATTTGAAAGAAAACGGGTGAGAGCTCGATTGTGAATACAGTTTAAAATACAGCAAGTGTTTAATATCATTAAACAGTGAATATAAAATACATGATATTGCGTGCACTCACATGAGATTCTCACATCTCAACTAATTGTGCACACATATCGTACCCGTACCCGTTCTAGTTATACTACTACCAAACTAGTCCAATCCATGACCTGACATTACTTTACAATTCAAAGTTCATTTACCAATGTCTTAATATAAACTGGAGGTTTTACTGTTTTTTACTCAGAATTAGTTATAATAATTACTATGAGTTTTCCCATTTTTAACTCTACAAAGATGTTAGATTTATTCGCACTTATACTTATATAAACAGTTCATTTCATTAATTCAGTATATCAATCTCATCATAATATACAATAATGGCACCCCTAGACTAAGCTTCGGTGCACACATACCCTGCTATCAAATTCCGGTACATCACGTACATAAGGATCACGTATTCCGAATCTCTCAGGAATCGTTTCGACAAGTAACAAACACACATAATGGAGGCGAACATAGTTCACATCACATGGGTCACGCACATACCTACGCTCCCATGATCAGCAGACTTATTAACTCCTCAATAAGTCATTCTCTAACCTATGTCCTCGAGGTACCAATCTAAATTCCCCCGTAGGCACACAAAGATTAGATGGCCCTGATCGAACGCCGACCTCCCGTGATAGTAAGTATGGTAGGTATGTCATACACAGATAACCACATATACTAAGCATTCACACATCTTAGATATCTTATAATATCAATATAGGTATATTTTACATTCCTATACCGTCATTAAATGATGCATGTTTACAAATCCCCGAATAATATACATTAAAGTTGTCAATCCTTCTCACGTCGAAATATTTAGTACTTATGTCTTAACCCACAAATGTCATCCGATTTCCTACAAAATCCTAAGTTTTACTCCTCAGCGTACTCCAATCTCATAACTATACCCACTAGTCAACAAGGTAAGGTTAACACTCAATTAAATAAGTCTACTGGTAGTTCGAAATAAAATCGGGCCTAAAAAGGCCATTCTGTCAACTCGTTAGAAATCTCGTTCAAACGAGGTTATTAGAACGAGGGTCATTCGAAGTAAGTCTTCGAACAAACTCGTTAGAAGGGATACTGTCATCTCGTTAGAAGCTCGTTCGAAAGACCTGGGCAGGTCTTCTAACGAGATGGCAGAATACACCCAAAAAATTCCCAACTCGTTTTTCTATATATTTCTCTTCTCTAAATTCATCCTAAGATCATCCCAATAACATTTTAATGTTCTTAAACTACTCGTAAGTCCTCTTAGGGTACTTCTTAACATATTTTTGTGATCAAATCCTTCTAATCTACATGCAATTATTATTAATCCCCAAATTTTACCCCAACCCCTATAAACATGAACCCAAAATTTTATTGTGCCTAATTACCCATCATAAATCCATTTTTAAATCATCAAAGTTAAGTTTTTTGGATAACAAATTCTTCCATAGTCATTCTACATGTAATTTCTAACCCAACTTTTGAGTTTCTATAACAATTTCATTAGGTTTTCCTCAAAACTTTCAAGGTAAGAATAGTTTCTACACTAAACATGGAAGAAATATTGATTGAACTTAATAATATCAAATCACTTGCCTTAAATCCGATGTTCTGGTTCGTTGTTGATGATCAAGGTTGTCTCTTTCTCTTCTTTTCGATCACAAATCCTTTCCAATTTCTGGTGAAGGGAGATAGTTTTGTTTGGAACCTCTTATACCCTCTTTCTAACTTCTCTCAAAACATTCGTAGCTCACTCTCTTATCTTTTACTGGTAATGGCCTTAGTGGCCTCTCAAATAATATATAATTAACCTCTAAAATTTGTTGGTTTTAATTACTCAATATTTAAAATTACCAAAATGCCCTTCTAGGTTGTCGGTTTGGCCTAAAAATGCCCCGGGACCCAAACTAAACTCCCGGCTAGTGTTTTCTGAATATTTTGACCCTTTAGGATGCGTTGTCTCACTCAAAATTATCATTCTATTGATAAAAATATAATTTACTTTTTAATTTAAATAAATTCATTCCTGACGCGACTGACACGCGCGTCCCAATTAAATTTCCCAAATTATTGTATTTCTTCCTCGTGACAATTTAAATATTTTCAATACTCATATATTACCATATATTCTCAGTAATATTCAATTTTAATATCATAATCAATCAAATACCAACTCACCTCTCACTAGTATTTATATCCGGATTATTTTTCAATTAATTCACATTTAATTCAATTAATCCTTTAAATAAAATTAATAAAATTACGGGGTATTACAGGTCACCCGGTATTTTAGTAGTCTGGGTGTTATAGATGATATCAAAGCATCAGGTTCTAGTGTCTATAGGATCTGTGCAGCATTTTTCGTTTTAGCGTAGCGTTCTTTGATATAGAGACTTATTTTAGGATTTTTTTTATTCCTTTATGTATGTGACGTACGTTACCCTACTATTAAGTATAATTGATGCGATTCATATACGAGTTCGTTTGGGCAACGTACATAAAATAATTTTTGACGACCATCTAGGGCCATTAGAAGGACTTCAGGGGGAGAGGCTCAATAGAAGCCATGGATTATCTTGGCAATGAGGACTACGATTGAAATCACCATGATTAATGTTCAGGTAGATGATGTTGGGATAATCTCTAGGCGCAGTAGTTTCCCTAAGCACCATCGTAGAAAGTGGTGGTGCAAATTTATACTCACCCAACGTAATCGGTAAAGGGGGTGGAGTTGGAGGAATTCTTCCAAAGATCCATTCGTAAGGATTCAGGGAAGAGAGGGAATGTGATGGGTCAATGGAAAGAGATAATCCAAAGGCAATTGTGTAGGGTAGAGTCCAAAGACACCCAAGATTAAATTTTAAGAATTTTTTTCTCATAAGAGTGGTATTGTAGTGATAGGAGTGAGTCACCACAACCATGGAGAGACACCATGAAAAATATGGAATTTGGGATGAGGTTTGACTGCAAATCCTCCTATGAACTATTTGAATAGAGAGGCATAGGATATTTCAATACTTATTTCAAAAGGGTCGTATAGTGGTCGATCATGAAGGAAAGTTGACGTGTTTAGAAAACTTTATGCCCGATGAGGTGGATACGGAGAATAAAAAAGGTTCGTAAGTTAATAATGGACTCATGGGTAGAATATACAAGCATAAATGAGGAAACCTGTCTAGAATAACTGGTGTCGTTATAGTCAATGTTGTAAATTTACAACTTGATATCAACTCTGCCATGAAAAGGGAGCCAAGAGAGTTGAAGAATCTAACCAAATGGAAATCCTGGATTTAACGATAATAGTGAGGCACCATACGAGGGGATACCCAGTAAAGGACTCATTTTAATGATTAATATCAATAAAATTCCTACCAGGTGATGGTGGATTCAGTCATCGTCATCAAGGACAACAACGAGTCCCACACGGCCAGCGGAGCCAAGTGGACAACGGGGGTATTAATCAGGATCAAGACTACTAGGTTCGCAAGAAGGACAACCCTAACATGGCCAATGGGGACATATAAAGGGGAATGTCACAGAGAGGTGTCTTATGTATAAAGCGTAGGAAAACATGTGTGGAACTTGTCTGCAGCGAACAGGGGGACAAGATTAGGATGCCCAGTAGGGGCAATAGTTATAAGAAGTTTTTAATTTGGATGGGACGAGGGAGTTATATACAGGAACCATTTGAACCACCAGTGCTATTGGTAATTGAAAATATGAATTTTATCCTGCGGTGATTAGGGTCTATTATGTGTGGCACGATCGAGTCATAATAGTTTGTTAGTACTAGATTCTCATGTCAAACAAACTTAGTAGAGGTGTCCTTAATATTACTATATTGTGTATATATTTATCGTTGAGTAGTTGGGATTTCTTTGGTTCCATTTTCACGAGAGCTGGTGTGAACACTAAGAGTATGTTTTACATTATGCGGTAGTTTTTTCTCCTTATGAGGGTTATGAGAGGAGATCATATTATTATCTTGTGTAGTGACTGGATACCGAGGGTTTCAGCGATAGTAGACTTTATGGTAAGATTATCGTGCTTGCTATGCCATGGTGAGATATTTTATTTTGCGAGGCATCACCTGTAAGAGGATCGAGGCTGCATATATATTATATTGTATATAGACTTCGGTGACTATAGTTGTCTCATTACATTTGATCCCAATGCATGAGGACTTTTATTGATGTGATTCAGGGTATATCGGGTTTACCATTAAGTGGAGAGATTTAGCTCATTACTATTTACACGCTGAGAACTTAGTGATAGTGAGAGCGTCGTATCATGTAACGCCTTGAGAGACATGGGCATAGACAATTTGATTTTTGTTTTGGGAGACAGGATTTGTGATATCTTAATTATGTTATTTGTACACATGAATTTTGATGATCGATAATGTTAGGTAATAGTGCATTGGGAAAAGTTCTTTTGAGTTTCGTTACGGGATGTTACCCGCAGGAACCTTAATAAACGTTGGGAGTGGTGAGACGTTGTTGGATGTCAGTGCATCAATTTTAAATGTAAATTATTGAACATGCAGAGGAAACACTCTAAGCTCAGAGCTATTAAAATATAGGCCAGTAGAGCCGAGTAGTGTTGTGTAGGAAGAACTGAGAAAATGTTTGCACCATAAGTTAGTGGGTGGGGAACTCTCAGGAAATTAAATTTGAATTTATAGGGTGATCGTGAATACCTGTATGATATAGCCACAATGAGAATGTGGGGGTAGATATTTAGATAAATATGTTACGTATATGACGTTTGTGATGTTTGTACAAATATGCACGGGTTATAGGGTGAATGGGTGCCCTGGTTAGTTTGACTTCTAATACGTCCAAAATAAGGGGAGGTGATTACAGGTGTTTCGAATATATGCTGGTATGGCTACAAGAAACATAGAATGAATGATATGATGGACTGGACTTTATTGAGAAAAGAAGATAGTCCGACTATTTGTATATCAAGGAGAACTATCACAACCGAGGGGAGATCGAAAAAATAGTGGGGAACACCTGTAAAAAGATATCCCTTAACAAGGGAGGACCCCACAATCTTGGGAAAGTAGAGTAGAGTCACCCTTAGTCAAATAGCTCGAGTGTCTTATGCATAAATGAGATGTTGATTACCACCAGACGAAAAAGTTCCCACGAAATTCATGGTTTGTAGTAAACGCAAGGGCAATGAGTTAGGTAAATCCCGAAAAAAGGGAAGTAAAATTTTCCACATGATGTGAAATATTAGGGATTGGGATTGGGATTGGTGTTAAGTAAGATACGGTGAAGTTGATTCCAAGTGTAGAAACTGCATATGGGAAAGTGTTGCTTTGAGGTTACCAACTTGGATTTTTTTAATAGATTGTTGGTTCTAGTGACGAGATGGATACGCAGAGAAGTCAAGAGTTCTTTTGGGTTTGTGGTATGAATTGACCCAAATGGAAAAATTCTTATTAAGCGGAGTGGCTTATAATATCGGCCATTATGCCCAACATTTCATTAGAGAGGAAAAATGAACCAGAATAAGGTGCCGCCCAATATTGTTGTAGTTTAGGATGAAACCCTTACGTTCGACCTCTGCTAGATAGTGTCAAGAGACAATGGGGACGAAGTTAAATTCTGATCTAGACACGTCACATGTACGTCGATGGGAGTAGGATGATGGAAAATACAAGAAATGCATATTCTAGATTCGCGGGTAATTGGGAGTATTAATTACCGTTGGTAAAGATATGCATGATACCTTATAGCGGTTTATTATCTATGCAGTGCCTTCTGGGGCATCACACAGAAATTTTGTCACGCACATTTCGTTTGGTTAAGAGTGGGGTATAACAAGCTTCTTGGAATCGAAACTATTTATCGTCCATCAGTAAGGATTGAGTTAATCTACATTAGTTTTGTTCAATTCAAGAACGTAGTTAGAGTTACATCACCGTAAGTCAAAGTTTAGATGTCTGACATGAGTTGTTAGAAATTGTTACGAGTACCAACCTTTGAAGGGTGTCATGAGGTTCAAGAAGAAAGGGAAGCTAGTTTTGAGGTATGTGGGACCCTTTCTAATCATTGAGAGGGTGGGACTAGTTGCGTATAGGATGGGAATACCCGAGCATATGCAGCAGATTCACGATTTGTTCCATGTGTCATCGCTAAAGGGATACTGGAGGAGCGAGATGGACTTTTGGCACATTCTATTAGAGGAGATCGACTTACAACCAAATATCTCTTATATGGAGAGACTAATGGATATACTTGATTGTAGTGAGCATAAGCTACGGTCTAAGGTGGTACCTTTTGTTCAAGTCCAGTGGGGGAACCACAATACTGATGAGTCGACATCGGTATGGGAGGAGAATATGCGAGAGAAGTATTCAGAATTATTCACCACAGAAATTCCTTTGTAAGGGGGGAAGCATGTAACACCTCGTATTCTTGAGCATTTATATAATTAATTCAAGGACTTTAGATTACACGTGCACCGTAATTTAATTGAAATAATTATTACATGTTAATTAAAATATTCATCGTGAGAGATAATGGTTAATATTTATGGAATATAATTACTAAGTGACTATTAAGTTATTAATTTTACGTCCTAGTGAATGATAGTGATGTGACGATATTTTATCTCAATCGAGACTCAATATACTCTGCTTGGGGTCGAGATAGGACTTTATTGTAGAGAAACTTAAAAGGATATTTTGAGGTTACAATTGATTTTGAATGGGTGAAGATTGTCAGAATAGTGTATCCGGGGGTACTGATTGGGTCCCCGAGCCTTTTTAGACATAATCGGGTGCACAACGAGGTGTTCGGGTCATTTGGGCTTAGACCGTTAGCTTAATTACTAAATTAAGAGTTTTAAACCTAAGTGTTGGATGAAGAGGCATCCATAACTCAATTAGAAAACCCTATAATTAAGATAATGGAGAATGAAGAAGAACAGAGGTCTTTAGAGACCAAATTCAAAGGGGATTCGGGTGTGCTTTGTCAAATTCATCATCTTCTATGTGGAATCAGACCCTAAGAATTCTATAAGGAAATTAATTAAACTTTCGTTAAATTTAAATAGTAGAATTACATGTTCATATTATAATATGTGTTGATAAATTCGTTTATGAAGGGTAACACATGTGAAATTTGTGTTTGGAGGATTTAAGAATTAAAGGTGAAATTGATGTTTAACTAATGTGAGAATACTATCATATGATGTTAGACTATGATTTATAATCAAAACCTAGTAGCAATTGTTGTTGAATTTGGATTATTGAATCGAATGGAATTAGTGATTTAAGAAATTATGAGAAAAAACCAATTCGTGAACCCTAGAAGTTTTGATGAGAACTAGTTATCATTTATGATATATATTTGTGTTAGAACCTTTTTATAGATGTAATAAACATGGGGTATAAATTGGTTTTATGTTTGGGTTAAATCCATGGAGGTTTGAGGGTTAAAAATGGAGAAAAATAATTTTAAGATAAGAGGACATGTTCAGGTATCAACAGATTGATTCGTTAGAGACTCGTTTGAATGAGTTGAGGTTGTTGATCAAATGAGATTAGTATCTCCTTCAAACTAGGTTGATATATTATTCAAATGACCTAGGTTTTGGACATGGAGATAGATATTTTCGTTTCAAACGCGTGGCCGTCGGTTTCATATTTTTTTGATTTTTTTAATTAGTTATGAATTTTCAACGAAAGGGTGTCCGAGATCAAAATATTTAGTTAGAAATCAAATCCTGGTATACATGCCAAGGGTTATTTTACCTAGGAATTATAGGTTTATGTAAATTCATAAATGTTTAAATTCATAAATGTTATTTAAATTCATAAATTTCTAATGAAGAAGGAACCTAAATAATGAATTGAGTGATATAAATTCATAAATGTTTAATGATGGGCCGATTGGGTGAGTCCAGGTATATTAGAATGTGAAGCTACTTTAAATTATTTAATGGATGTGAAATTAAATTAAATAAGAGTCAGGGATATAGCTTCGAGTATTACGAGCTAGTGCTACATGAGTTAGGTACGGGTAAGCCGAATGTTATTTTACTTAGATATATACAAATAGTGTTATAGTATATATATACTAGTGTGATTTAAAAATATCGATATTAGATATTTATGAGAATAAATACACCTCTAGTACTATCATAAGAGGTTGCACGATGTGGTCCAATACCCTGGATAGTGAATGCAGGGAAAGTATAATACCTGGATCATAGCGTCCAATATTTATTTGTGTGTTCTTTTCAAGGTGAGACATTTTGGGTATCGTAGACGCCCCATTCTAGTACCCGCCCAACCTCTACTTAGGTCCCTAGCACCTCCCTTCATCACTACAAACCTAAGTCATACCCTAGGTACTGACCTAGAGGCCATCAAGCAGTACCAGGCTCCGTTTAACCAAAAGTTAAAGTCTTCAGCTCGACTAAGACTGAATGAATCTTCAAAAGGCACTGAATCCCCTTTCCAATGATCCTCCCCATGCGCGATTATGACTTACGATGCGGACGAATGACCCGCTTTCTCCCCCAAAACATGATCATGAGGTCACCGAATGCTCCCGGGCTCCGTTTGACCCAAGTCAACTCTTCAGCTTGACTGAGAATGAATGAATCTTCGAAGGAACCTGAAAGAGATTGCCAAACGACAAGTTCCAAACTCTGCCTATCGGCAATGTGCCTAAAAACTCTTACCGATTGGAAGGACTAGGACTATGACGATCGGCAATGACTTGGGCATATAAAAAAGAGGGCCTAACGTCATTGCAAAAAGAGACCCAAGATCTGAAACCCATCACTCTCAGGGAACTCAGAAAACATCTCTCGATGTGAGCTTAATTTCCACATCCAGATCCTTTTCCAACCTTCACTTTTTATCGTCTTTTTCACCAAACATGGTGAATTATCAACCCTTCATCATCATCCAAGTGCAAGGGTTTATCTCCAACATTAAAGATCAAGCTCAAGAGCTTCAAGAAGGTCCAACTTTCTCAATTCTCTCTTCAAACTATCCTAAATTCACATTAACTTATTTTATTACTTAGCACTTTTATTCTGTCCATCTCGTGTATCCTAATATATTTTTTATTTAGTATTATTCCACATCCCTTATTTTTCATATAAATAAAACCCAAAAAATAAGAAAAAGAGGGTTTTCTTATAAATTTCAAATGTGAATTCTCACACTTTTCTTACAACTAAAACACTTGTTTTTATACACACACACACACACACACACGCACACATAAGAGAATTCCCCGGTTGGATTTTATAGGATAAATCCCACCCCTCGTTTTTCATACAAACTACTTTAGACTTTGATGCCTGTATAGGCTACGTAGGTGTCTCGGGATAAAACTCGAGACTCGAGTCCTATTAGTTCCATTTTTGTTACTTTTCTATATTCTTTAACTTAATTATCCTAAAATCTATATATTTACATATACATATATATAACAACCCCCCTAATGGGATACCGGGTGATCACTCCTATATCAAATTAAAATAGGAGTCACATATGGATCATTCTTAGCATCACTGTCGAAAAACCATTTAATTACTAATATCCTATTAGGCGAGCATTAAAATTTTTACTTAATTACTCTTTTTAAATGGCACTGATTAAAACATCCACACAGTTTTGCGTAAATAAAACTGAAATGAAATAAAATAACCGAATACTCAGTCAAAATATACAACCATATCGAATGATGTTCTAAAAGAATAAATAAATACAGTTGGAACATTGGTCCGAATGTTTATACAATACCTCCTATCTAGATTACAAGAATGGAAGAGGCTATCAAAAACCAGCATGCATCCACAGCTGCTGCAGCTGACGTCTAACTCGAAAGAAGTGCCATCCACGTGTCCCTGTGTATGGACACCTATATATATATAATATAGAAAGAAAGGAAAAGTAGATAAACGGGTCAGAGGCCGAGTTTTGAAAATATTTAACAGGTGTATAAATGCCTTATTTTTAGAAAAAGGTTTTATCTCATATTTAAGTTTGGTATTGCACTCCCATGAGATATCCCCCACCTCTCCACTAATAGTGAACTCCTAGTGCATCCCTCTAAATATCCTAGTCAATCTCCCCTGCTAAACTAGTCTATCATCCAACCACTATCAACCCTATATAGTCCAAGCAATGTACTAAGGGCTAAACTTCACCCTAGTCTCAACGATATGCCATGTTCGTGCATGGAGTGTCTCGCAAAGTGAAATCGAAATAAGGAACCCCCCCCCCCCCGATACACTACTACGTGGCAGGGTCGATCATCGAGATCCCCCAGTCCCTCAGTACAAAATATATATATATATATTTACATCATATAATAAATATCAATATAAGAGCACTAAAGATGAAACTTCTCCCTAGTCTCAACACATTGCCATATTCGTGCGTGGGGTGTCTCGCGAAGCGAAATTCAAATAAGGAACCCCCCCCGATACACTACTATGCGGTAAGGTCGATCGTCGGGATCCATTAGACCCTCGGTACTCGATTCATCCATATATATATAATCATATTTTACCATAACCATCCGGATCTGTCTCCCAGACTGAGAGTTCATATACCAAGTATTTATCAATACTTTTCATTTTCTCAAAACTTCCCATTTCACTTTTTATACTCAGGAAATGTAAATATAAAAGCCAATTCATTATCATGAATTACTTTAACAAATCATATACTTTTAAAAGCCAGTTTTATTATCATAAAAATGCATTTTCGTTTTATGTCATCCCATTTCCCTTTTTACACTAAGGAAATGTATTCAAATCCATTTTCATTATCATGAAAATTCTTTGATCATATTATGCTTCCACATCCCTTCTTCCATCCGGGAGTGTTTCCGAATCCAAACCTTTATCCCATTTCCCTTTTTATACTCAGGAAATGTAAATTAAAGACAATTTATTATCATAAATTTCTTTAATAAAACTAAGACCGCCCCTCCGGGTTTTCTCACTGGACGCGCCCCTAAATGGCTATCATCTTCCAGGGCCTATCAAACAAGACAACCTAGGAACCTACCAACGTCGGGAAGCGGCCATATTCCTACGGGAAAGTCAAGACCACACCCAGAATCCCCTAACCAGTGCAATAAACAATAATCGTCCATATGGCCTATAGGACTATAGCCACCCTGTATAGCCAGGGGGCATCACCATAACGCACGCAACTTCCCTTATGATAGCGATTTAGGGAGGTGTGTAACAATTATTTATCAATTATGAAAATCATTTACCTTTTCCCCACTTTGAATATATTCATCAATATATTTTCAAAATCATTTATATCATATCATATATACATAATCACATAGTATATATATACACCATATATTCCTACCTGAATATATAAAAATGGCCATATTTGCCAAACCATCTATCGATGACCCTTAATCCCGAAGATTCTCTCAAGGAATCATAATCATGCATTCATATATGCATGATACTAAACCCAAAGTATTTCTTACTTTAATAAGTAATACATACTTAAGTCCTATCTACGGATTCATTTGGATATCTCCAAATATATTCATTTGGGAATATATATATATATATATATATATATATTCCCAATTCACCAAGTCCTTTAGGACATAACCCTCTATAATACTCTAATTTAGAAGGTCCTTAAACTTTAAACTCAAAGAGGAGAAGCAATACTAATCTCCAAAATCTTCGGCTGAAAACTGGGCACCGGTCGACCGTTCCTGGACCCCCAGTCGATCGCGGGTTGCAAATAAGCCTACAAAACAATGCATTAGGCCCTTTCTTCTTGACGCGGTCAACCGACCTTAGGGGCGCGGTCGACCGGTCGCACCAGGTCCCCAAAACTAAATTCCTCAAATCCATTATCCAACAATCCAAATTCATTATCGGGGTTTCTAAACTACACCAAAAATAATCGCAAACATCTACACGATTAATCCTAGCCTTTATTTTTCCAATTCTCGATTTGATTTCCGAGTTGATGATTTCAACCCGGAGCTGCCATCTTGTAAAAATCATATCAAATCGTAGAAAAATCAGAA
This sequence comes from Sambucus nigra, assembly GCA_949130495.1. Taxonomy (NCBI): domain Eukaryota; kingdom Viridiplantae; phylum Streptophyta; class Magnoliopsida; order Dipsacales; family Adoxaceae; genus Sambucus; species Sambucus nigra. The sequence continues at coordinate 473,091,832 of OX422219.1, read as the reverse complement.
AAATGCGTGGTGAGTGCCCATGCGACCGTATCGAAAATATATACAACTTTCGTGTTTTGTACGAGAGCGAAATCAATTCATTTCCTAGCGAAAATGTCCCCCTAAAGTCACTGGTTACTATTTATCATCTTCTCCGAGACGATTTCAGCCATTAAAGCCTCTCCCAAGCTTTTGTCGCCTCACCCAACGTCCTACAACCTCAACCAACTACAAATAAACATATATTAAGGGTTCTAAACATCCTAGAACCCAAAACCACCAATTAATTTCAAATAAATTTCTAAGTATCTCCAATTAGAAAATTTTAGGGGTTTATTTGTTTTAACTTCCAAAAACCCGTTTTATCCACGAAAATCCAACCCGAAATCTTTAGGATTTATTTATACCAAACTACGGTATGAGATATTTATGCAAAAATTAAATAAAGCAAGTAAACACTTGCTCGTGGATAAAATTCGACAACCTCGAGTCGAATCCGGCGGAGTTTGGCCCGAGATCTCCATTTCTCTCATCCTCTCTTTCTTCTCTCTCTTTTCTTTCTTTCTTTCTTTCTTCTTTTCTCCCTATCCCCATCTTTATATAAGAAGGAAAAGGGTTATACCCCTTAAAACCCAAAAACGACTCGTTTACCCAATTACGATTTACTTTTACCTCTAAAATTACCTGAAACTCATTTTCGACAATCAGACACTATTTTTCGACTATCTCGGCCATTCCGAGAATTATGGCGCAGTCGAAATTCCCATCCGAGGTACTTGACCGCAAATCACTATTCAAACTCAAAATAAATAAATGCGATTTTCCAATTAAAAATCTTACCTCGTGCGCTTTACTCAACGGCGACATATAATTAAAATATTTCGACCTATATAGTCCCAAAAATAATCACAACATCCTTCGAAAATCATATAATCCTAGAAAATCCCAAAAATTACTATTTAGGGAAATTTCCCAAATTGCAAATTTATATTTAATTAGGAATTTAATCGTCTCCAAAGGGGCGGATTGTTACAATATATTTGTTCTTAGTGGCGTATTAGTCCACATGCGATATCGTTCCTTTATAACGATTAACGTAAGGATAACCACGTAAATCATATTTTCTAATATTACATTTAGGAACATTCCTATGGATGACTCGCTTTACCTCTTCCCTGATACAAGTCGATGATTCCTATCTCCACTACATATACACATGCACACATATCACGAGGAAATAAAGGAAAATGGCAACAATCCATGAGAGACCGCAAGGGCGGAATGGGTTCCTAACTCCTTCCCATTTCGTAACTTAGCCTCCGAACCCTTTTCGAATCAATTTTTGTTTCGTATGTATCAATATGTCTTTATATGTTGTCCTTCGGGACTACTACACCGTCTTTTGTTTGTTTTGAGTAAAATAGACTGGTGACTCCATCTCTCTACATTGTTCACCGCACACATCGTCGACGACAGTCGAAGCGCTCCTGAGAGGGATGTGCGGGACCACGATCCTCTCACCGCGGAGATGACACCGCCTCTCATCATCTCTCTCCCTCTGTGAGGATAGGGGATAGCAACAGTGGAGACTCCGCTGGAGACTTTTTTTAAGGGATAAACTCTATTTACATAGGTGTTTTATTTTCTCATATATTCCCCTATTTACATGTCCCCCTTTATTATTCATGTGTACCTCACACTTATGCTTCTATTCACACACTTGTAGAATATTCTCCATCTACACTTCGCACCACGTGCACCTAGGATCACGTGTATCCACAAGCTGCATGAATCACCCATCCATACTTGGTATACCATTGATACTTGTACTTTGTTCCTTGTTTGGCATGATCAAGAAAGATACTCTCATCATAAGATACTAATAAGAGAATCATGCATGATTCACACGACATCACCAAAGATCATTGGTATTGACCAAATTTTGTCGAGTGACTGGAGGGTCACTTCATGATGGGCGCTGGTCCGACAGGGCATAGATAGCCTAAGCGATATGACTCTAACCTTCCATTGGCCAAGTACTTTCGACGTATATCGAACGGTTCTCCCGCATCGTACCGCTTAACCGAAGTCATGACGGGAGGTATATCGCAGGGAACTCGTTCACGTACGCCGAGTATATCGAATTCTCTCTCACACATACCGTCCCCATGAGGTATATAATGAGGTAATTTAAATAGAGTTAGGTATATCAAATGGCTTGTCCACACGCACCGATTTCCCTCAAAAGAAATACTTATATCATGGAAGCCACACTAAAGGGTGGGAACCCTTTCCAATTCACCTAGCCAACTGCATACCCACATATAGGTGTCAAGCCCAGGACACGCATGTTAGATTACCGATTTTGGTCTGAAACTCTATCAAAATTTTGGGTCGGCCTACCGCCCAAATTTTTGCATGTTTTTAAATGGGACCCTACTTGTGAGCCTGGTCACAAATCCAACCATAGCTTTACATATGTTATAAACCTAACTTTTCCAGGCTCGGGTCCCGTCCGACATTTAATTTTTGCATATATGAGAATTTATTACAAGTGAGAACATAATAATTATAATAATCATACTGATACCCTTCTCCCAAAAACATTTCTCATTCCTTTATTAAAAATCCAAAAAAATTATCCTTTCTTTATTAAAAATCCAAAACCATTTCTCCTTCCTTTATAAAAAATCCAAAAACATTTTTCCTTTCTTTATCAAAAATCCAAAAATATTTTGTCTTTCAATCTCAAAAAAAGAAAAAAATATCAAAAGTATTTTCATTCTTTTTCTCCAAAAATATATCCCATTTTACGCCTTCTCAGGTCGATTGCACGCCCTTGGCCTGGCTCATTATTAGCTTCAGTCTTTAGTCAAATCACCCCAGAGTTCTGTCTGTTCCCCTGCTACTTCTTTCGAGTCTTAAATCCATCAGCTTTCCATAGAGAACACAGATCAAGTACCAATTGTGCAGCCATATCTAACGGCAATCTTGGCTCAGTTCATGTCCAAGATTAACAACCTCCAGACTGAGATTCGAGAGATGCAACGAAACTAGGATCCTATTACTCAAGAGGCTGAGGCCCTATTCCCTCGTGCTATGGGTCAACCCGAGCCTATCTGGGTTCCCGGAGAGTATAAGAATGCTCCATGTGCCCCTCCTGCTAACGGTCTGCCTCCTGCCCAGTTTCCTATGCTAAACCTTGCCCATCCTGGGGTTAACTTGCCTATGATCATTGATTCAAAAGAGTAAGAGTTGAACGAGGTCAAAAAAGATCTCAAGATACTAACTAAGAAGTTCGACCAAGTCAGAATCTCTGAAAATTACATGGACTACACCCACATGTCTCCTTATCCTAAGGCGAGGTTACCCGAGAAGTTCAAGATGCCAAATATCAAGAAAATTGGAGGAAGTGGACCACCGATTGTTCATCTTCACAGTTATCGTCGTTCTATGAATCTCCTAAGGTCTTTTGAAGAAGTGATGGCCCAATTATTTCAGCAAACTTTGAAGGATAGCGCCCTCCGCTAGTTTTTATCTCTTAAGGAGTCCAGAATCCGTAGCATCACAATACAAATACAACGAAGAGCTTGAGGTCACCCGTCATGATTTAAAGGTGCTCAAAAAGAACTCTAGGGAATCAGCCACCATGACCAATTGGCCACCATGACCAATCGACCATCCGAAGAAGAATAATTCAATATAGTTAAGAAGAATTTCTTACCCCATGTCCGAGTAATAATGGGAGGACAATACTATCCCCACTTACGAGCTCTAAGAGAAGTCGCAGTAGAAATCGAGGAGGGTCTTGCTAAAACAGACGTTAAACCCAAGAAAGTGTCCGGACAGTTCACTCCCATAAAATATGATAAGCCTGTTAGTGATGCAGTCCCAACCATTAACAACATCTCTCAACCAACCACCTCGTGGGCACCAAAAACTCGTCCTGTCCCATCTCGAAAGGAATACACCGAGATCCATGGTCCCCTCTCCAAATTTTATCAAGCCCTGTTAAGACGAAACCTCATCAAACCCTTGGACCCCCGTCCATTGCCAAATACGATTCCCACAAACATCAAGGCAGATGCCCACTATGCCTTTTACTAGACTGTTGGCCATGCCACTGACCAATGCCTTCACCCCTGAAACATAATCCAAGGTCTAATTCTCTAGGGTACTATTGCCCTACCAGCTAATCCTAAGCCTAACATTACTCATAACCCACTCCCAAATCATGCCATTGCTATCTTCCTAGAAGGGAACCTATAATTTGATCCATTAACACAAATCACACCCATATACTCTCCTGAACCTCTCCAAACTTGCCCATATTTCATCCTACACCCTATTAGCCTCATTGATCAGGCACTGTCACTCCTTACCAGAGTATGCATCGCTGTCCATACCCGTTCTGAAAATGGAAGTATGGAATTATCAGAAGTGCTAAACCAACTCCTAGAGTTCGGGCTAAAATTGCCCTCACAGATGACCATTTATTGCTAGAGGTTCAGTACGCTAGCCTTAGAAGCACAAAAATGGACTCGAGAGTCAGACAGTTGGGTAGTACCAACCAGTGATGTTAGCCGAGATGACGTTGTCCAAATCATAGCATAATTATTTAGGCAAACCAACAATATTTGCAGCATGACCAAGTTACTTGATACCCTGAAGTTACAAGGGCGCCTAGTCCCTTCACCCTTACACCTCCCCGCAGAATGGGAGGACCTATATGAAGAAGCCATTGAAGTTGTGGAATGCATTGACTTTACATGGAAAGCCAAAATTATTTCCACCGGATTGGGGGGGGGGAGAATTTGGAGATTCAAACGAAGAGCAAGCTTCAGAGAAAACTAGCCCGATAGCCGACATATGCGGGATAATATCATTTGAAGAACTCCTCGTAGAAATAAACAAGGTGGGAGAACAACCTGAGATTGACGAGGAAACGTGATTCATGTTTTTCCATTCTTTAGTAAAGCACATGACCATATCGGGAAGGAATTACCAGATCCCAAGCTTACCACCAGCTAATGACAAAGGGAATGGAGTTGAAAACCTTCCTATGCCAGAGATGACCCTCGAGGAAAGCAAGATCCTCGATCAACTGTAGAAAACTCAAGCTAACATCACTTTATGGGGGCTTTTCATGTCTTCCCAGCTATACAAAAATGCTCTGATCAAGTTGCTCACTAAACCCACAGTTCCTCCTTCCACCACACTATAAGAAACGATAAATTTAATCGGATTCGTGACCTCTACCAGAATGCTATCCTTTTCCTAAGAAAAAATCCCAAGAATTGGGCCAAAACATAATCATGCACTCGACATCTCCGTCGAAGTTATGGGGACGATCATACCACTCTCTCTTGTTGATAATGGATCCACCCTAAGTGTCTTCCCATTAAGAACCTTAAAATTCTTAGGACTGAAGGAAATTGATCTCGCTCTAACCTCCGTTACGGTGCGTGCCTACGATAATACCCATCGGGAGATGATGGCATTTATAAAACTTGTAATAGGGGCTGGCCCTATAAACCCAGTCGTTGAATTCCTAGCTTGTTTCAACCTATTTCTCGGATGACCTTGGCTCTATGATATAAAGGGTATGTCTTCGTCGCTCCATGGAAAATTAAAGTTCTTCACCGATGGAGAGTCATCACTGTTTTGGGTGACGATGACAATATCGAGGGTGTAAGTACTAGTAATCTAATCCTTGTGATACAGCACGGGTCAAATGATATGCTCTTATCAGGAATTCGAGTTGAGCCACTTCTACTCCCAGCATGGGACGATTTCAATGAAAGGGTTTGTCTAGAATACGACCCTCGTGGCAATGTCAATGTGACTCAGATGTTCAGAAACATGTAGTTCATGACCTAACTGGGGCTAGGACAAAGACAATAAGGGATAATTGAGCCCATTAAAATGAAATAAGCTTTCCCTCCTTGTGGTTTGGGGTATAAACCATCAGAAGAAGAGCTCAGAATGATCCGCCAATCTTAACCAAAGAGAAGATTAGATTGCATCCAGACTATCCCAAGTGATTACTGGAATGGACGATTCATCAAAGAGGGTGAAGACTTTCCCTTTTGTGGTTTTTTAAAACCATGGTATGACCATACATACAAGAAGATGAAGCCTGGAATGGAAACATTTTTTAAGACAGTTATCCATGGGCCAAAAGTTCCCAACACCATATACAACCACTCATCAAAGATAGCGCATATTCTGAGGGAAGTGACTCCAAGGATTCGTTTGACTTACAGACACTGGGGCTGACACTTTGCATGGTTCATTCAGGCACTACATCACTGGATCTATACCACATGATTAAAGATACTGATACACCTCTCATGAACTGGCATGCTACACTATTTATACCTGTTGAAATCCCACCTAACCCCAATTTTTACCCAATCTCTTCTTCTGTTGTCAATCCTTGCTCAAATGTAATCAAGACCTCCTTTGTTGAGGTTCTCAATGTTTTTTTCCTATCAATTAAATAAATGAATATTTTGAGTATCTAACCATTCCTTACATTAATTGTTTAGATTCTAATCAAATTTTTGATGATGATGATTTTGCAAATGAATAATTGTTAACTGATCTATATAAGGTTAATAACATACAACATAACCGCATTCAAGTTAATGATGAAGAAACTGTTATTGTTAACCTCGGTTCTAGTAGCCAACTGTGCGAGATTAGGATAGGGGCTACCCTTGACAAGCATGAGTGTTCATAAGTCAAAGAATTACTAAAGGAATTTGTGGATGTCTTCACGTGGTCCTGTGACGATATGCCTGGCATTGATCCTAAAATAGCTCAACATGAGATTCCCACTCCTTTATATTACAATCCAGTTAAACTAAGGTTGAGAAAGATCTGCACCGAATGGTCGCTCAAAGTCAAAGAAGAAGTGGTCAAACAACTGAACGTGGGCTTCATTTGCATGATCGAATATCCCACATGGCTAGCCAACATAGTGCCTATTTCGAAATCAGGAGGGAAAGTTTGGATATGTGTAGACTATCGGGACTTAAAAAAAACCTCTACAAAGGATGATTACCCGTTACCCAATATCGACATGATCATGGACAACAGAGCCAGTTATGCTCTTAAGTAATTTGCCAACGGGTTTGTCGGATACAACCAAATCAAAATGCACCTAGATCACCAAGAAAAGACCGCGTTCATCACTCCATGGGGAACCTTTTGATATACCATTATGCCATTTGGTCTTAAGAATGCTGGGGCTACCTTCTAGAGGGCTTTCACAACCATCCTACACGATCTAATTCATAAAGAGGTCGAGGTTTATGTGGATGATTTGATTATCAAATCCAAAACTAGATAATACCATGTTCCTGCCCTTCGAAAGTTCTTCTAATGACTGCAATGGTTTCAGATGAGACTCAATCTACAGAAATGTGTCTTCGGCATTACAAAGGGAAAACTCTTGGAATTTATGGTCAGTGAAAAGGGGATAGAAGAAGATCCTGCCAAATTGAAAGCCATACTTGAGATGCCACCTCCTCGAACGGAGAAAGAAGTCCGTGTTTTCCTTAGGAAATTATAATACATCAGCCATCTAACTTCCATTTGCGAACCTATTTTTAAACTCCTCCAAAAGGATTCAACCAAGGTTTGGAATGAGGCCTGCAAAGAATATTCTGATAGAATCAAACAATATCTGAACCAACCTTCAGTATTCATACCACCACAACCTGGTCTCCCCTTGATCCTATACCTAACCATAACCGACACTACAGTTGGGGCTTTGCTGGACTAATACCTTGAAGATTCACGTAAAGAAACATCCATCTATTACTCCAGTCACAAATTGACTATATATATTTCAACTAGACTTCTTTGGAGAAGGCATGTGTCGCGCTTGTTTGGGTCATCCAAAAGTTACGACACTACATGCTCGCCTTCCCCATCAAACTTGTATCCCGAATGGACCCCATCAAGTACCTTATTGAGAAACCCGCCTTATCCAGCCGAATGGCTCGATGGTTGATGCTCCTAGTCGAGTTTGATATCGGGTATGTCACACAGAAATCCATAAAAGTAAGAGTCCTCTCTAACTACCTCGCTAATTACCCCATAGAAGAAGATGGTGTTTAGATGTCCGAATTCCCAAATGAAAACATCCTCTACACCGCTCAAGACGATATTTGATGGCAAATGTTCTTCGACGGCACTGCCAATAAAAAGGGATATGGCATTGGGATACTTCTGATCGCCCTAGATGACTCCAACACACCCATCTCTATCAAATTGGGTTTCCCCTGCACTAATAACATGACTGAATACAAGGCATGTACGGTAGGCCTCAAAGCTTCTCTAAAGAAAGGAATTCAATGTCTAGATGTCTACAAGGATTCTTCCCTCGTCATCGGCCAAGTTCTCAAAAAATGGAAAGTCAAGGATGATAAGATCCAACCTTTACATGCCCACTTAGAAGAACTATCCTCCCAATTCCAAGGCATCACCTTCCACTACTTACCTCAAGAAAAGAATAACCTAGATGATGCCCTTGCTATCTTAGCCTCCATGGTTGATATGCCCGAAGGAATAACAATGGTCCCATTCCTAGTTCAAAATCAAGATAAACCAACCCATTGCTATAACATTGAGCTCATCACCAAGGAAGATCCCAAGCTAGCCAGTTTCTAGTATTATGATATCTGGCACCTCCTCAAGCATGGTAGGTATCCTGAAGGTTTCAAAAAGAAAGCTCAAGCAACCCTTCGAAGACTAGCCTCACAGTACATTATTTGTCACACAACATTATTCAAGAGAAACTTTTATGAAATCCATCTACACTGTATCGCAGGGGCTGACATTAAAGAGACGATGTAGAAAATCCACAATGGGGAATGCAGGCCCCATATGAACGATCACATGCTTGTTAAGAAGATCATTCGACAAAGCTACTACTGGACCACCTCGATACAGGTTGCACCACCTATGTCCGGAGATGCCTCAAATGCCAACAGTTTTCCAAACTTTAACACGTGCCTCCGCGAGAATTAGACAACATGACTTCTAACTTGCCTTTCTCCGCCCAGGGTATCGACATCATAGGTAAAGTTAAACCCAAGGCCTCCAAAGGACATGAGTTCATCCTAGTTGCCATTAATTACTTGACCAAATGGGTCAAAGACGAGTCATACGCAGTTTTAAAGGCCAAGAAACAGGCCAAATTCATCAAGAAGAACATCATCTGCCGGTATGGGGTCCCTCACAAGCTAGTGTCAGATACGAGTTGCATTTCGAGGCAAAAATCATAGAAGTGGTTAACAATTATGGGATTCAGAGACATAAATCTTCTCCCTACCGACCTCAGACCAACAGTGAAGTCAAGGATGCCAATAAAAACCTTAACGCCATCATCAGTAAGATGATCGAAAGATGTTGAGATTGGGCCGATCGAATCCCTTATGCCCTCTTGGGATACCGAACCTCAATCTGAACCTCTACTAGGGCTACCCATTTCTCTTTAGTTTACGACATGGAAGCAATCCTACCCATGGAGCTAGAAATCCCTTCACTTCGTGTCATGCTCGAAAGTCAAGTCAGTGAGGAGGATTGACATCAAAGCCGTATCGATGATCTATCACTCATGGACGAAAGGAGATTGAAAGCGTTGTATCACATACAAGGGTACCAGCACCGAATAGCGCATTCATTTAATAAGAGAGTCAAGGACCACAACGTCCGAGAAGGGGATTTATCCCTCAAAGAAATAGTAGAGCCCATCTGGGACCCCAGAGGTAAATTCAAGCCTAATTAGAGCGACCCATACATTATGAAGAAGATCTTATCTGGCGGTGCCGCTATACTCATCAACCTAAATGGAGAAGAGATGGCTCGTCCAGTCAAACTAGACCGTCTCAATAAGTTCTACCCCTAGCCCAAAATCTCGACGCGCTACGAAACTTCTCATCTCCCTTCTATTTAAAAAAAAACTTTATTTCCCTTTACCCAGAACTATGTGGGCCTGATCCTCTGCAAAAAACAATTTTCTAAAAAATTAAAACCATTCAAAAAAAAACCAGAGGTACGTAGGTAGCTCATATATCTTACATGATTACAACCCTTTCTTTTTCACAAAAAACTATTCTTTTCTTATCTCCGAGAATGACAGTTCATTCTAACATATACTTGAACAAAAGGATTATGCATGACTTAGCGATCGGTATAGATAAATGCAAAATTCATCAAAAGGCACAGCTGGATGATCAAAAACTTATTTATTTCACTAATAAGAAGTTACAGTGCAATTACATAAGAAAAGTAATGGATAACTCCCTTCCCCATACATTCCGAAAAAGCCAAAATAAACTCCTAAACTTATTCCCCATTACAAAATAAACTCCCCCAAGAGTCCTACCCACAGCTACCAGAGGAGACCGCTCCGTCATCATGTACATCCTAGGGTCCCAAATCTTCCCCTACCTGAATGGAGTGCCGTAGACGCTCCATGGACTGATAAGCTCGAACCAGCCTCGAAAAAACTACCACACCTCCCTCCATCGTATTAGATAAGGCAAGCCACCTTTGTGCGGTCTCCACTACCAACATATTGCTGACTACTCTTCTCCACAACCACTTTATATAATCCCCAGGGATGTGCGAAACTCTCCCAATGGACTGAGAAGGACGGGTCAACGAACGTCGACTCTCCCACAAAGAGCCAAGCTGCATGCACAAACGCTCTGTCAGATCTTCTACCAGAAAAAAGTCTAGTGTCCGAGGTGGCACGATCTGCTCCCAGCCAAATTGGCACAGAAGACGCCAAGGGAAATAGAAAGAGGTCTGTCTGAGACCAACTAGCCGAACGTACGGGTATTCCCCCAACTCCAGACTAGGCAGCAGCTGTCCCCACCAAGGCACTGATCAGCATAGATTTAGATCCCCGTGATCCACAAGCCAGTCCTCCTAGCTCTCAATATCCAGAACAATGTTGATCTGGCACGTAAAGAAGTTGGGTACAACCGATTAAGGTCATTCCGAAGGAGTCACTAGATGGAGTCTTCCAGATAACCACATGAACAACATCACACGACTACTCCTCAAAAAGTCAGAACGACCTTCTCACCATGTATTTAGGTCATTCAAAGTCTTCGTCAGTATCACCGCCATAGGATTGCGACGGTAGGACATCGATTAAGTAATAGCTCCAAGTTATGGGTCCATTAGTAGTTCCCCGATCACCAACAACAATTTTAAAACCAAGCCCAGAACGACGGCTCCGGCATATCTAACATCTCTAACCTCCTGCAAATGCATAGACTGGAGCACCTCCATAAGGGAGATGATTCCTCCAGTAACTAAAGATCTACCCGTTGAGGGCGAGATACAGAGAAGTCTGATCAACAACTCTCGGGGAGATCGAGAAAACTCAAGCATAGCAGCCACCACAATAAGATTTACACCCAACATGGAAGAAAAATCCTTATAAGTCGGACAGCCTTAATCCTAGCCAAAGCGGAATATATGGTCTTTGGGGTAACAAAATTGTACCATCGCCATCATCATGTTCCATTCTATGGGTCGATTACGCCATAAAGAGACTCAATGCATGTTGAAAGCATCATAGTCAACATTATAAGAGCGCATTGCTTCCAAGGCTTTGAGGTAGTTATCAAACTCAATACTACTAGGGAGAGCCATCTTTCAAGCAATAGTAAACAAGTAAGAATGTGGAAAAGGAAAAATGTGAAGGTGTGATGAAAAAACTCCACCCTTACCCCTTTTTATACTTGAAAACCCTCACAAAAGACACAACCTTTGCAGAAATAGGAGGAAATCCTTCCCCACAAGGTACCAAAGGCTAAAGAGAGTACCAATAAAAGCCTTGATTGATTATTCTAGACTGACCCACCGATCGGCAACCCCCCATTTTTGGAAATTTTCCTTTTTCCTCTTTCGTCAAAATCAGAAAACTCAATTAAAATAAATTGATATTCTCAAATAGAATTTCAAATTTCCTTTTCATATTTATATAAGTCCTTATTGTGAATGAAACTTCCTTTGAAAACTTCCAAAAATATTTCTTTTTACGGTCTCAGTCACAAAGTAAAAAGTTCATATGCATGCATTCATTCATTCATCATTAACAGAGGATAATAAAAAACTCCATTGCATTGCATAGATATTTTTCTGTGTTACATTATTTTTGCAGGAAAATAAAGAAAATTCAAAAAACAATGGAACTCGGCCCGAACCCACACTCTCTCTCTCTCACTTACCCTTTCCCCTCTTTCTTCTAAGAGCTTCCATCCCTGCGATGCGCTCTCTTTCCCTTGGGGCGAGATGATGCACCACCGCTACCTCTCCTCCCCAGATGAAGAAGATGGCACCAAGAAAGAGGGAACAGGAACCACGTCCCGAATATGGGCAGTCGCTGAAGATATCCAGTCCCTAATATCCCTCAGCCAAGTGGTGGACACCCGAACTTGCTGCAAGGAAAGTCAGGATCAGTACCAAGCATCAAAGATCAAAAGAAAATAAAAAATAAGAAGAAGAAAAAGAACAGAAAAGTATACCATAGGATGAAGGACCTCCTCTGTCAAGACCAACTCCTCCGGGTCCATCACATGAGGACGATGCAATATAAGCACCATCTCTCCATCAGCCAGCCGAATGTTAAAGGAAGGGGTATGTAACCGCACAAAGGGAACCTCAAAAGTCACCACCGTCGCAAATGTCGATAGACCACCACCATTGTGGGAGGACCCCACCGGCTGACTCGAACCCGTAGGAGGGAAAGGCAGTGCATCATATATGCTGGGCGCCATCAGCCAACTCGCACAAAGTCCATGTAATCATACGGCACAACCGTGTCAGAATAAAACAAATAGGATTAGCCAATCATCGCCACAATCCTCGCATATTTTGGTAGAAGATACTCCCGCCTCATAGACATAGGGGACATCGTAGGAGGAAGCACCTCCTCCTCCTCAGCAATCTGTCAAACCACCCTCTCCCCGAGATACTAAGAGTGGACAAAATCATGCGCTAGAAAATACCTCATCTGCGCATTCATCCCAATCGACCTCGTGTCCTGAATAGCCATCCCCCAAGGGTAAAAGGTCACCTGAAAAATCCCCAGCAGATGTAAGTCAGTTTGGAATCAAAGCACACAAAGACCAATACTGAAGAAGGAAGAACTCTTACCCTATCACTAGCCAGGCCATTCAAGACCTGACGCACTACCTCCAGAGAAAGAGACTTTATCGAATGCCGATTGGCCTTCTACCACCGATACAACCGATAAAAGTCCCCAACAGTCTCATCCTTCAGATAAATCATCTGGGTATTACACCCAATCACCTCATAGAACCACGTCTGCCAAAGACAAGAATTCGTAATCAAAAAAGAGACGCACAAGGAAAATGCGAATGCATGAAAGGAAAATGAGCAAACTAAAGAATACCTCAAGAAGATACATGGCTTGAGTAAAAGTCTACCAGTAGCACCGACTAAATGAATTCAGATAAAAATAAAGGGTCTCCAAAGTTAGGCTCCCCCAATCATAGAGAGGGATGTTCGAAAACATCCTCAAGTATGGAAAAAACCGTAAGTGGACCACATCGTCGCTCGACGCCACCAAAAATCCCCCCAGCGCCAGAAAAATAAAAAACTAGGCCATCTACCTCACCTGCAGCCCATCCTCCACATCAATCACCCTACCTAGAAAAACATACCTCAATAGGGACAGAAAAATGGAGTTCCTAGATACTATCCTCCCCACATCACTGAGCGTCGCCCGCACCACCTCTGGTTTCACCCCCAAAGAGCTATCCACCTCTATTTCCTCTCCATCGCAATCCAGCCCCAATAGCTGCTGCACATCTATGGGAGTCATAGTCATCTCCCAAAAGCCAAAATGAAAGGTGTTTGTAGTGTTCCACCACCTCTCCCCAGAGCACATAAGACCTCCGTCGAACGAGACATCTCATCCAGCACAGATGCCAACCTCCCAAGGCCTACTGATGATACCACCCAAAGCACCACAGGTGGAAGGTGATCCCAGACATCCTTAAGCCCCGTCTTCCCGCGGGAAAGCATAGTCGACAAATAAACATTCGACTGTCAAAGAAAAGACCTTGTTAAAATCCAAAAAAAAAAGAAATCACCAAAAAAATAGAAAAAAAAAGAATGTCAAAAGTCATTTTGTACTTACATAACCACCATGGTTCACCACCCTAGAAGAGTGATGATGCGACAACTCCCGTAGTAAAGTCCGATCATCTGCAACTGGCTCAAATGTATCAAAAGAGTTCTCACTCCCCAAAGCAAGAGGTGACCTGGCCCTCCACTCCATATTCGCCCAGTCATCAACAGCTAACCACTCCCTATGTACCTTAGTGCTCACAAAACTGGCCATTTTTCGGGTAATGAAATGTTAGAACGATTCGCATAATAAAATCATAGAGAGAGAGAAGGCAATAAACTTTGAAAAATGAGGGGAACTCACCCCATTTTTATTGGAAGACAAGGGTCATGCCGATCGGCACTGACCCCAAGCCTACCGATCGACATTGACCTTTTACCTTCTTAAGGCAGTTTAAATGTCCCTACCACTGCCGAATGACACCCTCCACACCATGCCGATCGGCACCCTCCTTAACCGTAAAAAAACTCCTAGAAAATACCGGAAAACCTTGAAAAATCCTCGAAAAATTCTTAAAAATCCCAGGGAAGGTTTCGAACATTTTCACCAAGAAAATTTCACACTCCCTCCAGCGGAACACCTACTTCCCTGGCGAAACTCTCAAAAGCTAGGTGAATCTCCCCCCGGTAACATCCCCAGAGTACCCCTCAAGTATCCCAAACCTCAGGTTATCTCTTGTCCCCCAAAAGTCTCCTTGAGCAAAGCGTCCAAACCATGGACCACCTAATCACATCCCCAGTGGAATTTACAGCATCAAATTGGCTATTATCCCACAAAATCTTCAAAAGATACGAATATTTCCCCAGAAATTAGCTCCCCAGCTCCCCAGAAATGACCCGTAAAATTGGTCATTTCAACCTAAGGCCTCAGAATTGGCATCGACCCGCAGAATTGGTCATCACAACCTAAGCCCTCAGAATTTGCTGTAACCCGCAGAATTGGTCATCACAACCTAAGCCCTCAAGATTTCCTTCGACCCGCAGAATTGGTCATCTCAACCTAAGCCCTCAGAATTGGCTTCGACTCGCAAAATTGGTCATCATAATTTAGGTCCTCAGAATTGGCTTCGAACTGAAAAATTGGTCATCACAACCTACGCCCTCAGAATTGGCTTCGACCAGCAGAATTGGTCATCTCAACCTTATCCCTCAGAATTGGCTTCGACCCGTAGAATTGGGCATCACAATCTAAGCCCTCAGAATTGGCTTTGACCCACAGAATTGGTCATCTCAATTTAAGACCTCAGAATTGGCTTTGACCCGCAAAATTGGTCATCACAACCTAAGTCCTCAGAATTGGCTTCGACCCATAGAATATGTCATCTCAATTTAAGAACTCCGAATGGACCTTGACCCTTTGAATCGGTCATCCTCATCCTTCGGTATACATAATCAATCACGACCCTCTGAATTGGTGATCTTAAATTAAGCCCTCAAAATTGGCCTCGACCCTCTAAGATGGTCATCCTTATCCTCGGGTCCTTAGAATTAGCGTCGACCGTCTGAATTGGTCATCCTCCTTCAAAAGCATCATGCGGTGTCTATTCGACGGTTTTCGTTTATTCCAAACTCACCCATCGAGGGGCACTATAGGCATGCCATTCTAGCACCCCCTAATCTCTCCTTAGGTCCCTATCACCACCCTTCATCACTATAAACCTAAGTTATACGTCGGGTACTGACTTAGAGGCAATCGGGCACTCCCGGGCTCTGTTTGACCAAAAAGAAAACTCTTCAGCCCGAATAAGACTAAATGAATCTTCAAAGAGAGCTAAATCCCCTTTCCAATGGTCTATCCCGTGCGCGATTCTGACTTACGATGCGGACGAATGACCCATTTTACTTCGAAACTTAATTAGGAGGTCACCCGACGCTCCCAGGTCCAACAGTCTACCCCGTGTGCAATTTTGACTAACGGTACGGACGAATAATCCATTTTACTCCAAAAGGTCAACGAATGCTTCTAGGATCCGGTTGACCTAATTCAACTCCCCAAACTGAGTCAAGATCTTTGGAATCTCAAAGTACATCTCCTAACATTGTCAACGGTCTGCCCCGTGCACGATTCCGACTTACCATGAGGATGAACGATCCATTTGCGTCCCATAATTCCCCGTTCAAAGGGCTAACGAGCGTTTTCGATCCACATTTGACCTGAAGTTAACTCCCGAGAGCGGTCCAAAGTACTTTCAAATGTCTCTAAAGTACCTTTCCAACGGTTTACCCCTTGCACAATTCAGATCAACGATTTGCACATTACAATTATTTTTTTGAAGGAACCTGAAAGAGACTGCCAAACTACAGGATCGAAACCCTGCCTATCGACAGTGTGCTTTAAAACTCTGTCGATTGGAAGTACTAGGACTATGCCGATCATCAATTCCCTGGGCCAACAAAAATGAGGGCCTGACCTCATTGCAAAATGAGACCCCAGATCTGAAACCCATCACTCTTAGCAAACTCAGAAAACCTCTCACGAAGTTAGCGTGATTTCCACATCCAAATCCTTTTTCAACCTTGACTTTTCATCATCTTTTTCACCAAACTTGGTGAATTAACTACCCTTCATCATCATCCAAGTGCAAGGGTTTCTCTCCAACATTGAAGATCAAGCTCAAGATCTTCAACAAGGTCCAACTTTCTCAATTCTCTCTTCAAATTCTCCTAAATTCTCATTAACTTATTTTATTACTTAGCACTTTTATTCTCTCCATCTCATATATCCTAATATACTTTTTATTTAGTATTATTGCACATCATTTAATTTTATATTAATAAAACCCAAAAAATAAGAAAAAGAGGGTTTGCTCATAAATTCCAAACTCAAATTCTCACACTTTTCTCACAACTAAAATACTTTTTTTACACACACACACATATATGATAAGTCCCAGGTTGGATTTATGGGATAAATCCCACCCCTCGTTTTGCATACGAACTACGTGGACTTTGATGCCTCTATAGGCTACGTAGGATTAATGGAGTCTCGAGGTAAAACCCGAGACTCGAGTCCTATTCCTTCCATTTTTGTTTTTTTTCAATGTTCTTTAACTTAATTCTCCTAAAATCTATATATTTACAAATACATTTATTTGTTCTTAGTGGCATATTGTTCCACACGCGTTATCGTTCCTTTATAACAATTAATGCAAGGATAGCCACATAAATCATATTTTCTAATATTACTTTTAGGAACATTCCTATGGATGATTCGCTTTACCTCTTCCATGATACAAGTCGATGATTCCTATCTCCACTACATATATACATGAACACATATCACGTGGAAATAAAGGAAAATAACAACAATCCATGAGAGACCGCAAGGGCGAAATGGGTGCCTAACACCTTCCCATTTCATAACATAGCCTCCGAACCCTTTTCGAATCAATTTTGGTTTCGTATGTATTAGTGTGTCTTTGGATGCTGTCCTTCGGGATGACTCCACCTTCTTTTATCTGTTTTGAGTAAAATAGACTGACGGCTCTATCTCTCTACATTTTTCACCTCACACATCGCCGACGACGGTCGAATCGCTCCCTAGAGGGATGCGCGGGACGAGGATCTTCTCACCGTGGAGATGACACCCCCTATCATCATCTCTCTCCCTCCGCGAGGATCGGGGATGGCCACATGTATGATTCGATCGAACTCTCGGGGAACTATGACCACTTCCACTACGTTTATGATTTTTTACTCGAAAATGGATACTTATTATACTCGACATGTGTGTGAATGTTGTACTATAATAGTACATATATAATGGGTAGATGAATATATATAGGTTTAATACATAAAGTGTGATTATATTTATGATATAACTAGTGTGATTGTATTTATGATATAACTAGTGTGAACATTATAATTAATTGGTGCTTTATAGATAACTAGTGTGAATGTAATATAAGTAATCAAAGTTAATATGATTAAATTAGTTAATGAGTAGATAACTTATAAATCAAGGTAAGAAATACTCGGATTAGAGTAGCGTGATAGAAAGAAGTGTAATAGGGATAGTTAGGTGGGATAGCATAAATATTTGGTTTAGAAGGAAGGCGATAGGTATGCAGATTAGATCAGGGGTGAGTTATTTCTCAAGAGAGTGTGACACCACCTTAAATATGGAAAGTGTTCGTCCATATTTAATCATTTCATTTTAATTTCTTGTTAAATATTTTTAAAATGTTTTACTTGGGCTCTGACCCATGTCAAAATATATTTTTCAAGGTAATTTTAGGTGTCCAGCCATAGGGATGCCCAGCTTGAGCATTATATTTAGGGGTGCGTAGCTGCAGCACGTGTGGAGGGTTGTATGATCTTGTTATATATGATTCTTTTTTTCATTCCTAGGTTAGGAATTTTCAGTCCATATTTACTCAGGCATATTGCCCCTTAGATTCAGTATTTCAGTTATGCAGTAGACTTTGTGTATTCAGTTTATTATTTCAGATTTATTAATGGATTCTATTATTGAGAACATATGGTTTATTCAGTCTTATTTATTTATATATCTGTTGTGTGTTGAATTCAAATTTTATTTGCGTGGATGGTTTGATATTTTTTTCCCCGTTTTTTAATTTATCAAAAGATAAAATTTAGAATCGTCCTATTTAATTACTAGGTGGTTAGTAACATAAAAAATGTTTTTTCGACAGTGATGCTAAGAATGTGGCATATAAGACTAACAATTTATTTTGATAGAGGACTAGTCACCTGGTATTTTAATAGGCAGGGTGGCACACATATGAGTATTAATTGGACCTTGAAACTAACAACATGAGTCCAATTTAATGAAAACTAGCATGCAACCCGCACGTTGCGCGGGTGAATAATTGTAAATTATAGAAGATTGATACATTAGCCAATGTAACCATTATCCATATGAAATAATATTCTATAGGATCTTTTAAATTGATTTATCTTATAAGATAAATGTTATTGATCATTAACAACTTAATTAAAAATTGAACCATTAGTTGTCAGTGTAAAATAAATGCAATGTTTGTGGTTTTCAGTAGTTATATAAAAATTTGGGGATATTACCACACTAAGATAACATTTACTCATACTATGAATAAATTGTTCATATAGAAAATAAATAGGTATCTTTAATAACAACAACTTATAATGAACCCTATAAGATTGGAGATAATAAAAAGCACCTTACACTGAAATTTATTGAGTTAAAAATATCTTTAGATAAATAATATATATGGATTATATATGGTGAGGTATAAATTAGAGTAGAAGAAAATTATTGGATTGAGGATAACATATGAATTATATAAGGATTATTGAATTCTTAAGTCATATATCATATAAGACATCTTGAGAATTTAGAAAATGAATTTGGGGATAATGTGCAAAATCAAGAAACATGTTAAGGAGTAACTACCATTCTCCCATTTAGATTACTGCCTCCTGAATTATTGAAGTATATATTAACGACTTAAAAGGAAGTTGGTGGCTAAAATACAAATGGTGAGAATTTGTCGACGTGTGAGCAAAAAAGATTTGTCGCTCAAACGACTAGGTCTGTCACTCGAGTGATGAAGATCATCGTTCGAGCGACCAATCCCGTCATTTGAGCGACCACTAACAAGTCAGTCCGCTAGTATGAGTTGTTGAGTTCTCATTGGAGGGCTTAAAAATCTATATCGACAAGGATGCAATTCTCTACAGGTTTAGGGAATACTTGATCGTTAATATTATATCTGAGAGAGAGAGAGATAAAGGAAAGCTTAGACTATGTCAACATTATAACCCTACGATTGTTGTGTTGTCGAGTGGAGAATTAATTCATATCTCATTTGGAAACAATTTTTGGAGATAAGGTTCTCTTATTTAGTAAATATCTCAACTGAATGGATTATAAGAGGAAGAGAGGCGTGGGGTTGAGAACTCCCACTTTCGAAACTCTCGAGAGTTCACCCTCCCTCTCTTTGACTTCTCCCAACACGTTTATCTCAACATAGCAATTACACTGCACCATTAAGTACTATTCTCTTTCCCACTATTAAGGTTGAGCTATGAAAATATATAGTAGCTATTAGTAAAGGGTTTTGGTGAAGGATAAGAACACATTATTTATGATATTTTGAAGAGGGTTCTAATGGAGGTTTCTTGGAGATAAATCTAGTAGTGCTAGACAACCCTTTTAAGGCCACCTTAGGAGGTGGGGGATTGTCAGCTTCATTGATTCTTCCATGCCTTCCACTGATTTGTACCTCATTGAGGTGGAAAATTTTAACTTTGGTTGAAGTTTAATGTTGAGTATATTTCAGCACGTTGATTACATATATTAGGTTAAATATATGTGTGTAGTTTATTGCCTTGCATCCTAGTGTTGAATATTGGTCATATTAGTATTTGTATGAAATGGTATCAAAAGGATGACATAAAATAAGTCTTGAAAAGGAAAAAAAACTTTAGAATATTATAATAAACATTTTTATGAAATAAAAATGTGAGGAAAGACTATTTGTGTATATTTTCTAGCAAAAACTGAAAATGGACATTTTTATGGGATAGAAATGTAAGAAAGTGTTATTTTTGGCACATGTCTAGTAAAAAGAAATAATATACATTTTCATGGGATAAAAATGTAAGAAAATATTATTTGTGTATAATTCTAGTAAAAGGAAATAATGGACATTTTTATGAAATCAAAACGTGGAACGATGTTCACGTTGTTGAAATATTTATGAAATAAATACTTTTTAAGTTTCGTCCAAAATGCAAAATGCATCAATGAAAAGTAAATTATGGAGCTTGAATTGTAAATGGTGTTATTTATACATTAAAGATGTCAAAGTGACAAATGTGAAAGTTGGGCAAAAGTGTTGAATTGACTAGAGTGTTTAAAATATTAATTTGAAAACTTAACAACCATTTTTGAGAAAAATACACTTGTTAAAGGACTAAGTTGCAAGTTTGGCAAGTAAAGGGTAAACTGGTAATTTACTTAAAGTGAAAAATTTTTATCGAATAAAAATGTTAAATAATATCTTTACGTAATATGTGTGAAAATTAATTAAGTCCTAAAGCGTGAATGAATTTAGTAAAAATCATGTGTGTGTGAATAAGGGGCTTAAAGGAGAAAATAAACATTTTTCCAAGTGTTAATGGGAAAACGGACGGTTAGGTTCGGGCTTTTGCTTCGACCGGGTAAAAGTAGAGAAGTAGAATAATGTGAACATATGTAAAATATTAAGCACATTAATAAGGAATCAGATGCAACCGTGAATAAGCAAGAAGGTCCCGGAGCCCTTAGGTGAGAAGCCCCAATTTACTAGCCAGTGCATATGGTGGGCATAGCTGTCAGTGTGGAGCCCGTGAAAGTATGCGGTTAAATGGGAAATTATGAGAAAAGATAAAAGGAATAAGGAACATAATAAGGAATGGGTTGTGTGGTAAATGTACTAATACAACCTAATTTAAATGAATAAGTTAATTGTTCCGGTAATTGTGAAATGGACAAGTAAATGCGTAAACATATTAATGTCCATAAGTTATGGGAAAAGGGGTAAAGCAACGTGGGCAAATGGGTTGTTAAGTAACCTAAGTTGTTAAACTCATAATTTGCATAATTAGGTATTGAAAGGTTTTCAAATAATAAACAATTATTTTCTAACACGGTATATGCGTGTGTTGAAATGACACTTTTCAATGAAATACTAAGATATATTCAAATGAATATAAAGGGGTGATTTCGGTAAAGGAATGGTTTGGAATAAATCAAGTGTAGTGGTGTTATGTGTGAAACTGGGTGTGTTAAACAAAGTGATAAACCTAAGTGTGAACAAAGGAAGTCTTTACAAGATTACGGTAAATTAATCAAGATGAGTAACGTTTTTCGGAAGTAAAACGGTTAATACATTTGAATATGTATTTTTAGGATATCTATATATATGTAGATACATATGTATTTTCGCATGCATTGGATTTTAGCATGTGAGTATTCATTAATGTCGCTCGTTCTATACTGTTTGTATATTCCCATTGAGCATAGGCACACACCCTCACTTTATTATGACAGGTTGAGTGTGACTTCGTATTTTGAAGGCATTGTACAGGTACATATATTTTTTTTTTATTTTACGTTAGTAGCTCTGTTTACTTGGACTCGGGGTGCTCCCCATGGGTCCCACGCATAATTTATCTTCAAACTGGAATAGCATGTTAAACAAGTGAAATGTTAATTAAAATAAAACTAGATTAGCAACATTATATAGATTATTTCATTTCACTTCATATCTAATGACTCGAGTCAGAGCGGATTGACAACAGGTAACCCATAAATCCGGGTTGGAGCGTTACATTTTTTTTACAATAAACATATACGAAGAACACAACAATACACATGTTGTATTTAGCACAATGGAACTCATTTTAACAAATAATAAATAATTACACGAGTTTTCAACTTCTCATTCCCAACCCTTTCCTGTAAATCTTCCATTTGACTCGAACAGTACATTTGGAAGGAATTAAAAATCAGATCATGATATTTATTTAAACTTACTTTTCTTTTTGTCTTCCAACACCAAACAGTATTCTTGAGAACAACAAATACACCTTTTTCAATCTTCTTTGAGATATTTTATGAAGCTATACATACAAAATAACATTATGGAAGTCTCAAGGCAACTGTAAAATCTAAAGGTTAAGGAGATAGAAATATATTCTTATATAGATATAGAAATATATTTTATATAGAGAATAAAGGATTGATATAAGTATATAGATGGTGGAGTCAAACTTGATTCTACAGAAAGTAAATACACAGAATAATACCACTGATATGCATTTGCCAAATTCAATTTAAACTTCATTCTTTGGAGCCCTTATTGTAGCTGCCGTAGAATTTGCCAACCGTTGGATATACAAAATCGATCATAATAAAGAAACGAAATACTTACCTACAAACTTAAAATTTCACAAACATCTCAGATGCCAAATTAATACACTAAACAATAGTACAATGGACAAAAAAAATACCAAAATAGCGAACATAAAAAAATCGAATCAAAATAAAATAACTAACTAATTGATATATACATATACATAAAAACGTTTACGAGCGAATTTGAGATCTTCCATAAAAAAGGGCATGATTTTTGTATAAAAACGTTACTTTATAGCCGATTCATCTCTCTGATCACTTCTCATAGTCCTTCCAATTTTTTATTGGGTTCCCATATCTGACCTCCATTGATGCGTAAAATGTTACCTGATCAGCAATGGTTGATGATGGACAGTCCAGGTAGATATAGGGATAGACTTAACGAGGTGTAATGAATTAGGTGAATATAATATTATTAAAACAAATCAAGAAATAAAACGGTAATATAATATTATTAAGTCTCATTAAAGTTTCTTTTCGCTTTTTATTTTTATTTTTTTCTATTTTTTAAATAAGTGCATTTTTTTCGCTTTCTCTGTCTTTCAAATTTTCTTTCTTTTTATTTTTTAGTTTAAAAAGAGAGTTTGTGAGATTTATCTTCTTTTTTTCTATTTCGTGATTTTTTCTTTGCATTTCTTTATTTTTTATTTTTTTTTTCTAATTTGAAAACAGGGCCGGCCCTAAAGGTTTTGGGGCTCAAGGCAAACTCGTAAAATGGGGCCTTTTATATAATATATTTTTTTTTTTGCAAAATATATATTTTTGTATTTTTACATGATAATAGGAAATGAATAAAATATATAAACAGTCTGAATACCAATGATAAATATAATATATCATTTTTAAACAACCCACCCTCGCCAAAAGACCTACAATTATCACTCAAGTACTCTTCCTCCTCCCCCCCCCCCCCCCCCCGAAAAAAAGTAAACAAAGCAAGGATAATAAACTGAAAATATTAATTAAAATAGGATCTTCTCGCCTTTTTTGTTGCAAAATCACTAATCAAGCTTGGATAATCAAGTTTTTTCACCATATCCTTTTCAATAGATAATAATGCTAGTTCATTCAACCTCTCTTGTGACATTGTTGATCAAAGGTAAGATTTGATAAATTTCAATATTGAAAAGCTTATTTCTGCAGTTACAACGGTGACTGGTATAGTCAATAATATTCTGTAAGCTATCCCCGCATTTGGAAAAGTCCCATCCATTGTATGCAAATAATTCAACACATCAACGACTCTTTTCGCGTCATTTGGCAAGTATTTTCTCAACAATTTTAACTCCAAAAATAAGTCCTTACCATCAATATCATAATGGCTTCCATGTTTGAGTTTTTCTTTAAGGTTGTCACACTGAATCTTCAAACTATCATCATCCAATAAAAACCCAAAAAACCCTTCATAACATTGGAATTGTTCAAACCTACTCGTGAGTGAAGAAATAGCTTGATCCACTAGATGTAAAAAGTAATTGATTCGAAATGATTCTTCGGCTGAAAGTTCCACATCTTTAGTAACACTCTCATTAAATTGCTTCTTTCTTTGAATGACTCGTTTTTCACGAAACACCGCTTCAATTTCCATATCCATTGGTAATTGTTGTGCTTCAATCATGGCTTTTTTGAACCCATTCTCTCTGTAGTCCTGAAAGTATTTAAAAAGTCCTTTCAATTGATCAATGGCAATATCAATTTGCATATCTTCTTTTTGTAGAAATTTACTAACAGTGTTGACAGCAAACAACAAATTATTTCAAATAACCATACTTAATAAAAACTCGAAATTCTTCATGTCATTAATTGCCAATGATTTGGCTTCGATTTTTGTTTTCGGTTCCCGATCCATATTTGCTAAGTGAATTAACGCATCTCTTAATTTTTTGGCTTGAAATCTTACTGCTTTAACACTGTCAATGCGACTCTCCCATCGTGTTTGTGACAAAGACTTCAGACTTAAACCTTCAACATGTTCTTTCAAAATATCCCATCTCTTGGTAGAAGAAGAAAATAAAGTATAAAGTCATTGTATAACACCAAAAAAAGAAATAGCTTTAGAACAAGAGTTTGTCATATCACAAAGTGCAAGGTTAAGACAATGACAACCACACGAAGTATAAAATGCTCTTGGATTTACTTCGACTAACATATTTTGAACACCTTTATTTTTTCCTTTCATATTAGATCTATTATCATAACCATGTCCTCTTACATCACAAATATTAAGTCCCAAAGTCGCCAACACTTCTTCAAGCTCATTAAAAAGCCCTAATCCTGATGTATCATCTACCTTTAGAAATCCTAGAAAAAACTCCTCCACATTAATTTGACCTTTTGAAATATCCACACAACGTATAACTAAAGTCATTTGTTCCCCATGACTTACATCTGGAGTACAATCTAGTATGACAGAGAAATATTTAGCTTCTTTGATTATGTTAATGATTTCACGTTTGATCTCAACCGCTAACAATTCAATAGTTTCATTTTGGATTTTGTGGCTAAGATAATGGTTGTGGATTTCACCACTTTGATAATGTTGAATATGCTCTTTCATTATTGGATCAAACTCCGCAATCATTTCAATTAAACCTAAGAAATTTCCATTATTTTCTTGATATATCTTCTCATTATCTCTTCGAAAAGTCAAACTGTTCTTGGCTAGTGCTTTAACAACATAAATTATCCTCACTAATACTTTTTTCCAATGCTCTCTCTCTTTATTTATCATTTGTTGTACCTCTAAATCAATTGTTTCATTCTTTTTCAATCTCATTTCTAAATCAAGCCAACTTTTCATGCAAGAAATATGTTCATTACCCCCCTCGTGACTTAAAAGCCTCTGACTAATATTTTTCCAATTGTTAAATCCGTCGGTAGCCAATTGAGTCTTGTTCTCATCCGACCTAAACAATTTACAACAAAAGCAAAATACCCTATTTAAAGAAAGTGAATATACTAGCCATCTTCTATCACGCTTCTCTCGATTCAACCATTGTCGAGTGTAGTGCACTCGAGAGAAATGTCTACTATCATTATCTTTCGGAAAATCAACAACAACTCTTATGGGTCCTCGTTCCACTAAAAGCTCTCTATGGTTTCTACCAATCCTATCCCAATTTCCAGGATCATAAATATTTAACGGTCCATATTCATTACTAGATTGTTCATTCACCAAATTTTCATGCTCTTTGTTTAAACCTTCTTCATTATCGTTCTCATTAATATCGTCTTGATGTACCAAATTTTCATCTTCACTCAAAGCTTCTTCATTTTCATTCTCATGTTTATTTTCCGTTTCATTCAATTTAAAAATAAATTTATCAAGAGCTCCCGTTTGGGATTGCATAAATTTTTCTATCTTTTGCTTCTTCTTTAATTTTTCCCATCCAGAAACATACTTTCTAGGAGGCATGGTATAAATACACAATAATCCAACAAACAATCTAAAAAATTCCAACCGCTACCAAATAAAGGAACAATGGAACCTGATTTGCTGAATTTGTAAATCAAACTTGAAAGTCTTTCTTCGCTAAAAAAATCCTGAAAATAGATTAAAAAAATTAACATCATTAACTTATTACACAAAAAATAATAGCATTTAGGACAAAATTAACAGCATTTAAACTAAAAAATAAATAATAATATATTTTTAGTTAATGACAAATTAATAACAAATTTTTAGATTAGTAACATTTTTTAAGTTAACTAAAAAAATTAAATAAAAAAACGCAACCTTATTTATTAAAAGAAACACATAAAAAAAATTAACATCATTAAAAAGGAATACAACCTTATTTATTAAATAATGTTGGATAAAAAAAATTACAGCATTTAAGACAAAAAATAAATAATAATATTTTTTTAGTTAATGGCAGATTAATAACATATTTTTAGATTAGTAACATTTTTTAAGTTAACTAAAAAAAATTAAATAAAAAAACGCAACCTTATTTATTAAAAGAAACACATAAAAAAATTAACATCATTAAAAAAGAATACAACCTGATTTATTAAATAATGCTGGATAAAAAAAATTACAGCATTTAAAACAAAAAATAAATAATAATATTTTTTTAGTTAATGACAGATTAATAACAAATTTTTAGATTAGTAACATTTTTTAAGTTAACTAAAATAAAAAAATTAAAAGAACGCAACCTTAAATTAACATCATTAAAAAAGAAATTAACTAAAAAAAATTAAACTAGTAAACAGATTAACTAAAAAAAATTAACATCATTAAAAAAGAATATAACAACCTTAAATTAACTAAAAAAAATTAAATAAAAAAAAACGCAACCTTATTTATTAAAAGAAAACACATAAAAAAAATTAACATCATTAAAAAAGAATATAACCTGATTTATTAATTAATGCCGGATAAAAAAAATTACAGGGGGGAAAAAAATTACACGGGAAAAAAAAATTACATGGGAAAAAAACAAACCTCTTGACCTTGAATATATTTGGATTGAAAGAAAGTTGATCTTGCCTTGAGAGTATTGTATATAAAAAGGGAAGGGGTTAAGGAACTTAAAGAGCAAATAAGAGAGAGAGACGACTGTTTGTTGGAAGGAATTAAAAAGGGTAGGGTTTAGTTTTGGTATAAGGAATAAATGGGTGTTAGTGGGTTTTTAGTCTAAGAAGTTTTGGGCCAAAAAAATTCTACAGCACACTTATAAAAATATTGGGCCTAAAAATTTATATCAAATTTGGGTGCCCAAGTCAGTTGCCTCATTGGCCTACTCCTTGGGCCGGCCCTGTTTGAAAATATGTTTATGATTTTTTAAATGATTTATTGTATTTTATACATTTTCTTTACTAGTTTAATTTCTCCCTTTGGTGTTATTTTCCACATGTCATCATTTTATTGGGTACATGGAAAGCCTTGACTCATGTCATCTATCACATATGATATCTATTAAGTTGGTCGGATGGTGTTAATGTCAAGGGTCCAGTTTCTAAACTTACTAGACTTCAGGATATATCATTCCAAATAAAAATATTGGACAAACAAATGAAAATTGCCACAATTTTCCCAAGTAAAAAAATAGTTCTCCTAGGTCCAATGATTTTGAATATTTTTGTCAATTGGATGAGAGGGTTCAACATTTGAAAGTATTTTCTTAGAAAAGTTTGTGAATACATATAGGAAAAATTTCTAAAACCTAGTTGAAGTTCTTTTCTAAACTCGTTTTCCTTGCCAAAAATTTGCTATTGCATTTGTCTCGTATTGACAAAAAGAGACCCAAATACGCTCAAATCTTTTACATATGTCTATACCATTTATGAGGAAGGTGTGAAGGTTGAAGTTGCATCATTTTCGTCTGCATAGAATCATAAAAAAGAGAAATAATCTTTTTTCAAGTTAACACTACTAATACATTTTAACGAAATCTGGGTAAACCATCTCTTGCTGAACATGATTATGTAATATCATAGGTAGTAATCTCAATATTTTTAGGACAACACCACATACATTGCCCTACAATATTTCTAATAACACCCAAATTATTGCACACTCTCTAGAACTAGATCTATATGTATTTGTTTTACAATTAGTAAGATGGAAGACGTCTGTTTAGACATAAATATGTTTTTCTTTTTACTTTGACTAAAGCTAAAAATAATGAATTCAAAAATATTATATTTTTTTCAATTTTAAATCTTAATTAATAAGTAATGTTGTTCAACTAAATAAGAAAATGATTTAAAACCTCGTAGTTTCTTATATTCCACATCTAACCCAAAGTGAACAATTTTTTAGTGAAAGACAATATCAACATATTTATCAAATTACTGAATAAATTATCTAAAATGAGAAGACATATTTATAGTTAACATATATGTAGTCTATCATATCCATGAAAGTGTTTTAAACCAAATACCATCATTTGGACAATTATATCCATTATTTACTAAAATATCTAAATTATCGTTGACTAAAATGACCTTTTGTTGTATGTATCTGAGCATGCCATAAGTTATTTTCACCTCTAGGAGATCTAGTTTATGCAAAAGTGCATTGAACATATGACCATTGTGTGATTCAAAATGTGTATGTGTCATTGAAGTTTAAGATATTAATAATTTGATGAATTTAATTATCAAAAGAAAATAATGGAGGACAAGTATTGTTTCAATTTATTTTACTATGAAAGTTTCTTTTAAGTTTCAAAGTAAATGAATGCCGAAAGTAAGGGCACAAATTGAAAGAATTGTTTTAATGAAGATTGTAGATAGGTAAACAATACATAATGTGTGATAAAAAATAAGGGATAATTCAAAACATCTTGAAAATTAAGGTGCCAATGTGAAACCTATACAAAGAATAAGAATCATCCATCTAGAATCAATATCTTCACTTCGAGAGTAAGAATCGACCATTTGAATATAAAGATAACAAAATTTAGAATCTCGTTCTTCATCCATTTTTTGAGAAAATAAATATATTTTTTAAGGTGTTGCATTTCATATACAAGTTTAAATCTTTTACAATGCAAGTGTTGGGGATGGCACAATATAAATCTTTGTTGCTACAATAACATCAATTGACCACATTTCATAAAGTTAGACAAAAAATTGATTCAAAGAATGCATCTAGGGTTCGAACCACAATAAATTTACAAATCTCGTAGGTGATCCAAATAAGGAGAAATATTTTATGTATAGGATCAAGGGGTTTCTTGATTACTCCTCTAAATTCTTCCTAGAATGTCTTGAATGCCATAAATCTTGTAGTATATGCTTTTTCCAAAGTAAGCCTTTTGTGTGGGCCCTCCTGGTGATGAAAACTTGGTGTAATACGACAAAAATCAGTTTCTCCCCCTCACCCCTTCACGAAAAAGTGAATAATGTTTTTATCCATCTCGAACCCTAAAGAATTTCACATGTATCTCAAACCCCTTCCTTGACCTATATAGATATGTACATGACGTGGACTTGGGATAATTAGGGTTTCTATAAAATTTGGGCCTACGAATTGGGTAATGGACTATACTAAGGACCAAAGACTAACAATTAAATTATCTCTCATATGGAAATATAAAAATTCAATAATACTTCATGTAATGTATTTTCTTTCCCATTTAATTGTAATTAGTTCCACTACATAATTATAATTACTCGCCAAATTAATTATCTTAAAATTACTTGAGTAATGGGGTCTTGTTTGCAAAGTTAGATAATGCATAAAATGATTCTCCACATAAAGTATACAATACCCACTTGGTGAAATTCAATTCGCTACTAATTTATTTTCATCAACTTATTTTGTATTCCTTAATCTCAAAATTAACGTATTTAAGACTATACTAGATAACCTGGCAGATCCATTAATAACGAGCTTACTAGTTAAGGCATTTAATAGTCATGTATAAGGAATGAGTGTTGGATGCATTGGCACATAGTTATAAGACTAAGTGGAAGATTGTTGGAGTTTTATTCTTAAAATCATGTAATGACATTTATTTATTTTTATAATAGTGTGTCAAGTTCATTTAAAATGAGAATTATGTTTTTGAGAATGAATATATTTATTCTTTAGATATATTATATGCTATGTCGGTCAATCAGATTTAGTAGGAAATTTGGCGAGTTAGGTATGACCTTATTACTTGAGATCGACATTTTGGTTCTAGTACAGTTAAACAGTTCATGACTTAGATAGGGAATTGACATCCTATTGGCAAAGCTGGCAGTAAACTCCTAGTAATTTATCTCAAACTATGGGAACACATCGTATGATTTGGGAACTTGTTTGATATGTTAAAAAAGGATTGATTGGTACATTTAGTTATGTATTGAACAAGGCCATGGGTGAGATTCAAGTCTAGGTGCTGACCATATGATAGTTGCATTATATCATAGGTTTGTAAAGGGTGCATATCTTCTTAATCTAGAGGATTATAAGGATTGAAATTCTTGCATAATAATTGCTTTGACTATTATGGAAAAGATTCGATTTTATTGGATATTAATCTCCCTATGTTGGGCAATCGTTGTGTAAGTAATTTTGAGATCATAATTCGAAGGAATCCATGTCCAAGAAAGATCTTAGTTTGTGATACTCTCTTAATAAACTTATAAGCATTATTTTCACCAGTAAAATTAATCATTGGTTTATTTTATAATCTGGTGGAGTATTAAATACGTTAATTTTGAGAATCGTGGAATAAATAACATGTTTCTTAAAATCGATAAGTGACAAATTGATTTGACCAAGAGGGTATTGTATACTTAAAAAGTGACATAATTTTATAAACCATTTCAACTTTGAAATAAGACCTTTCGAATGATCGTAATTATTTAATGGAAATTATTACGATTAAGTAAAGAAAGAAAATAAGTTACAGAGATGTAATCAAATATTTTTGAGTATTTATTTGGAAGTCAATTTAATTACTTGGTCTAGGGTCCCAGTATGGTCTATATGCCCAAGTAGCATGCCAAAACTCTATGAAAACTAAATTTATCCCAATACCATGACTTATACTTACATATTTGTGTATGTTGGGGTTTTAAGCTACATAGTCATTATTGCGGGTTAGAGAGGGAAAGAAAAAAAATACAATTCAAGTTTTTGTGAAGAGTCTTAGATAGACTGGTCTATATCTCGCTCAAAGCCTAAGATATTTGTAATACCCCTTACTTTTGTGTAATTATTTAAATATTAAATTATCGAGTGTAGGTGATTTAATATAATTGATAATTAAAATAAGGATTTAAATTAGATATTGATTTGGGTAGGATAGTTAATATTTTTTAGAATTACACCTTCAGTAGAATGATATAGTAAATATAGTCTTGTAGTGTGCAATTTCATCGTATATGTGTACCGATGGCGGGGATTAGTTATTTCTCAATTGTAGCATATTTTAGTGAGCTATATGAGTTTGGGAGATGGTTTTTATATTCTGAGTTTCGAATGAAAATTTGGAGGGCACAGTTGATTCTGGAAGGACCAAGAAAGTCAAAATGACCGCCCTGGGTTTTCTATTTGAGTTCTGAAATCTTTTTTATTAGTTTGACCCGAATTGAGGTATACTAGTTCTTTTTATGTGTGTATTATCATTTAAAGATAAAATTAGTATTGATAAGGGGTTATTAGTTTTAAGTGGTTAATTAATCTCAATTAAGAGAAACCCCATTCGAGAGAGAGAGAACTTGAGAAGAAGAGAAAGAAGAGGAAGCTTGGGAATCTTTGAAATCTTGTATAATCCTTGACTTTGAGGAAGAATGAGACCCAACATCTTTGAGGCAAGTGGATCAACTTGCTACATGCATAATTGTGTGATTTATTTTATAATTTTTGGTAAGATTTGGGCAATGTTGGAGATATTTATTAAACCCTAGGATTAAGTATGAAAGTTTAGTTTTGTTATGTGTATATGGGTTTGAAGGTATATAAATGGTGGAATTTATATTTTGGGTAGATTATGATGTGGAGTATTGAAGAAGAAGGATTTGTTGGAGAAATAGGCAAAATTTTGTAGGATTCAGAACTGGACAGTCTGGACTGGTTCGTTTTCTAAGGATATGGTATCGATCCAGAAGTTAAGGGTTTCCTGACAAATTTAAGGAACCAGATCGGTTTGTTTTCAAAGGGTACGGGTCAATCCAGAATTTGTAAGTTGCTGTCAATTTTTAAGAACCAGACTAGTTCGTTTTTAGGGACCTTTGGTCTGGTCCGGTTCCTCTCTAGTTGATTTAAATACTTAGGAAACCATTTCATCTTATTGTGCAAACATGTTTATGGGGCATATTGTGGGGATGATACAACTCGATGGAGGGGTTACTTTGGGGCTATTACATAGGCATATTTGAAAGGGTATTATATTGCTTCTATTGGGTAAATCCTCCAAGGAATGTGGATTATCTCAAGGAGGGGTAATGGGCTAATGAGTGAGAGTTCGTGGGTCCTTATAAGGTTAAATTTGAGGAATAAGCATAGGTGCGATTGATTATCAATACGCAAGTAAGCGTATAAGTTAGAATATGATCTTGAAGTGACTGTGTGAATCAGTAGCTAATGTAAGGGGTGATATTTGCATATAGGTAGGGTTATATATATATATATATATATATATATTAAAGTGTGATAGTTTGTATATATGATGTGAATGTATATTAGATGTGTATATATATACTATGTGGTGCATACCCCTCTAGTGCAATCATGGGATGTTACGTGATGTGGGCAACTCCCCTAGCTCGAGGAGCAGGGAGGGTTCGGTCCCCGGGTCATAGTGACCAGTACTTTACTGCGTGTGAGGCAGGGGTAAGACATCTTGGGTATGATTCTTCTTACCTTTAGGTAAGTAACTATGACTGCTTCCTATATGTTTATGATTTGGTTTTATACCAAGTCGGTGTAAGAGTCTGGCCGCTGGTAACCTAGGATGATAAGTGAGTAATTCCCTAGAAGATGATAGCATTGTAGAGACTATTAGTATACGTGCATAATATATGTATTAGGTACTGCCCTTTTTAGTTTGAGATTTGGATTTGTATGTTTTAATGTTGATAGATTGGAGTTTAGTAGTACTTACTATGGACTGAGGGCCTAACCAATTTCCACGACTAACCATGTTAGGTAGTAGTTTATCGGGGGGTTACTTATTTGGATTTCACTTGCGAGACGTCCCACGCACGAAACCTAATGTTATGCTGGAAGTGGAGAAATGTTTGGTCATCAGTATATGGGGTGTTTGAATTTACATAACTATAGGATTGTCATCTAATTATGGTTATAGTTTATAGTTATGCAAATGGGCGTTATGTATAGGCTTGAGGGGGTATGGTTCATAGATATAGTGGGGTAGCTTAACTGAATAGTTGTGTACGTTTAGGTGAGTGCTATAACTAAGAGGTCAGGTCGAGTATCAAGGGCGTGCGACTCCACATCAATTATGAAATCATGCATTTTTAATTATTATGCATTTAATTCACTTACTATAATTATCTTTAAATCCAGGGCTCTGACCCGTTTACATATTTCTCTTGCTATATGTATATTGTGTCTGTTATAGGTGTTCCTCCACAAGGACGCCCATGATGGTTATATGTTCCAGAAATTTTTTGGGAGCTGTAGCATATGCGAGATGTTACAGGATTTTGTTAGACACATCTCTTTTTGAAATCTAGTTAAAAATTCACCATTGTAAATGGGGTGTGTGTACCCAAAGGTCTTATATGTTGATTTCTTACATAGTTATCTTTTGATGTTGTATGGTCTGTTTCCCGACATCATATTCGAGAACATTCTTTTGTATGTATTCTCATAGCTTGTGTATAATGTAGTCCTTTTCTTGTTTATTATTGCTTATGCTCCGTAGTATGTGAATGATTTATTGTTAGAACGTTTTTTAAAGAAATTTTTGGCACCTATTTATTTTATGTAGGGTGTTTATCGATTATAATTATATTCGACAGCTGGTGCTGAGAATGATACACTTGAGACTCCTGTTGTATTTTAGTATAGGGCAGGCCACCCATCATATTGAATAAGCAGGATGTCACACTATTCATCTCCAAAGTTTCCTACATACATACCCTGCTTTGGGAGGATCATATACCAGAAGATTCGAGGCTTTCGATTTGTTTTGGCGATCTTTTGGAAGACAAGAAAAGGTTATCCCGTTCGTCTTCTTCAAAATTATTTCTCCCTATTTGGATCACCAATAAGATCCTCCAAGTTATCGTAATTCAAAAACCTAAGTTTATGATTTAAACCTAGTTTATGTTCTTCACTTTCTATTGCATGATTAAATTTTTTGGGCTAAATTATTTTTTCACGCATATTAATGTGCAATAGGTTCTTTTCAATACATGTAGGTAGAATATATATATCAAAGATGTCTAACTTTTACTTGATCTATAAGGAAAATGGCATGGAAATGTTTTTTCTCTTGAAAACTAAACATGTGATCTATGGTTCGATCTACAAGTTTGTAGATTCCAGAGCCACAAGGCAATTGTGCAACTCTTTGTAGAGATTCCAAGTAACCATACAACTAATTAAAAGAGAGAAGTTCCTAATAATGGGCAATATAAGAATAAGGAACTAGTATTAGTAGTAAGGTGTCATTTTTGGATTTTTATAGTGACATAAGGATAATATAGGTAAAATTATTTAATATAACTAATTTTAGAAGAAAAGTTGTTTAAATTTTTAAGTTTTTTTTTTACAGATTTTCAATTATTATTTCTCAAAATCGAGAAATCTTTTATGTGTTCTAGTATATTGGAAAGTAAGTCATACACTATGAGGGTTGTCTCACCAATAATGCTATATACTTAAATGAATAGTGTTAATGCACAATTATTAAAGAGAAAGGTTCCTTCTTAATTGAAGCAAACAATTTTTTTGCAGTTATCTTATTCTAAAAGGAATTTCAATAGTACTTTAAAATGGAAAATTCAATTCATTAGAAATCGAGGAATTTCTAGCCTTGAATCCCGTTCAAAAAGGTAAAATGACTAAGGGGCTCTTCATAACCAAAAGAGATATAACCAAAAATATGTTAGAGAATGTTTATTTTGATTTGTGTTATCTTGTGATTATGTGGACAATAGACGATTTTAAGTGCTTCATTTATTTCAATGATGATTAATCAATGAATGGATTTATTTACCTTATTCCCCACATATCTAAATCCTTTGATTCAAAGTGTATAACACGAAGGTGAAACATATGTAAGGTAAACTAATTAAAACTCTACGATGTGATCATAGGGTTTTATAAGTTTTTAAAGAGTTTAGGATTCATTTATCGAAGGTGGGGATTATATCCCAATTTTATACACTGGAAATTCAACTCAGGAATGGTGTAAAGGAAATAAGGGAATAAGACTCTTTTAGATATGATAAGGTCCATGGTGATTTACTCAGTACTATGACATTCATATTGGGATTTTACATAAGAGACGACTATGTACATTTTGGATTTTTTTTCATTTGAATTTGTCTCTCCTACTCCCGTGGAATTGTGCTTTTGGCACAAGCTCATTTTAGGAAGTGTGTAGTTCTGGGGAGTATGTAGCATTAGTGTTGTGGAAGGATCTAGGGAAGTTGAAATCAATGACAAAAGTACGTCTCTTTATTAGTTCTCATAATGGTTATAAAGGAAGTTTATGTCATATAAATAATAATAAAAAGGTCATTTATTATATCAATACCCAGTTCTTAAAGAGGATTATGTAATAAACTACGGCCCCAGGGGTAAGATAGTCTTACAAGGTAAAGAGGTAAATCATATTACCATTATTTTTAGACCATCCGTATAAGAATAAATACAATCTAAAATCATTAATGCATTAACTAGCAATAGTGGGAACATTTTAAATGATTATGTAACACATTTCACTTATAGTAGATCATATTAGTGCCACATCATGGTGGGAGCATTAGGAGTCATCATGATTGTTAAGTGTTTGTGGATGAATATTTCGGTGATTTATCAAGGAAACACATATCAGGATCCCATAACTACAACGAGGAGTTCAAAGATAATCAATTTTAACTTTGGCTAAATACTATATATACAAATAGGGATTCTATGCATTCGAATCAAGTTTTGGGAACTTGTAGACTTATTGACGGGATAAAACCCATCGGGTGGAAGTGTATCTATAAGAGGTTAAATGGTAGATGGATGGTTGTGGGTATTAAAATTGTTTAGGACCTCAGACAAACCATGTCTCCCCCATAGGAACTCATACAGGTTAGTGGGGAGAAGTATTTATGTAATAAACAATTCTATAAAGTGGTTCGGACCTTAGTTGAGGATCAAACATCCACTGTGAAAGGTGTACGCACACACACACACACACACACACACATATATATATATATATATATATATATATATATATATATATATATATATATATATATACACTAGGGTATGATGTGCCTGAAGGCACGCTAATTATTGCAAACCGAAAAAAATTTCGTTCCCCAACAAAACAAAGTGTAATTTTAAAAAATTTACCATAATATCTTTTGTTTATAAGACTATCTACCATACTTAACAAATAAGGAATACTTCAATAACATTCAAATAGTATGCTCATGCCTAAAGGGATGATGAACACTTGCAAAAAACTACGTCGATAAAGACTTGAAATCATAGAGTTTATTATAAAACACAAATGTGTACACGATTTAGAAAAATTGGGTAAACTTTTCCCTTTTTATAGGACTATCTACGTATTTAGAAACCAAAACTACTCAACAGACTTCAGAGATGATTACACAAAAAATCATCAATTTATGAGTACAACAGACTTCAAATATGATTACACAAAATCCTTATTGGCAATTTTACCAACAAAATGATGATAAAAATAATACTTAAACACGATAATAAAATCTAAAAAAATATAAATCATCGATCGATCAAATAACTCGTGTCACATTTGTATTGGGGTGGGATGGGAGTCAATGTTGAACGTGATCCCAAACTCAAGCTAATAATTGACACGTTATCCTCATATTTGTCATAATCTGAAAACCAAACAATAAAAAATAGACATATTAATTCAAATCCATAATAAATATACAAACAATACCTTATTGAAGTAGCTCACAAATGTTCTAAGCATATATGCCTATTCTTTTCTTCTCTTCTTCATATCAATCTTGATCACCATCTCCATCTTCATCGACAGACAAAAGTTCATTTCAAGGCAAACCTCCTGTAATATTACATGCATTTGAACACGTAGATTGGCCCTCTTCATAAGCAAAAAAAAAAAATCACAGTTAAATAGGTACTAATAAATTTAGACATGACACAATGACACAACATAAAAGCCAAAAAACTAATCCAAAACAAATTTTTCGTAACTGATTTATGTTGTACCGCTTTTATATTGGTTGTGTTCTAGATAGGTAAAAAAAATATTTCATATCATGTCCTGTTTACTGTAGTCGGGTTTGTTTTTTATTTATAAAAAACATTGTGTTGTGTCCCTTTTACTTGGATAGTATTCGTGATTGATAAAAAAATATTATTTCAATTCATTTGTATTATGTCGTGTATTGCTTATTTTGTGTTGAACCGTTTTAACTTGGATTGGTTATGACATGGGTTTAAAGTGACTGTGATAAAGGTTATTGTTTAAAAAGCAATGTGGTTCATTAATTAAGAAGCAAAGGCAGCAAACAATAGAAGTTAATGCTTAATAGCATTCAAATCGAAACGATTTATAACATCCAATGTTAATGCTATAAAGTAATAACACGATTCATTATTGTTATAACATGATTCATAACGAGTTCATTAATAAATATTACTGTCTATAAAGCAATATGGTTCATTTCGTTTTTTAGGGCAAGACTCTTATCACTGTGATGCCCTGTATGTTATCTTGTCAAACCAATCAGTGTGGGATATGACATATAAGATACAAAATCTCAATTTACTCATTTTTTAAACAATAAAATAATAATATCATAAATATAGAAACTAGAAATTTTTACACATATGACACACATAAATGAATGAAATTTAATACCCAGTTCTCAATTATTTATCAGAAATAAGATGAACCTAATGGCATGGATCGAACATAAAATCTTATAAAATTGTATTTATCATCATAATATATGAAAAATCATATATCCTTTAAGAACAATAGGAATCAATGGTTAGGATGTTTGATACCCTTTTGTAGTACCACAATCTTTGCTCTTCGAATATCTCAGTTGCACATATCAGCCTGCACTCCCAACTTTTTCTTTATCTCCTCTATCCCAATCCTTACAGCATCTTACTCAGCAATAAAACCTGCATTTTGTAATATCAATGAGCACGGATGTTGTCCAACCGATTAATGTCTTCCAAATCTTTGAGAGAAACATAAGTCACCACTTGCATATAACTGATCACCTCCTTTTGTCCCTCACAGCAGTCTCATAATTCTTGAAGAGAGTATTAATCCACTTCCCCATTGAGCCCAAGGGTATAGAAGTTGTGATAGTAAGAGCAGCTGCCACCATGGCTGCTACCACCACCGATCAAATCAACACAACAATAAAAGTAGCCACAAAAATCAGATGGAGATCCACTTCGTATCCCATGTTCGGTGTTATTCACGATAACGTTTAACTTCTTCCATTATTTACAATGACCTGTCAAAAAATCATCTAAGTGGATTATTTGGGTCATTATGTAGTTGAAGTTAAATATAAAGACATATTACAACAAATGGCTACAAAATCAGAGTAAAATCATATGGCTAAAGTAATTGATAATTTAACAATACAATTATGGAATTTGGTTGCCGCAAAGCTAGATAAGTATAATAGGACAATTCTAGTAAAATAAATAGCATACACAACAACCGAATATGATTATTCAGGAACTATACACCTGAATAATGAAGTCAGTGTTGGTCTTTAAGAATCTCCATCAGCATAATATCTAATCAACTTCACCAAGTTTGGGTGATGAAGTAAACTTAACATCATTACTTCCACAACAAATTCCATATTCTCTTGCAAGCCATTACGACCGAGTTGCTTGATAGCCACAATCTGATTAGTAATCTCTAACCGTCCCTTATATACTCTGGCAAAGCCTCCTTCGCTTAAAAGACAATCTTCCCTAAAATTCTTAGTTGCAACTACCAATTCATGAAATGTAAATGTGCGTGTTGGGATGTGGAACCCACAAACTAACTTTTCACCAAGTTCGTATCAATTACCTAAGCATAATATTCACAAAATAACTTTTCACTAAGTTCGTATCAATCACACAAATTCTCATAAAGTTCCTTTGGTGACATTCGATAATTTGCCATTTATTAGCATGATATAAATCAAAGTCAGACCTAACTAAATAAATGAAACAACAATCAACAATTAATTTTATTTAACCAAATATCACATAAAAGTTGTGCTAATCAAGCAAAATAATCATCCCTAACTTAGAATACTCTTAGCATTCTCTCCACTTTGCCTTCAAAGTTGAACCAAATGGTACGTTTGAATTCCACAAATTTCTCTATATAGTAGTGAATAAAGAAGGCAAATTCAAAACATCAATTCATACATTTCAATATGAAATACATCACCACTAAACCTGATCATAATTTGAAGCTTGATTCAGTATATAAACTTCTTTTTTCATGTGCTGCCCATAAAACCTTGATTCAGTATACAAAACCTGATCATAATTTTATCATAACCTTGACTCAGTATCACCACCAAACCTGATCATAATGTGAATCTTGATTTAATATACAAAATCTTGATTCAGTATACAACCTGATCATCATGAAATACATCACCACCAGATAATTTTTCCACATTTTTTATGTTATGGTTATGTTTCTACCCATAGATAAAACAAGGACCAAGCTCTTTTGATGTGACCCAAGGTATAGATCTATTGTTCCTCGTTCACCTGTATTGAGAATATATACTTCAGACAGTTCCCCGTTCACTTGTATTGAGAACATAAACTCCAGATGAAAAAAGGACCATGCTCTTTGTTGATACCTAATTTAATCTACTGACGTGGACCAATCCTATGAAGACGCGTGGCTATCTACATGGCAACTACAAACACTTCCGAGGAACCCACACGCTCCGAGGAATAAGACTACAACAAGGAAGACTAGTTCCCCGAGGAACACTGCTTATCCGAGGAACTCACATGCTCCGAGGAACTCATACGCTCCGAGGAAAAAACCTCTCCGAGAAACTCAGACGGTCCAAGCTGCATCTCGAACAAAGCATTAATAGCTGGATAACCAACAGTTCAACTGATTCATTAAATGCTTATCATTCAGACGCACACGCAAAGAGGGCATTAAATGTATTACCCTTTCATATATATACCATTTAATGTATTACCCTTTCACATTACAGCCTCAGGGCTATAAATACATTGTACAACCCTCATTGTAAGGGGATCGGATCTAGAACGGAATTTCTTGTAATCGAGAATTCCCAAACACTCAGCAATAAAACAACAGTGGATGTAGGCCATTCTTATAAGGCTGAACCACTTTAAAATCTGTTGTCTCATTTATTTATCTGTGATTGAATTATTAGAGTGATCTAATTTTTTACATCAACAGATTGGCGCCGTCTGTGAGAAACGACTAGTAAAATCGTTTTCTCATAAAAAATAATCCATTACCAATGGCTGATATTCCTGAATCCAGCAATCGAAATGTTGGAACCCCTCCAAATCCATCTGCTCCACCAATTGTTCCAGATCTGACTGGAATAATGGTAAATTTGGCTCAGGGCCAGACCGTCATGCAAGAAACAATGCGATAACTTATCCAAACCCTCCATGGCGGTGCATCAGCCCATTCCAGACCACAAAGCATTCAAAGAAATACCCGTGAGCCTTCTTCGCGTACTAGGCATACTGATTCATATCGCAATGATGAGTCTGAAGATTTTTCTTATCAACCTGGATGAACTTCGTCAGTACGAGCCACAGATACTGAACAACATGTCACCCTCTCCTCAGAAAGGACCAGCGCATTGGAAAGGTTAAGTAGGGCTTCTCCTTTCAACCGTTTAGGCCCTAGGAGGAACAAAAGTCCTCTTAATGCAGCATCGAGGAGCTTTCGATGACCATCATATTTAAGGGAAGGATTTGCCCAGTCGCGACCAGTTGCTCGTCAAGATGGATCTTATGACCGACCAGCTGCTCGTCGAGATAAATCCCAGGAAGCCACTTCAACGCGATCAGTTGCTCGAACCAATAGGCCCGAGGAAGGAAATGATGCATGGAAAAGATCTATTCAGAGGCTGGAGGATAGATTAGGGGAAATAGCTAAGGCCAAGAACCCTCTACAATGAACCTTTGTTCGAGGAACACTTTTTGTCCAGGACATTGTTGATTTTCCAACACCATCAAAGTTCAAAGCACCTATTGTGACTCCCAAGTATGATGGGAAGACTGACCCTATGCTTCATATAGAACAATATCAAGCTGCTGCTGACATCTATGATGTCCCAGACGAGATGAGATGCGGGGCATTCTAGGGAACTCTTACCGGATCTGATTAGATATGGTATAATAATCTTCCTCGGGGTAAGATTTTAACTTTTCTTCAACTGGACGAGTTATTCATTGGGAATTTTTGCTTTGGAGCAAAGCCAGTTAAGCGAGTAGCACATTTGTTAAGTGTTAGACAAAAAGCTG
Source organism: Sambucus nigra (assembly GCA_949130495.1). Classification (NCBI taxonomy): domain Eukaryota; kingdom Viridiplantae; phylum Streptophyta; class Magnoliopsida; order Dipsacales; family Adoxaceae; genus Sambucus; species Sambucus nigra. The sequence continues at coordinate 473,049,578 of OX422219.1, read as the reverse complement.
GGGAGAGTATCAGAGATTATATAACTCGTTTTAATAACGAGAAACTCGAAGTCATTGATTATGAGGAGAAGACATCGATTACCGCTTTGATGAGTGGACTGCTGCCAAACAAGTTGTACTATACTTTGGCCAAAGATCCACCTCAAACCATGTCTGACCTGATGGGAAAAGAGTCCAAGATTATGAATGCCGAGGAGGCTATGTCTGCAAAGAAGAATATGGATGCCAAAGAAACCAAGGTGGAAGGTGATAAAGCTAAGAAGAAAGAACATAAGAACAATGGTGGTGACAAACAATCCAAAAATAGGTCGTCATGGGAGGTCTTGAGGAAATTTGATAATTACACACCTTTGAAGGTAAATATCAACCACGTCCTGGATGAAATTAAGAACACCGAAGAGTTAAACTGGCCAAAGAAAATGAAGGCAGACTCTGACATGAGGAATAAGGAAAAATATTGCGAGTTCCACAAGGATCATGGCCATATGACTAAAAATTGCATAGCTCTTCAGAATGAGATTGAAACACTCATCCGACGAGGAAAGCTAGCGAAGTATGTTGATCGGGGAGGCGAAAGAAGAAACAACGACCGAACTAAAGAGAGATCTAGATCTCCTTGTTGAGCAGAGGAGAACAAGAAGAGAAACCATGAAGTTGATCCAGAGAATGACCCCGATCTTCCCAAGAAATCAAGGCAGCCAGAATGAGAGGTATTTTCAATACGCTTTGGGTCATTTTCTTGTAATGTTATTACAGGGGGAGATGCAGGAGGAGGAGACCTTACTGCAGAAAGAAAAGCTTACCTCGGTGAGGCTCAATCTTGCTCGTACATTCAACGAATAAATTTAGCTGAGGAAGATATCCCGAGAAAGGTGAACAAGGAGAAGTTGGTCATTGGGTTCTCAAAGAACGACCTTGCAGGTGTTCTATATCCTCATGATGACCCGCTGGTGATCAAAATGAGGATGAAGGAGGTTATGATTTCAAGAGTACTGGTCGACAATGGTAGCTAGGCAGACATCATGTTCTACTCGTGTTTCGATAGTTTAAATCTAAAGCTATCTCAACTGGAGCCTTACCACAGACCCCTCATCGGTTTTGCTGGCGAGAAAGTATTTCCACTTAGGACGATCAAGTTGGATATATTCATTGGTACATGGCCTGCTTGTCGAATAGAAAGAATACGTTTCTTCGTGATGGATAAGAATGTCCAATCATCGTACAATATCATTATGGGAAGAGTATGATTGAAGAAGTTCGAGGTTGTACCGTCTACAGTGCATCAATGCCTAAAATTTCCAACAAACTTTGGAGTAGGAGTTGTGAAAGGTGATCAGAAAGTAGCTTGGGAATGCTATTATTCATCCGCCAAGCAGGAAGAACTGGAAGAATCAAAGAAAAAGACCACTACCTATCAAGTGGATGAAGGTGCAGAAATCGAAACATTAGATCCTCGAGATGAGTCGCAACTCGTGAAGGGTCAAGTGGTGGAAGCTACTGAAAACATCATTCTGGACGACGAGCACCCTGAACGAACTACTCAAATAGGTTCATCGTTGGAAGCCTCATTAAAATAAGAATTGCTAACTTTACTTAAAAGAAGAAGACAAACTTTTGCGTGGAGTCATGAAGATATGCCTGGGATAGACCCAAACTTCTTATGGCTCAATGTGAATAAGGAAATCAAGCTTGTGAAGCAGAGAAGAAGAGTATTCAGTCCCGAGAAGAATCAAGCTATACAGGAGGAAGTCGAGAAGCTCCAGAAAGCTTATTTAATTGAAGATGTTAAATATCCAGATTGGTTAGCTAATGTGGTGATGGTAAAGAAGAAGAATAACAAGTGGAGGATGTGTGTAGACTTCACCGACCTCAACAAAGCATGCCCAAAGGATCACTTTCCACTGCCCCGAATTGACCAACTGGTGGGTGCTACCTCGGGACACGAGTTGCTAAGCTTCATGGATGCTTACTCTGGTTACAATCAGATTTAAATGAAACCTGAAGACAGGGAAAGTACTTCTTTCATTACCCCTAGGGGAACTTATTGTTATAATGTTATGCCTTTTGGTTTGAAAAATGCAGGTGCGACATGTCAGAGGCTGATGAACAAGGTCTTTGCTGAAAAAATCAGTGACAATATGGAAGTCTATGTTGACGACATGCTGAAAAAAATCAAGAAAGTTGCCGATCATCTAGTTGACTTAAGTCAGACTTTTGATCAACTAGATAAATATCAAATGAAGCTGAACCTGACGAAGTGCATATTTGGAGTACGAGAAGGCATGTTCCTCGGGTACATTGTCAATCAATGAGGCATTGAAGCAAATCCTGAAAAGATCAAAGATCTATTAGGGCTATGATCTCCAACGACGAAGAAGGAAGTACAGAGTCTCACAGGACGAGTAGCGGCACTCAGCAGATTTGTGTCGCGAGCAACTGATAGATGTCTCCCATTCTTCAAGACACTCAGAAAGACTTTTGAGTGGAATGATGAATGTGAGAAGGCTTTTCAAGACTTGAAGAAATACTTGGGAGCACCTCCACTGTTGTCCAGGCCGGTGATGGGAGAAAAATTGTACCTGTACCTAGCAGTGTCCAAAAATGCAGTAGAGTGGAGAATGGAGTACAAAAGCCAATTTACTACACAAGTAAGGCTTTTCGAGGAGTAGAGATCAGATATCCAAGCCTAGAGAAATTGGCACTGGCGCTGATTGAGGCGAGTAGGAGAATGAGGCCATACTTCCAGGCTCATACTATAGTAGTATATACCGATGTGCCATTGAGACAAGCCCTTCATAAGCCAGAAAAATCAGGGAGATTGATGTACTGGGCAATAGAGCTCGGTGAATATGATATAATTTATGAACCCAGATCATCACTAAAAGGGCAGGCTGTAGAAGATTTCATAGCGGAGTTCACCTATCCTGAAATCCCCGAGGAGAAAAAGTTGCTCGCTGATCAACCTGTGGATGTTACAGGATTAACAAACACAAGCCCAGACCAATTCCGATTGGTAAAAGGGCGTGTGGATGTTACAGGATGTGATGCAGAGATAGTTGTGAGAACTCCGGACGAGGAACAAGAGTTACGCTGATCAACCTGTGGATGTTACAGGATTGACAAACACTAGCTCAGACCAACTTCGGTTGGTAAAAGGGCAAGTGGATGTTACAAAATCATTAAATTCGAGCCCAGACCAACTCCGGTTGGTAAAAGGGCAAGAAAAAATGATCGACGAGGAGCGAGAAAAATCCGGGGAGGATGAAAAGAAGTAGCAAATATTTCATCGAGGAACTCTGACTGATTCAAAATTTGAAGACGAGTTACCTATATGGAGGCTATATGAAGATGGCTCATCTTGCAATGTAGGATGTGGCGCGGGGATAGTTTTGAGCACTCCGGACGAGGTCGACATGGAATACGCCTTGCGTTTCCAATTCAAAGCTTCCAACAATGAGGCTGAATATGAGGCCATGATTGCAGGGCTTAATTTGGCAAAAGTTATGGAGGCGCAGCAAGTTATGATCTTCAGTGACTCTCAACTGATTGTAAACCAAATGATGGGAGTATATGTAGTTAGAGGAGAATTAATGATCAGATATCATGCAAAGGCAAAGGAGCTGGTGTCAGAATTTGCCGCTATTCAGCTGGTCAGAATACCAAGAATGGAGAATGCGAGAGCAGACGCCCTAGCTCGACTAGCATCAGCTACTCGTACCGAGCTACGAAGAACAATCCCAATTGAAGTTTTAGTTGGTCGGAGTATAGATGAAGATCTGACGATGAATTTTATTACCCTTGATTTAGGACCATCTTGGATGGATCCCATCAGGGCATATATTGAGGAGGGAGAATTACCAATTGACAAGCTCGCAGCCAAGAAATTAAAGTTTAAAGCTGCTCGGTATGTATTAATTAACGGTATTCTATATAGATGAGGAATTATGGCAGGTTTGCAAAGATGTGTGCATCCCACCGAGGTGAAAGATTTGATTGAAGAGGTCCATAAAGGGTCTTGTGGAGCCCATGTAGCAGGTCGGACGCTTTTGCAAAGGATGATGACGCAGGGATACTACTGGCCAACGATGAGAGCTAATTGTATAGCCTATGCCAAGAAATGTGACAAGTGCCAACGCTTTTCCTCCATCCGAAGAACTCCATAAGCATTACTGACACCCATAACTTCCCCTTGGCCATTTGCCATATGGGGAATTGATTTGGTTGGACCATTGCCAACGACCCGAGGAAGGTTCAAGTACCTCGTCGTCGCAGTGGATTATTTTACTAAGTGGGTAGATACTGAGCCACTCATTGATATGACGTACGAGAAGGTGTACCAATTTGTTTAGAAGAACATCATTTGCCGATATGGTCTCCCTCATGCCTTCATCACAGACCATGGGATACAATTTGATAACGAGGAGTTTGCCGCCTATTATCACCAATCAAATATTTTGAAGGTCCACTCAGCACCAGGCCATCCTCAAAGCAATAGACAAACTGAAGTGACAAACAGAACGCTGCTGAACGATTTGAAGAAAAGATTGGATGATGCGAAAGCAAACTGGATCAATGAGTTACAATCAGTACTCTGGGCTTACCGAACTACTCCCCGAGTAGCAACTGGAGAATCACCATACATGCTGGCGTTTGGAAGTGAAGTTGTCATACCTGCCGAGTTGGGCCTCCCAACACACAGGGTACTGAATTTCAATTCCCCTGTCAGCGACTTAATGAGAAGACTGGATTTAGACATGATCGAGGAAGTCAGAGAAGAAGCAGTCATTAGAAATGCTGCTTTCCAGGAGCGAACAGCTTTGTTCTATAACAAGAGGGTGAAGAAGTGCGACCTGAAAGAAGGAGACTATGTGCTGAAGAAAGTAATTCAAAAGCATAACAAACTGGAGGCAAACTGGCATGGACCATACCGAGTTACAGAAGTTGTTCGACCAGGAACTTATCGAATAGCCACTTTAGAAGGCGAGGAGTTTAAGAATGCATGGAACGCAGAGCATCTGCGCAAGTATTATCAGTGATGTATATGTAACACAGTTCCATCAGTATGAAAAAAATGAAGATATTTTGCCAAAGTCTCTCCTTTTATTGAAAATTTTTTGGGGAATACTAGTGCTACGCACTACTCGGCAGACAACTCAACGAAATATTCCAAACTGTACCAAGTATGGTTGGTCGGGGTTAAAAATCCACTAACTGTAGTTGGTCGATGAGGAGAAATATTCCTAAAAATGCCAACCTGTTTGGCTAGGAAACGAAATATTCCAAACTGTACCAAGTATGGTTGGTCGGGGATAAAAACCCACTAACTGTAGTTGGTCGACGAGGAGAAATATTCCTAAAAATGCCAACCTGTTTGGCTAGGAAACGAAATATTCCAAACTGTACCAAGTATGGTTGGTCGGGGATAAAAACCCACTAACTGTAGTTGGGCGACGAGGAGAAATATTCCTAAAAATGCCAACATGTTTGGCTAGGAAACGAAATATTCCAAACTGTACCAAGTATGGTTGGTTGGGGATAAAAACCCACTAACTGTAGTTGGTCGACGAGGAGAAATATTCCTAAAAATTCCAACCTGTTTGGCTAGGAAACGAAATATTCCAAACTGTACCAAGTATGGTTGGTCGCGGATAAAAACCCACTAACTGTAGTTGGTCGACGAGGAGAATTTATCAACCTTGGTTAGTCGGACACATTTTATGAAAAAGACAAAAATTTACCAAGTATGGATAGTCGGGGATAAACTCTCACTAACCGTAGTTGGTCGACAAGCATAATTTAACAACCTTGATTGGTTGATACTCGTGACTTTATTATTAAGTGATCGAGCAATATTATTGAAACTTGGAACTTTTTTACTGAATTGGTGGACGAACATCACAATATTGTTATTTTTAACAGATATGCATAAATGTAAAGTGTTTGATAACTACAAGATAATAGCAATTGAGATTTGCAAACAAAAATGAAAGTCTTTCATTAAATTCAAAATAAATTACATTGATAATGAAATTACAGTTACATTAACATGTATACTAACTGTTACATAAAAAATTCCTATTCTACTGGTCTCTTCCCCTCAGCTTTTGACACAAGTTCCTCGCCAGCAGGCGGATCATTTAAAGACTGAGGAGAATTGATAAAGTTTAAATCCTTCAGCATCCTGATGTTCATCACAGAAGGTCGATCTAAAAGATGCTCGGGACGAGATACTTCGATCTGAGAATGTAAATTGTAGTCACCGAGATACTTTGAAATTAAGCTCCGAAGAATGGCCCGAGCAGGGATCCACTCCATCTCCAAATTATATGGTGGCACAAGCAAGTCGAGCAACCCGGGATCATGGTAATCCCACAGATAATGACCTTGTTCGAGCTTCAACACACCTAAGGCATTCAGCCAGCCTTGCTTGTAGCCCTCATTGTTGGCATTCTGGATACGATCATCCAAGTGGAATAATGCTTCGTTGTATCCAGCCATTCAGAACTCCCTGGGCTGTTTGTGGAATTGATATGTTAGCCTTTCTAGCTAGTCGTGGAGATTCTTGATGAAAAGCTCCTTATTCTCCAAGACTGACTTCTGTGCAGAGAGCTGTTTTTCCAAGTCCCTAATTTTCTTTGACATATCAGACAAAGCCTGGTTCTTCGCCATTAATTGGAAAGCTTGGTTCTCTAACGCAGACTGAGTTCTCTGTTCCTCGACAAGCACCCGAGCTTCTCTTCCTCGTCCCCGAGGAGCTCTTGCTCGACCACGAGAAGATGTAGAGGTGCCTGAACTCTTCAAAGTCTCTAACTCATTCCTCAACTTGGCATTCTCAACCTCTAAGAATGAAAATCCCTCATCAGTCACTGGGATTAGGGCTGTTGAAGAAGAAGCTGCAGACTTTAATTGTGATAGCTCTTTTTGCAGGTTGTTGTTCTCTTGCTCCAGCAGCTTGGCAATCTATCTGCACTCCTCGACCTCACCCTTCAAAGTTCTCTCCCTTACATCATACCCTGCAAAAAGCTTCTCGTAGCCCTTGTCAGCAATGATCAGCTTGTACTTTTTCTCATAACTCTCATGCAACAAGGCAGTGGATTCTTTATATTGAAGCTGAAGGTCTTCAAGGGTTCCTTGGAGATCCTCGATCATTTCATAGTAAGCCACATTATTGGCCACCGCTCGATCAAGCAGACACTTTAGGTACTGATATGCTTCCACTGCCTGTTCTGAAGCATCCTGGCCAAGGATGTCGGCAATTTGTGCAGCACTCAAGTCTGTGTGACCAGCCTTAAAGTACTCATTGCACTGTTGCAGCAACTTTGTATCATGGGCAGATAGCAGATCCATCCTGGCCAGAAACTAGCAGAGAAAGAAAAGCAATCATCAATAAGAAGAACAAGCAGAGTATGAATGAAAGATAGACAACAATAGGCAAGAAAATTCAAGTTTTATTAGATCATAAAATTCAGAGTTACAAGTTCTGGATTACATTTGACAAAAGAAGAAAAATATAAAGATAAGCCCGAACAACACTACACCTTTTCCTTATCTCCCAAAACCTTCTCGGGAGGTTGGGAAGAGGAAGAAGGTTGCTCGGAGGGAACTGTGGGTTGTTCGGAGAGCACCAACTGTTTCTCGGAAGAAGAAACAACTTGCTCGGCAGCATATTGGATGGTTGGGGGGTGATCTCCCATCACCATTGAAGACTCCTCAGAGGTAGCTTCGTACTCTTCTAATTCTTCTGGAGTAGGAGCGGGACCAGGGATATGTCGTTGGAAGAGCTCGGATGATTCGTCGACCTTCATTTCCTGAAGGGTAGCAACCCATCCATCCCTAAAATACTTTAGACTGCCATAGTCCACTTGAGATACCATGGCAGCACACCCCTTGTCCCAGCCAGAGCTGAAGGACTTCTTCACAGCAGCTTTCCTCTTGGTCTTCTCCAAGGCAAGCTTCTCGGACATCAGGTTCTCAGCAGCCTTCAATTTATTTTCTGCCTCCTCCTTCTGCCGACCTACTTCCTGAAGTTTGGCCAAATCCTCCTCGGCAGCCTTGAGTTTATTTTCCAGCTCTCCAGCAGATTTGAGCTTCTCTTCAAGCTCTTTATTTGCCTTCTCCAAGGCATTATTTTTCTTCTCTAACTCTTTGGAGGCTTCAACAGCTCGATCTTTATCCTGCTCGGTGGAGGCAAGCTTCTTCTCCCAGACAGCCTTATCAGTGGCATATGTCTGGCGAGAATCTGCCAGAGATTTTTTAGCTTCCTCCAAAGCTCCCTCCATGCTGGACGAGGAGCATGAAGATTTAATTGCCTCATCCTTCTTCAGGATATGTTAAAGCAGCTCGTCAACTGTGAACAGAAACAGAAAGCAAGTTAGAAACAAAAATGACAAAGGAAATATGAAAAATTAAAAGTAAAGAGACTTACTGAAGCAAGATGACGAGAAGCCAAAGAAGTAACCATGTCCCGAGTAAGATTATCTTCATTACCTTGGACCTCGGGAATGGTCCGGGACTTCACCGAGCTCATGGCAGAGCTCGGAGGAACAAAAGTGGGAACTACAGTCCCAACAACTGGGGACTGAGTAGTGGTGTCAACCAAATTGACCGAGGAGCTTTTCTTTAGCCTCCTCGGGGGAACGGGTACAGATTCAACCGAGGAAGAACCCTTGGTCGGTGATATCACAATCACCTCTCCAGGAGCAGCAGACCTGCTCGGAGCCACTGCGGGCTTCTCGGCGACTTTAGCAGGAGCAGCTGGAGGAGCTGCATCAGTCTTCTTTGTCCCTCCCTTGGGACATCAATCTTAATCCTTTTTACCTCCCCAGAACCGGAGGCAGTTTTCTCAAACAGAGCAGGAGTTCTTCTTTTCTTCATCCTTTCACTTAAAGGAATATGGGATTCAGGCGATGAGCTTGTTGAAGCTGGAACTGGCTCTGATTCACTAATCACTGGACGAACAGTGAAGGAAGTGGTGTAGCTCTTGTACTGGAGCAGATACGAAGCAGATCTAATGTGCTCGTCGGCAACACTTTGATGAAGACTCCAGATAAGTTTCAAATGCCGTATGTTGACATCTGCCTCTTTAGGGCACTTTATCTTGCTATCAACTGCAAATAAATAAACATTGTTATCAGTGGCACATTTTATCAAACACAAAAGAAGCATAATTTCAAAATAAAATGAAATAAAAATAACCTATCCCATTGCCATAAGGAGGGCATCTGGGACCCTGGTAAACCTCATCTCCAGTCAATGGAGGTTGTTGCCAATTTTTTATGACAACCCCATGTTCAAAATAATCCCTATTGGCATCAGGGAGATTAACTACTAAGGCTCTGTTTAAAAATCTAGTTTTTAAATAATAAATATTTTCATTGACTGCCCATCTATAGCAGAACATGATTTCTGGGATTCCTATACGCGTTCCATGCACTTGATTTAATCTATGCACCCCATTAACTATTCTCCATGTGTTGGGGGCTATTCGTGCAGGAACAACGTCGAAGTACTGACATAATTCTAGACACAAGGAATTGGGTGGAAAAGAAAATCCACATTCAGCAAAAAAGAGGCTGGGGAACCAATGTCCCTCAGCCAAATTGAAATAATCAGAAGGCTCAGAAATCTCTTCCAAGACAACCCAAGAGGTAATGGAGAAATCAGAACGAAGTTTCTCAAGAGACTCAACAAGGTAAACCATGGTGAATAAAGAAATGAAGAAGAAGGAAGAAGATCTTACAGAAAAAAGACTGAAGCTGTTGACAACGAACGACGGAAGAGATGAATGCACAAGAGAGTAGAAGACAATGAAAAACTCAAAAGACGAAAATTTGAAAAGGTAGAAGATGATGGGAGTGTCTGTGAAGTTTAAATACCTTGCCTTGGGAAATGATGAAGTAATGATTACAAAAAAGGATGATTACGTTACCGGCGGCTAAAAGGGCATTAAATATTGGCGCGGGAATCAAAGCGAACAACAACGGCTAAAAAGACAAAAAGTGACGCAGGAATCGAAGCACGCAGAAAAGTCCAAAAAAGCATGATTCTACGAATTGGGAAGGAGAAATAACTACAAGGGAAATGCTCCTAAAAATCAATAAGACTATTTAAAGCTACCATATTCCGAGAAAGAATGTTCCATACTCCTCAAATTTCGAACTATGAAACATTGGGGGCTTCTGTTGATACCTAATTTAATCTACTGACGTGGACCAATCCTATGAAGACACGTGGCTATCTACATGACAACTACAAACACTTCCGAGGAACCCACACGCTCCGAGGAACAAGACTATAACAAGGAAGACTAGTTCCCCGAGGAACACTGCTAATCCGAGGAACTCACATGCTCCGAGGAACTCATATGCTCCAAGGAACAAACCTCTCCGAGCAACTCATACGGTCCGAGCTACATCTCGAACAAAGCATTAATAGCTGGATAACCAATAGTTCAACTGATTCATTAAATGCTTATCATTCAGACGCACACGCAAAGAGGGCATTAAATGTATTGCCCTTTCATATGTATATCATTTAATGTATTACCCTTTCACATTACAGCCTCAGGGCTATAAATACATTGTACAACCCTCATTGTAAGGGGACTGGATCTAGAACGGAATTTCTTGTAATCGAGAATTCCCAAACACTCAGCAATAAAATAACAGTGGATGTAGGCCATTCTTATAAGGCTGAACCACTTTAAAATCTTTTGTCTCATTTATTTATCTGTGATTGAATTATTAGAGTGATCTAATTTTTTACATCAACACTCTTTTTATGTTACGGTTGTGTCATATATCTTATGCGAAATTGGAAAAAAATCATAGTAGGTCTTGGGAAAATCAGAAGTTCCAGGGAGAAAAAAAAACTTGTAGGGTTATTCTGCACAATGAAAAGCCAGCATACGCATTAAATACAAGATCAATATTTATGATTGCATACTGAACCACTAAAAATACTACCTTGCACCAAAAGGTGGTGCCTATATTCATGTCACCTGACCATTTATAGTTTGATATACATGGAACACTACACTTACATCAAGAAAACTATCCATTCATTCTATAACCAATGTCCAAAATAGAAGGCATGAAATTAATCATTTACTATCATACCTTCGAATACTTGATTCTTCAGTTTCAAAAAGCATCCGAAAACGCATCCTAACAAAAACACGCATGTGAAATATAGCTTTTACGTAGTTCAAAAGGGGTATGAAAAACTTGTATGAAAGTGTGACTGTTTAAACATGGATTTATGTAATTTGGAGAAATTTAACTTATGCAGTTTATGTCTACACATGCGCCTCTCCTGGAAACCTCCAAGCGATATAACCTGAAATCCACCCACAATGAAAGGACAAATGAAAATAATTGTTTAAGCTCTCTTCACTTAGAAGCGCGAAACCAATAAAGATATATATATTCCTAAATACAAATCATACTCACCCAAAACACCAACATGCAGCTCGTCCAAAATTTGAACATATTATGTTATATGTAGATGTCAATTACGATGAACTTTAGCTACAAATTACATGTATGTATGTCATATATACAGTGTTATATACATATTCAAATTAAGATTAATTATATATATATAAACTTCATGTCCATATGACATTTCCAAATATCTTATTCACCCACAATTTTCATGCATATTGTCACTAAAAGAAAGCAACTGTTGATTGTGTTTTGGATCGATGATTACGTGTGAACTAATAGTCTCTACAACCAAGAACATCCAAACATTTGTATAACCATTGTAGCTGATCAAACCCATATTCATAAAGCCAATATTCATAAAACTTTAGCTTTGAAGTAAAAAAATCACAACGCAAATCAGTTTAAACTTCAACTTAACATGCTGAAATTAGAGTGAAAGTAGAAACTCCAAACAAAAAATATCAGATTTGTGGTTCCATGAGCACACCAACATCATAGAAAGATTGAACAAAATCATGACATAGAGCCAATCATGATATAAATCTAAAAGTATACAGATGCCATCATGATAAAGATTTAACATGTTGTTTTTAAATTAAACGTAAAGACTAAAGTAGGCATCTAAATACAAAAACTAAAGGAACGGTTCTAATTTTTGCTCCCGTTGTATCAAGTCAACGATAAAATTTCCTCCTGTTATAATTTTTGCTATCTCAATGACACACCTCTAAAGTTATACCGAGCATGAGAGAGGGATCTTAGCTTACATACGGTGCCATTGCACTTGGGGGAGTGTGAATAGGGGAATAATCTAAAATATTCCTTTTCCAAATACTTAAATTAGAGATGTTGAATAGGGCATAATTTGGCACCAATGCACTTAGTCCCATTGTACAACATATCTACAAACACCAATGGATCACTCCTATTTAGTCTGAGGAAGTATTATGATATGAAAATAGAGTAAAATCGGGAAACAAAGAGATGTGGTTTACATAAGAGACTACCTGGCTTATACATAATTACTTTAAGTCGACCAAAGGAAATATTATCCACCCATTAAAAAATGAATGACACTTCTTATAAATCATACCCGTACAATCAAGCCTGCAAAACATTGCAGCATAAAACAAAGGTGTAAGAGAACAGAGGAGTTCATGATTTTTAATCTTAGTCTACTAAATTACAAGTTAGATCTTCAATGATTCAAAAAACATATATGAGTCAACGATTGATAAATGATGAAAATAAAATGGATTTCACTTTGAATCAACAAACCGATTAGAATACGTACATAACAGAGCACATGGTTCTCTTTAGTTAAAAAAAATATTAACACCCAACTAAATCTATTGCATTTGAATATATACCAATTAAAATTTATTAAAAAATGAAATAAATTTAAAATACAAAACAAAAATAAATGGGGGAAATGAGATCAACGGATAGAAGCATGTTCAAAAATTAATATTTTAACGCCAAATTCCAAAGCCAAAATAATAAAATTAGATGAGAAATGAACCCTTAACATCAATTTCGCAATTTTGATTCTCGGTCGAAATATCATGATACTTCAATCAACACACATTGTGCGGATGAAATAGTTGAGGGAACAAATATACATTAAAATATCATGGATGCATATTCCCATTGAGTACATTTGGGCATTCTCTAATATTAATTGCAGATTTGCGACACGAAAATGGGAAAAAAAATATGAGAGTACTAAGTTACTATAACCTCCAACCCAATAAATTCAAAAAACCATTACAAAATTCATTCGGAAATTTATCCAAACATATACCAAATGCAATATGTATCAAACCCGTGTCGACGGCATGGATGTAATTTCAATAGTACTGTACTAAAAGTGTTGCAAAACACGAATAATCTCGATTTACATGTTTGTTTATGTTTAAGAAATAGACATTACACATATTTACATGTATGTTTATGTTTATGAAATAGATTACACATTTTACATGTATGTCTATGTTTATGAAATAGATATAAATGCTTAACATGGTTTCAGATCTATTTTCAAATAATAAACATAAACATACATGTAAATAATCTCGAAATAGATCTTAAACAAAATATAAATGTACAGAAAAAACCTATAATCTATAAATAGGCACAAACTAAGAAAGAAAAGGAGCATACCTTTTAAGGGTGTTCAAGTATGATCAGACCCCCTGCAAACAAAAATAATAAAACAAAAAGAATTAGTAGATCCCAAAACATAAACATAAAGATTAACATACATGTACATCGCCCCATATTTTCAGACCAACAAAAATCACCTCATGTTTTCAGACAAAAACACACATGTAGATCTTAAGCAAAATAAAAATAAAAAAGCCCTAAATTTATCAGTAGATCTTAATCGAAATCGCCTCATATTTTCATACCAACAAAATAAATGACCAAAAAAATGCGTGTATTTGTGTGTGTGTGTGTGTGTGTGTGTGTGTGTGTGTGAGGGATATTACATGTTCAAGTATGCGTTAGAGAGAGGAAGAGCAAGAGGAACACAAATGAGAAAAGGATAGAACAAGGGAGGGGACATTTTGTGTTGCCAGATTTCATCGTACAACACAAAGGGAAAGAGGGAGAGAGAGAGTAAAGTGAGGGACAAAAATAAGATGACGGGGAGGGGAAATGAGGGAGTAAAGTGTGAGAATGGTGAAAATACTATTGTACCCCTATTTTTGAATTTTGAAGAGAAGGATAAAACAAATTAGAGTGTGTCAAAAGAGGGGGAAACTAAATATTTTAAGTGTAAAATTGGTAGTGCAAGAAAAACTTATTTATATGACATCATCTTTTCATCTTATGACATACATAAGTTTCCTACTTTATTATATAGAATAAATAAGTAGTAGGTGCTTTTTACTATTACATAAGCTGATTAGAAAATTACTGGTTGTGATTCAACCACCATGTCACTAAATGGAGGGCTCTGATCAGTTTAGAAACATAGTGAGGAAGCTTGGAAGCTTCCTATCTCAATGTCACTCTCACTAACTTTTCAAGATACATACCTCATCACTTTATCTCCCAGACCCAACATCAATCTCTCTATGTATCTCTCACACACACACACACAACCTCTTTTTCGCACCAAACTAGCATTGTGTCTGACTCCAAATGGTATTTTACTTTAATGCCACATTTGTGTTTTGATTTCACATTTGGGGGTTTTGATTTCATGCAATTTTTGATTTCACATTTGGGTTTTTTTATTTCCCATTTCGATTTTAATTTCCCACTGTTGTCTCCAATGTCTTATTTTTGTTTGTTTCATTCAGCATAAATCCAAGTAAGATCTATTGAAGACCTCCATGACTGAAGAAGGTCAGAGAAACCTGAAAGCATCATCACATGGTATATATCTATTTTTGCCTTTCGTTTTCTTACTTACTTAATTAATTTATTTATTTTCTTACATTTGCATTTATCTCTTCATCTTACTCTCTTATTCACAAGTTTATAAAATGCTGGAATTTTGGGTGAGTTTAAGCTTTGAGCTTTAGGGTTTTCAAATTTGAGTTTTCCCTTTTTTTTTTCTCTCTATCTATTTTCTTTTATTTTGTTTGCCTAGAATAAGAGGTATCGTACTTATTTTAGACCTTTCATTTATAGCATAAGTTACAGATTTACAACTGATGAATACCTTGATTATATTTTTGAAACTTTGGTTATCCATTCCTTATTTTAAGGTCTTCTATAATATTTATAGTGATTCTCATTTAATTGTAACTATTGTTGAATTTAGTTTGTGTATTTTAACAACTATTTTGAATATAGTAAACCCCATGTATCCATGTTTTAATTGAGCTATGATGAGGGTTTTACAGTTCTTTATTTTGATTATATAGGATCGCAAATGATTCATTTGTGTTTTTAGTTTAACGTACATCTTTTCTTCTCCTGGTTAGTTGCAATTATATTTTTGTAGCTCAAGATTCATTTTATTTGTTTTATTACACATTATTCTACTGGAATTACATCCATGTCCACCTGTGCACCTCTTACAGATTTTCAAGCCAGTGATAAGGATGTGATGAATGAACAATGGATGTGATGAACGAATGCCCTTATCTATGGTGTTTGATAAAATGATTGGGGTGATTTGTATTTTTCTTGGACCAAATAGATAATTTTCTTTCTCAACTATTATCATTTTAATTTCCAGTAATGTTGATTTTATACTTTACACTTTGATCTTACTATTGTGTATCTAACTTATTGAATTTATACATTGTTATTGGCACATTTGTGCTTAGATGATTATTTAGCTGGATAAAGATGGAAGTAAGGTTATTGTTTCTGTTGTTTGTGCTTATAGGACTGTTTATACTAAGTTTTTTTATTTATTCTTTTTAAAATATGAATTAATTGGCATCATATTAGGTAAGATTAGTAAATGAAACTTAAAATCCTTTATTTTGACTTAGAAGTTATGGTGTCTACTAGGGGATTTCACCTAAAATATTCTTGAATAGGAAATAACAAGCATGTTGAATGTAAATGAACTAGAAATCTACTATTGAACACATTTATAATTGTTTTTGGATAAGAAATAGGAATGGGAATTTAATTGTGTTAATTTCTTTCGGTATTCCGATTTTTGATAGGTATGTTATATCATATCATTTTGATTAGTTTTATAATTAGATATCAGAATTTTAGTTGGTGCTACTGTAAATCTCATGTCTAAGTATTGGATTGTGAACTCTTTTTCATTTCTTGACAAGTTTTGGTGTTACGTTTTATACTAGTGTTACTATTTACGTTGGTGTTACTGTTTATAATTGGATATCACAATTTGAGGTGGTGTTACTATTTACTATTAAAACCATTGACAAATTTAGTTTGAGGTCCCTTCATTCATAAAATCAATTAGAGGTTGCGTCTTGTCTGATGTTTATCTCATTTATGTATATTTTTTCATCCTTCATGTATCAGTAATGGGTGTTTAGATAATGACAAAAATTATTACATGGGGGGTTATATCATATCAAAACAGAATGTTAAGAGATATTGGCTCTTGCAAAGGTTAGTTAACATTTCATTATTTGTATTTCTGTTTGTATTATATGAAATAATTGTATCTATTGGAGGAACACATGTATGCGAGAAGAAAGCATTCGCATTGTATTGTACATCTTTATTATACACTATCTTTGTTACCATTTCTTGTTATTAAATATGTTTGTTAATCTATTTGTTAATATGATGTTCTATATTCTAATTATATTCTTTATATTCCTTTTATAACATAAGTTTTGTCTACTCAATTATAAGGTATATTATTGTTGCCTAGGTTTAGGTTTTATAACAATGGTGTGTTAGTGAAGGAAAGAGTCTTTATACTCATATTGTACTTCTATATGGATGGTGACATTTGAGAAAAGTAATTTTAATAAAAGAATACTTTCATTGCAATTTTGTATCGATTTTGTATTTTTATGTTTTTTATATTAACTTTGATGTTATATCTTAATGTATAGTTTCTTATGCTAAGATTAGTGATCCCCATTTTGGTTTTAGTTCAGATAGTGACAAAATATCCCTATTTTATTCACATGTATTAGTGGTCGCTGATATAACAGTGGGCCGACCACCATTTTCAGTGTGCTAGCGCATTTGCTACCATTTGCAGTCTTTTATTAGACATAATTTTTTCTGCATTAATATGATTTGAGGTAACTTTATTGTTGTTTTAATTTTCTAATATGGGTCTGGATTTTTTTTTTAATTTTTTTGTTTTTAGGGCTTCTTTGTAACTTTAAAATACTTTTGATTTGATAATGCTCCCAAACAATTTAATGAAACTATCAAGAAGGTTAGATGATTGTTGGGTACACACATAGACATCAGTTTTCTAAGTTCAAATGTTGGGTTTAATCTCTTCTTTATTTTAATTTAATTCAAAGCGCGGTTTTAATACTAATTTATCAGTTGGAAATTTTATTTAAATGAATTTCATAATGTTTTTAACTTCATATTTGAAGACGCTTTGAGATTTTCCTATACAGTTAATACACCTAAAATGTACTTAGGCCCCATGATATTCTTGGTTGCTTAATACTGAGATGTACTCCAAAATTTGATCAACAACTATGTATTTGTTTCCCATTTCATTGATTGCAAATGATGTGATATTTGACTAAATTCAATATTCTTATTATTTCTTCTTAACTGACTAACTTCGTATTAAATTTTGTAGTTCAAGAGGAGACTTAAAGTAGTCTTATATTCTTTGTCACTTACTTTAATAATTTTAGATGACCATGGTTATTTATTCAACAGGAATCAGTGTGCTTTATGGATGAACTGATAAACTGAATCCCTAAATAATACATGTTTTGGTTTCACAATGTTTTCATAGTGTGGGAAAGATGAATCGATAATCTATATCCGAGTTGATTTGTATATGTAATACTGAAACTGTTAAAAATTTAGTTCATTTGTATCTCATTTGTAGTGTTTGGGACGAATCCTCATTTACTTTTTAAGTTTTAGTAGAAACCAAGTTTCATAGGCATGTTGTGACAAAGATATGTGCCTCTAATCATATAGATGCGCATGTATTTTGTTTATTTTAAAGATTTAAAGTGTTTTGTTTGTACAACTATAGCTAATTTTGTTTACTCTCACATACTCACTATAACTATATATTCACATGAGTTGTCTTTAACTATCTATGTATTGTAATTTGGGGTTTAAAAGTATGTTGGCATTACATAAGAATGCATTGTTTTAATATTGCTTCTTCCATGTTAGTTTTTAGTTTAGGGGCTAATTTATATTTTCTTAAATTTTATTGCAAAATGATAAAGTGTATCATTTCATTTTTGCTCTTTGTTAGTTTTCATCCCCATTTTTTATTGGTACTATAGGTTGATATTGATGGTGGTGTGGAGGACATTTGGTTTGGATTCTCCCCATGCCATAACCGACGACTCTCCCTAATTCATATTCGAAACCACAAGCATAAAGGGTCTCTCTCTCTCTCTCTCTCTCTCTCTCTCTCTCTCTCTCTCCCTCCCTGTCTCATACACACACACACACACTCACTCTCTATCTCTCTCTCTCACACACACATTCATGCACACACACACTCGCATATAATCACTCGCTACACCACATATACCTTTATCGCTTGCAATATTGATTGTATTTCTCTACCACTTTTTTTAATAAGTTTTTGTTTTTAAATTTTCTCCATAGGGTATTTGATTATACATGTTATGTATTCTCGTTCAGTACATTAGGCCATGATTAAGGTATTAAAGTCCTAATCAAGATGTGTGTTTTTGGTTTCCTAGATTTACAGTGCTAAATCCCCTGACGCTGAGCAAGCATGTTAACAACTTATTATTGATCGTCTGAATGAGGGGAAGTGTATTGCTTACACTATGAGCAAGCAAGTTCAAAACTTATGTTCTACTCTTCCATGCCATATTTTACCCTGTATCTTTATTTGTTTACATTTCATTATATATCAAACTATTGTTTAATGTTTGTATGATTTTTTATGAGTTTGCATGTTCCCATAAACACTTGGCATTGTAAATTTTAGTTTCGGGTGATTGGGATGATCTATTTTTTTCACATAAAAAACCTATTTTATGTGTTTTTCTTATAATTAAGGGATGTATTGCAGGTAAATATATGGTTTTATCAAATTCAGATCCAATTGTAAGTTTCAATTATAAAGATATGTCCTATCTATATGCTCAATTTTAAGTTTTAATATTCCATTTTCTTTAACAGGCCAACAATATCATTTGGTTCACTTTACTTGGAGATATGAGTGAGGGAGGTTTTTCGCATATTTCTTGGAGATGTGACTAATAAGTAATACTGGCTTCACATTACTTCTAATTACTTCTTAATGTTTAACCTTCAAATTAGTTTTCAAATATAAAATAGTTTTTGGTGTTATATACTTTTAAAAATTGTAAAAAATATGTAGTGTACGTAAGAAAAGTAGTCATATGAGTTGAATGGAAACAACAATAGGATGCATTATTCAACTTGGCCATAGACTATTCAATAATGCATAGGATTTTTTTTATAGAATATCATGTTGGGTAGATGATTATATTAGTTGATTCCCTTTTTATATATTTTTGAAATTTTAAATTACATTTGTTGTTAATGAAGGTTAGATTTTTGGAGTCATTCTTTAAGGGATAATTTTATGATAAATTATTATATGGGAAGTATACCCCCAAGACACCCATCATTTATTTTGACTCATGTAACATCTTCATATTATGCTTTCGGTTTTGATTTTTGAAATAGATTAAGTTTGCGAACTAATTTTAGTTTACCATTGATGTATTGGTGTTATTTAGACAAATTGAGTGAATCAATGATGTTTTTGGAGTGTTTTTGAGTTTTTGAACAATTGGTATTGTTGTTGTTGGAGTATATTTTATTTCATAAACAGGGTAGATAGTCATATAAACAAAGGGACGTCTTCCCAAATTTAGTAGATTATTAAACATTTATGTTGTAAAAAAATTTATGACTTAAGTTATACACGATTCAATACTTTGGGAAATTGTCTCCATGCCTTCAGGCACGAGCATTCTGCTAGTGTGTGTGTGTGTGTGTGTGTGTCTCTCTCTCTCTACATATATATATATATATATATATATATATATATATATATATATATATATATATATATATATATATATATATATATATATATATATTCATTCTCTTAGATAGAGAATGACTAGATTAAGGAAGAATTAATGGGACTTACCTGAGGTATTACGACTATAATAGAATGGGACTTACCTGGCCTCCATCTTATTATGCTTTTGAATGACTTTCTTGAGTATATAATCTCCCTTCTTGAGATCACATTTATTCACTCATTTATTATAGAACATGGCAGTCCGTTGCTGGTAAGTAGCATTTTGGATTGATGCATCTTCCCGGACTTCCTCGAGCATGTCTAAATCTAAGCGTCTCATTAAATCTCTTACTGGAGTGTTGAAATTAAGCACCATATGAGTAGGTAGACCCAATTCAGCAGGTATGACTGCTTCACTTCCAAACGCTAACATGTAAGGAGATTCCCCAGTTGCTGTTCGGGGAGTTGTTCGGTAAGCCCATAACACGGAATGCAGCTCATTAATCCAGTTTCCTTTCGCGTCATCCAACTATTTCTTCAACCCGTTTAAGAGAGTTCTGTTGGTTACCTCTGTTTGCCTATTGCTCTGGAGATGGCCTGGTACAGAATGAATCTTTTGAACGTTGGACTGTTGACAGTACACGGCGAACTCCTCATTATCAAATTGGGTACCATGATCGCTGATGAAAGAATGTGGTAGACCATATCTGCAAATAATATTCTTCTAGAGGAACGAATAGACCCTTTCATATGACACGTCAATGAGAGGTTCAGCTTCCACCCATTTTGTGAAATAATCAATAGCGACTACCAAGTATTTGAATCGTCCTTTAGTAGTTGGCAGAGGCCCAACCAAGTCTATTCCCAACATAGAAAATGGCCAAGATGAGGTAATCGGTGTTAATAATGCCTGGCGAGTTCTTCGTATGGTAGAGAACCGTTGACACTTATCGCATTTCTTGGCATAAGTTGTGCAGTCAGTTTGCATCGTTGGCTAATAATATCCATGCGCCGTTATTCTATTCAAAAGAGTTTGACTTGCTACATAAGCTCCACAAAAGCTTTCATGAATTTCCTCTATCAAATTTTTAACTTCTGATGGATGAACACATCTCTGTAGAGCTTCTATTATACCTCTTCTGTATAGAACTCCATCCCTTAAGACATACCTAGCAGCTTTGAACTTGAGCCTCTTGGCTTCAAGCTGGTCGGCTGGTAAAATTCATTCTTCGATATACGCCCTGTTGAGATCCATCTGGGAAGGTCCCATATCCAGAGTGATCAACTTCACCATCAAATCGTCAACAATGCTTTGGTCTGTAATTATCTCAATAGGAATCGTTCTTCATGGCTCGGTGCGGGTAGCTGAGGTTAACCATGCTAGTGCATCATCCCTCGCACTCTCTAGTCTTGGTATTCTGATCACTTGAACCGATGTAAAATTGGATACAATCTCCATAGCTTTGGTGTGATACCTAGACATGAATTGTCCCTTTACCGCATACAGCCCAAGAATCTGATTTACGACTAGCTAGGAATCACTAAACATCATAACTTTCTCTACAGTAAATGCTTTGGCTAAACTGAGGTCACAATCATAGCTTCATACTCATCTTCATTATTGGAAGCTTTGAATTGGAAACGCAAAGCATATTCTGTATCTAATCCATCCGAACTATTAAGAATTATTTTGGCTTTGCTACTTGTGGCACACGAAGAACCATCAACATACAAATTCCATACGAGGATACAGTTATCAAACCCTTGGTCTGACAAAGTCCCGTGATGGAATATCCTCCTTTTATCATCCCTCTACTCTGGGCTTTCATTAAAGGATTCTTGTTATTCAGTCACCATCCCCAATTGCAAGTCTGCTGATGGGAGTTGATCGGGGATGGTTTTTGATGATCCTCTAACATCCACGGGTTATTCTGCGTTAGATCCCTATTGGTAGGAGGTATCTAGATAAGTAAATTTAGCAATGAAATCAGCCAATGCCAGCCCTTTGAGAGAAGACCTTGGCTTATAGACGATGTCATATTCACCTAACTCCACCGCCCAATACATTAATCTTACAGATTTTTTCGACTAATGTAAAGCCTGTCTGAGTGGCATGTCGATGTATACCGCTATGGTATGGGCTTGGAAGTATGGTTTCATTCTCCTTCTCTCCTCGATCAATGCTAATGCCAACTTCTCCAATTTTGGGTACCTAATCTCTACTCCTCGAAATGCCTTGCTTGTATAATACACCGACTTCTGCACTCCATCGTCTACTCTTATCAACACTAAACTGACTGTACTTTCTGAGACAGCCAAGTACAAGTATAATTTCTCTCCCACTATCGGCCTGGACAGCAAAGTAGGTGTCCCTAAATATCTCTTCAACTCTTAGAACTCCTTTTCACACTCATCATTCCACTCAAAATTTTTTTTGAGTGTCTTGAAGAATGGAAGACATCTGTCAGTTGCTCGTGAGACGAACCTGTTGAGAGCTGTAACACTCCCCGTGAGTCTTTTTACTTACTTCTTTATAATTGGAGATTATAATTCTAGCTAGGCTTTGATCTTGTCAGGATTTTCTTCGATACCTCGTTGATTCACAATATACCCGAGGAACATGACTTCTTGTACGCCAAAGGCGCACTTGGTCGGGTTTAGCTTCATCTGATATTTCTCTTGATGGTCAAATGTTTGGCCCAGATCAGCTATATGGTCAGTAGCTTTCTTACTCTTATCAGTATGTCATTGACGTAAGCCTTCATGGTTTGCCGATTTGCTCTGCGAACACCTTGTTCATTAGCCGCTAGTATGTAGCACCTGCATTTTTAAGACCAAAAGGCATAAAATTGTAACAGTATGTTCCCCTTAGGGTAATAAAAGTGGTACTTTCCCTATCTTCTGGTTTCATCTTAATTTGGTTGTAACCGAAATAAGCATTCATAAAGCTCAGTAATTTATGCCCCGATGTAAAATCTACCAGCTTATCTATGCAAGGTAGAGGGAAAGATCTTTTGGGCAGGCTTTGTTCAGATCTGTGAAATCTACACACATTCTCCATTTATTGTTCTTCTTTTTTACCATCACCACATTGGCTAACTAATCAGGATATTTGATATCCTCAATAAAACAGGCCTTTTACAGTTTCTCTACTTCCTCTTGAATAGATTGGTTCTTCTCTGGGCTAAAGGCCCTTCTTCGCTGCTTTACCAATTTGATCTCCTTATTAACATTGAGTTTGTGGCACAGGAAGGCTAGGTGTATCCCCGACATATCTTCATGACTCCACGCGAAAGCTTTCTTTCTATGCCGAAAAAATGCCACCAACTCTTGATTTATTGTCGGATTAAGTGAAGCCCCTATTTGAGTTGTTGTTTCTGGTTCTTCATTGTCTAGAATAATGTTCTCCGTTACTTCCATAACCTAAACCTTCACGAGCTCTAATTCGTCTATGAGGTCGAGTGTTTCAATCTCCGACTCTTTGGACTCGTCCACTTGGTAAGTGTTGGTCTTCTTCATGGTATCCTCCAACTCTTCCTATTCGGTAGATGAATTGTAGCATTCTTGAGCTACTTTCTGATCGCTCTTCATAAGTCCCACACCAAAGTTGGTCGGGAACTTCAGGCATTGGTGTACCATTGATGGCACTGCTTCAAACTTTTTCAGACCTACTCTTCCTATGATTATATTATAGGCTAATGGGAAGTTTTTATCCATTACGAAACAATATACTTTTTATGTTCTGCAAGCAGGATAGGCACCAATAAGCATGTCCAACTTAATCGTCCCAAGTGGAAAGACTTTTTCACCAGAGAAACTTATAAGGGGCCTGTGGTATGGATACAACTGGGCGAGTTTCAAGTTTAAACTGTCAAATCAAGGGTAGAACATGATGTCTACTGAGCTACCATTATCTACCAATACTCTTGAGATGATTACATCCTTCATCCTCATCTTGATCACCAAAGGATCGTCGTGAGGATACAAGACACCTTCCCGATCACTTTTGGAAAAACCGATGACTAGTTTATCCTTATTGACCTTCCTCAAATGATCTTCCTCTGCTCAATTTATCCAATGTATGTAGGAACGAGCTTGGCCCTCATCGAGGTATGCTTTCCTTTCAGCAGTATGATCACCACCTCCTGCATCTCCACGTGTTATCATATTATAGTCAAATGAACCAAAGCGGACCGAAAATACCTCATGTTCAGGCTATCTATGCTTTTTGGGGAGATCGAGGTCATCCTCTGAGTCATCTTCATGGTCCCTTTTCTTATCATCTCTTGGTCGGCAAGGAGATTTATACCTTTGTCGTGCTCTGTTGTTGGTCTTCTCACCATTCTGGCGCTCAATAAACTTATTCAATTTCCCTTGTCTAATGAATGCCTCGATCTCATTCTTGAGAGTTATGCACCGATTGGTCGTGTGACTGTGGTCTTTGTGGAACTTGCAATACTTGTACCTATCTCTCCTTTCGGGGGTTATCCTCAATTTCTCCAGCCAATTTAGTTCGCTATTTTTAATCTCCTCCAAAACATGGTTTATGCCGACCTTTAAAGGGGTATAATTTGCATACTTCCTCAACTGCTCAAACTTTCCCTTGCCTTTCAATTGTTTGTTGCCTCCATTATGCTTATGATCCTTCCTCTTCGACCTGCCTTCAACTTTATTTTTCGCTTTTGCCTCAACATACTTCTTCATAGATATAGCTTCTTCGACATTCATAATCTTGGTTGCTTTCATGATAAACTTTTCCATGTATTTGGGGGTATATTTGGCCAAAGTGTAATAACATCTTATTTAGTAAAAGACCACTCATCAGAGCTGTAATGGATGTCTTCTCTTTGTAGTCAATTACCTCCAGCTTCTCGTTATTAAAATGAGTAATGTATTCCTTGGTGCTTTCTCCTACTTTTTGCCTTACGCTTAATAAATGGACTACCCTCTTGACTGGCTTTGCACCAAAATAGAAATTCCTTATGAAGAGCTCGACCAACTGATGGAAAGTTACGATTTGCCCCCGAGGAAGGCTGTTATACCATATTTGAGCAGATCCAATAATGGTTCCTGAGAATGCCCTTCACCTCATCTCATCTGGGACTGCATAAATATCTTCAGTAACTTGTTACTGTTCTATATGGAAAACAGGATCAGTCTTCTCATCGTACTTTACCATGACTACAGTAGACTTAAACTTTGAGGGTGTGGGAAAGTCCATAATTTCTTGTATAAATGGAGATCCTTTAATAAAGGTTCTTTGGAGAGGGTTTTTGGCCTTAACCATTTCCCCTAACCTATCTTCCAACCTCTGAATAGAGCCCTTCCATGCATTATTTTTCGCCTTCGATCTATTTGCCCGAGTAACAGATCTCACTGAATTCTCCTCTTGGGATCTTTCTGTATGAGTTGTAGGGCATATGATGGGGCAGAACCTTCCCTTAGATCATTTGGTCATTGAGAATTTCTCGACGCAATCCTAGGAGGGTTTTTATTCCTCCTAGAGCCCGAACGGTCAACGAGGGAGACTTTACTCAACCTCTCTAGGGCACTTGTTCATTCTGGAGTTAGGGTAACATTTTATTGAGAGCCCATAACTCTTATAGGATATGTCCACCCAGGCTGATAGGAGGGATAAATGGACCTCTCAATATGATGGAATTTGATATGTCTGGACCGGGAATCTTGAGGGAATAGAGTACGTCTGGATCGTAAAGACAGCATATGCATGTTTCTATGAGCGCTTTGCTGACCTGACTAGGCAGGCATTGCGTATTGAACCGTCTGAATGAGTTGTCGCATGGTCTCCTGCATAGATATTTGTCCTTTGGCTAAGTTTGCCACTATTCCTATGAGATCATGGACAGTTGAAGGAGCGGACGGGTGGGAGGAACTCCGTCATTGTTCCTATTTCTAGATTCTGGGATCTCAGCCATGCATGATGAATTTTTTTAGTGAAAAATGATACGCATAGTCGTTCCCACAGATGGCGACAATCTGTTGATGTAAAAAACTATACTTTATCGAATTAATTAATCACAGATCAATATGAATAAAGAAATAAGATAAAGGATTTTTAAAGTGGTTCGGTCTTAATGAAAATGTTCAACATCCGCTGTCTTGTATTGCTAGGTGTTTTTCCTTGATCTCAATTATGATCTCAAATGATCGATTACCCCGTTATGGAGGGGGTTACAATGTATATATAGCCCTCGGGCTGTCAATATGAATAGGCAATATGTCGTTATTTAATAGACATATATACATCTGTACATAATAAGAATGTTCATTGAATTTGTTTTTGTCTCTTGATCTTCTTGGCTAGATGCTCTGTACGTTGAGTAGCTCGTCACGTTTGAGTAGCTCGGTACGCTGAGTTGTTTGGTGAATATATTTTATGCCACGCAGGATAACACATGTCTTTATATAATTGATCAACGTTAGCTGACTAATTTTTGTATCAGCAATGAGTATATTAAGTGGGTGTAGAGAGTTAATGTTCTCACAGTGGTTCTCGGTTGTGGAGGAATTTAGGTAACTGACCTCTCCCTAACTTGTTCATCTGGTGTATTGTTGGGATACAGAGGGACATGATATGTCAGCTTGAGGCTTACTTGAGGATGGATAAATGGTCAGGTTTGGTGAACTAGACCTGCCATTCTAAGGATAAACCCACTTGAGTGATACATTTTTGAGACCCTAAATGTCACACGTTATGATGTCAGAAAGTGGTTTAAATAGTGACTCTGCTAGGTATCTGGTCACATCAGTCAGGGCCAGTACCTATTACTAGGATGCTCGACTGATAGGGGGATCAAGTGTCCTATCCTCCATTTATTAATTGATAGTTATTTTGGGACCAAGGTGCAAAACAGAGGTACCTCGAGAAGGTTCCTTCGAACTGATAAGACTTAAGGAGGCTCAGCTATTGTGGCTCGAGTGACCATTTGTTCTGAATATATATTTTACCCAACTATTCCAAGAGGGTTAGTAACTTTATTCCCAACGTTGGCTTATTCTCAATCCTCCAAACCATGTCCATGTGAGGTTCCCAAGAGGAAGGTTGCTTGATAGAGCATGTTAGCTCTCCCATGCCCTGCCTGGCATGGTCCCTCATGGGTATCAAACAAGCTTACTCAACATACATTTATAAGATAAAGAAAATAAAACATTATTCTATTACTTATTGCAAGCTATTGTCATCAAGATGACTTTGATCTATTAATTGGATCCTTCAAACTAGGTCCGTTGGATAATCTTCATGGTAGGTCTTTCGAGCCACTTCTGCGAAGGATCTTCGAGGTGGGTCCTTCGAGTCACTTTTGTGAAGAATCTTTGAGGTGGGTTTGTAGGGAAGCTTTCCATCTCTTTCTTCGTGAATCAATCAATTTTCTTGACTAAGTTAACCACCTTTTGATAGGGACACCCCCTTTACATTTTCCCCTTCGTAGAGATATTTATTTATTGTTTGAAGAAATATCTACACGAAACCCTTTGTTAATCTTTAGTCTTTTCCTTTGGGAAAATGAAAAGGATTATTCAAATTTCCCACAAAGTTCTTCATTCCCCACGGCAGGCAAAACTCCAAGCATGTCGCATTAAATGAAATTATCATTTGTTCTTTCGTATTATGACACGTCGTGACCCCAGGGTGCGCGTGAGTAATCAACGCCGCTAATCCGTGCGTTAGCCCCTAAAGTGTCATTATTGTAACCTTTGATTTTATGCATTCGCGTGTGCTTGATGGACACGTAAGCTAAACCTTTCATTATTATGTTTTCCAAAGCGTCACTTTTTTGCCATCTTTTAGGGTCCGTGTTGCCCCTATATAAAGGGGTATCGTCATTTTAAACAATTACCTTTGGGTTTCTATTCTCTTGTACTGAGCTTTTGTGAGAGTTTGCTATCTTCATCTCTTTTACTCCTTCAACTTGACCTTTTATCCCTATCTCTCTAGACTTCCATAGCACCTATCGTGAAATGAACCCACTCCTTTAGGAGCGCTTCTTCTGAGACTCAAGTGTGCTAACACTAGTGGGAATGTTACTGTCGTGCTCCAAACTTCCACAAGGAAGATCGCTTCTGACATACGAATGATAGATTCCCCGACGAACTGGTGCCAAGTGAGGACCCTAACCTTGTAATGGAGGAGGGTGAGGATGCTGAAGATGTTGCTTATATTCCCACTGCTATTGTTACTTATTCTCACATTGAACGTGGAAATTTCCCCTATTCAAAGATATATTTTGAAGCTTCCTCTGACGTCTTCGAGGGGTTGGGCCCTTGGACTGAGTATATTCATTCCAAGTATTTTGTTCAGTTAGCTATTGTTGGTCTGTCTTTCTCTCTCTAGCTGGGTGATATTACCCTTGCCAAAAATAACACCGCTCTCCAATTATTGATTTCCCATTGGAGCCATCGGTCACACACTTTTGTGGCCGCAAGGGGTGAGTTCACCATCACCCTGGAAGATGTTTGTCAGCTTCTGGGGTTGGAAGCTACCGAATTTGATACTTTTTTTTGAAGAGGGTGTCTCTATCGAGGAGAAAACTTTGAGAGATAAACTAGAGGCAGTGGTAAAGGATTGCATGGTTACTTATAACAAGTGCACCTATTCTAAAGTGATTCGATACTTTATTTCATTGAAGAGAAGGCTATTATTAGAGCCCACGATGCGGCGAAAGAGAACCCCCGAGGGAAAAATGTGTTTGAACAGCCCCTGACAAGGAAAGGCAAGCCCCAAAACTACCCCCAAAGGGATTTAATCAACATGGAAGGCAATATTTAGGTGATGTTATCTAAAGTATACCTTTCGGGCAAACCCCATGACTACCCCCGGAAGGACTTAATCAACATGGGTATTAGGATGATGAGCGGCGTGAAGCTCTCCCTTGCTTCTATCATTCCTGGCTCCTTGTACACCTGGTTAGATTGTGTGGTAGACAATTCTACCCGGAGCATTAGCAGGTTTGATGTCTCTAATTATTCCAACAATATCCTTCTAAGATATTTTCTTTATGCTCATTTTCCCAATAATGCTCCTGTTGGCAACTTCCCCGGTTCTCAGCCCATAAGGATCCCCCGTATTTGTTATTGGAAGAATAAAAGAATAAGGAAGCCCATTGTTTCCCTGATCGATAGAGAAGAAATGTTCTTACCTCGCCCCTATGTGAGCGTAGACCATTTTTTTTATAAATGACTTTTTTACTAAGGATGAGCGCCCCATTGCTCCTATTGATGAAGTCCTTGATAGGAATTTCCCTCAGAACAGTGTCCCACTTTTGTTAATACCTACGTACTTTCCCTCATATACATAGTGGTCTTCTTTTGATTCTATTTACAACACCCACCGTGTAGCCATTCAATTTGGCTATGATAAAGAAGCCCATTTATTGATCCATTTCACCCGTGAAAAACCCATAAAAATTTCTTTTGCCTGTGCTAACTATCTGACTTCGGCTGTCATAAGTCTGTGTGCCAGCTATCCAGCCAATCCCATGGTCCCTAGAAAAGAGGCTCGAGGGAAGAGATTGGCTATGTACATGAACGTGTTCTGGTAAGACCAACTGGTCCGTTTTCAAACCAACATTTTAAAGGATCCCCGGTACCCTGAGGTTTAGAGATCCCCACCCACAGAGTTGGGTTTAAGAAATTGTACCATCTCTTCATCCATTTTCCCTCTCACTACTGCCAACACCAGTGTTCCCTCTGAGTTCCCCCAGTAGCGCATATGGACGAGGCAATTGTGAAAAAGAAGAAAGCCTCATTTCTAGCCGAGGTTGATGTTGTTGCCCCTGGTCCCTTGAGACCAGTTGAGAGAACTAAATTCCCACGTGTTGCCTTATTCCGGGTAGTGGTTAGGGACACCCGAAAGGTGCCTGTGAAAAAACTCAAAACCATCCAACAGCCTCCAGTTGACCATACCCTCGATCTTAAAGTTTCCCAAGAGGTGAGCTCAATGTTTGATCAAATTCTCTAAACCTGGAAAAATTTTAACGAAGTAAATAGCGAATTTATATCGACCCAAATGGCTTCTCGGGGTTTTTCATATGCTCCTTGCATTGTTAGTAGTGGTAAGAAAAGAAAGGAAGGTAGTCTTCTTAAGCTCATGATGGAGGAATCGCCTGAATCCAGCGAGGAATAACTACCTAAGGAGCATGTTGTTGTTGATGTTGTGGGTGGTGATGATGAAGATGAGGAGGGTGAGGAGAGAGAAGAAGAAGAAGAAGAAGAAGAAGAAGAAGAAGAAGAAGAAGAAGAAGAAGAAGAAGAAGAAGAAGAAGAAGAAGAAGAAGAAGAAGAAGAAGAAGAAGAAGGAGGAGGAGGAGGAGGAGGAGGAGGAGGAGGAGGAGGAGAAGAAGAAGAAGAAGAAGAAGAAGAAGAAGAAGAAGAAGAAGAAGAAGAAGAAGAAGAAGAATGAGAAGAATGAGAAGGAAAAGAATGAGAAGGAGAAGAAGGAGAAGAAGGAGAAGAAGGAGAAGAAGAAGAAGAAGAAGAAGGAGAAGAAGGAGGAGAAGGAGGAGAAGGAGGAGAAGAAGAAGAAGAAGAAGAAGAAGAAGAAGAAGAAGAAGAAGAAGAAGAAGAAGAAGAAGAAGAAGAAGAAGAAGAAGAAGGAGGAGGAGAAGGAGAAGGAGAAGGAGGAGAAGGAGAAGGAGAAGAAGGAGAAGAAGGAGAAGAAGAAGAAGAAGAAGAAGAAGAAGAAGAAGAAGAAGAAGAAGAAGAAGAAGAAGAAGAAGAAGAAGAAGAAGAAGAAGAAGAATAAGAGTAGGAGGAGGAAACTTCATTGGTTCGGAGATGTAGGTTGAGGAGAATGGTTTCTCCCTCTAAGCCCTCCTCGCCTCCCCAAGATTATGAGGTTCTGGAAGATGTGTTGGAGAAATAAATAAGACCCTCGATCCCTCATGCTCTGAATTTTTTCTTCATTATTTTCTTTACTTGCTAATAACTCCATTCTTCTCTAACCTTCCTTGTCTCTTTTTGAGGTTGATCTGTGAGGTGATACGCATAATGATGTTGGAGAGGATCATCCTTTGATAGAGCTGCCCCTACTACTTCATCGGTAATCTCCTATCTCCCCCTAGGGGTAGTTATGTTTGATTCTTTATCTGAGTCTAGTAGTGGCTATTCCCCTAATCCTTATTTTTTCATGAGCAGGCTGGCCTTGAGAGTGATGTTCCTGATGTGAGAGTTGTTGAGACTATACCCAAGTCTCCTGTTCGTTTTTCTTCATTGCCTGTGGTAGGTTTATTTTTCTTACTTATTTAAGCTGTTGTTTCTCCTTCGACTTGTTGTTTTAATTTGTCTTTTTCATTTTATTTGCTTCATCCTTCATAGGCTCCTGTACATGTTCAAACTACTTTATCAATTCCCCCTCCTTCGAATGCCGAGTACTTGTATATGTGTTCGAGTCTTCCATCCTAAACCAGGAAGGTTCCAATCTTGGTGGAGTTGTTCAGGGGGAGGGTGGACAAGAAAAAGTTGCTGAAATAGGGAGGATGTGATTGCCCCTCAAAGTCAACATCCTTTCGTGGCTCCTGGTCCGATTGAGGAAGATGACATAGTACAATGGCCACTCATGAGTTTTCTAACGAGCAACTTCCAGAGGTTCTTTTTATTCTTTTATCTATCTCCTGTATATGAACATGTTAACTTTTCCAAGTAATATTGGGCTTTATAAATCTCCCAAAATCGAGGGTCGGGCGGGCCAAGTTTTATTGGCATAATCTCCCATAACCGATGTTCAATCAGGACAATTAATATTGGCATAATCTCACATAATCGAGGGTCAGGCTGGCCAAGTCTTATTGGCATAATCTCCCATAATCGAGGGTCAGGAGGGCTAAGTGTTATCAACAGAATCTCCTATAACTAAGGGTCAGGCGGGATAAGTCTTATTGGCATAATCTCCCGTACTTACAAGATACTTTGTGTATACTTTACTCATTTTGTTTCATACTTAAACTATTTTTTTTTATATTTCAGGTGGAGGTCGACCAGCCTGTGGCCCCTAGACCAGAAGTTCAACCTATTGCTTAGGAAATGGTGAAAGCGAGGACCTTAGACGAAGTTACTTCTTTGGGTGGGGCCCCTACTATGTGGGCCCAAGAGGTGGCCCCTTGGGTTGGTTATGTGCCCGAAGTGGTTGCTCCTCAGGTTCAAGCAAGTGATAGTGCCTTGTGTACTCAGCGTACTTCTGCAAGTGATAGTGTTTTTAGTATACATCTTCCCGAGGAAGCCATCGAGGTGTTTGTGAGGAAGACTTTGGCTAATTTCCTTTATATTTTGACTAAGGGTCCTCGTTTACTAATCGAGCAGTTATTGGTCCATTTTCCTTCAATATTTACCACCCGTTGCCTTCAACCTATTCCTGGAATGATGGCATATCCCTTGCTCGGGCTCACCATGGTCTTGGAGGAAATCCTCAATACTCCCCTCAAATCTCTTAGCCCTAATACAATTGAGACTTTACTGGGAAGAGTTAATGTGCTCACAAATAATGGATTTTCCATGTCCTGGTTGGTGGATCTGCTTTGTGGATTTAAGAAGGCAGACCTTCCCACCCTCTATATCTAGCTCCAGAGTTCATATCGATCGTAGGTGGACATTTTATAAGCGTTGATAAGCCTGGAGACCAGGTTGGTGGTATCTGAATATTAGGTGCAAGTGTCATGTGAGGTCGTTGCTTGTACGGAGGCCGAGCTAATCAAGGAGAAGGAGTTAGAGTCCATTCACCAGACATTGGAACTTCGCTATAAAGATTTGACTGACCTCATTTCAGACCAAAGAAACCTTGTAAAGATTCTTCCCCAACATCATCATAGGATGCTTGATCAGCTAAGCTTCATTTTCTCTTAGACAACCCATAGTTTGTTTGTTCAATGTTTCTATTGTTGATGTTTCTCATTTTTGGGATTTTGGATCTCCTTGCTTACGTGGAAACACAACTATATCTTTTATTTAAATAAAGACATATTAGTGACTCTGGTGTCTTCTTCCATTTCCTTTGTTTTCTTTTGACACTAACTAAGCTTATTACATCAAATGTGAATCACATCTTGCTTGCTAAGGAAAACAACAATCATCATATAAAAAGAAAGTAGTGGCCTAACATTTTCCACATGAACATTGCTTCGAGCTATATTAAATAGACAAACTCAATTGTTTTAAAACTTACATCCCTCTTTTCTTTCAACAAAAATTGACAAGGTACAACATAATGAAGAAAAGCGTTGCCAAACATACATTTAAACGTAGTAATCTTCAGCCACTTTTTGTTTAATTTGAAAGTAACATTGTCTTCCA
Organism: Sambucus nigra; assembly: GCA_949130495.1. Lineage (NCBI taxonomy): Eukaryota > Viridiplantae > Streptophyta > Magnoliopsida > Dipsacales > Adoxaceae > Sambucus > Sambucus nigra. The sequence continues at coordinate 473,016,164 of OX422219.1, read as the reverse complement.
ACTTAGATATCTCGCAGTAACCCGAATCGTGGGCTGCTTGAATGATGTAAGGCCCTTCCTAGTTGACCTTGAGCTTAGGTAATGACAAACCTTTAATATGCCTTGTGCATGCTTTCAGAACCAAGTCCCCCTCTTTTAACTTCCTCGGCCTCACCAGCTGGTCATAAGATCTGGAAAACTATTTTCTGTCTATCTCGAAGTGCCTCGTGGAGTTATCCATGTGCTCTTCTAGGGCTTTGAGTTATACACGACGGCTACAGGGGAGCATGGCGCTTCATAATTTATAGCGAGCGAAAGGTACATCGAGTTCAATGGGTAACACAACTTCTGCCCCCAAATATTAAGGAAAATGGTGTGTATCCTATCGGTTTCCTTTTCGTCGTTCGATAAGCCCAAAGAACTTCGGGGATCTTATCATCCCATGTTCCCAGAAAGTCCTCTAACATTTTTGCCAAAATGTTTACTAAAGGTTTGTTGGTGGCCACTACCTCCCCATTGCACTTCGGGTATGCAACCATTGACTTGTGATGAATAATGGAGTATTTTTCTATTAGTAAGCGCACCTCACTGTTCACGAAGGGGGTACCATTGTCTGACAAAAACAACTTTGGGATGCTAAATTATAAGATAATGTACTCCTTCATGAATTGAGATACTACCCCCGTTGTGGCTTTCTTGAGTGGTATGGCTTATGTCCACTTCGTGAAACATTCTGTGGCTACTAAAATCTAGATCTTCCCTCATCGCGAAGGGTTTATGGTCCCTACCAAATCAAACATCCAAGTATGAAATTAAAATGGTGTGGAGAGAGAGTGCAGGCCCACCAAATGAATATGAATCATATTCCCATATAGCTGACAAGCCATGCACTTTCAAACGAACTCCGTCGAATATTTCTCCATCAAAGGACAGTAGTAACCAAAGGTAATTAGTTAATCATAAAGCTTTTCTCCCCCAATTTGCCTCGGTTCGTGGGCTTTCATCAATACTTCTTCAACCTCTTCTCCTCTTATGCACCTTAGGGGCCTATTATCATAGCCTCGTCGGTACAGATGCCCATCTTATACGAAGAACCTCGTTGTGCACCTTTTTATCTTAGTAGTGTCCTCTTTGTCTATCCGCATCACTCATTCTATCAAGAAATCCATATAGGGTTGTCTTTAATCTTATGGTTGGCCAATTGAATTGCATTCTGCTGCCATGCAGCATGCCGAACATTCTTTTTGCACTTCGGTAGCCTCTTATCTCATCGAAGACCAGAAGAAACCTACCAGTTGTATCCTCTTATACAAAGGGATCTCAATGGTTTCATAACTATCTTTATTCACCTCGATCAATCTTCTTCTTGCTTCTTCGGGGTCTACACACCTGGATAACCAACCTCCTTTATTCTTGTAATAAAAGTTGCCTCTGATAATAAATTACTGCACCAAATCGACTAAGTTGAGTGTCCCCTCGCCCCTCTCTAGATTCTTTCTCATCTCACCCCTCCAATCATCTTTATCCTCCAAGGGTAGCATTTATGATACCATCGAGGGGGGCGTTCTATTATTAATTCGAACCATAGTTGATTCATCATCATAGGTAATCTTTTCTGCAATAGTTGCGTAGGCGTCCGCATGTCTATTCATCATTCGAGGATGCCTATTGATCATCACCACCTCGAACTTCCCAAGAAGCCGCTAGATGATTGTTCGGTAAGGGGCTAGACTCATGTGCATCAAATTGAATTCCCCCGACACCTATTTTACCACCAAGTTAGAATCCCCTTTGATTGTTAGAACTTGAATACCTCTTCTCAGTGCCTCGAGTAATCCTGGGAACAGTGCCTCGTATTCGGCCTCATTAGTTAAGTATTCAAACTCCAACTTGAAATATAAACGGATTTCTTAGTCGTCTCTTCGTAGAATGACTCCAGCTCCCCCTTTTTTTAGCTGAAGAGCCATTGAACTCCATACTCCACTCATCGAAGTTGGATGCTATGAAGTTGTCCTGGAGATCATCACCCAGGATCTCTTCAACAGGTGTCTCACATATCCCTGACGGAAAGATAGCCAACAAATCTACATATGCCTGGCTTTTGATGGCTCACGGACCACACACTTGAGATCATACTCTTAGTGGATTAAAAACCATCAAGCTTCCCTACCTATTAATATAGTTCTAGGAAGCAAAAATATTATAAGATCGCTCCTAGTTATAATATGAACCATAAATCATAATAGGTAATGCCTAAGCTATTGTGCTATAAATACAAGGGTTAAACCATGCCTCTCAATGCTAGTATATCTGGCCTGAGGCCTGTGTATGATCCTACTCAAGTAATAAACAGTTTTTTCAATGCCGTCCATCTCTTGGGCCAATAAAGCCCCAATATATCGTTCGTTGATGTAAGGTAAACGCAAAAGGATACCTACCTTCGGGGGGATCATTGTCTGAGGATAAGTGAGGAGTTACTTCAACTTGTATGTGGTATCTTGGTCCATTCTTTCCCACTCGAGCTTCACGCCCTTTCTCAGCATCTCCATCAAAGGGTGTGTCACCTCGGCCAACCCCGTGGCAAATCTGCTCAGGTAGGAGACTTTGCTAAGAAAATTTTTTAACTCTCTCACTAATTTTTGTCTTGGTATATCAAGGATGGCTCATCACTTGTCCAAGTCCATTTGTGCCCCCTGGCGATTTACCACAAACCCTAGGAATTTCCCACTTGTTACCTCGAGCGCACATTTGAGAGGGTTCATCTTTACCTTGTACTTTCTTCATTGAGTGAACACCCTTCTCAAATCATTAAGGTGGGACCCTTCCTTCTTGGATTTAATCACCAAATCATCAACATAAAACTCCACAGTCATGTGAAAATAGTCATGGAAGATGGCCATCATCGTCCTCTAGTAAGTATCCCCTGCACTCTATAATCCAAAAGGAATGACTATGTACATGAAATTGCCCAAAGGAGTTCGTAAGGCGGTCTTCTTTGCATCGGCCAGATCCATTTTTATCTAGTTATATCCAACATATTAATCCATGAAACTATACATCTCATGGCCTGTTGTTTTATCGATCAAGCTATCAATGGAAGGCAACAGAAACTCATCCTTCGGGTATGCTCGATTTAGGTCTATAAAGTCTACACATATTCTGATTTGACTCTTGTCTTTCTTTACCACATGTAAAATGCTAGAGATACAGATTGAATATTGAATCGAGACTATGAAACCGTCCATGAGCAAACTCTAAACGTCTTCCTTAATCTTTAGATCTAACTCCTCTTTCTACGTTCCAGTGGTCTGCTTCATCAAAATGGCTAAAGGAAAAATGTTCAACCTATGGTAACTCACCTCCTTGTCTACTGCAGGCATCTTAGTGTACTTCCATGTAAAGACATCTTTGAACTCCGACAGCAACTTGATCATTTCCTTTCGAGGATCTCCCTCTAAGTCCTTCGAGATAAAAATAGTGTTTGGATCCTCACCCTCTCTAGCTAAGTCGACCTTCTACAACTCTTGGATCTGCAGCCTGGGGCTATCCATCATGAATTATGGTTCTTCTTCTGGCTCTTTCACAAACTCTTGTACCCTGAAGTTATCAATTACCAAGCATTTCCCTTGGTTATCCACTAGGAAGCATTCATCGATCGGGTCAGCTTCATCGTCCAGATTCTCGGCTACCCGCTCACACCTTCATAGTTTAGAGATAATTCTACCAATAGGAAAAACCACCTGTTTGCATTACTGGGCCACTTCCTTCTGTAGGCCTCTTCCTATGATTCTCACCCACCTTTCCCACTGTTCATCTGCTAAGAACACTTTACGTTTGGGTTTGGTGCTCAATAAGAACAATGCATGGTGTCATTCAATCACGGAGCTGCCTTGATAGACTAGGGGGCCTCACTACTCCTAGGTCGCGCTATTCTTCATAAGTTACCACCATTCGAGCAAGTGCCTGCACCCTCTCTCGAGTTGATGGGATCCTTATCCCCCCCAGTATACCTTGTTACCATGGTAGCTTCTTTGTCCAGATCAGTATAAAAAATAGCATCATCCATGTGATCTTCCTCCTTTGGCAAAGGTTTCTTAATAGATCGAATCACCACTTCCTTACCCTTTATGTTTGCCTTAGCATAGTGATAACAAGTGGAGGGTACCAACTCGTGGTTGTGTATCCATACCCTTCCCACCAATAGTTGATATGACGTCTCGCAATTCATGATGTAATTTAATGTGGGAAGTGATGTTTCCCATCGTAATGCCCACGTTAACATAGCCAATCAATTTGGAAGTGATATTGCCAATGAATGTGGTACTATCCTTGTTTCTGATAACTCGGTAGAATAAAAGGATACAATGGGCATTATATTAATGGAGACCCCTCTGTCCAATAAGACTCATGAAAAAATGCAAGCATTAAATGACGCAGTAACATACTAGGGTATATTGTGGGGATACTTGATCAGCCTATCAGCCTCTGAGAATGTGACTTCTGAGAGATACCTCCTCACGAGTTTAGCTATATGTCCCTTCCACTTTAGGTGTGGCGCCATGTTTTTCTTTGCGATCTCCAAGATGGCTCACGTGACCTCCTGCCAGGATTCTTTAGGAATGCCAACCTTATCGAAGAATCAGTCGAACGTTGGCGAGCGAACAACAACTGCACATTTGATCCATGGGTCTTCTTAGTCATCTTCTAACTCATAAACTTCCTCCACGTCTCTATATGTGATGATGTTGTAAATATCACCACCAAATGAGTTATTGATAAGCTCAAGCTAGTAATAACAATGGCAACACAAGAGTATATATTTAGTAGAATGAGGTGAGGAGAAGAGGAGAAACACTAGTATATAAGTGGCTCATCCAATCTGGCCTACATCCACTATTAGTGTGAGTAAGAATCACTAAAATGAGGGCACTAATGGCCTGTGATATAATATCTCACTTTATCTCTCTACTGTGTACACAAACAGAGTTTCAACTAGGGTTGTATTTTTGGATCCCATCCAAGGTAGGAGAAGATAGGTATTTATAGTGCTTGGGGGTGTAGTGTACCCCTAAGCATGCCAGGAGCATGTGTGTATTGAATGCACTAATCATAGGTGGACACCTAGCTGTGACACATGTAAGGAATGATGACCAAATATTCCCTCACGTGAGGGCAATGATTTGGTTATAACTGACTTGCTCACGTGTTCGAAGTCTTCCATGTGCGTGTGTGTGCTCGGACTTGTGTCATCATCTAATGGAACCTCGACCTAGCTGAATACGAGGTTGGGGAAGTTCTATAGTGATTTTTTTTTAAGCATCAACATGACCTCGGCCTGGGAGACTAGTCGAGGCTAGGCATGGGGTAAGATGTAACGTCATCTCAGGCAGGGTACGATGTTGGCGATAACTTGATCTCATAAGATGTTGTTGGCCTCAACTGTTGGTCAGCCGAGGTTGGTTAATGAGGAGCCGACCTTGTAGAAGATGACCTTTTTGATGGCTATTGTAAGATTCATGTCAACTCGGTTGTGAGACAGGCTGAGGTTAGTGACCCTGAGTGCCAGGTTACACTTTGAGTATATCAATATGTAGCCTCATCGTATGTTATCACTGCATTTACTTCTTCTAGAGAGCAGACTCCTAACTGCCTACTGATTCCTTTAATGAGGTTGTATGTTTCTTTTTCTTGGTCCTTTGTCTCTTCAATCTCGTCACCCAAATGGAGTTGAGCCAACTCGAAGGTGTACACTTCTAGAGACTCTTCAAAGTCACCCTCAAGATATTCTTCGGAGTCACTCCCTTAGAACCACCATTCCATCATCAATCGCTCAGCCTCCTCATCAAAAGCGCTAGCTATATGGGCTCCATGAGATGGGTTATCATTTACATTAGTTTGTGGCAACTCAATGTGTCTATTCTTCACGTGATGGTCAATCACCCTACTTAGTGAAAAACACACTTTGGTAGGATGGTTTACCCTGCTATGGAGTGCATAATAATGAGGCTTCTCTTTGTCCTCCTGCGAGAGCTGTGCAGTGTTGACATTAACCGGCCAGAATACTTTATCACGAATAATGAGATGACAAATGTTCAAGGCTTGTTCCACCGTGCAAGGTAGCTCGGGGGTATCCTCTTCATCTTTGAACCTTCTCTCATTATTTCTTCCCCTTCTACCTCCTCGGTCGCCATTATTCTCCTCTTTAGCACTATCGTCCTCATTATTGACCTTAAAGGGTATTCCCCTCCCCGAGGTAACTGTTGGCCTAATTAGCAAACTTGGAAAAGAAGGCAGAGGTACTGCGAGTTTTACCACAAAAGCAATATTCCTTGCTGCTTTTAAAAATTCTACAAACATACCTTCTCGCGTTTCATTAATCAGATGACATATATATTCGGGCACCAAGCCCTCAGCACACACTTGTAAAAGTATGTCTTCTCGCATCTCCTCTTTCACATCTAGAGAGCGTTCACAAAACCTCCTAATATAAGCCACAATGTCCTCCCCCGACTTTTGTTTCTCATGTGCTAGCTGGGTGAGTGTAAACTCATCCTCATATAAAAAGAACTTTTGTATGAACAAAATGTGCAATTATCATAGTACTAGCAGTCAGCTTTCGGGTTCTTCCTCCTTGCAGAACTCGATGTGTTAGCAGTGGGTGGGTTTGTCTTATTTTTGGACAAGGAAGGGATCCATGGTTATTTTTTCGGGCATGTCAATCATGGAGGCTAAGGTGGAAAGGACGTCAACTAGGTTGTTCTTTGCTCGTGGTAGGTAGTGGAAGGTGATTTCTTAGAATTCGGAAGCAAGTACTTCAAGGTGGGCATGGAAGGGTAAGAGTTTCTCATCCTTGACTTTCCATTTCTTGAGTACTTGACCGATGATGAGGGTTGAATCCCCGTAGACATTGAGGTATCAAATTCCTTTCTTGAGGGCAACTTTGAGGCCTATTGTGCTTGCCTCGTATTCAGTCATGTTGTTAGTGCAAGAGAAATCCAATTTGATGACAATAGGAGTGTGGGAGTCATAAAGGGAAAGTAGGAGAATTCCAATGCCGTATCCTTGTTTATTGGAAGCGCCTCCAAAGAACATTTTCCATCGAAGATCTTTATGGGAGGCGCAAAGGATATTCTCATCTGGGAATTCAAAAATCCAGACATCGGTCTCTTCCATAGGGTAGTCAACAAGGTAGTCATAGATTCCTCTTCCTTTCATGGCTCTCTATGTGACATAGTGACTATCAAACTCGGCTAGAATCATCAACCAATGGTCCATTCGGATGGATAGGGTGGGCTTCTTAAGTAGGTACTTGATGGGATCCATTCGGGATACGAGGCTGATGGGGAAGGTGAGCACGTAGTGTCGTAACTTTTGGGTGACCCAGATAAGAGCGACACGAGATTTTTCCAAGGCGGAGTAGTTAAATTCATAACTGGCCAATTTTTAACTGGCATAGTAGATGGATTTATCTTTATGGGTTAGTTCAAGGTATTGAGCTACCAAAGCCCCGGCTGTAGTATCGGTCATGATTAGGTATAGGAGTAAGGTATGAACAGGCTGCAGTGGCATGAGCACCGGAGGTCGGGTTAGGTATTGCTTAATTCGGTCAAAGTCTTCTTAGCAAGCTTCGTTCCAGACCTTAGTTAAATCCTTTCAAAGGAGTTTGAAGATGGGTTCACAAATGGAAGTTAATTGGCTAATGAATTGACTGATGTACTGTAATTTCCCAAGGAATCCTATTACTTCTTTCTCCGTTCGGGGAGGTGGCCTCTCAGGTATGGATTTTACCTTGGTAGGATCTGCTTCTATCCCTTTTTCAGTGACCATGAATCCCAAGAGTTTCCCTTTGGTATGCCGAAGACGCATTTCTGTGGGTTAAGCTGCATTTGGTACTGTCACAGTCGTTCAAATAATTTTCGGAGAGCGAGAACATGACCTTCTCTAGTCTTAGACATGATAATCAAGTCATATATATATACTTAGACTTCCTTGTGTATCAGATCATGCAGAATGGTTATGGCTACCCTTTGGTAGGTAGCCCCTGCGTTCTTGAGACCAAATGGCATGACAGTGGAGCAAAAGGTTCCCCAAGGGGTGATGAATGCAGTTTTCTCTTGATGATCATGGTGCATCTTGATTTGGTTATATCTGAAAAAACTATCAACAAATGATTTGAAAGCGTGACTGGTTGTGTTGTCTATAATCATATCGATGTTGGGTAGCGGGTAATCATCCTTCGGAGAGGACTTGTTCAAGTCTCGATGGTCGACACACATGCGGACCTTTCCTCCTAATTTCGACATGGGTACTATATTTTCTAGCCATATAGGATATTCAATTACTCGAATGAAGCCCACATTTAGTTCCTTGACTACTTCTTCTTTAACCTTGAGTGACCATTTGGTTCGGAGATTTCGTAGCTTCTGTTTGACTAGTTTACATTCCGAGAGAGTTGGAATCTCATGATGTGCTATCTCAGGGTCAATGCTGGGCATATCATCATAGGACCATGCGAAGACATTCACAAATTCCTTCAATAGCTCTTCGAGTTACGTGCGCATGTGCTCATTAAGGGTAGCCCCTATCCTAATCTAGCGCATTTGGCTACTAGAATCGAGATTAGTAACAATAGTTTCATCTTCATTAACTTGAATACGGTTATGTTGTTTGCTATGAACCTTATGTAGATCAGTTAAGAATTGTTCATTTGCAAAGTCATCATCATCAAGAGTTTGATTATAATCAAGATAATTAATGTAAGGCACAACAAGATACTCAAAATTTTCGTTTATTTTATTGATAGGAAAAATAACATTGAGAACCTCATTAAAGGAGGTCTTAATTATATCAGAGTGAGTGGAAACAACTAAAGGGGAAAGAGGATAAACATCAGGTTTAGGTTGAATATCAGCAGGTGGCACAGGTGCAGCATACCAGTTGAGAAGAGGTGCATCAGCATCTTTGATGAGGTAGGATGGATTGGACGATATAGTCCCTAAGTGGATCATGCAAAGTGCCAGCCCCAATATCTATAAGTAAAAAGAGTCATCGAACTCACTGTCCTCAGAATCCCTAGTATTAGCTATGATCTCTTTAGTGAATGGTTATACACAGTGTTGGGAACTTTTAACCCCCGAGTAGTTGTCTTGAAAAAATATCTCCATTCCTGGTTTCATCCTTTTATCTACAATGTCATACCAAGGTTCAGGGAAGCTGCAGAAGGGGAAATCTTCACCCTCTCTGATGAATCTTGCATTTAGGGAATCTCTTGAGATTATTGTGGTGCATTCCAGCTTTCTCTTTAGTTGAGGCTGATGGATGAATCTGAGTTTTTCTTTTGATGGTTGATAGCCCAAGCCATAGGGAGGAAATACCTCCTTTCACACGATAGGTTCAGTTATCCGTTGTTATCTTTGCCTGAGCCCCAGTTCGAGCATGAAATTCATGTTCATGAATGTTTGGATTACATTGATGTTTCCATGAGGATCATATTATGGAAAAACCTTGTCTTTGAAGTCATCCCCTACTGGGAGTAGGAGTGGTTCCACCCGAAAGCCTGATAGCAGCATATCGTTCACCCCGTGTTGTATCTCGAGTACTGGATTAATAGTGCTAGCATTCTCGGTGTTGTCACTATATTTAAAGATGGTGATAACTTCTCCATTGGAAAATAATTTCAATTTCTGGTGAAGGGAAGAATACACCCCTTTGATACTTTGGAGCCACCATCGTCCGACCAGTAGATTGAAACAGGCTGGGATATCGATCACATGGAATTCAATATTAGGATTTATAAGGCCATCCCCTATTTCAAGCTTGATAGATCCCATTACTTCTCGGTTGAAGTTGTCATAGGCACATCCGACAGCCGAGGTTGAATCAAGGTCGCTCACTTTCAGTCCCAGATAATTGAGGGTTCTTAACGGGCAAACATTTAGAGTTGATCTGTTGTCAACAAGTCAGAGGGGGACATTTTTCCCCATAACTTGAACAGAGATATTGAGATCATGATTGTGGTTGTGACCATTCTTAGGTATTTCCTTTTCAAAAAATGAGAGCATTCGAGTAGAGGTCAAGGATCCAACTAGGTTCACCTCTTCTTCTGGTGTGATTGAGGGAGGGACTGTGGGTCCTGTGAGTAGTTTGATCAGGTCATTTCAGTGAAGTTTGGAAGACATGAAAAGTCCCCATAGTGTGATCTTAGCTTGAGTTTTCTTTAGTTTATCGAGGACCTTACTTTCTTCAAGAGTCAATTCTGGCATAGGGAGATTCTCGACACCTTTCCCTTTATCTCTTGCTAATGGTTGTAAGTTTGAATTCTAGTAACGTCTCCTCGACCGTGTCATGTGGTTCACGGAAAAGGGGAAAAATAGAAACCTATTTCTTCATCGATATTGGGTTGCTCAGCTACCTATTTGATCTTTCCTAGAATCTTCTCGAATGATATCACTCCGCATAGGTTGGCTATCAGACCAGTCTTTCCTAGATCTGGCTCTTCATCTGAGTCTTCATAATCATCCCCCCATATCGTGGAAACCATATTGTCTTTCCATGCAAAGTCAATACACTCTACAACTTATATGGCTTCTTCGTATAACTCTTCCCATTCAACAGGAAAATGCAAGACTGAAGGGATTGGGTGCCCTTATAATTTCAAAGCGTCAAGTAGCTCGGATATACTATAAATATCACCAGTCTGTCAAAACAAAATTGCCATAATCTGGACCAGGTCATCTAGACTGACTTTATCGACTAGCACTACCCAGTTGTCTGACTCTCGAGCCCATTTTTTAGCTTTTAAGAACATCCCACTGAATCTCTAACAGTCGATGGTCATTTGGGAGGTCAATTTCAGCCCAAACTCTAGGAGATGGTTTGACACTTATGATAATTCCATATCTTTACCTCCAGAACGGGTATGGACAGCCATGCAGGCTCTCGTGAGGAGTGATAAAGTTTGATCGACAAGGATAGTAGGGTGTAAGAGGAATATGGGCATGTTTAGAGAGGTTTAGGAGAGTATATGGGTATGACTAATCATTTACATGGCATAATTTGGGTAATAGGGTCGAGTTCTGAGTCTTGTTCTAGGAAGATGGTGTTTGTATGATTTGGGAGTGGGTTATGGGTAGGGTTTGGTTTAGGATTAGCTGGTGGGGAGATGATACCTCGATCAATAAGGATTTGGATTGTGTTTCGGAGATGGAAACATTGGTCGATGGTATGGCCAGAAGTTTGGTGATAGTCACAATGGGCATCAGGTTTGAAGTTCTTCGGAACTGGATTTGGTAATGAACGAGGGTCCAAGTGTTTAATCACGTTTCAATTCAAGAGATCCTGGTAGACTTTGGAGAGAGGGGCATGAAGCTCGGTGTATTCCTTTCGTATTGGGTTCTAGCAGGCTAAGAGATGCCCACGAAGCGACATGCTAAGAGATGTTGCCGATAGTAGAAATTGTGGTGCTAGTAAGCTTTTCAAACTAAGAGAAAACTGTCTACAAATTTTCTTGGGTTCAACTTTCGTATTGACAAGACCTTCTTCGATTTCTACTTCTACTTCTCGGAGGGCTCGAAAGTGAGGGTAATAATGTCCTCCCATGTTTGCTCGAAAATAAGGTAGGAAGTTCTTCTTTATAGTGTTGACTTGTTCTTCTTCAGAGAGCCAATTGGTCATGGTAACTGCGTTTTCTCTCCATCTTGCTATGAAGTTGCTGACTGATTTCCCAAGATTATGTTTAAGTAGCTCTAAGTCATGGTGGGTGACCTCTAGCTCCTCGTTGTACTTGTTCTGTGATGTGAACTCATGGGCGAAGTCTTCCCAAATGTGGATTCTAGATTCTTCAAGGGAGAGGAACGAACGTAGGGCACAATCTTTCAAAGTCTTCTCGAACATTTGAGCCATTACTTCTTCGAAAGCCCCTAGGAGAGTCATGGATCGGTTATAGCTACAGAGATGAATGATCAAGGGTCTACTACCTCTAAACTTCTCGATATTGGGCATCTTGAATTTTTTTGGTAACCTAGCTTTAGGATAGGGAGACATGTGGGTGTAGCCCATGTATTTCCTAGAGACCCTGACTTGGTCAAATTTTTTTGTTAGCATCTTGAGGTCTTCCTTGACCATGTTCAGTTCTACCTCTTTCGAATCAATAGTTACGGGTAAATTACCCCCTGTCTGAGCAAAGTTTGGCATGGGGAGTTGGGTTGGTGGTGAACTATTAGCAGGGGTCACGTGGAGCATGGTGGTATTCTTTGGGAACCTAAATAGGCTCGGGTACAGGCGGACCCATGGTGCGAGGGAAAATGACCTCAGGATCTTTTGGGGGCAGGGACCCAATTTCTTTGCATCTCATGAACCTCGGTTTGAAGGTTGTCAATTTTGGTAGTTAGGTAAGATAGAACCGTCAATAAATCTGTCTATACAATTAACACTTGATCCCTATTGTCCATGGAAGGTGGGTGAGCCTCGGATTCGAAGGAAGTAAAGGGAGTGACAGAACTTCGAGGCAGTTCGACTGAAGACTGAAGACAATAGGGTGCCACGCTAAGGGTATGTGATCGACCTGAGAAGTAAAAAAATTAGACTTTATTTTCCGAAAAGAAAAAAGGGAAATTTGTTATTTTTGGAAAAAATGAGGAAAATATTTTTGACATTTTGGGAAAAGAAGAGAACAAAAATGTTTTTGGTAATTTTGATAAAATAGGAATAACGTCTTTGGACACTTTTTGGGAAAAAGATAGACGGGTCTCAACATGATTATTATATTTATTAGGTTCTCATTTATATGAAATTTTCCTAAATGCAAAATGAAATGTCAGACGGGACCTGAGCCTGGAGAACTTGGGTTTGTAACATATGTAAAGCTATGCTTGGACTTGTAACCAGGCTCATGGGCAAGGTACCATTTTAAAAATTGCGCAAAAATTTGGGTGACAGGCCGTCTCAAAATTTCGACAGAGTTTCGAGTCAAAATCGGCAATCTAACATGTGTGTCCTAGGCTTGACACCTATATGCGGGTATGAAGTTTGGTTGGGTGAATTGGAAAGGGTCCCCCCCTTTGGCATGACTTCCACGATATACGTCTTATTATTTGAGGGAAATTGATACGTGTGGACAAGCCATTTGATATACCTGAGTGTATGTGAATTGCCTAACTATATACCTCATGGGGAAGGTACGTGTGAGAGAGAATTCAATATACTCGATGTAAGTGAACGAGCTCCCTGCGATATACCTCCCGTCATGACTTTGATCAAAACGGTATGATGAGGGGGAACCGTTCGATACATGTTGAAGGTACTTGGCAAATGGAAGGTGAGAGTCATATCGCATAGGATAACTACGACCTGCTAGACCAGCACCTATCACGAAGTGACCCTCCAGTTACGGGACAAAATTTAGTCAATAATAATGCTCTTTGGTGATGTCATGTGAATCATACATGATTCTCTTATTAATATCTTATGGTGAGAGTATCTTTTCTTGATCATGCCAAACAGGGAGCAAAGTACAAGTACCAATAGTAAATCTATACCGAGCGTGGATAAGTGATTTGTAATTATCTACAAATGAGATTGTGATAAGTGAGCATGGATATATATATAAGTGGAGGTGTGTGTTAGTGACACCTAAGCATGTATTTCTAAGTGATGTGTGCAACATGTGTATATACGTGATCCTAGGTGCACGTGGTGTGAAGTGTACATGGAGAATCTTCTGCAGGTGTGTGAATAGTAGAATAAGCATAAGGCACACATGAATAATAAAGGGGGAACATGAAAGTAGGGTAATATGCTAGAAAATAAAACACCCATGTAATTAGAGTCTAGACATCTTAAAAATATCCCCAGCGGAGTCTCCACCGTGGCCATCTCGACCGGCACAACGTTCGTTCTGGGGGGGAAGGAGGAGGATTCCTTAGGGAAGAACTGCGTCGCGGTCTCGCACTCTTCCCTTCGGAAAGGAGGCTTCAGCCGTCATTTGTGTGGGGTGAACATGAAGAGATAGAGTTTCCAGCCTATTTTGCTCAAAATAGGCAAAAGAATATGTTGCCACTTCGAGAGAGTTGCATCAATAACAAACTGATCCATGCGAAACTAGTAGATCAAAGGTCCGGGGGGCTAAGTTACGGAATGGTAAGGTGTCAGGCACCCATCCCGCCCTTTCGGTATCTCATGGGAAAATATTAATATTTTCCTTTATCCCCGTGAAGTGTGTGCATGTGTCTATATAATGGAGATTATAATCGTTCGACTCATACCATGGAAAAGATAGGGTGAGGTCATTCGTAGGAATATTCCTAAAGTAATAACAAATTTAGAAGATAGAATATGAGCGTTCATCGATATATTGATCATTATTGGGAAACAATAATATATGTGGGATGAGACGCAAACAAGCATGATATATGTATACGTATGACAAAAATGAGGGATTTTGAGAAATTTTGAAAATAAGAGAAATTGAAAAATTGAAAAATTGGACTCGAGTCTCGAATTTTAATCTAAGATGCCAACGTAGTCTATAAAGGCATCAAATTCCATGTAGTTTGAATATAGAATACGGGTGGGGCCTATCCCATAGATTCGAACAGAATTTTATTAGTTGTGTGTGCGTGTAGAAAATGTGTTTCTAGTTTTGGAAAAACTTTGGAGGATAATTTCGTTCGAAATTTACACGCGTAACCTCTTTTATTTGTTTTTGAGTTTTTTAAGAAAAATAACGTATGTGAAATATACTAATAAAAGCATAGATATTAATAGGTATGAACTAAAGTGAAACTAGATTATGAATCTAAAGTAACTTATGCAAAAAATAAAAGATTTTAAAAGAGATAGAGAAAGAATTGGACCTTCTTTGGAGCTTGAGCTTGGATCTTGGATGAACTCCTTTCAATGTTGAAGGATGTTTATTAGAGATAAGGATATTTGCCAAATTCAGTATGAAAAGGATGGGTATTTAGGTTTGGATGGAGTTTCTCATATGGAACTTCGTTGATTTCAAGAGAATGTTGTCGTTATCACTGATGTTGATCGGCTTGTTGTCTTCCTTGGGGTGAGTTCATGGACCTTATTTATAGGGATAAATAGGGGTGTCGATCGTCTTATCCTAGGGGGAACCTACCATCAGGTCAACCTTGACACTGTGCCGATAGGCAGGGTTCAGGGCCTGCCAATTGGCAATCTCGTGCAGACTTTTATGGGAAAATGACTGTAGAGCACAAACTATTGATCCGAATCATGCACAGGGCATATCGTTAGAAAGGAATTTTAGAGGCCTTCGATAGTCCTTAGAACCTCTATAGGGTTCGAGAGTTGACTTTGGGTCAGATGTGGCTCAAAAATGCATGTCAGTCCTTTGGACAGGAGATCATCAGATGCAAACATATCATTCGTTCACATGGTAGGTCAGAATCGTGCACGGGGTAGACCGTTGGAAAGGTGAGGAGATTTAATTAGACACTCCAAAGAGCTTTTCTCGGTTCAAAAATTTAACCTTGGTCAACCGGGGCCCAAAAGCACCCGGTGACCTCTCGGAGTAAAACGGATCATTAGTTCGTACTGTAGGTCACAATCGGTCGTGGGGTGGATCATTAGAAAGGGTATTCAGTGCCCTTCGAAGAATAATTCAGTCTCGTTCGATATGAAGTGCTGACTTTGGTCAAATGGAGTCCGGGAGCTCCTAGTGGCCTCCGGATTGATTTTCGGTGGAAAATTGATCGTTCGTCCGAACGGTTATGCTATTTCGTGCACGGGGCGGACTATTGGAAATGGGTTTTAGTTCCCTTCGAAGATTCAAAGAGCTTTCGCTCTGATGGTTGAGTTAATTGGGGTGAATTCGGGGCCCGGGACCGCCTGATGGCCTCTGAATCAGTTTTCGGTAGTGAAATGGTTCGTTCGTCCAAACTGTTATGCCGATTTACACACGGGGCGGCCCGTTAAAAATGGTATTTGGAGCCCTTAAAAGATTCAAAGAGATTTCGCTTTGAAGAAAGAGTTTACCAAAGTCAAATGGAGCTCAGGGGCACCCGATGGTCTCTATATCGGTACTTGAAGTGAGAATTAGGTTCGTGGTGAAAAGGGGAAGTGCTAGGAGTCTAAGGAGAGACTTAGGGGGTCCTAGAATGTGGTATCTATAATTACCCCTTTGCAAATCCGAGAATATAATTATATGGTTGAAACATGCTCACTTATAGATAAAAATCCCGCGATTAGAACTGTAGCCCCTACTCCTAGTCCTCCCCAGAGTCTTTATATTATTAGAAACCAACCGAATCAGGGAAATCAACCAGATAATAAATGCTAGGATGGCAAAAACTTCAGCCAAATCCAACATAATACTAGTATACCTTTCATGTGTTGTCATGAATGTAACCAAGTAGGACACCTAAGACCCAAACGCTTGAATTTCCAAATGTCTTCTCCACTTACCTCCCTAAGATTTACAAAACCTCATTTCAAGCATTATACTAATACTAAAAAATCTTCCGCCGTAATTAAATTCTCGTGACACGAACAAGGAACCAGTTATTAAGACTCAAAATTGAAATTCCTCCCTTCTCCCAATGAAAAACCCAAATTACCACAACGTGTTCGAAGGTAATCGTTCCTTTTATAATATTTCAGCACATGTATAATTTGATCAGGATTCACGCATTCTTTCATTATTCAAACATGCCTAACTAGGTTACGATTATCTTGTAAACCATTAAGATATTATTTTACTATAGGAATACCAATGGGAAAAAGGGCTATTACCAATCGAATGTGTAAACATCATACCTTACGTTTTGGAACCCGGACATTAATTTTGGATTTGATTGTCCTTGAATTAATAGAATTTGACATAATTATAGGAATGGATGTTTTATCCCTAAATCACTCCTATAATGACTCTTTACAAAAAAAAACGGTAACATTCATACCTCCTTATCAAACTTCCTTTTATTTTCAAGGAGGAAGCCCCCATCCATCTTTGCCTTTTTAAATAAGTGACAAGAATATCCCTTCTCTTTCCAACATCTTGAGCCAATATAAAGATGTATTCCCCAAAGACTTGCTCGGATTACCTCCTCCTCGAGATATTGAATTTTCATCAATCTATCACCAAATACCTCCCATATTTCCATATCTCCTTACCATATGGTCCTTTTAGAATTAAATTAACCTTGGTCGCAAAAAAAAATCATAACTACACTACTATCACAACAAACAAATGCAAGGCAAAGGGAGAAAGAGAGCACCGTGGTTTTGAACTCACTTGAGGTTATTGAGAAATGAAGTGAATCCCCAATATTACAATAGTATTGCCCACATCTTACAAGAACTTTTAACACAATTGGAATATGATAGGAAGCTCTTTGCGTATGTATCGTTGTCGTGCAAAAGTCACTCTCAAAATTCCCTTGAGTACCTACAAAACTTGTCTAAAAATAACTCGTATTGCGGTAAGTACGGGTATCAATCCAACTTTCAAGGTGAAACAATAAATGTGAAAACGCGCAATTCGAATTTTTTTTTATTAAAATATTTTTTATTTTTTTTATATTTTTTAAAAACAATTTCAAGGGAAAGAATTACTAACAAATGCTAAAAATTATAAAATGACTAAATAATGAAAAATAATGTGCAACCGAGTGTGAAATATGTGAGAAGGTCAAGAGATGAGATTACACTACATTTTCAATTATTTTAATTTCTCAATTTATTAATTTGAAATATTTCGAGATAATATTAAATCGATAATCTAACTCTCATTAAAATTATAAATTTAATAAAATCTTTTTCAGAAAATTAATTGAAAAATGTCACACGATGAAAAATTAGGAATTATATTATTTTCAAAAAATTACCCGCTAGGATCAATTTAACGAAAACAATAGCAATCCTTGAATTTCAACACCGAATTAATATTCAAATATCGGAAAAACCTATCTCTAGTTCGATTCCTAAATTCAAACATCAATTCGTTCAATTAATTTACTAACTCTCATTACATAAATTAATTGGCGACATTTAAAATTAATTTACTTAGAAATATAAAATTAATTAGAGTAACATCATACGCAGTGCATCCCACCCCTTGAACGAGGTGGTTAGACAAGCATAATGAAATAATTAATCGCAGCGACAAACATGGAACAATAAATTAAAAAGTAGAGCAAGAAATACAATACACAAAAGTCTAACTTTGAATTGATTCCTTGAATCGCGTTCATGCACGTGTGTCCCAATGTTTTCACAAATCCAGTACTTGATCACACCAAAAAGAATAAAAAAAACAAACCTAAAAATTTATTCTAACACTAAACTAATTTTTTTGAATTTTTTGGAATTTTTTATGAATCTATACTGTACATAATATACACCCTCTTTTTCTCTCTCTACGTATCCCTTTTTTTTTTATTGTTGAGAGTCCCCCTTTGTTATGAGACTACCCCTTTTCTTTTATAACCCACGAAGATTGGTTTTTGAGGAGAGATTTTTAGGATTTGAAGATGGCTAAATAAAGGATGTGAGGTTCCGATTTGTTTAGGATTTGATTTTGGTTTGAGATGGTTGAATGGTTGGGGTTTCGGATTTGTTGGCTGAAGTGGGTCGCGGGTTAGTTGTAGCAAGGCAGACGGGTCGGGGGTCGGAGTTTGGGGCTTCGTCGGATCGGGCAGGGGTTTGGTGGTTGAACATGGGTTCAGGTTTAGGTGGGTATGGGCTGGGATTAACGACCGGAGCTCGCACAGGGGCAGGTCGAAATGGGTCGAAGGAGTAGTGGTTTGAGGCCGGAACAGGGGTGCGGGTGAGGATCTCGTCGGCGGGTAAGAGGTTTTATAGGGCTGCCGGCGGTATGGTGAGAAGAGCAGATCTGGCGAGGGGGGTGTCATCGCCGGCGTGTTGTTGTGGACTGTGGGTTTTGGGAGTGAGGTAGCAGGGGAGAGGTTTGAAATGGGGGAAGATTTGGTTGATGATTAATGGTGGAAGAGAGAGAGAGAGAGTGGTAGAGTTGGTGGTTGAATTGATGAAGACGATGAATAGTGGTGTAGTGTTTTAGTTTGTAAAAAAAATAAAAACTAAAAACTAAATAACTATAAGATTCTAAAAAAGTAAACTAAAAATAATAAATCTAAAAATACAATCTAACTAAAAAAATAAAAGAAATATTAAATAATAAAAAAAAATATTAAAATATTAAAACAAAAAAATTAAAATCCTAAGCTTATATAAAAACTAAAATAAAACAAAAGAAATAAAAATTAAAATTAAAAATCTAAATAAAAACTAAAGTCCAAAAAAAAAATAATAAATTAAAAATAAACTGCTAAAAACTAATAAAAATCAAAATAAAATAAAATTATACAAATAAAATTAAAAAATAGAAAATGAATCCTAGAAAATTCTAAATAAATCTAAAATAAGTCCTAAAAATAAAATGACTAAAAATAAAAATCTAGAAAACTAATAACGATACAAACTCAACACACACGGGGTTCGGGGAATGGTCTGGGCTCGACGTAGGATTAGGTTAAGGTTTCGGGACACGGTTCGGGACATTGGAATACATCGGGCATGCTCAAATAGGGACTCAGACTTCGCGATCTCCTTAATTTCTTCGTTACAAGCTTTTGACCGCTATTGAGTTGCAATTGTACTGATTTAGCATTATTTGTATTGCAACTGCGTATTGACCTGAAAATAATAAAATAGGAACATAAGGCCAATTTTAATTATAACGAGCGACTAAAATGCATCTATTCGGGGTATAAAATATACACTTTTGGGTGCTTATCAGAATACTTACTCAGTAAAGGATTTATACTCCCCAGTACATCTCCTCGGGGAGCTCCAGTACTATTTGTACAAAATAAAGATGGATCTTTTCAATTGTGCATTGATTACCAAAAATTGAATCAAGTGACTATAAAAAAATATCGATTACCTAGGATAGGCGATTTGTTCAATCAGCTACGAGGAGCAAGAATATGTTCAAAAACCAATTTACGATCTGGATATCTCCAATTACATGTAGATGAAGAAGATATGCCCAAAACTGCTTTTCGAACTCACTATGGACATTTTGAATTTTTGGTCATGTCTTTTGGTTTAACAAATGGCACTGCTTCCTTCATGGACCTTATGAATAGAGTATTTCAACCTTTCCTAGATTATTTTATGATCGTATTTATTGATGACATTCTAGTTTACTCGAATACTCGAATATAACACAAAAAATATCTGTGTATCGTACTATAAACTCTATGAAAGCATCAGCTCTACACAAAATAAAGCAAATGCGATTTCATTATGAAAGAAGTAAAATATCTTAGACACGTGGCGATAGAAATAAGAATAAAAGTAGGTCAAAGTAAAACTACCGCGGTAAGTGAATGGCCTCAACCAACTTCCATCACAGAACTATGAAGTTTTCTAGGACTTGTCGGATATTAAAGACGTTTTATCAAAGAATATTACCAAATAGCCCTACCTCTACTCAAGTTAAATAGAAAAGACGCTCATTTAATATGGAACCCTGAATGATAGCAAGCTTTTCGCATTAGGAAAGAAAAATTAACCACTATCCATGTTTTAACCATTCCTTCCAGTAATATCAGCTATGACGTTTACACCGACACCTCTCTACAAGGACTTGGTTGTGTACTAATGAAAAAAGGTAAGGTGATAGAGTATGGATCTCGATAAGTAAATACTCATGAATGTAACTACCTAGTACACGACTTTGAATTAGCTGCCACAGTCTTTGCCTCGAAGATACGGAGATGCTACTTATATGAAGAAGAACTACCAGTTTTCTCTTATCATAAAAGCTTAAAGTATGTATTCACCCAAAAGGATCTTAATCTTCGACAACGACAGTGGATAGGATTATTAGAAGATTATATATTTAACCTACTTTACCATCCCGAAAAGGGTAATGTAGTTACCAATACTTTAGGTCGTAAGACCCAAAGAAGTCATCATAATATGTTTATATTTTTGAAAACTATTGGAGATTTCAATTTACCTGGGACCCTTCAACTACCCAAATTTCATTACATAACATTATTGTTCAACCCATTCTTCACAAGAAAATTAGAGACCTTCAGGATCAAGATGAATTTTTGCTTTCCCGGAAGCAGAAACTTCAAAATAACCTCCCAGAACAAGATTGGACCTTAGACCCAGAACGTGGATTAAAATTCAAGAACTGACTATGTGTTCCTTTTATTTCAGCACTTCGAGAATAAATTTTACATGAATCACACCATCCTAAATTTATGATTCACCCTGATAGCACTAAAATGTATCAGAATCTTAAACAACAATATTAGTGGCCTGGTATAAAGAAGGATATTATACACTTTGTAGACAAGTGTCTAACCTGTCAATAAGTGAAAATTGAACACCAACATCTCGATGAATTTCTCCAACCACTCCCTTTTCTCGTATGGAAATGGGATAATATCACAATGGATTTTGTCAGCAGATTACCCCGGTCGATTAAAGGTTTTAATGCGATATGGGTTATGGTTGACCGCCCTATAAAATCTGATTATTTCCTATTAGTCAACTTTACTGAGTCTTTTTAAAAATTAAGTAAACTCTACTTCAAGGAAATCGAGCAATTACACGGTGTACCTATTTCTATTGTATCCGATCGAGACCCCAGTTTCATAGGAAAATTTGGGCAAGCATTACAAATTGTCTTAGGGACCAAACTTCACCTAAGTACAAGATTTCACCCATAAATAGATGGTCAATCCGAATGAGTAGTTCAAACCTTATAAGATATGTTGCGACCATGTACTTTAGATTTTTCAGTTCATGGAACAAACATCTTTCCTTAATCGAATTCTCCTACAACAACAACTATCAAACCAGCATCCTATGAAGCATTATATGGACGCCCTTATCATTCACCCCTATGATGGAATGAATCTGGAAAGAATCATTCCATTGGACCCAAAATCATCACCACAACAGAAAAGATACGCCTCACTCAAGAAGGATTACATTCATCATAAAGTCGACAAAAGAGTTACGCCAACATTCGACGAAAACCCTTGGAATTCCAAATCAATGATCAAGAATTTTGATAAGTATCCCCACAAAAATCAATAATACGTTTTAAAAATAAAGGTAAGTTGCCACATCATTATATATGCCCATTTAAAATTTTGGAACGTATTGGACCAGTGGCCTACCATATGGAATTATCTTCTAAACCGTCTAATCTACATAACGTATTTTATTTGTCGTAATTACAAAAATACATTTCAGATGCCAATTATGAATCACTTGAGAAGATATCATTATTAAAACTAACATTGAAATTGAAGAAATTACTATCCAAATTTTGGACCAACAAGAAAAAGGTCTCCGACGTAAGACCATACCCCTAGTCAAAGTTCTTTGGAAACATAACGGAATATAAGAAGTAGCATGGGAACCATAAGATACAATAAGACAACAACGCCCCGCGCTTTTTACAGGTAATTTCGAGGATGAAATATTCTTTTGGTAGGAAGAATGTAATAACCTACTCCCAATTACTTAATACACCCTTCTATTCAGTAGATTCTAAAAAATAACCCTACCATTTTCTTAAATTACCAAGATGCCCCTTTACCTAAAATCAGAACATTTTACACATCCATATGACTATTAAACCCTAACTTTCCATCAAAGTTTTGCCTAAGGGCATATATTTAATAGGATTTCCATAAACCGATCCCTTAAATTTGTATAATTACACAAAAGCCCTTAAACTTTGCTTAAATAAACATTGGACCTTAGAACTTATATGAAAACTCATTAAGGATCAAACTTAAACTCAAACTTATATAAACTTTGACCCTTGATGAAATAACACCTACAGAATGGCCAGCATGGGTGGTACCATGTGGATTGCATGAGATACCCTTTTACCTCCAATTGAACCAAGCTAGGAACTTGTATAAATCTAGACCAAGACTCACCTCCAATCCAACCAATCAACTTCTCTAACGCAACCCTATAAACATCCCTTACCACCACAGTAGAAAATCACATGAGTAGAGTGCATTTTTCAAAGTCAGGTTTGAGAGTTTTTTACATTTTTGTGATTTTATGTTTGATTGCTTAATTGTTGAATGTGTTTATGTTTTTGCATAACTCTAGAGTTGAAATATACGTTTACATGGATTATTTAACATATATATGATGTGTATGATCTCAAAAGGAAGAAAAGACCATGGAAGCTTGAGCTTCAATGGCGGATTCTACTTCCGTGACTTTGAACTAGTTTCAAAGTGGGGTAAGCCAAGTTTTGGTTCTCAGAAGCCTATATGTGTGTTTAATTGGAATAAATACTACCTTTGATACCCCAAATTTGATTTTGATGTTTTTGGCCCAGAAAAATTCAAATATTAAATTCCCGATTTCCACTCAACAAAAATTTCTCAAACTAAGTTTAATCTTTCCTCTTTTTAATGAACAATAACACCTTTATAATGTCAGAATACAAATCATAACTTTCAAGTAGTTTTAATTAGTTATACTTTTACGAGTTCTTTAAAAAATCAACAACTCGATTTAGTCTATCAAAATCCCTCAAACTAATATGGTTGGATTCGCCTTTGAAAATTGAACAACTTTCATTCCGGAACAAACTTACAAGTGTTCTATAACATTTGGAAATCAAGGTCAAAACCTAAAAACCCTAAAGTCAAATGTCAGTAGGTTTAAGGTGATTGAACAGCACCTCGCGAGTGCTAATCAAACACGGCATGTCCCAAATTTGATTAAGCGGGTCTCCATTAGATATTTCTAATTTTTTTTCAATATTTCTATTTTTTTAATTCTGAATAATTTGGTATATTACAACACCCTGTTTGGATTCCAGGAAAGTTTTTTTCCATGAAAATTATGAGAGAGTAGCTACAGCGGAAATATTACGACTTCTCAAATAAAAACCAATTTTAATTAATCTGAAATTTGAAGAACGTGTGTGCTCGCGTTCAAATGATCAAATTATATATAAAGCCTTTAGACCCTAAACATGCAGCAGTATGTGATTGAATAAATTGATAATCTACGTAAGAACATTCAAACACATGCAATTAAGGAAAAATCCCCCAAAGGGGCAAAACCATTTATTTTCACTATAATTTGTAAGAGAACGGCTTACAATCGGATTACAATGAAAATACAAGTTGACTAAGAATTACCCTCGGGTATCGGATTCTGTAGTCGCGGCTGGAATTATCCCTTTCCAGTAGGGATGCAATGAAGAAGAGAAACGACTTCTCCACAAGGGTTGAACAAACCAAAGTTGTGTTCTTGGGTTGCAAAAGGATTCACAAATATTTGGCAAGGATGTGTGAATCAAAACATGAGTCTTGGGACTCAAAAAATATGAAGACTAGAGGTATTTGGACTCTCAAAAATGTCTCCTAAAGTCTTGTAAAACAACTCCCCCGAAGTTGGTATTTATAGGAAAAAATATGAAGAGTCCCATGTTTTTAAAACTCTAAAATTCTATCCAGCGTACAAAAAAAACAGCATTCTTTAAGGAATTTTCTCTATCTTCAAAAGGCCATAACTCCTTCACCGTAGCTCGGATTGACGTGCCGTTTTTTCCAGTATCTTCGTTGCGGCGAGATCTTCAACTTTCTAGTTGACCAAACCTCCGAACTATGGATGTAAAATTACGAAAATGCCCTTGAACTCTCCTATAGTGCCTTTTTTTCACTGTTTTGACTTCCCTTGCGTACCACTTGCATTAAGTCCCTAAAATCTTGGACCGTGAAGTCGTTGAGGCAGATGTGGGACATATTAATGGAGATGTTGAATGCTTGATTCCCGGAATTCGGATAGAGGCCGTCATGTGAGATCGTGAGGTGACGTGTCAAATGTAGCGGCGTACGACATACACAAATGAAACATGTTGGACATGAGAAAAATGTCCTTACAAATCTCCCCCTATGTCTATGCCGGTACATAGATAAAAAATCCGAATTATCAAATATGAAATTGCCTATACAAATCTACCCTCCCATGAACCCAAAACTGGAAAAGGTACAAATGAATAGTCTTCATCGTTTGTTCTTCAAATCTTCAGGAATCTCAAATCTTTTCTCATCAGGGTGTGCAATTCAGTGATCATCAATGTAGTACCTACACACATGAGATAAAGAAAAAATACCAAGTGATGTATCGAGTTTGAAATGAGATAAACATAGATACCAATATATGATAAGCATAAGTCAAATCTCAAAAACTCCCCCAGAATAAGATAATTCTTTCTCCCCCCTTTTATGATGTCTCCAAATAGACAAATAAGAAGAATGAATCAAACAAGCAAAATCGGGGTGTCACGGTATTCAAAACAAAGCATCAATCAGATGGAAAACGCGTTCTTGCAAAGAGATACTCAAAAAATCTTCACAAACTATTTTTGATTTTTTAATTTTTTTTTCATACAAAATAAAAATAGATACCATTTGAAAAAAAAATGCTACAAAAATCACACCATGGATTTAAACTTGAACAACCAAGTCATGGAAAAGGAATGAATGGGTGTGAACACATTCGATAGGTAAATCAACTCAATCAATCATATGTGCACGATGCATAGGTGTACTCCTAACGAATGAGCATCAAAAGTATCCTTAGGTGTAAAAGATTGTTGAATTTAAATGACATCGTCTTATGCAAATCAACAAATCAAAGTCAGATGATTTCCACACCAATAACGTCCAAAACTATGTAGTGCCGTTTCGAGAACTTTTCAAAGGACGTGCAAACCCATCGATATATCCATCCAAAACACCCTCATATATAATAATGCAATTACTTATATCTGAAGAGGTACTAAATTCTCAACTTAGAGAAAACCTATTGGCCCAAATTTTTGGCATATTTCAACTTTTTATAGCCTTAATTTTTTTGTGTGGGCTCTTTTCAAACGGTGGCTTTCACGACGTGATTTTTATTCACTCGCAGCCCTTTCCCGTGTTCACTCATCATTTTTTCAAACTAAACAGTTAATTCCTCACGGGCAATGGTTTTTACATGCACTACTTTTATTACTCTCGTATTATTGCACTTGATTTGTTTTAAGGACAGGATTGAGATGAAAACACCCAACCAACATGTGATTAGTCAAGAACAATAATCAAACAAATCCGTGCATGTGTGCAATAAAGGAAACATGAGTCAAACATATAGGAAGTAACACTTAATTACATCTTAATGACTCCAAACATTATAAAGCACAAGGATGAATTGACCTATTGTCTCAAAACACTATCAAATAGTCTCATGAAGAATGGAATGATGTTGTGACTTGGTCATCCTAAGTGTCATCCATAAACGGTGCAAAAAATCTTTTTGGATTTTCTCAAAATTTTAACAAACTAAAATCTTTTTGTATTTTTCAAAAATTTTATGAAAAACAAAAATTTATACAAAAAGTACACATGTCATAACACTAGCAACAAGTATAAATCATGAAACCACAATTAGTCTATGACAAACATGCAAACACAATCAACCAAAAGATTTCACATGGGGTGAATCACGTGCAAGCAAACGGGAATCGTGGACAAATAAACCATAAGCCTCTAAATCCGATTTTCTAACCCAAATTGATGTGTAACGGAGTGTGGGGGTTTTTGGAATCGAATTTATTCTTTCATTAACCTTCCTAGGTTCATTTAAAAGCTTGTAACAAAATTGCCTAAGATGACCTTGCCTACCGCAATGTGTGCAAGTGTAAATCGGGCGGTGTGTGTTACCTAAAGGTGGCCCTCTCCTCAAATTTCTCGGTCGCTCTCTCCGAATTTGCCTAGGTGGGTCTCTCCTAATGATCCTAGGAGGTTCTCTCACGATGTTCCTAGGAGGATCTTTCCTAACAACCTTAGGTGTCTCTTTCTTAACAATCCTAGGGGGCTCTCTTACACGTGTAGGAATGGATGCACCATGTTTTTCAAAACCAATTCCACCCCTATCCTTTTTAATCTCTATAGTGCCTAAAATCTTATCAAGTTTTTCAGACCTAGACTCCAAATCAAATTTCACCTTACTCGAATCTCTCAAACTTTTCTCAAGTTCATCTATCCTAGATTCAAGTAATCGCCTAGAATCCTCAAACTCAAGAATCTCCTTTTTCATAGCTTCCATCACGCCTCGAAGATCATCTCTCTCACCCTCGACATATCCCAGCTTCTCTCTCAAAATTTTCTCTCGTGCCCTAAGTTCTTCAACTAAAACATCATTATTTTTTAAGGCACAATCTTTCAATTGAGCTTTAAGTTTCAAGTTTGCCTTTTTTGTCTTTAAACATTCAAAATAAAAATTATTGTAGGCAACTTGCAACTCACTCAATTCTTCTTCTTCCTCCTCACTCTCATCACTAATCACACGGATGGGAAACTCTCGCCTAGAAGCATAAAAGACTTCTTCTTCCGAATCACTATCACTAAGAGTAGAAACATGAGAAATTGGTTTATTCAATTTCTTCTTTAAATTTGTGGTACACTCATCTAACGTGTGACCAACCCCCTCACAACAAGAACACCTCTCAGATTCATTTTCAACAAAAGATTTAAAACAAGAGTTCCTATGAATTTTCCAATTAACTTTTTCAAAAATTTGACATCGAAGATCATCAAAAGCCATTTTTGTGCAAAATCAGGATCAAAACACAATAACTTAGTGCAACAGGCTCTGATACCAATTTGTCTTGTAAACGCGAGTAGACAAATTGTATCAGAAAGTAAATCCTCGAAAAATCAGGATCACGCGATAAATTAGCATAACCCGCTCTGATACCAATTTGAGAGAGTAGCTAAAGCGGAAATATTACGACTTCTCAAATAAAAACCAATTTTAATTAATCTGAAATTTGAAGAACGTGTGTGCTCGCGTTCAAATGATCAAATTATATATAAAAGCCTTTAGACCCTAAACATGCAGCAGTATGTGATTGAATAAATTGATAATCTACGTAAGAACATTCAAACACATGCAATTAAGGAAAAATCCCCCAAAGGGGCAAAACCATTTATTTTCACTATAATTTGTAAGAGAACGGCTTACAATCGGATTACAATGAAAATACAAGTTGACTAAGAATTACCCTCGGGTATCGGATTCTGTAGTCGCGGCTGGAATTATCCCTTTCCAGTAGGGCTGCAATGAAGAAGAGAAACGGCTTCTCCACAAGGGTTGAACAAACCAAAGTTGTGTTCTTGGGTTGCAAAAGGATTCACAAATATTTGGCAAGGATGTGTGAATCAAAACATGAGTCTTGGGACTCAAAAAATATGAAGACTAGAGGTATTTGGACTCTCAAAAACGTCTCCTAAAGTCTTGCAAAACAACTCCCCCGAAGTTGGTATTTATAGGAAAAAATATGAAGAGTCCCATGTTTTTAAAACTCTAAAATTCTATCGAGCGTACAAAAAAAACAGCATTCTTTAAGGAATTTTCTCTATCTTCAAAAGGCCATAACTCCTTCACCGTAGCTCGGATTGAGGTGCCGTTTTTTTCAGTATCTTCGTTGCGGCGAGATCTTCAACTTTCTAGTTGACCAAACCTCCGAACTATGGATGTAAAATTACAAAAATGCCCTTAAACTCTCCTATAGTGCCTTTTTTTCACTGTTTTGACTTCCCTTGCGTACCACTTGCATTAAGTCCCTAAAATCTTGGACCGTGAAGTCGTTGAGGCAGATGTGGGACATATTAATGGAGATATTGAATGCTTGATTCCCGGAATTCGGATAGAGGCCGTCATGTGAGATCGTGAGGTGACGTGCCAAATGTAGCGGCGTACGACATACACAAATGAAACATGTTGGACATGAGAAAAATGTCCTTACAAATTATTTTGAAATTTAAAATTTATAATTTCATAAATTACACTTTAACCCATGCCTACTTTTCAAGTATTTCAAATCATCCCCAAACTTCTTCTACAAATACTTGAGTATAATTCAACCAATTGTTGATGTCTAAATTGTACAAAATTCAGATTTATAATCACATATAATAATATATTAAATTAACCAAATCACCTACACAAAAGAAGATATTTCTAGAGTGGTTCAGCTGTAAAATAACCTACATTCACTGTTGATATTATTCAATAGGGTTTACAGTAGTTCAATATGATGTGCAAATGAGTGATTCGAGTTGTCCCTCAAGCTGAAGGAGTATTTTGTATTCGTAATGGTGGAACCCTAGAGATGGAACACCTTTATATTGCTAAGTGTTTTCATCCGTGTATAATAAATGAAACTCTTGGAATTCAGTGATAGTGGGCATCCAAACTGAGTAACTTCTAGTATTCCTGATGGTTAGCATTCTAGAGTTCATCGTCTATTCAATCGACTAAGTATCTCTAGTGACGATCATGATAGTTAGTCGACCACGTAGGAGGACGGGCATACATTCATTTGTTCCACGTAGGATAGTAATTTTTACATACAACAAAAGCTCCCAGTGCTCCATGCTTCATGACTGATTGAAAGTGTGGAGTATTTGACCTAAGAAATTACTCGACGCACTGCTTTAAGAGTGTGGTACTGTTTGATAATGGCATTTTTGTAAATAATTCAAAATTTTTTGAACCGCCAAAAGGAACGATGGTCTTTTAAAGATTAGAGAAACATGCAACCAACGGTAGTTTAATCATTTGTTCAATTAATCATTTTGTTCCCATTAATCGAGATAACCTATAAATAGGCACGAAGTTTCCCTCCATTCTTTTCACCTCAAACTTTCTGAACTTAGCATTTCCTTCGTCTTCAAGCTTTTTTCTGTGTGATTGTTTACCGTTGTTTTTTCTTCAGTTTTTGCAATTGTCTCTTGCAATCGTCTTGGATCCCCTATAATCCTTCTTTTGCTCTTTCTCTATTTTATCATCTTTTTCTCTATTTCCACTATAGTTCACATCGTAGATGAGAGTTCATTAGATAAGTTTAGAGAGAAAAGAAAAATCCCAGATTGGGTAGATTTAGAAAGAGCTCAGGATCCCATAGATATTTATTCTCTCCTTGAGGGTCATTGGATCCCCACTTTATTCATAGTATAGTGTGGCATCACCTTTTCCACCAAACCGTTTTTTTTTTCAGTTTTGCCAATATTTTGACGTAGTTCCTGCCAAAGTTGCACCCAATACTTGGAGGGTTATAAATTATGTAAATAGGTTGAAAGAACTTTATGGGACCCATATTGGGGTTTTGTAGTTGATGTTATACTATAAGTGGGCTACTATTGGAGAAAGTACATATTATTTGAAGACTAGGCAAGCCAATAGGGATTTTTTAATGAATCCACAGATTTCAAATAGTATTATTGGCATTATGGTGTAGTCTTAATAAGCTGGCAACATGCTCCCCTCCCCACTGGAGTATCTTATACTAATCCCAGATTTCCTCAATTAGGATGTGGCATAGGTCGTAATTCTGTTAACTATTGTTATGCATTTCTGACATTTGCCGACTAACTTCGTTATTTATTTTTTAATGTAAAGGAAAGTAAGAAGAGTTATCCCAAAGAAGAGGAAATTAACCTTGAAGAGGTGATGTTTCTATGGGGACTTCACCAGAGAGTGGGAGAAGAACATCCCCGATTAGCTTCTTTGTTATTTGAGTAAAATGGTTCTATCACATCTTTTGTTGCCCGACCAACACTCATGATACCCCAAATTGCAATGAACTTTAGAAAATGATCATGTAACTACTTTCTCAGCCACGTGATCTGCTCGTTCTTAGTTCAAATAGGGGAGGAACTTACTCTTCATTCTAATCCTTATATATTTCTGAGATCCCCCTTTATCCCTCATTTGATATGACTAAGAGGAAAATGACCAACTTGATGTTTGGACCTTTATCCCCTACCCTTAAAAAAGTTATTATTGCTGGTAAGAAGTTCGTCGAAAAGAAGTCCCAGGCTGGTGATAAGAGGCGTTTAACTAAAGGGACTCAAACTTTTGAATCTCAACTGAAAAGATTGAAGAGAGATTTTCTCGACCTCGAAAATATGCCCAAAAAACACTTATCAACCAGTAACCGTTGGCTACAAAGAAGACTTTTAACTAATAAGAGTTGATGAGAAAAAATCGAGTATACTTGAACATTAGGTCACCCTCTATTATTGTTAACCCTGAATTGGATAAGGGTTTGATTAAGTCTGGGACACTTCCTGCTGATAGAGCTGCATCAGGCCCCGTGCCTAAGTTCAGGATGATTGAGAGTGCTTGCCATAACTTAGCATTTGTAATCTTCTCATTTTCTACTATTTTTTCTAAGTTGTTGAACTCCTCCTAATCATCTTATGTTTTTATTTTATGAACTTTGCATTTTTTGTATTGAATTCAACCAAATGATGGAGAAGGACAAATAATTGACTTCCTCTCCTGGTGAAGTAGAAGAGGCCTTTGAAGGCTTAAAACAAAGCTTGGAGGCTTCTCGATAATCTTTCGAGATAAAGAACAAAGAATGGGAAGAGAATTTAAAGAAGGCCAATGATTAGGCTATTTCGACTCAAGGCCAAATAAATTATGCCTAAGAAAGTGTTACAGTTGTCTAGCATAAGTTGATTGATGATAAAGGCAAGGCCAAAACTGTTGAAAACAGGCTCTCAAAAGTTACAACCCGAGACTAAACTACTGAAGATAAAGTGGTTGGATTGACTTTTGAGGTGACTTCCTTATAGGCCAAAACTAAAAATGCCTTGATAAAGGTTAGGATAATTCTCACTTTTGCGCCTCTACTCAAATTGAGTATTCTAAGAAGTTGTCCTTCAATGAAGGATGGTCTGAGGCTCTGAATGTGGTCGGTAGTGAATAAAATTCTGAACTCTTCCAATGGCATGACCTTAGTACTCCTCCTAACTTAGATGAGGACTTTAATCATGAATTGGGGTTTAATGAGTCTTCAATAATGCCTATTAAGTCTTCAATGGTGCTAAATGACAATGCCGACTAACCTGATGCTGCCAGCTAAGACCAGGCCTAAGACAAGGAGAAGGTTTAGCTCATTTTTATCAAGCTTACTTTTTATCTTCCCTTTCTTGATAATGTATCAACTCTCGTACTTCAATGATTAATCAATGAAAGAACAACCTTTTCTTTTCAACTGTTTATGATTTGGAATGATTTTGATTTCTTGTTGGGTTGCGTTGCCTACTTCTTTGCATACTTGTAACTTTTCAATTTCTTGCCAGTAAGAAGGCTATTGTATCGCTAAATCCGACATACTTAAGTGGTGTAAAAATCTATTTAAGGTAGGCTATGTTTCTTTGTTCGAGGGAGATTTATCAGGGTTGCTCAGCCTAAATGTTTTTTATCAAGTAAAAGAGTCTTATATTCATCTCCATTGCCTTTTTAATAGAGTTATAGCCAATAATGTTGTTTATTATGAAATGATTAAGCAAATGCAGGAGGATCACAAACTTTCTAAAGGATTGCTTTATTGTGATTACGAGGCCGAATATAAAGCATTAAGTGGATGGTAGGGATTTGACAAGAAGTTGAAATATATTACTTATACTTTGAACAAGAACCAATTGGTCTTAAACCAAGAATTAGAGACTGCCAAAGCAATTGATCCCATGCTGGAAAGGGAAAATAATGCTATAAGGAATGAACTTGATAGTCTGAAGAAATTAACCACCGTTGGTCCAAATGAGGTAGTTTCATTCTTAAAGACTGAGAATGCAAGGCTATTGGAAGAACCGGAAGCTTTGCAAAAGAGAAAAACCAAACCATGGCAAGCTTTCAGGCAAAGTATATTTGTTTGGCTAACCATTAAGGAATAGAGGACTAAGAAAACTCTCACCGACCAAGTTGGTCTGCTGAAATCAAAAGATCTATTCATTAAGAAACCTGACATTCCATTTTTATATGTAGCCAAGTGAAGTTTGAATGGATGGGTATAATAAAGCCTTGATTCACGTAGATGACCATCTTTCCCAAAACAATCGTGAAGGCAACAAATGGGGGTGGAATAACTTGTTAACCTTGCTTAAGTAGGATCAAGACAGTAATATATAGAACTAGAATGACCCAAGTTACTTGGAATGTGACAAGCCTCCCTTCAAACTAGACACCAAATGGATTCCACCTAATTCCATTCTTCAATGTCTGATACAAAAGTATTTGGATGATTATGGCCTTAATAATGAATATGAAATGGTTCATCCTCCTCATTCGCTTGATAGGCCGAGCATCATCAATAGACAACTACTATGAGATTTTAACATAATAAATTTTCTATATATCCTTGATGATCCTCCTGTCGGTATGGACAAGGCACAAGGAATGCATCCACAAGAATAAATTTATACTTATTGTGCTGCATTTTGATCAATGACTTCTATTATAATACACTTTGATCAATGAAATGAAGTTATTTTTTATTGAGTTCTCTTTATTCAATCTTATGGTTGATATTAATCTTTTTGCCGACTAGGTAACCTATATAATAATTAGTTAATCTTCTTATAGACCAAATAACTCGCTCAAATGTTTAATATTTTATTTAAGTTTGTATCATTTATGCGGCCTTGGATTTGCCTAATGCACTTAGATAAAACTATAAATAACTTAATTGTACTAAGTTGTAGCATTAGTTATCAAGGGAGACAGTGTACTAGGTATGTATAATTATTCCAGTGTTTTAACCTAGTCGTGTAAAATTTTTAATTAAGAAATTTTACTTAATTCTTGTACGTGACTTACCGAGGACATATCATACATGAAGATTAATTTTTCTAAAGTTGGTTGTGTTTGGACAAGTTTGAAGCATGCACTCTTGTGAGGAACTTTTTGGAAATTTTTCTGAAGATTGGAAAGTTTGGAAAAGTTTGAACCATGCACTTTGGCGAGAAACTTTTTGGAAACTATTCTAAAGTTAGAAAAGTTTGGAAAAGTTTGAACCATACTCTTTGGCGAGGAACTTTTTGGAAATTTTTATGAAGATGGAAAAGTTTGAACCATGATCTTTAGTGAGGAACTTTTTGGAAACTTTTCTGAAGTTGGAAAAGTTTGAAAAAGTTTGAACCGTGCTCTTTGGCGAATAACTTTTTGGAAACTTTTCTGAAGTTGGGAAAATTTGAATTAAAATTTCTTATTATTTTACGGGTTAAAGTGTATCCACCATACTCCAAAAAACAAAACACGTAAAGGATGTATAATGGAGAAAAACTTGAAATTTTATTAACTTGAATAAACAATTACCTTAAGAATATAATTTTTAAAAACTGAATTACTGATAATACTTGCGCAGATGGTCTGTATTCCAAGTATTCTTGAATTCTTCTCCTTTTAGAGATTCCAAAAAGTAAGTTTCTGGTCGGATAACTGCCAAGATACGTTAAGAACCATGCTAATTAGGCTCCAGCTTGTTTATCTTCTTGATTACTTTCTTGAGTACCAGATCCCCCTAGTTTAGGTTCGTCGGCTTGACCCTTCGATTATAAAACCTTGAAGTTCTTTGTTGGTTGGCAGCCATCCGAATACTATCATCTACTCAAATTTCTTCTATTATGTCTAGATCTAGTCGCCTCATGAGGTCACTCTTAACTGAATCAAAGTTTAATACCATGTGAGTCGGCAAACCTATTTCTACTATTACTACTGCCTCAGTGCCAAAAGGTAACATGCATGGGATTTCCCTCGTTATTGTTATGAGAGTAGTCTTATATGCCCAAAGGACGATAGGGAGTTCATTAATCCAGTTTATTTTATCCTCATCCAACCTTCTCTCCAACTAATCTAGCAAGGTTATATTGGTGATTTATGTCTGGCTATTGCATTGTGGGTTCCCAGGTACTGAGTGAAGTTTCTGGATGCCTTACCGAATAGAGTACTATTTAAATTCTTCATTATTAAACTGAGTGCCATGGTCGGTGATGAAGGCATAGGTCATGACATACCTACAAATGATCTTCTTCCATATGGACAGGAGAACCATTTGATAGGGCATATCAATCAAAGGCTGAGCCTCCGCCCATTCGGTGAAGTAATCAACTACTACAACTAGATATTTAATCCTTCCATTGGTGGTCGGTACTGGTCCGACCAGGTCAATTCCCCAGATAGAAAAAGACCATGGGGAAGTTATGGGTTTTAGATTTTCTCCAGTTCTTCTATGGATAGTGGCAAATGTTTAGCATTTATCACAGTTCTTGGTGAAATCAACACAGTGTGTTTTCATCATCGACTAGTAGTAACCTTGCATTATTACCGTTGTCTTAGAGATCTTTAGGCTATCTGAGCTCCACATGAGCCTTCATAGACCTCTTTGATCAAATCATTTATTTCGTTTGGATGAACGTAATAAAGTAGGGAAACAATGTGTCCTCGCCTATACAGAACACCTTTTTCTAACACGTAATTGGCTAATTTGTATCTCATCTTCTTGGATTCCTTCTAGTCAGATGGAAGTGTTCCTCTATAGATATATTCTCTAATTGGGTCCATCAATAAGGATCTAACTCTACAGAGATGGCGTTAATTTTCATCTCATCAATGCTTCTATGGGTGAAAATTTCCACTGGGATTGTTCATCAGAATTTTATTTGAGTTGTTGAAGCTAGTCGAGCAAAAGGGTCTTCTCAGGCATTCTTTAGTTTAGGAATACTTACCATAAATTTCCTATATTTAATTGACAATTAGTTGGGAGTCATTATGCACCAACACTTGGTCGGTACCCAATGAAGAAGCCAATTTCAATCATATGATCAATGTTTCATATTCATCCTCATTGTTGGAAGCCTTCAACTGGAATCTCATCGCATATTCCACATCCAAGTTATTCAGAGTGTTAATAATGAGGCATGCTCCACTTCTAGTAGCACGTGGGAATCCATCTATAATTAATTACCAAATTGGAATGTCATAAGAGAAATCTTCTTTTGTTAAACTTTTATGTTTGAACATCTTATTGCCCTGTTGAATTCTTTCTTAGACATCTGACCAGTCTAGTTGATCGACCATAATTTCGATTTTCTTTTTAGCGAAGCTCTCTTATGAAAAAGTCTGTTAGGCAGGCAAACTTGGATTATGTTGCACTTTTTCATATGTGAATTCGGATATGAAGTCGTATATTGCTTGGCATTTTATTACAACCTTGGTGTTGATACCAAAATTTACCTATTTTGTGGAATAATCAGAATTAGACATGTTTCATCCACTGTGGCTATAATCCTAGACAGCAAGGCTATAATACCATGTATTTCAGCGTATTTAGAATTTAATTAATTGAGTCATTAAATAGGAAAATACGATTATATTTCAATTACATGAGTGAAGTAATTTAATGCGATTTAATGGTAATTATGATTATTAGGTGATTAAATAATAATTGTGATTATTAAATATTAATCATGATATGGACACTAATTAATATTATGATACAAATTTACTAAGTGTGAATAGTAAATATTGATAGTTAATTTGTATGACATAGCGAGTGATATGGGTGTACTTGATTATATTTCAGCCGGGTGTCGCAAGTAGATTAAATTGAGGATGAGATAGAAAATTATTTTTAAGTGACTCAAATGATAATTTAGAGGTCACAGATGATTCCAAAAGGGTCGAATTAGTCAAAATAGTATATCCGGTGGTACTAGTCGGGTACCAGGGCATTTTTAGGCTAAATCGAGACCGTACGGTGGCATTTTAGTCTTTTGACATTTGGGGGTGAGTAGACCTACAAAACTACAAACTCTAAATCAGTTTATAAGAGTTGAAGGCTATGGTTAGAGGAGAAGAAATACTCACAAAAACCATTGGTGATAGATAGAGATCTATTGTGAAGCCTAAGAGAGAGATTTAGAGAAGATTGGAGTGTGTTCTTCTGCCACAAGCATCATGGGAAGAAAGAAAGGATAAGAAGAACATCAACCCTCCCAAAATAACGAAATCAGACCCTACTATAATCAAGTCAAGTGGTTATTTGAAAATTAAATTGAATTATAATATCCTTGTGTAGGATTTATGAATAATATGATTTGATGAATATTCTTGGAGAAAAAGAATTGAATAAAATGCATGTTGGTTAGGGATTTGCATGTAGTATGATTTAGACCTGTAAAGGATTTGAAATCATAGAAGACTTGATGATTAAAATGGATCAAATCTGGATTTATGATTAAAAGTATGAGAAGAACATATTACATTAGGGTTCTTGAATAATTAGAGAATTTGAATTATTCTGGGCTGAATTTGTGAAGATTCGTGATGTTTAAATCGTTGTAAATCATCCTAGTGTACCCAAGAATGGTTAGGGACCATTAGTTACAAGTCTCGTATATTATCATGGGAGTAGCATAATTGAAAATGGTGAAAAATGCATGAAGAAGAAAAGGAATTGCGGTCGTCACTACTCGATCAATCGATCGACGATATATGTCGATCAATCGATGGAGTCTATCGATCGATGTCCATGGTCCATCGATCGACCCTGTCTGATTTTGAGTTCTTTTTGTTGGTTGAGTTCTAAGTGATTGCCAATGCTTGAGAAGAACCTTAGAGATAATATTATACCAATGTAGGGACTTAATGAAGACCAGTAGGTATTTAGTGGGGGTCTGTTATAATCATGGGTGTAAGATTTGGAGAGATGGACCGAGGAGGATAAACTGATTGAGTCGTGTATCGGGGATTATAAATTTGAGTTACAAGGGAAGCTAGCATCAATACAAATTAATATCAGTAGATTAAAGATAGTTTAGCTAATGAAATGAATGAAGGGGTAACTAGGTCCCTTAGAGTTGTGTGAATACTCAATTAAAATGCGATAGCGAGCTAAATCGTAAAGTAATAAATACGGTGAATGTTAAAGAGAAAATATTACGTACGATCACTATTATTAGGTTGCGTGTATACCTACTAAATCATATAGACACTTAGGTGAAGAGAGTACCTAAAGTATGTATATGCCTATATTAGGGTCGAGGTAGGATTCCGAACTAATATATGGTAATAGTAATTTTGGGATCAAGATGAAAGAGTTCCGAACCAATATATGTATAAAATTTCACTAGTGGGGTCAAGGTGATTTTTCGAACCAATACATTTAATAAACTTGGGGTCGAGGTGACATTATGAACCAATCATTTTACTTGGTGTCGATGGACCATTCCGAACCAAGAGTCCTTGATGTGTGTTATGAGGACATATTAGTGATGAATGAATTTATAAGTATATATGGTGTGTAAAATGTATACTATATAGATAATATATTTATATGAGTTAGTAGATAATGAGATGCTGTGAATACAACTAAAAGAAAATTATGTAGGGAAACATAGTTATAAAAGATTAAAAATAGAATGGCGTAAAAAGTTATCTAAGTATATAAAATCATGAGATATGGTTACTATAACATACTATATGAGCGGTATGGGAACTTAATCACGTAGGTAAGTCAGTTGAATACTATCGTCCAATTAGCTTGGTTAGTACAACTAGATGGGCTAAGTATGGGACGTTAGGCGTGCACTATAGATGAGGGGTGAGGTAACTCAAGAGAGTGTATGCAAATCTTAACATGTGTAATCAATAACTCATCTTACTGTGATAATCACTTGCTAAATCTTTTTAAAACGTTTTGAGTACTAACTCTTGCTATCAAAATATTTTCAAAACCCTTTTAGGTGTGTAGCCACAGGGACACCAAACTTGAGGATTCAGTCTAGGGACTCGTAGCTGCAGCATTTTGGAGGCTGGCAGGACTTTTCATAGACGGTTCATTTATTCAAATATAGTATAGGATCTCATTTTAGTACTATCTATTGGGACATGTTGTTTATTTTCATTATTTCAGATATTCTGTTTTGGATTATGTTGGTTTTATTTATCATTTTTGGATTTTAGTCGATTGTTGACTCGATAAGACTTTAATCTTTATATATTGTGAGATGGTTTGAAATATAGTATATTTTGAATGTTTAATTATTATTTCTGCATGAGTAATTTTCTCGGGTTAATGAAAGATAAAATTTGACACTGGTCTAAGTTCACTTAGGTGATTAGTTATTAAAAAGTTTTTTACAGTGATGCTAAGAATGAACCAACTGAGAACCCTATTTTAATTTAATTTAGGATTGATCACCTGAGATTTAATTAGGTAGGGTGTCAAAGATGGTATCAGAGCATCAGGTTCTAGGGTCCATAAGATCTGATCAGCTTACTAAGATTTCAGCGTTTCGTTCTTTTGATGTAGAGCCCGATTTTAGGACTATTGCTTTTACCTTTGCACACTTAAGATATCCTACTTCTTCTATTACATTTCATATAAATTGTGTACCTATATAATTCGATCTATTTTTAGATGCCATCGAGGAGACAATGAGCGGAGAGGGACGAGGACATGGATGAGGTAAGGGAGGCTCATTAGGAGCCACATATACCGCCACCACCACCACTATCGGAGTTGATTTCTACTACTCGGGTGGCAGTGATAGTGGCTCAGCAAGTTGAGATAGCTATGATGGCCATGGAAGCCCATTTTCCTTACCCTCAGGCACAGCCTCCAGTGGCACCAGCAGTTCAGGACCCGACAGGGCCACTTGCTTGACAGCTAGTGAGGGAGACCTTTCAAAAGGGCCATCCGCTCGAGTTTCAGGGCAGTACTGACGTAGTGGAGGCTTACGACTAGAAGAAGAACATTCAACGCCATCTGAGCATGCTTGAGTGTACTGAGGTGCAGAAGTAGATGCTTGCTACATTCCATTTGTTGGGAGCAACAGTCAGTTACCACCGTAGAGGAGAGTGACTTGATGACGATTACGGTGTTCTGGGTGCAGTTTGACCACAAGTACTTTTCAACTGCAGTAGAGTCAGAAATGAGGAAGAAATTTATTGAGGTGATTCAGGGTGATCGCTCAGTAGCTGACTATGAGGATTAGTTCACCCTTCTAGCTAACTTTATGCCAGATGAGGTGAGCAACGAGGAGAGTAAAAAGTGGCAGGTCATGAATGGCTTGGCCTGGACGATCAGGAAACATTGGATTGGTAACCCAACACTGATGGCATATATATATATCTCATAAGCACCGCACTAGTGCACTGGCAGGATTATCGCTTCCATGCAAAGGGAAGCAAGAGAGGTGAGCCTGGCCAGTCGAGCAAGGCAAATGGAGGTAGTGATAACAGCACACCACATCAGAAAATAGTGGGTTAGCTAGGGTAGGATTCCTAATAGGGGAACTCTGCCAAGGTATTTAGGCATATAAGACATCAATATGATAGACAAGGATAATAGGGTTCCCAGCAGCAGGTTCCTCAGGGCCAAGGGAACCAAGGGGGAAGCCAGCAGGGCCAAAGCCGTCAGGGCCAATAGGTCGAAGGGCAGAGACAATTTCAGGGGCAGTGTTGCACATATGGCCAGCAAAGCCACAAGAGTAGGATTTGCCCATACAGAGATAGGGCACAGTAGTAGGGTGCCTAATAGGTGCAACAAGCTCCATTAGCCCCGGCACCAGCACAAGCCCCACAGCAGTAATCTGGCCAAATATACTATGGGCATGTGTACAATATTTGGAAGTGCCTATATAGCCAACAACTCAGGGCCGTCGGAAGTTAGGGGTACGTTTCCTATCCATGGGCATAAGGGTAGTATTTTGTTTGACACGAGTGTGACACATTCTTTTATTGCCACTATATTTGCACGAGCATCTAGTCTTTTAGAGACAGCTGACACTCATGTTATGTGTGTGGAGTCACCAATGGGTAGTGGGTCCCTTATAAACTTGATCTATAGGGTGTGGACATTATAATTGGGACATTGAGTCTAGCGGTAGACCTTCTAGTTTTAGATATGGAGGGTTATAACGTCATCCTAGGCATGGATTGGTTGGCGGGTTATAGGGAGATGGTAGATTGCTATTAGGCGACTATCGTGTTTTCCATTTGGAGACATGAGATGTTCCTAATAGCGATTCCTCTTACCGAGGGGGAATCATGCACTCATTTATATTACATTGATGAGGAAACCTCATAGGAGGTAGTTGTTTCTCTGGACTCAATCCCATTTGTAAGGTATTTCGAGGACGTCTTCCACGAGATACCATGGTTACCACCCAACAGGGAGATTGAGTTCGTTATCGACTTAGCACCGGGGATGAGACCGATTGCCAGAGCACCGTATCATATGGCTCCTTCATAGATGTGAGAGTTGAGATAGCATATTCATATCTCTTGGGACAGGGTTTCATTCGGCGGAGCACAACGTCGTGGGGTGCGTCGGTGTTCTTTTTGAAGAAAAGGGATGGTTCGCTTCGTTTGTGTGTAGACTACAGGGAGCTGAACAAGGTGACAATACGTAACAAGTATCCGTTACCTAGGATTGATGACTTGTTTGATCAGTTGAGAGGGGTTGAGTACTTATCAAACATCGATTTGAGGTCAGGTTACCATTAGTTGTGCATTCGGGAGGAGGATGTACCTAAGACCACTTTCTTGTCACGATACGGGTCATACGAGTTCAGAGTGATGCCT
Organism: Sambucus nigra; assembly: GCA_949130495.1. NCBI lineage: Eukaryota > Viridiplantae > Streptophyta > Magnoliopsida > Dipsacales > Adoxaceae > Sambucus > Sambucus nigra. Next base: position 472,974,695 of record OX422219.1, on the reverse strand, counting down.
TTTGGGCTCACTAATGCGCCTGTAGTGTTTATGGATCTCATGAACAGAGTATTCAAGGAGTTTTTAGACCAGTTCATGATCGTATTTATTGACGACATTCTGGTTTACTCTCACACGGAGTAGGAGCACACCGAGCACTTACATATGGTTCTTCATACGTTATGGTACCATCAGTTGGATGCCAAATTTGAGAAGTGTGGATTTTGGCTTTGGGGGGTCCGGTTTCTTATCCACATTATGTGCGACAGAGGCATTGTTATCGATCTGAGTAAGGTATCAGCGGTGAAGGAGTGGGTATAGCCCACGACACCAATCGAGGTTTGAAACTTTTTAGGGTTTCTTGGTTAGTATCGTCGCTTCATCGAGGGTTCTCAAAGATTTCTTATCCTCTGACTAACTTGACTCAGAAGGGAGTACCATTGGTATGGAGCGACTATTATCAGTTAGCGTTTGATGATCTAAAGGACAAATTGACATTAACACTCGTACTTACATTGCCTAGGAGTGGATTGGAGTACCGGGTCTATACTGACGCATCCTTGCATGGACTTGGCGGCGTGTTATAACAAGATGAGAGGGATATATCTTATGCATCTCGAAAGCTAAAGCCACATGAGAAGAATTACCCCACCCACGACCTCGAGTTGGCAGCGGTCATTTTTCTTTGAGGGTATGGAGATATTATTTTCTATGAGAGAAGTTTACTCTGTTCATGAATTATAAGTCACTTCAGTATCTCTTCACACAGAAGGATCTGAATATGAGGCAGAGGCGATGGCTCGAATTCGTTAAGGATTACTAGTTTGATATATAGTATCATCCTGGTAAGGCTCACGTGGTGGCAGACGCATGGAGTCGAAGACCTACGGGAGAGTTGGAAGAGGTTTGGAAAGCAAAGTGGAGCGAACTTCAACATGAGGATAAGGTATATAAAGTATGCATGGTAGTTTTATCTATCACTCTCGAGTGTGTTATGCGGGTGGTGAAGGCACGGGAAGAGAACCCATTTTATCAGGACAAAGTACGAAAGTTACTAGTCGAGGGGGGAGAGTCCTACTCCATCAGCTCAGAAGGTGGACTACAATTTAATGGGAGACTAGTAGTACCCAAGGATGAAAATTTAAGGCATGGAGTCGTGATGGAGTTGCACGGGTCGAGGTTTACAGTACATCCCAGCAGGGATAAGATGTACCAGGATATACGGTGACAGTATTGGTGGTCGGGTATGAAGCGAGACATAACAGAGTTTATCTCGAAGTGTGTTCCATGTCAGCTTATGAAAGTTGACCATCAGAGACCTTCAGGGATGCTACATCCACTGTAGATTCCAGTGTGGAAATGGGAGAGCATTTCGATGGACTTTATTACTGGGCTACCGACATTACAAAGGGGTCACAATTCCCTATCGATGATAGTGGATCGGTTGACCAAGGTAGCTCATTTCTTATCTATTCGTACTGATTATGATACGATGCAATATGCGCAGCTATTCATTTTGAAGATCGTTGAACTGCATGGGGTTCCTATTGATATTGTGTCTGATAGAGACAAAATATGTTTGTCGCATGTTTGGTAGAGTTTTCAGGAGGCCATGGGCACAGACTTGCGGTTGAGTACGATATATCACCTGCAGACAAACGAGCAGATTTTAGAGGAGGATGTGAGAGATATCTTCCATGGGTAGAGTTTGCGTATAACGACTCTTACCAATTCACTATTTGTATGGCTCCATTCAAGGCACTTTATGGGAGGCCTTGTCATTCACCCGCCTGCTGGTTAGAGGTGGCGGACAAAAAGATATTGAAGCTGGAGATGCCACAAGAGACTTCTGTCGAGATAGATTTAATTTGAGGACGTCTTCGAATAGCTCAGTACAGGTAGAAAAGTTATGCTGACGTCGGTAGGAGACACATAGAGTTAGAGGTGGGATCCTAGGTGTTGATTCGGGTATCTCCTATGAAGGGGATTATGAGGTTCGGTAAGAAGGGTAAGTTAGTTTTGAGATACATGGGATCGTTCCCTATTATTGAGAGGGTGGGATTGGTAACAGATTGGGACTCTCACATCATCTTCAGCGGATACACAATATGTTCCATGTGGTGTCGCTGATGAAATACAAGAGGAGCGAGAGAGTCTTCTGGCATGTTCAACTTGAGGAGATTGATTTGCATCCGGATGTCTCGTATGAGGAGAGACACGTAGCTATTTTGGATCATAGTGAGCGTAAACTAAGATCCAAGGTGGTGCCATTAGTGCGAGTACAGTGGGGACATCACAATGTTGAGGAGTCGACATGGGAATGGGAGGAAGATATGCGAGAGCAGTATCCAGACTTATTCACCGTAGGTATGTCCCAATTTCGAGGATGAAATTCCATTGTAAGCAGGAAAGTATGTAATACCCCTTATTTCTGTGTATTTAGAATTTAATTAATTGAGTAATTAAATAAGAAAATACGATTATATTTAAATTACACGAGTGATGTAATTTAATGTGATTTAATGGTAATTATGATTACTAAGTGATTAAATAATAATTGTGATTATTAAATATTAATCGAGAGATTGACACGGATTAATATTATGATTCAAATTTACTAAGTGTGAATAGTAAATATTTGTAGTTAATTTGTATGTCATAGCGACTGATATAGACGTACTTGATTATATCTCAACCAGGTGTCACGTGTAGACAAAATTGAGGATGAGATAGGAAATTATTTTTAAGTGACTCAAATGATAATTTAGAGGTCACAGGTGATTCCTAAAGGGTCGAATTAGTGAAAATAGTATACCCAGGGGTACTAGTCGGGTACCGGGGCATTTTTAGGCTAAACTGGGACCATACGGGGGCGTTTTATTCTTTTGACATTTGGGGGTCAGTAGACCTAAGAAATTACAAAATCTACATCATAAGAGTGGGGGCTAGGGTTAGAGAAGAGAAAAAACTCACAAAAACCATGGGAGATAGAGATTGATATCTTGTGAACCCAAAGAGAGAGATTTAGAGAAGATTGGAGTGTGTTCTTCCACCACAAGCATCTTGGGAAGATAGAAAGGAGAAGAAGAACATAAACCCTCCAAAAATCATGGAATCAAACCCTACTGTAATCAAGGCAAGTGGTTATTTGCAAATTAAATTGAGTTATAATATCCATGTGTATGATTTATGAATAATATGATTTGATGAATACTCTTGGAGAAAAAGAATTGAATAAAATCCATGTTGGTTAGGGATTTTCATGTAGAATGATTTAGACCTGTCGAGGATTTGAATCATAGAAGACTTGATGATTAAAACAGATTAAATCTAGATTTATAATTCAAAGTATGGGAAGAACATATTAAATTAAGATTCTTGAATGATCAGAGAATTTGAATTATTCTGGGTTGAATTTGTGAAGATTCGTGATCTTTAAATCGTTAGAAATCATCCTAGTGTACCTAATAATGGTTAGGGACCATTAGTTACAATTTTGGTATATTATCTTGGGAGTAAGATAATTGAAAATGGTGAAAAATTCATGAAGAAGAAGAGTAACTGTGTCTATCACTGCTTGATCGATTAATCGACTATTAATGTCGATTGATCGATGCTCATGGTCAATCGATTGACCATGTTTGTGTAACAACCTGCGTAATTTTTGGGGTATTTTCAAAATAAAGAGGAAAAATAAATTTTGAGATAAAATTATTTTTATTGCTCAAATATATTGGTTATTATTTTTAAAAGCGAGAATTTCAAAAGGTTTCGAAATTGGAATTAAAATGGAGTTTTAATTGAATTTTTAATGTATATAAGAGTCCTCCAAACATAAACCTCTCTAAGAGTTATCAAAACATAAAACTGTCTAGCAAAAAAAAATATTTGAAAATATTGAACGGTCCGATCGAGTTGAATTTTTTTTTTGACAGCTTCCTCTCATCTTCAACTAATTCTCTGTAAAATTTCATCCAATTCTAATGGTCCGAAATAAATTTTTTAGTGTTTATATCTGATTAGAACTCTTTTCTTAATCCAACTTTTAATCTTTTATATATCAACAAATTCGTGGATGGACATTTCAAATCACTTTTTCTCAAACTTTTCAACAAGTAGACCTCTCTAAAATTACTCCCTTTCATCTACAAACCATAGCCCCAAACTTATTCAAGATTTCAACCTTAGATTAAAATGTTTATTTGGTGTTTTCTCGAGTTTGGACTAGAACGAGATTTGATTATTTTTGCGAAAGGAACGTGATAGTGTGTTTAGATTTTGAGGCTGAAATTATGTGATGATTTTGAGGTATGGGTTTTTACACAATATGCTCCTAAATGTCGCGAGTATTATTCTCGGAGTTTTCTTGTGATTATTGACTCATATTTGAATTGATAAATTCAATTGGAAATCCGGAAATTATTTGTTGGAATCTAATTTCGATTTATGTGGTATTATATTTGGTGTTGAGCATGTTGTCATGAGATTTTAATATGGCACGGAGGTTGGGCACCCGCCAATATATCTTTTTTCGGATATGCTAAAAAAATGCGTAGGCGCGGTACGGTGGTGAGGCCTGGTGACCCGATTAATGTGTTGTTGAGAAATTATGTTGATATAATTTCTTATGAGATTTGCATTTGATTTGAATATTCGCATTCGTATTGTTACGTTTTATTCACTGCTAATATTTGTTGAGGATCTTTCTTGTCGTATTGTGTACTTCCCCATATTTTCTTTTAGTGGCAGGTTAGCGCGGATTTTGGGGAGCTATGGAGATTGATTTTAGCAAGGATTATTTTGGGAAGATTTTTAATACAAGTTGAGAAAATTGTATTTATTTTTATGTATAGAGCATTGGAGATTCATTTTAGTTTTTGTATTTATTCTAGAGAATTGTTGTATTTGTATTTTGAAGAGATTTGGGATTCGTAGTTCTCTTTTGTTGTTTGGGAATTAGATGCTCTATACCTTGTGAATTGTGGATTTGAATTTAGTTTATCGTTGAGTAGCGCTCTATTAGCTCTCCCCGGGTGGGCGGGGTGTTATAGTTTGATTTTGGGTTCTTTTGTTGGTTGAGTTCTAAGTGATTGCCAATGCTTGAGAAGAACCTTAGAGATAATATTATACCTACGTAGGGACTTAGTGAAGACCAGTAGGTATTTAGTTGGGGTCCATTATAATCATTGGTGTAAGATTTGGAGAGATAGACCGACGAAGATAAATCGATTGAGTCGTGCATTGGGGATTATGGATTTGAGTTACAAGGGAAGCTAACGTCAATCCAAATTAATATCAGTAGGTTCGAGATAGTTTAGCAACTGAAATTAATGGAGGGGTAACTAGGGCCCTTATATTTGTATGAATACTCAATTAAAATGCGATAGTGAGTAAATCGTAAAGTGAGGTGTATGGTGAATATTAAAGAGAAAATATTACACACGAGCACTATTATTAGGTTGCGTATATACCTACTGAATCGTATAGATACGTAGGTGGATATAATACCTAAAGTATATATATGCTTATATTAGAGTCAAGGTAGGATTCTGAACTAATATATGGTAATAGTAAATTTGGGGTCGTTATGAAGGAGTTCCAAACCAATATATGTATACAAATTCATTACTGGGGTCGAGGTGATTTTTCGAAGAAATACATGAAATAAAATTGGGGTCGAGGTGACATTCCGAACCAATACTTTTACTTGGTGTCGATGGACCATTCCAAAACAAGAGTCCTTGATATGTTTTATGAAGACATATTAGTGATTAATGAATTTATAAGTATATATTTTGTGTGAAATGTATACTGTATAGATAATCTACTTATACATGTTCGTAGATAATGAGATGCCGTGAATACATCTAAAAGCAAATTAAGTAGGCAAACTTAATTATAAAAGGTTAAAGATAACAAGTTGTGAAACATTATCTTAGTATATAAAATCATGAGATATGGTTACTATTACATACTATATGGGCAGTATGGGAACTTAGTCGTGTAGGTAAGTTTAGTTGAATACTATATTCCAATTATCTTGGGTAGTATATCTAGGTGGGTTAAGTACGGGACGTTAGGCGTGCACTATAGATGATGGGTGAGGTGACTTGAGAGTGTTTACGCAAATCTTAACATGTGTAATCAATAACTCATCTTACTGTGATTATCACTTGCTAAATCTTTTTAAAACGTTTTGAGTACTAACTCTTGATATCAAAATATTTTCAAAACCCTTTTAGGTGTCCAGCCACAGGGACGCTAGACTTGAGAATTTAGTCTAGGGACTCATAGCTGCAGCATTGTGGAGGCTGGCAGGACTTTTCATAGACACTTCATTTATTCAGATCTAGTGTTGGATCTCATTTTAGTACTCTCTATTGGGACATGTTGTCCATTGTCATTATTTTGAGATATTTTGTTTTGGATTATGTTGGTTTTATTTAGCTGTTTCGGATTTTAGCCAATTGTTGAGTCGGCAAGAGTTTATTCTTTATATATTATGAGATGGTTTGTTATAGTATATTGTGAATATTTAATTATTATTTCTGCATGAGTAATTTTCTCGGGTTAATGAAAGATAATATTTGACACCGATCTGATTTCACTCAGGTGATTAGTAATTAAAAAGTTTTTGGCTATGATGCTAATAATGAACCAACTGAGAAACGTATTTAAATTTAATTGAGGACCGATCACCCATGATTTAATTGGGCAGGGTGTCACAAAGGCATAACCACCGAACAAGTCCTGGAATGTCGATCAGCGTATAGGAAACCCGACCAACACTAGGAAGCCTGACCAACAGTAGGGAGGCCAACCAATTTTATCGACAAAATGCCAACAGCCAGAAACATTATGCACATTATATACTAATGTAAATGCCTAATTTATAAAGGCATTACATCCTTTAACATTACATCTATTTGTCACTTTAAAAACCTTTTTGTCACTTTATTTTACTTACTCATATTTATCTTTGATTAAAGAATTAGATCTATTCTAGTTTTTTGCATCAACGGATTGGTGTCGTCCGTGGGAATGAATTTCTAAACGTTTTCATTCTCGTTCATTGATCTAAAAATGACTGACATTCCTGAATCCAGTGCCATAAATGATGGAAATCCTCCAATTCCATCTCTTCCTCCAACAAATAACGATCTGACTGGAATCTTGATTAGTCTTACCAGAGGACAGGAGGTTATGGAGGATACTATTGGGAAATTGGTCCAAACACAAAAAGATGGATCTCCTGCCTTATCTAGTCACAGGAATAGAAATATTCCACCACCACCTCTAAAAACCAGTAGGCATAGTCAATACAGGACTAGAAGAGACATGTGCTACCCGGCAGGAGTAAGTTCTTCTCTTAGAACTTCAGAACCTTATGATGAGAAATCCTTTACTCCTGAAATATTGAGTGCTTTAGAAATACTGAGCATAGCATCTTCCTTTGATAAACTAGGACCTAAAGGGAATAAAAATGTCCCCAGGGCATTATCAAGGAATACTCGATGACCAGTCGATCAATGTGAGGGCTTAGCCTAATCCAGATCAGACGCCTGACGATCTCTCCATGCTGAGCATACCTCATAGGAGGAAAGATTAGCCTAAATAGTTGGTCATAATAGCCGAGCTACCACTCATAAATCTGATGTTGGCAATAATGCATAGAAGGGATGTATTCAACGATTTGAAGATAGGTTGGGAGAGATTGTAAAGGAGAAGAACCCTTTACAATGAAGATTTGTGAAAGGTTATTATTTTGAACAAGATATTGTGGATTGTTTCCTACTCCTTCAAAGTTCAAATCTCATGTGGTTACACCAAAGAATGATGGGAAAACAGATCATGTTCTTCATATAGAATAGTATAAAGAAACATTTGATATTTATATTGTTCTTGATAAAATGAGATGCAAGGCATTCTTAGGTACAATCACAGTACTTGCTCAGATTTCGTACAAGAACCTTCCTCGAGGAAAAAATTCTAGTTTCAACAAGCTTACCGAGCTATTTTTTTTATAACTTCTACTTTGGATCCAAACCGATAAAAAGAGTATCTCACCTGTTAAGTGTGAGGCCGCGGGTAGGAGAAAGCACAAAGGATTACATCACTCGCTTTAACAATGAGATGTTGGAGGTGATTAAGTATAAGAAAAAATAGCTATTACAACTCTCATGAGTGGACTGCTCCCTGCAAAATTTTATTACTCTCTTTATAAAGATCTTCCCAAGACTATGACTGAATTAATGGTCAAAGCATCCAAGATAATGAACGTCGAGGAGGCTATGGCAGCGAAACAAGGCTCGGGCATGAAGTCTGAGGGAAAACCAAAAAGAAGGAGCAGAAGGATTCAAGCCAAAAGAAGATTAATGACAGGCTCAGGAAATACAAGAATTACACTCCATTAACAATGGTCATTCACTATATTTTAGATGAAATTAAGCACAATAAAGAGGTGCGTTGCCTTGACAAGCTAAGACCACCTGCTACAAAGAGGGACAGATCCAAATATTGTGAATTTTATAGGGACCATGAGCATACTACAAATCATTGTAATGCTCTACAAAATGAGATAGAAACCCTCATCCGATGAGGAAAACTAGCCAAGTTTGTTGATTGGCAGGACGACGGAGGAGCTCAGCGTAGGTCAAAATCTCTATGCAAGCCTAGGAAAAAGAAAAAAAGAAATCATAAAGATAACCCTAAAGATGATCCTGACTTCCCCCCAAAAAATAAGAAACCAGAGCGTGAGGTATTTACACTTAGTTTTAGTACCTTTGGTTGTCAAATAATTATAGGAGGAGATGCTGGAGGTCGATACCACACTGCTGAGAGAAAATCTTACCACAATGAGTCTCTAACATGTTCTTACATACAAAGCATCAATCTAGACAAAGAAGATAGGTCGAGGAAGGTGAATAAGGAAAAGTTGGTAATTGGGTTCTCTAAAAATGACTTGTTAGGAGTTATCTACCCCCATAACGACACTCTGGTGGTCAAATTCAGATATCAGGACACAATCATTTCCAGGGTGTTTATGTGTAATGGTAGCTCAACAGATATCATGTTTTATTCCTGTTTTCAAAAGTTAGATTTAAAGCTCAATTAACTAGATCCATACCACAGGCCTTTGATTGGTTTTTCTGCTGAAAAAGTTTATCCTTTGGGCATAATCAAGATGGAGGTGTTGCTCGACACCTGGCCACCAAGTCGGACCGAGAAAGTTTTTTTCTTTGTAATGGATAAGAATATAGAGTCAGCCTACAACATCATTATGGGAATAGTAGGATTGAAGAAGTTTGAAGTAGTTCCCTCAATAGTCCATCAATGTTTAAAGTTCTCAACCAACGTTAGAGTAGGTGTGGTGAACGGTGATAAAAAAATTAGCTCGATAATTCTATTACTCCTCTACCAAGCAATAAGATCTGAAAGAACTAAAGAAAAAGACCACCATTTACCAAGTGGACATTACTGAGCCCAATAGCATATCTGAGGTGGAAACCTTAGATCCAAGAGAGGAGACAAAGTTGGTAAAAGGCCAAATTATGGAAACAGTGGAGCATATCATCTTAGACGACAAGAAGCTAGAGAGAATTACACAGGTAGGATCAATGCTAGACCTTGTTCTTAAATAGAAGCTAGTGACATTACTGAGACAGAGAAAGCACTTATTCTCTTGGAGCCATGAGGACATGCCTGGGATTGATCCTAATTTCCTATGCCATGATCTCAATGTCAATAAGGATGACAAGCCAGTGAAGCAAAGGCGTAGAGTATTTAGCCACGGGAAGAACCGGGCTATCCAGGAGCAGGTTGAGAAGCTTCAAAAAGCATCATTCATTGAAGATGTGAAATATCCAAATTGGTTGTCCGACGTTATTATGGTTAAAAAGAAAAATAAAATATGGATAATGTGTGTGGAATTCACATATTTGAATCAAGCCTGCTCAAAGGACCATTTTCCTTTGCCCATGATTGATAAACTTTTTGATGCTACGTGAGGGCATGAAGTATTGAGTTTTATGAATGCATATTCTGGTTATAACCAGATTAAAATGAAGCCCAAATATAAGGAAAGCACTTCTTTCATTACTCCCCGAGGAACTTATTGCTATAATGTTATGCCATTTGGTTTGAAAAATGCAGGTGCTACTTACCATAGGTTGGTGAGAAAATTCTTTGAGTAACAGATAGGCAAAAACATGGAGGTATACATAAATGACATGTTGATGAAGAAAAAAAAACATCTGATCATATTGCCCACCTCATCTCAACCTTTGATCATCTTGAGAAGCACCGGATGAAGTTGAATCCGAACAAATGCATATTCGATGTCAAATAAGGCATGTTTCTCGGGTACATAATGAATCAGTGGAGAATTCAGGCTAACCCTGACAAAATCAAGGTGTTGATTGAAATACAATCCCCAACCTGCAAAAAGAAAGTGCAAAGGCTCATTGGGCTAGTAGCAGCATTGAATAGATTTGTGTCCCGAGCTATAGATAGGTGTTTACCATTCTTTAAAGTGTTGAGGAAGACTTTTGAATGGAATGATGAATGAAATGAAGATATTTTCTAGAGTTGAAAAAGTACCTGGGGTCACCCCTGTTGCTCTCCTGACCAGTTTTAAGAGTAAAATTGTATTTATACTTAATTGTCTCTGAGTCAGTTGTAAGTTGTGCTTTGATACGAGAAGATAATAGAGTTCAGAAGTCAGTCTACTACACCAGCAAAGTCTTTTGAGGAGCAGAAATTCGATATCCACATTTGGAGAAATTAGCTTTGACATTGATTAAGGCATCCAGACCGATGAAACCTTACTTCCAAGCGCATACCATTGTGGTATACAGTGACATGCCTCTTCGGCAAGCTCTGTATAACCCTGAGAAGTCTGGGAGATTAATATATTAGGCAGTAAAACTGGGGGAGTACGATATTGTATATGAGCAAGGTCCTCATTAAAGGGCCAAGTTGTGGTATATTTCATTGCAAAATTCACTTATCCAGAGGTTCCCGAGAAACAAAGAATATAGGCTTAACAAACCCCAATAGGGGAAAGCTCAACTGAGGCCATCACTGACCAACATCCCAAGAAGTCCCCGATGTCGGAGAGTTCTGAAGAAGTTACTACCGACCTACCAGAACAATTAGCCAAGATGAAGGAAATAGCTAAAAGATATGAGGAGGCAAAGAATAAAGTATTCCATCATGGGATATTATCAGACCAAGGGTTTAACAATCACATCCCAATATGGAATTTATATGTAGATGGATCATCGTGTGCAATAAAAACTGGAACAAGTATTATACTCAACACTCCTAATGGGATATATATTGATATGAATTGCGATTCCAATTTTAGGCCTCAAATAATGAAGAAGAATGTGAAGCTCTCATTATAGGATTGATTTTGGATCAATCACTGGACGTCGAGTAAGTTGTGACACATAGTGATTCTCATATGGTGGTGAATCAAATTTTGAGTTTCTATGGAGCTAATGGTTAACTGATGACAAGATACCTAGCGAAGGTGAAAAAATATGACGTGTGTGATAATTGATTAAATTCGCAAATTTATAATTTGGCACTTATCTAATTAGAGTCCATTTTTAAATAAATTAAATCATCCCCTAAACATGCAATTATGTGTGTGCGTGTGTCTACCCATAAATAGATAAAGCATGTGACACAAATATTAAGGAAAGATTCCCGCAGGGCAAAACCTTTTATTTTCACTATAATTTTGTAAAAACGGTTACAAAAATTACAATGAAAATAAGAGCGACATACGAAATACCCTCAGGCGTCGATTTTGATGTCTCAGCTGAAATCTCTCGCAGGAACTCCAGGTGGTCAGCAATGAAGAAAAGAAACGGCTTCTCCACAAGTTGTGAACTTTTAAAGGACTCCCTCCACAATAGCACGCAGTTGTCGATTGTATAGTTCTCCCCACAAAGAATAAACTAAAGAAAAATATGTTCTTGGGTTCCACAAAACAATTCACATAAAAGTAATTGAGATTTTGTGAATTAAAAACAAAATATTTGAACCCTTAAAATTATTGGAGAAAAACGTTCTGCCAAAAGGTAATTAATTAAATCTTGGCAGATACACAAAAGTTTCAAAAGATAAAACTCTTCAAAGATGGAAACTAATCTCCACGTTTAAAACACAAGGTTGACATCCCCTTTTATAAGGAAATTGAGGAAGTAAAAGGATTGGGTTGAAGTCAAACGTCTCAGCCAAAAGCAGGGTCGCTCGAGCGAGAATCCCATCTTGCTCGAACGAGATCGTGTGTCGTTCAAACGACTACGTGAGACATCCACATGTCGTTCGAACGATATGGTGATCTCGTTTGAATGATATTGGCGTCGAAATCGAGAAACGCATACTGCCTTAGAAGATTTTTCAAACCTTTGATTTTTAAAACTCATTTTTTCTAAAACAGTTAACAATTTTTGAACATCATTTTATAAAAATATATTTATATAAAAACTCCTTTTAAAAATATCTCAACACTCTTAATATAAATGTAAATGAAAATTTAAACAATATCTTACCAAAGTTCATATTGTTGGGCTTGAATGTTGAAGATAACTTGTAATTTGGATTCGTCTTTTGTAGATGCAATCTTCTCAATTCTTCAATGACTTTTAGCGGTATACGACATAATTAATTGTGACGGTCTTATTAAAAATATGTCCTTACAAATGTCCCCCTATGTCTTTGCCGGTATATACATAAAAACATCCAAATTATCAAAAACTAAAATACCTATACAAATCTATCCTCCCATGAATCCCAAAACTAAAAAGGTAAAATTTGCAAGTTTTCAAATTTTTATTCAACATCAAAACTCTCAAAGCTTTTCTCATCAGGGTGTGCAACATCATGATCTTCAATCTTTGTACCTACACACATGAGATAAAGCAAAAACCTTCGTGACGCATCGAGTTTGAAATGATATAAGAATAAAGCATTAATAAATCAAATCTCCCCCATAGCGTGATAATTCCTTCTCCCCCTTTTTATGATGTCCCCAAATAAACAGATAAGAAGAAACAATTAAAACATGGAGTGTCGACAAAAAATATGGATCAAGATACACGCATGCAAAGGTATGTCCCCAAAACATCCACAAACTATTTTTAGATTTTTCAAAATTTCATACAAAAATAAGATACTAAAAATCACACCATGGATTTAAACTCAAACAACTAAGTCATGGAAATGGAATGTATGGGTGTGAACACATTCAATAGGTAAATAAACTCAATCAATCATATGTGCACGATGCATACATGTACCCCTAATGAATGAACATCAAAAGTATCCTTAGGTGTAAATTTTTTTTGAATTTAAATGACATCGTCTTATACAAATCAACAAATCAAAGTCAAAGTGATTTCCACACCAATAATGTCCAAAACTATTTAGCGTTTTTTCAAGATTTTTAAGGACGTGCAAACCTGTGATAAAATCTCCAACCAAAATCCCTCATATATATTTTCTTTGAGGTGTTAAACTAAATTCTCAAATTTTGGAGAACAGGTGCAAAGACCTAAATGGCCCATAATTGGCATGATTTTTTTTTATTGCCTTTAAATTTTTTTGGGCTCTTTTAAACCTCTTTGGATCCCGGATAATAAAATTCCTTAATTTTTTAGGTCCAATTTAAACGGTGGCTTAATCACAAAGGATGAATGAAAATCTTTCATAGCCCTTCACCGTTTTCAAACAAAGCACACAAACTCACAAACGGCTCTTATAAGCGCAATTTTCTTATCAAAATTTATCGCGCTTGGTTCGTTTTAAGGATAGGATTGAAGTGAAAGCACCCAACCAACATGTGATAAGACAAGAACAATAATCAAACAAATTCGTGCATGTGTGCATTAAAGGAAAACATGAGTCAAGCATGTAAGCCGTAACACTTAATTACATATTAATGACTCCACACATTATAAATCACAAAGATGACATGATATGTTGTCTCAAAACACTATCAAATAGTCACATGAAAATATGGAATGATGTTGTGACTCAGTCATCCTAAGTGTCCATTCATAAACGGTGCAAACCAAATACAAAAATCTTTTTGGATTTTTTAAAAAATTTATCAAACTAAAGTCTTTTCGTATTTTTCAAAATTTTAAAAAAAAATCTATACAAAAAGTACATGTCACAATGCTAGCAAAAATATATCAAAAAGCATAATTAGCGTATGACAAACATGCAAACAAAATAATATATATGATATGGAAAGAGAAGAATCATGTGCAAGCAAATGAAAATCAACTATTCTAAAATCTAGCCCCTAAATGGATGTAACACGTCGACACGAGGTTTTCGGATCTAACAAAACACTAGACTTCGAATTCCTAGGACCTCTTCCAAGATCAAAAAAAAATCTCCTAAGGTGACCTTTCCTACCACAATATGAACATGTGTAAACAGGTGGAATGACACCTAAAGTGTGATCTTTTCTAACATCCTCAGAATTAGTTGACCCTCTAAAATAAATAATGGTTTTGACTTTAGCATTAGAAGCATGAGAACATGATGAGTCATTATCATCACTATCAAACCTACTTGAATCATTTAAATCATTTTTCAACTTCAAAATATTTAATTCAAGTAATAAATTAGACTCTTCCAAAGACATGGATTTCTTTTTCAAATTTTCACTTAAACTTAACAGTTTATCTCGCTCTCCCTTAATTAAAATAAACTTATCCCTAAGAGTCTTTTCATGTGCCGTAAAATCATCGATTAATTTTTTTATCCTCGACGGCACAAACGGGAACCCTAGATTTTTTAAGTCCTCTAATTCCTTCTCTAAAACAATGACTCTCTCATCACTCTTCTTTTTGGCAATTTTCAAAGAATTAAAATCAATACACAAATTACCAAAGTGCTCACGACAAATATCACTTTGAGTTTGACATGCTTGCAAATATTCAATCTTACTTTTAAAGAGAGAATTTTCTTTTTTCAAAACTTTAATTCTTTTGCAAAGTTTCAAATTCAAACTTTTTAATTTTTCAGCACGTTCATGAACTTTTTCAAAAATAGGCTCCTGAATAAATGGGGGTTCCCTTGGAAAAATTGCGATTTTCACAAAACTGATTTTTCAAAAAAAAAATCAATATCACCCAATTTTTGCGAAAAATAGGAATACACGATTAATCAGCGTAACCTTCTCAGATACCAATTTGACGATGCGAGAAGTCAAATTGTATCAAAAAAATAAATCCTTGAAAATCAAGATCACGCGATAAGTTAGCATAACCCGCTCTGATACCAATTTGAAAAAATATGACGTGTGTGATAATTGATTAAATTCACAAATTTCTAATTTGGCACTTATTTAATTAGAGTCCATTTTTAAACAAATTAAATTAGCCCCTAAACATGCAATTATGTGTGTGCGTGTGTCAACCCATAAATAGATCAAGCATGTGACATAAATATTAAGGAAAAATCCCCGCAAGGCAAAACCTTTTATTTTCACTATAATTTTGTAAAAACGGTTACATGAATTACAATGAAAATAAGAACGATATACGAAATACCCTCAGGTGTCGGTTTCGATGTCTCAGCTGAAATCTCTCACAGGAACTCCAGGTGGTCAGCAATGAAGAAGAGAAATGGCTTCTCCACAAGTTGTGAACTTTATAAGGACTCCCTCCATAAAGCACATAGCTCTCGGTTGTAGAGTTCTCCCAACAAAGAATAAGCCAAAGCAAATATGTTCTTGGGTTCCACAAAATAATTCACATAAAAGTAATTGGGATTTTGTGAATTAAAAACAAAATATTTGAACCCTTAAAATTGTTGGAGAAAAACTTTATGTCAAAAGGTATTGAATTAATTCTTAGCAGATACACAAAAGTTTCAAAAGATAAAACTCTTCAAAGATGGAAACTATTCTCCACATTTAAAACACAAGGCTGACATCCCCTTTTATAAGGAAATTCAAAGGATTAGGTTGAAGTCAGACGTGTCTGCCAAAAGTAGGGTCGCTCGAACGAGTATCCCATGTCGCTCGAACGAGATCGCGTGTCGTTCAAACGACTACGTGCGACATCCACATGTCGTTCGAACTAGATGGTGATCTCGCTTGAACGAGATTGGCATCGAAATCGAGAAACGCATAATGCCTTAGAAGATTTTTTAAACCTTTGATTTTTAAAACTCATTTTTTCAAAAACAGTTAACAATTTTTGAAAATCATTTTATAAACACATATTTATATAAAAAATCCTTTTAAAAAATATCCCAACATTCTTAATATGAAATGTAAATGATTTTTTAAATAATATCTTACCAAATTTCATATTGTTGGGCTTGAATGTTGGAGACAACTTGTAATTAGGATTCGTCTTTTGTAGATGCAATCTTCTCAATTCTTCAATGACTTGTAGCGATATACGACATAATTAAGTGTGACAGACTTATTAAAAATATGTCCTTACAGAAGGCATTAGAGGTTATTGCAAAATTTCAAATGTGTAAAATTCCAGTAATAGAAAATGCCTGAGCTGATGCACTTACTCGGCTAGCATCAGCAACTAGAATTGAACTTAGGAGAACTATTCCCATCGTTATTTTGGAAAGTTGAAATACTGATGATGAAGATTTGATGATTAATATCATTATAGTAGATATGGAAACTTCCTTAATGGATCCCATCAGAGCTTACATTGAAGAAGGAATTCTGCTAGCAGACCCAATTGAGGCCAAAAAGCTTAACTATAAAGCAATAAGATATGTGTTAGATAATGGATTTCTATATAGGAGAGGGTTAACAGAAACTCTACAGCTTTGTGTTCACCCAACAGAGGTTAAAGATATAATAGAAGAAGTTCATGAAGCATCTTATGGAGCTCATATAGTAGGAAGATCATTACTACAGCGAATGAATACTCAATGGTATTACTTGTCGACCATGAGGGTAGATTGTACAACCTTTGTAAAATAGAGTGAAAAGTGGTAGAAGTTCTCTAATATTCGTAAAAGTCCACATGCATCTTTGTACCCCATTACTTAACCTTGACCATTTGCTATTTAGGGGATAGACTTAGTCGGGCCATTGTTGACCAATTGAGGAAGATTTAAGTATTTGGTCGTAGCTGTTGGTTATTCCACCAAATGGGTTGATGCAAAACCATTAGTGGATATGCCTTATGAGAAGGTGTACCAGTTTATCTGGAAAAAAATTATTTGTAGATATGGTTTTCCATACGCCTTCATCATAGGCAGCGGTACAAAGTTCGATAATAAAGAATTTACAGCGTATTATTCCCAGTCCAAGATTTAAAAGTTGCCCTTTACTGCAGGTCATCCTTAAAGGAATGGGAAGACTGAGGTAACGAATAGAATTTTACTCAATGGGTTGAAGAAAATTCTTAATAATGCTAAAGGGAACTCGATAAATGAATTACACTCATTTTTGTGGGCATATCGAATAACTCCAAGAGCTGTTATTGGATTAACACCATGCATGCTGACATTTGGGACGGAAGTAGTCATTCCAATGAAAGTAGGTTAGCTAACACATAGATTAGTGAAATTTGATTTTCCTATTAGTGATTTGATGTGAAGGCTAGATTGGACGTGCTGGAAGAGGTGCGCGAAGATGCAGCCTTTAGGAATGCTACTTATTAACAAAGAACATCACACTTTTATAAAAAAAGGATGAAGCTGACCAACTTAAAGAATAGGGATTTGGTACTTAATAAAGTGATTCAGAAAGCCAACAAACTTCAATCTAACTGGCATGGACCATATTGTATCTCGGTAATAGTCCGACCAGAACTAATAGGCTTGAAACTCTGGAGGGGTGAGAATTAAAAAATCCTTGGAATGCTGAGCATCTTAGTAAGTATTACCAGTAGTGTAATGAGAAAAATCTTTGTAATCAATTAGCTTCAGTATTAATAAAAAGTTAGTTTTTTTTGTTTTTTGTTTTTTTGGGGAGTACTGGTGATATGCATCCCTACAAAAATACTTGGTCTGCAGATATTCAGTAGTTAGTTAGAATTAGCAATAATTAATCGACGATGCATATAAACCCAAGTCAAAATGGGATTTTAAGTCCTCAATACTTGGTCAAGATAATCATCAAGACGAATCAGGGATAAAACTCTATATAAAAATCAATAATTATGCAAACTCGAAAAAATGGAGGAAGAACGTTGTGAAGATTCCTGAATAGGAATGTAGACACATATTCCACATACGCCTGGTCACTACTGGTAACTAATGTTAAACCTAACAATTTAGGTGCATTAGTAGAACCTATTGCAATACCACGGGTGACTAGTGTTAAACTTGTATTGTAATCTAAGTGCACTAGTGGAACCTGTGGCCACATCAATGGTAACTGGTATTAAACTTACAAATCTAAGTACATCAGTAGAACCTATGATAATGTAATTGGTAATTGATACTAAACTTACGCAAATGCCTAAGTGTGTCAGTAGAACTAATGAAAAAACAAAGTTATTCAAGCATCCAAAAATTAACAAGATAAGTTAATCAATCGCATTTCATTTATATTAATGATGATTACATGCAAATATTATGTACAAATGAAATACAGTAATAGACTATTCTTAAGATTATTCTACTAGATGCTTTCCTTCAGCTTTAGAGGATCTCAAAGATGGTTCCATTCCTGTTGGAGGATCATCTAATGTGTATAAAGAGTTGATAAAGTTAAAATTATGAAGTATTCTCCGATTATCGTTGCTTAGAGTATTAAACAAATAAGTAGGCCAAACTATTTCCAGCTCATCATGCAAACCATAATCTCCTAAATATTTGGAGATCAGGCATTAAGGAATGGTTTCTATAGGGATCCAGCTGACATCCAGTTTAAAGGGAGGGTTTTGACACTCCAAAAGATCTGAATTATCCCAATACCATAGTTTGATGTCCTCGTCAACCTTCATAACTATTAGGCAATTGGTTCAATACCATTTATAGCCTTCGCGCTAAGCCTCACTAAAATGATCATCAAATTGTCCAAGGGCTTTATTATACCCTTCCATCCAAACTTCTCCGGGTTTCTTGTGAAATGGAATTTTAATATTTCAACTCGTTGTTGTAATTTCTTCAAGACTCCATCCTTAATTTGTAGTTGAAAAGACTGTGTACAAAGTTTCTCGTCCTGGGTATGGATCTTTTGAGACATCTCAGGAATGGCTAGGTTCTTAACCTTTATCTATGCACGCTGGTTATCAAGCATTTATTGAGTTTTGGCCTTATTCATTGTATGTCTATTAGATTTAGATCTTGGTCAGGAAGTAAAAGCAGTTATGGATTTCTTCAAGGCTTCCAGTTCCTCCATTTTTTTTAGCATTCTCAGTTTCTAAGATTGATACCTCTTCATCAGTAGAAGAAGTTATAGAAGGGTCCTTGAAAGAGTCTAATTCACTCATCAATTTATTATTTTCTTCCTCCAATAACTTGGCAATAGCTCTAGATTCATTAACTTCACACTTAAGTAGGAATTCCTTCTTAAAGACAGAAAGGTGTTGCTCTAACTTCTCATCAAATCCCCGAGATCCACTTAAGGCCTTGTCTATGGCCTAATAATCAGCTTGAAGGAGAGACTTAAAATCATTATGCTCTTCTTGAAGTTATTCAATCATCTTAAAGTAAACCATGTTATTTTCCATAGCCCAATCGAGGAGAAACTTGAGATAAATATACGCATCTTTAGCTTGGTTAGTGGCAGCCCCGAGCAAGTCTGATAATTCTTCCTCGGTTAATGTCATATGCCTAGCCTTGAACAAATTGTTATAGTGCTTGCGTAAATCTGAATCATTGGAAGAGAGTTGTTCCATCTTGACCATCAACTAGAAAAATAAAGAGATATTCAATCAACAACAAGAAAAAGAATATATGACAACAATCAAGAAACGACAAATAATATGAAGAAGAAAGAAGTCCTTTTATTGATATGAAGGAAAATTACAAGTACAGTAAAAAGAAATGGAAGAAAGGAAAAAATACAAAGGCCAACTACCGAGAAAATCTACACCTTTTTTTTGTCAGCTTCAACTCTAACTTGGTTGGAAGAAGTGATGGCTGGAGTGGCTTCCTCAGTGGATGGGAGGAATGACTCAATAACATTCTTAGGTTGATTGGTTGAAGACTCAACCAGTAGAGATGACTCCCCGAAACCAACAACTTCATCATCCATATTGTGGGGAGTGCCAGGTTCATGCATTTGGAGTCTTCTATTATGTTAACTTCCTTTAAAGCAGCCGACCAATAATCCTTGAAATATTTTTTCTTTTCATACTCAATTTGAGCAGAGGAAACAGTAATATTCTTATCCCATCCTTTATTGAAATAATTTTCTCTAGCCTTCTTTCTCTTAGCCTTATCAGTAGTTAAGCTCTTTATCAGCTCAGCCACCTGCGTCTGAGATTTAGCAGCCTTATCCTCAACCTTTTGTCGATCTTCCTTAATAACTTTTATTTTATTCTCCCAAATCTTCTTTTTTAGTTGCCAAAGCTTGTTGGGAGTCAAACAAAGACTTATTGAGACCCAAAAAGCCTCCTCCTCATCACTTGAAGAAGAATGAAGATCATTATCCTTCTCCCATATCTAATTAAAATCAACCGGGAACTCCAACGAAGAGAGGAAAAATCAGTACAAGAAGTCAAAGACAAAATACAACATATAAAAGAGAAAAAGAAGAATTCTCACAACAACAAGGCTTTGAGCATCCCTTTAAAAAAATTTAAGTCGGGACATAGAGGAAGTAGCACCCTGGTGGTCTGAAAGAGTACTAGACTTAATTAATTTCCTGGCCAAGCTAGGACCTATGGTTATAGAGGAGCCGACAACAGATGGAATAACACTGACCAAACTGTGTTGGTCAGCATCAATAATTCCTTCAACCTGCTTAGTAGCAGGGCCTATCCTCAATCTTTTAAGAGGGAATCATCTCTTAGGGGATTCTTCCCAACATCATCTTTCTTTTTGGTCCCACCATCCATTGGTTTATGGGTTCTAACAGCAACGTCATCTCCAAGAAGGTTAGGAAGCTTTCTTTTGCCCATGGATGTAGAAAGAGAAATGTCTGAGTCAAGAGAAGAAGAAGGGACAACAACAAGTTCATCAATACCTGATGTAGCTGACACTGGGTCTTGGTCCAAGTCAAGCAAAATGGTAGGAGCAACAGTATAAGGTCGGGCAACAAAGGAGGTGATAGAACTCATGTATTTCAGTAAGTATGATGCCGACCTAGTATGCTCTTCACAAATTTTTTGATGAAGACCCCAGAGAAACTTGAGCTCATCAAGCTTAATGTCACCCTCCTTAGGACACTTCCTTTTCTTATCAACTATAAGAAAACAAACAACCAATGTTAACTGATATTTCAGTAGGTAATTCAATAGCACAAACAGATAAAATATATTCAGTACAACTTATGCCATGACCCTCTTGATACCATCTTGGTCTAGTATATACTTCTTCCCCTTCAAGAGGTGAATATTGCCAATTTTTAGCAATAACTCTGTGATCAAAGTAATCCCTATTGGAATTATGCAGATTAACGACTAGTGCTTTATTATCACACCTAGTTTTTAATAATATGTACTGTAACCTGTGACCCACTTGTAACAAAACATAATCTTAGGGATACCTATATGGGTCCCATGGATTTAATTAAGTCTATAGTTACCATTAACTATTCTCCAGGTGTTAGGGGCTACTCTAGTAGGTATAATGTCAAAGTATTGAAAAATTTCCAAACAAAAATGATTTGGGGGAAACGTAATGCCACATTCAGCAACAAATAACGAAGGGATCCAATGACCTTTAGATAAAGAAAAAACGTCTACAGGGAGGTTGGGAAACTCTAAGTCAACCCAATTTGGTATATTTCATTCCTTTCTAAACTCATCTAGAGAGACAACAACGTAAACCATGATTCGATATAAAGAAAAGAAGAAAGAAAAAAATTCTTACAAAAATTGAAGGATTCAGCAAGAACTAGAAGATAAGAAGAACGATCGCAGGAGAGCTCAAGAATTTATAAAAAAAAACTTAAAAGGTTTGAGGTAAAAGATGACCGCGATTTTACTACCTTTTTATAGATTACCTCAAAAATCGACAAACGTAATGATTAAAGTGAAATGATGATTGAAATTTTGGCGACTAAGTAAAAAAATACGTTGTACATTACAAGAGGAATTTGACCGCCTTTTATAGATTGTCTCAAGAATTCACTATAATTCTGGATATTTACAAAAATGCCATTAGCAGTACATGCTATAAGAAAATCTAATAATTTTACAAGTGTGGAAAGTCGGCAATCGACCAAGCATAAAAAATATAGCCCAAGCTATTACGAGAACTAAATGCTCCATACTTTCAAGCAAGCGTCAAGAATGGAATATTGGGGGCTTTTGTTGATACAAAAATTACCCATTTATATGGACCAATAAGAAATAGACATGTGTCATCTATTATGGCTATAATCTTAGTCAGCAAGGCATAACCACCGACAAAGTCCTGGAATGCCGACCAGCGTACAGGATGCCCGACCAACACCAGGAAACCCGACCAACAATAGGGAGGTCGACTAACTTTATCAATAAAATGCCAACAGCCAGAAACATTATTGACATTATATACTGATATAAATGCTTCATTTCTAAAGGCATTCTATCTTTTAACATTCCATCTATTTGTCTCCCTACTGGTCTATAAATACGTTATAATCCATTCGTTAAGGGCAAATGATTGAAAGGCAAACACAAAGAAATAAGAAGCACAGTGGACTTAGGATTTTCTCTATAGCGGAACCACTTTGAAAACCTTTTTATCTCTTTCTTTTACTTGCTTGTATTTATCTGTGATTAAAGAATTAGATTTACTCTAGTGTTTTGCATCAACACCTACGATCATAAATATTTTCATACTCTCCCAATTCAACTGCCCAAGATATTAACCTTCTAGACTTTTCTGATTTATGCAGTGTTTGTCACAGAGGCAAATTCATGTAGACGATAATGGCGTGAGCTTGAAAATATGGTCTTATCCCCCTAAAAGCTTCAACGAAAGATAGTGCTAACTTCTCCAAGCGTGGATATCTTATTTTCGCTCCTCACAATGCCTTGCTGGTATAATATACGGGCCTTTTAACTCCTCCATCTAGTCGGATCAAAGACGAACGGACAGCTGATTCTGAAATAACCAAGTATAAATATACTTTTTCTCCCAAAATTGGTCGAGAAAGGAATGGAGGAGAGCCCGAGTACTTCTTCAAATCCAGGAAGTCTTTCTCACATTCTTCACTCCACTCAAAGGTTTTTCTAAGAACCTTCAAGAATGGAAGATATTTATCAGTTGCTTGGGAGATAAAACGGTTCAATGAAGCTACTCTTACTGTCAATTTTTGAACATATTTCTTGTTAGTCGAGGACTACACTTCTAGTAAGGCTTTAATTTTGGAGGAGTTTTCTTCTATTCCCCTTTGATTAATAATGTACCATAGGAACATTCCTTCATGTACCCCACAGATACACTTGGTTAGGTTGAGCTACATCTGATATTTTTCTAGTTGATCAAAGGTTTGAGCCAAGTTCGCAATATGGTCGACAATAAATTTACTCTTGGTGAGCATATCATCCACAATACATCCATGTTTTTGTTGATCTGGACTTCAAAAACCTTGTTCACTAGTCTTTGATAAGTGTCTTGTAACAACCCGTCCTTTTTAGAGACAATTAAATTCCCTAATTGAATAAATTGGCAATTTGGAGAATTTCTCGAAATAGTGATTTTTGGGATTTTCGAGGATTTAATAATTTTCGAAGGATGTTATAAATTATTTTGGGACTATATAGGTCGAAATAATTTAATTATATGTCGCCGTGGAGTATTGCGACAAAAGAGGTAAGATTTTGAGTAGAAAACCCGCATTTATTTATTTTGGGTTGGAATAGTGATTTGCGGTCAAATACCTCGGATGGGAATTTCGACTGCGCCATGATTCTCGGAATGGTCGAGATAGTCGAAAAAGAGTGTCCGATTGTCGAAATTGAGTTTCGGGTAATTTTAGAGGTAAAAGTAACTCGTAAATGGGTAAACGAGTCGTTTTTGGGTTTTAAAGGGTATAACCCCTTTTTCCTTCTTTATAAAGAGAAGGAGAGGGAGAAAAGAGAAAGAAAAGAAAGAAAAGAGAGAGAAGAGAGAGAAGAGAGAGAGGAAGGAGAAAAGAGGGGAGAAAAGGGAGATTTGGGCCAAACTCCGCCGGATTCGACTCGAGGTCGTCGGATTTTATCCACGAGGCAAGTGTTTACTTGCTTTATTTACTTTTGTGCATTAATCTCATATCATAGTTGGTAAAAATATGATTTTGGGGTTAGAACCCTTAAAATAAATTGGGTAAAAGTTGATTATGAGTTTACACATTGATGTAGTGTAAACTCTTAATGATTTTTAGTATCAAAACTATGTTAATGGAGTATAAAATGGGTTGAAATGCTAAGTTGGGGTTTTTATGGTTTTAGGGTTTAAAACTAAGAGAAATGACTTAATACCCCAAAATAATTGATGTGTTAGTTGTAAAACATAGATTAGATGTTTATTGAGTTGTTGGATGAGGTTAGAAACAACAAAAATGGACAAAAATGGAGTTTGGGATTTTGGGAGAGATAATGAATAGTAACCCGCAGCCTTTGGGGTCATTTTCGGCCAAGAAGATAAATGATTTAGCTTTCGTCCAAAACACGAAAGTTGTAGATCTTTTCGATACGGTCGCGTGGGCGCTGACCGCGTATTTTTCTGATTTTTCTACGATTTTATATGATTTTTTACAAGATGACAGCTCCGGGTTAAAAGTACCAACTCGGAAATCAAATCGGAAATTGGAAAAATAAAGGCTAGAAATTATTGTGTAGATGTTTGGGATAATTTTTGGTGTAGAGTAGAAACCATGAAAATGAATTTGGATTGATTTTTGGGTATTTTGGAGTTTGAGAAATCGCCCAAACTGTGACCCTCGAATAGGCCGAATCGATTCGGGTACAGGCCGAATCGATTCGCCTAAGGGGAATTGGGTTTCTGCAATGGGCCGAATCGATTCGGGTACAGACCGAATCGATTCGCCATTTACAGACCTGTTTGCAGAATACTTTCCGAATCGATTCGGATTGGGAACCGAATCGATTCGCCCACCCGAATCGATTCGCTAAAGGGGCGAATCGATTCGCTTAGGCCAGAATTTCTAGTTTTCTCCCTTTAAGAGTATGGGGAGTTGAATTACCATTTAGGATTTTTATGGGGATTCCTAAATAAGGGTTTTGAGGATAAATAAACCTTTAAGAGATGATTGAGGTAATTAGTATTGAACAAAGTAAGAAATACTTTGGATTTAGAATCATGCAACTATGAAAGCATGATTTTGATTCCTGGAGGGAATCTTTGGGATATTTAGCCATCGCTAGATGCTATAGGCCACTAAGGCCGGTTATATATATTCTAGGAAGAAAATATAGGATATGTATATACTGTGTGTTTTAGGTATATATCTATATGATGATGGAAATGATTTTGAAAATATATAAATGGATATTTTCAAAATGGAAATATAAATGATTTTCATAATTAATAAAATTGAGGTTACACACCTCTCTAAATCGCTATCATAAGGGAAGTTGCGTTCGTATGGTGAAGCCCCTTGGCTAATGATGCAGGGTGGATATAGTCCTAGGCCATGGGAGCGCTTATGGTTGTATATTTTCTGCGGGGGTAGGGAGATTCCGGGTGTGGTCTTGGCTACCACGCAGGCTCATGGCCGCTTCCCGACGTATTTCGATATAGGATCCCAGGTTGTCTTGGAAGCCCTGGAAGATGATAGCCATTTAGGGGCGCGCACAGTGGAGAAATCCGGACGGGCGGTCTTAGAACGCGTTTATTAAAGCAGTTCATAATAATGGATTTGCTTTAATTACATTTCCTGGATATAGGAAGGGAAATGGGTTATATTTAAATTGGCTTCGGTAACACTTCCCGGATGGAAGAAGGGATGTGGAAGCATATGTTATGATCAAAGCATTTTTATGATAATGAAAATGTCTTTGAATACATTTCCTGAGTATAAAAAGGGAAATGGGATATTTGTTAAGGAAAAGCATTTTTATGATAATAAAACTGGCTTTTGAAAAGGTATATGATTTATTAAAGCAATTCATGATAATGAATTGGTTTTTAAATACATTTCCTGGATATGATAAGGGAAATGGAAGTTTTTGAAATGAAAAGGATAAGTATTTATAAATACTTTATATATCAAGTAATTCTCAGTCCGGGAGATATTTATATTATCCGGAAGTATATTGTAGATGTATGTATATGTATAAATTGGGTGCCGAGGGTCTGATGAATCCCGATGATCGACCGTGCCGCATAGTAGTGTATCGGGGGGGTTCCTTGTTTGGATTTCGCTTCGCGAGACACCCCACGCACGAATATGGCACTGTGTTGAGGCTGGGGAGAAGTTTAATCCTTAGTGCTCTTATATCATTAAATGTTTATGGTATATATATATTATATATCTTCCTGTACTGAGGGACTGGCGGATCTCAAAGATCGACCTTGCTGCATAGTAGTGTATCGGGGGGGTTCCTTGTTTGGATTTCGCTTCGCGAGACACCCCACGCACGAACATGGCATAGCGTCGAGATTAAAGTGAAGTTAGCCTTTAGTACATCTGTTTGACTATCTAGGTTAGATAGTGGTTGGGTATTAGATTAGTTTAGCAGGGTAGCTTGACTAGGAGGTTTAAGGGATGCGCTAGGAGTGCACTGTTAGAGGAGAGGTGAAGGGTATCTCACGAGAGTGCGATACCAATTTAAATATGAGATAAAACTATTTTTCTAAAAATAAAGCATTTATGCACTTGCAAAATATTTTCTAAACATTTGGGCCATGAACCGTTTGTCTACTCTCCTTTCTTTCTCTATACTGTATATATTTAGGTGTCCAGACACAGGGACGCCTGGATGGGAACTCTTTCGAGTCAGACGTCTGCTGCAGCAGCTGTGGATGCTTGCAGGTTATCGGTAGACGTTTCTTTCCTTGTACTCTAGATAGGAGTTATTGTATAAACACTCGAGCCAATGGCTCAATTGCATTTATTTATTCTTTCAGTACATCATTCGATATGGTTGTATTATTTGGACCGAGTGTTCGGTTATTTTAGTTCTTTTCTTTTCTATTTCAGTTCATTACGCATTTAATTGTGAATGTTTTAATTTGTGCGCTAAAAGGAGTAGTTAGATAAAAGTTTTTAACGGCCACCTAATAGGATATTAGTAATTAATTGGATTTTCGACAGTGATGCTAAGAACGATCCATATGAAACTCCTGTTTTAATTTAATATTGGAGTGATCGTCCGGTATCTTATTAGGCGGGTTGTTACATGTCTCTAGCATTATTCAACCCAAAGGGCATGATACTGTAACTATAAGTTTCTCAGCTGGTAATAAAGGAAGTACTTTTCTTTTCTTCAGGTTTCATCTTAATCCAATTGTAACCAGAATATGAGTCCATGAAATTGAGTAATTCATGACCCATTGTTGCATCAACCAGTTGATCAATCCTTGGTAAAGTAAAGTTATATTTTGGTAATGCCTTATTAAGGTTTGTGCAGTCAACACACATGCGCCATTTGTCATTATTTTTCTTAACCATGATCACATTAGAAAACTCGCTTGGATACTTGATATATTCAATGAACCGTGCCCGCTGTAATTTCTCCACTTCCTTCTGGATTGCCATATTCTTCTAAGGGATGAAAACTCTTCATTTTTGCTTGATCGTCTTGGACTCTGGATAGATATTAATCTCATGGACAATGAAGTTTAGGTTAATTCCCGACATATCTTTGTGGATCTAAGCAAACACATTTTTCCTCTCTCTAAGGAATGTAATTAATTCTTGTTTAAGAGAGGAGGATAATCTATAAATGATCTGGGTAGTTCTTTCTGGCTTCTCGCCATCTAGTATAATAGCTTATGCTTCTTGCCCCTTCATAAGTTCCTCTTCTTCTCGAGGACCCAGAGTGTTAATATGAAAAGTGGTTGTACCCTTCATTTATATCTCATGTTGGTCGATCGAAGTATAATAACATTCCTTGGCTTATTTCTTATTTCCATTTACTATGTCGATTCCATAATTTATTGGAAAATTCATGCATTAATGCACTGTGGATGGTATAGCCTCTAACTATTTTATTCCCACTCTTCCTAAGATGATATTGTAAGTTGATGGGATATTTTTATTTAATACAAACAAATGAATTATTTCTTTCTTGCTCGTTGGCCACGTGCTGACTAAGACTTCCAATTTTATTGTTCCCAATGGGTATACTTTCTCTCCTGCAAATCCTATGAGGGGTCTATTGTATGGCTCCAACTTTTTATGTTTTATCCTTAAGCTTTGGAAACAGTTGTCGAACATTATATCATATGGACTCCCATTATCAACCAGTATCCTTGAAACTCTACCATGATTAACTCTATATATGATAACTAACGTATCTAGCTGATATTCCAACCGTTACATGGATCCCTTTCAGGACTGTTCTTCTGGGTTAGATTTGGCCGAGGTAGATTTTGCGATTTTATTGTGTCTATATCTCGAACTCTCATCCTGAGAGGTCTGATCGACACGCAAAAATCCCCTCATACTAGCTATAGATATTGTGGACCCTTCTCTATATTCACAATAACGCCCCTGGTCCTTATAATCTCCTCTAGTTATCCGGGGACCTAGACGATCAAAAGAAGACTCCCTGCTTAGATTCTTTAAGACACTTGATCTTTTCTTGGAAAAAGATCTACAATAATAGTAATCCGTTGATCGAAATGAACAAGTTACTCCAGGAGGGTATGACCTATCATCAGAAGAACGAGAATGATAACTCCTTTCATTTATATCTGGTGGAGGTGGCATATCCTTTCTAGAACTGAAAGACTTAGTTTGCATAGTATGGGCAAAATTGCTTAACAGATTCTTGCATAGCTTCTTGCCCTCTAGCAAGGTAGAGTAGAATTCCCTACAGATTTGCTGCACTAGGAGGAGTAGATGAAATGATTGCATTGCCTTCATTTCTAATTCTATATTCCAAGTCAGTCATTTATGTACAAGCAAATAAATGAAAAAATGGTAGAAAATGATGACAGACAAGCGTTTCCCACAGATGGTGCCAATCTGTTGATGTCTAGAAACGAAATAAATTTAGATTTGTAATCACATATAACAATATAATTAATTAACCAAATCTCATGTAAAATAGCCTACATCCACTCTTAATATTATTCAGTAAGATTTACATTATCTTAATATGGTATGCAAATGAGTGATTCGAGTTGTACCTCCAGATGAGGGAGTATTTCGTATTTATAATGTTGTTAAACCCTAGAGATGAAACCCATTTATATTTTTAGGCATTTACATCTGTCTACAATAAATGAAACTCTTGGAATTCAGTGATGGTTGGCATCCCATCGAAGTAACTTCTAGTATTCCTGATGGCTGGCATTCTAGAGTTCATCGTCTATCCAACCAACTAAGTATCTCTAATGTTGATCAAGGTAGCTAGTCATCCACGTAGGAGGACAGGCGTACATTCACCATTGGTCCACATAGGAGAGTAATTTTTACATATAACACCTATTTGTCTCTTAGCACTAAACCTAAATCCAAAAGAATAAGGATAAAGTAATTCATTACCAAAGTTTTAAAAATTACACTTTAAATCCATTTAAAATCTTTTTTACGCTGAAATTTCCTCTTAACATTCATTTTGCACATTATATCCACTTTGTGTTAAATCCATATAACATACTCACCCTTGTTAAGGTTTCAGACTGCCCAGTCTACCAGCAATGTAGCCGAACACCAATCATAAATCATAATACCCAAAGTGGGTAATTTAAATTTCAATATTAAATCATTTGAATGTGTCTTTCAATTACTAAATGTTATATCACCTCGTGATACGCTTGAACACCAAGTTTAAAAATGAACTCATTCGAGTAGTTCAAACTTTCACCATAATATTGATTCCCTTGAAGTCTACTATTCCAATAATACTAAACCTCGTTACCCTAACCAATTCTACAACATGTTGTTAATTGCATATAACACTACAATTTATTATTCTTTTCAATATAATCCGTTTTATAGCATACCTTATAATCTAGGGATTAGACCCAGTATACCCCCGAGAAATCTAATTGGCCTTTAGGACTCAGATGCTTTAAGTGCCTAGTTATTATATTTTCTCTACGTATGAGTGTCGTTCTAGCTAAGTGTGCCAAGTTATTATGCCCTAATTATTTGGGATTGTCTATTCAAGTGTGTTTTTATGCCTTGGACGATATTATAATGGTATGTCTACGTTATTGAACCGCTATAATCGATAATTTATGTGTTATCATGTTATATTCTGAACTTATATCGTCCTAATTTGAGACTCTATTATAAAGTTATCTTCACTAAATTGTTCATTTACATATCAATAAGAATCAATATACTTTTGATTGTCTTATGATATTTCAATTTGTTTTAACTGGTAAAAGTCAAGGAATTACTAACACTCTCTAATCCTTATCATTTCCTACATCTTTTATAGAAATAAAAATTATCTACTTGGCATATTTTCTTAATTGTTTTCCTTCCATATGAATGACGAGCCTGAAGAAGATCGGTTACCGCCCACGTATTTAAATTTCTATTCTCTTCTACCTCTGAAAAAATTCATGGTTACATACGTATGGGCAGTGACATGCAAGGATGACAAGCCCTGTTAGAAAATTTATATCGCAACTTATCAGCTACTATGAACTGCGAGCGTTTTTCCAATGTTTGAAGTTTATGTACGCCTGAATAAGTAATAATGTATTTCTCTTATTTACCAGACTCCAATTTGTAATAAGATATCAGACATCTCTCTAATAAAAGCCTTTTTCATTTTTGTTGTATTTACTATAATTATATTTCAATTTATTCTTTCCACCACCTTAAACTATTCTCAGTTACTATCCTAACCACATATATTTGCGAATATGACAAAGCGAGCCCCTAGTGGGGGACAAAAGTTTGGTCAATATTACCATGCTCTTGGTGATGTAGTGTGCAAAAACGGATGAGTTTTAATTATCATATTAGAGAGAGTATTTTTTCTTTTTAATTTGCATGATGAGTAAAGGGAGTAATACATTAATGAGGGAGCATATACGAGTATCATGAAAATTAAATCTAGCATGGAGACTATATTATGCATGGATATATGTGAGTGAGTAAGTGACACAGGTATATATGGAAGTGAGTGGGTGTGATAGTGAGCCTATACACGGATCAACTACAAGTGGTGTGTGATGCATATGAGTAGAAGTGAAGCTAAGTGTAAGTGTGTGAAGTGTACATGGAGAGAATATACAAGTGTGAGAAGTATACGAGTGAAAAGTGGTATATACATGAAGTAGATATACACAAAAGGTAAATAGAGGAGAAAAATGGAACATACATGTAGGTGCATATGCACACATGAAGAAAAGAATAACACCTATGCAGACCCCAGCGGAATCACCACTTGGGTCGTCCCGAGGGGGCTGGTGGGGCTTCCCCATCCCTCTATTTCTGGCGTGTGCGTGGTATTGCATCCTTTCTCGGGATGCTCGGTCATCATCAATGTTGTGTAATATGTAGAGATAGAGTCTCCACCTGATTTCGCATAAAATTGGCTAAAGATATGTTGCCTTCTCGAGAGAACGACATCAAGGACAAAACTGATGCTTTTGAAACTGAATGATTCAAAGGACCAGGGACAAAGTTACGGAATGGGAAGGTGTCAGGCACCCATCCCGCCCATTCGGTCACTCATGGAAATGTGTTAATCTTCTCCTCTTAGACTCCGTAAAGTATGTTCTTATTTGCATAATATAAATGGAGAATGTAATTGATCAACTCGTGTAATGGAAAAGGACGGAGTGAGTTCATCCTTAGGAGTGTTCCCAAAAATAATAATTCAAAATATAATGTAAGTATTTGTCGAATCACAAGTCATTATAATGGAACTAATGTATGCATCTGACATAAGCACGCAAGAATATGATATCCATTAAGAATATAGATATAATAAAAATAATATAAAAAATGAGCATAAGAGAGGACTTGAATCTCAGGATTTACCCAAGATGCCTACGTAGCCCAATGGGCATCAAAGTTCACGTAGTTCGAAGAAAACATAGGGTGGGGGTTAACCCATAAATTCAAATTGGGGATTTCTCTTATATATGTGAGTAGAGATAAACGTGCTTTAAGTGTGAGAATATGTAGTGAGAATCCCTCTTTTGGAATTTATAGGTAAACCCTTTTTTTTTATGAAAATAAAGTATGTGAAATACTATTTGTAGACACCCCATTCTGTTACCCCCTAACTCTCCTTAGGTCCCTAGTACCTCCCTTCCTCACCATAAACCCAGGTCATGTACCGAGTACTGACCTGGAGGCTATCGGGCACTCCTTGGCTCAGTTTGACGCAAAAGTCAAACTCTTCATCTGAATCGAGACTGAATGAATCTTCGAAGGGAACTGAATACCCTTTCCAATGGTCTACCCCGTGCGCGATTCCGACTTACCATGCGGACGAATGATTTGTTTGCCTCTGAAACTTGACCTAGAGGCCATCGGGTGCTCCTGGGCTCTGTTTGACCTATGTCAGCTCTTCAACTCAACCAAGGATGAATGAATCTTCAAAGGGAACTAAATACCCTTTCCAAAGGTTCGTCCTGTGCACAATTCCGACTTTCCATGCGGATGAACGATCTGTTTGACTCCGGGAGGTCACCGAATGCTTCTCGGGCCCGGTTGACCGAAGTTAACTTCCCAAATCGGGTCAAACTCTTTCGAATGTTGAATTACATCTCCTAACCTTTCTAATAGTCTATCCCATGCGCGATTCGGACTTACCATGCGGACGAACGATCCGTTTGCGTCTGAGCGATTCCCCGTTGAATGGACCTACAAATGCTTCCGAGCCATATTTGACCCAAAGTCAACTCCCGAACCTGGGAGCCATCCAAAGGAATTTAGAAGGTCTCTGAATTACCTTTCCAGCGGTATGCCCCGTGTACGATTCTGACCAACAGTTTGCCCTCAGCGGCCGATTTTCTAAAAAATCCTGAAGTGCACTGCCAAATGGAAGGTTCCAGACCCTACCTATCGACACCTGCCGATAGGCAGGAACAGGTCTATGCCGATCGGCACTCACCTGGGCCTATAAAAGGAGACCTTAACCTCATTTGCAAGGGGAGCCCAGATCTGAGAAAAACCTCTCTCAACGAATCCCGAAAACCTCTCTCGAAGGTAGCGTGATTTCAACTTCCAAATCCCTTTTTTACTTCCACTTTTCATCATTCGTTTCATCAAACTTGGTGAATTATCCAATCTCTACCATCATCCAAGTGCAAGGGCTGCTCTCCCACATTCAAGATCAAGCTCAAGAAGGTCCAACTTTCTCTTAAATTCTCTTAAATTCGCAATAGCTTGTTTTATTACTTAGCACTTTTTATTATCTCATCTCACACATCCTAATATACTTTTTTATTTATTATTATTGAACATCTCCTATTTTCATATAAATAAAACCCAAAAAAAGAAAAAGTGCTCATAAATTCCAAGTAGGGATTCTCACACTTTTTCCACACTTTCCTCACAACTAAAACACTTTTTCTACACACACACACACACTTACAAATAAGAGATCCCTCATTTGGATTTATGGGATAAACCCCACCTATCGTTTTGTATGCAAATTACGTGGACTTTGATGTCTTTATAGGCTACGTAGGCGTCTTGGGGTAAAACCCAAGACTCGAGTCCTTTTTTCTCACTTTTTCTCTCATTTTCTATCTTCTCTAAATCCCATCTTCTTATATCCTATATACTTGTTCTTAGAGACGTATTACTCCATATGCGTTATCATTCCATTATAACGATCAACGTAGGGGTAATCGCTTAAATCTTACTTTTCTAATATTATTCTTATATCTTCCTACGGATGACTCGCTTTATCTTTTCCATGATATAAGTCGATGATTCCTACCTCCATTCTATATATATACACATGCACACATATCACGGGGGGAAACAAAAGGAAAATAGCAAATATTCATGAGAGACCGAAAGTGCGGAATGGGTGCCTAACACCTTCCCATTTCGTAACTAAGCCTCTGAACCCTTCTTGAATCGTCTTGGTTTCGCACGCACTAATATGTCTTTTGATGCCATCCTTCGGGGTGGCTTCCCTTTTTTCTTTTGTCTGTTTTGAGTAAAATAGACCGACCACTCTGAATTTCTCTACATTTTTACACCACATCTCAAACGACGCCGGCCGAAGCTCTCTCGAGAGGGACGCGTGGGACTCAAAACATCCTTTCCTCCGCGCGCCCGCCCGCACGATGAGGATCGGGGATGGCCATAGTGGTGACTCCGCTGGGGATATGTGTTTTTATTTGTGGGCTTGACTCTATTTACATGAATGCTATATTTGCTTATGTTTCCCCCCATATATACATGTTCCCCTTTCTCATATGTATCCCATACTTATGCTTATGTTCACACACTTGTATAAAATTCTCCATGTACACTTCACACCACGTGCACCTAAAATCACAAGTATATCCCCATGTTGCACGTATCACCCATCCATAATTGGTGTACCTTTTGGGGGACTTATACTTTGCTCCCTGTTTGGCATAATTAAGAAAGGCATTCACATCATAAGATACTAATAAGGGAATCATGCATGATTCACACGACATCACCAAAGATCATTGATATTGACCAAATTTTACCCAGTAACTAGAGGGTCACTTCATGATGGGCACCGGTCCGGCAGGTCGCAGTTATCCTAAGCGATATGACTCTCACCTTCCATTAGCTAAGTACGTTCGACGTATATCGAACAGTTCCCCTGCATCGTACCGCTTGACCTAAGTCATGACGGGAGGTATATCGCAGGGAATTTGTTCACGTACGTCGAGTATATCGAATTCGCTCTCACACGTAGGCAATTCATGTACACTTAGGTATATCAAATGGCTTGTCGACACGTACTGATTGCCCGCAAGAGCAAGACGTATATCGTGGATGTCATGCCAAAGGGGGGAACCCATGCCGATTCACCCAACCAACTGCATATCCTCATATAGGTGTCAAACCTAGGACACACACTTTAGATTGTCGGTTTCAACCCTAAACTATGCCGAAATTCTAGGTCGATCTGCTGCCCAAATTTCACCCATTTTTAAAACGGGACCCTCTTCGCGAGCCTGGTTACAAATCCAAACTGTAGCTTTACATATATTAAGACCCTCACTTTCCCAGGCTCGGGTCCCGTCCGGCATTGCATTTATGAAAATTAAATACAAATGAAAACATAATAATCATAATAATCATGCTGAGTTCCATCTCCAAAAACATTTCTCCCTTCTTTATCAAAAATCCAAAAACATTTCTCCCTTCTTTATCAAAAATCCAAAAACATTTCTTTCTTCTTTATAAAAAATCCAAAAATAGTTCTTCCTTTTTTCTCAAAAATAAATCTCATCCTACGCCTTCTCAGGTCGATCTCAAAGCCCTTGGCCTGGCTCCCTATTGACTTCGGTCTTTAGTAAAATCACCCCGGAGTTTCATTCGTTCTTCTACTACTTCTTTAGAGTCTGAAATCCATCCATCTTCTATGGAGAATACAGATCAATCACCAGTCATATAACCGGATCTGATGACAGTCCTAGCTCAGCTCGTGTCCAAGATTGACAACCTCCAAACTGAGGTCCGAGAGATGCAACGAAACCAAGTTCCTATTCCTCAAGAGCCCGAGGCCCTGTTCCCTCGTGCTATGGGTCCGCCAGAGACTATCTGGGTTTTGAAAGAATATCAACACGCTCCACGTTCCCCTCCTACTAATGGGCCACTGCTTGCCTAGCTTCCAATGCCAAACATTGCCCAGCCTATGGCTAACTTGCCTGCGGTCGTTGATCCAAAGGAGGAGGAGTTGAATAAAGACAAAGAGGATCTCAAGATGCTCACCAAGAAGTTTGACCAAGTCAGGATCTCTGAGAATTACATAGACTACACCCACATGTCTTCTTATCCTAAAGTAAGGTTACCCGAGAAGTTCAAAATGACAAATATCGAGAAGTTCAGAGGGAGTTGACCCCCAATTGTTCATCTTCGTAGTTATCATCGTTCCATGACTCTACTAAGGGCTTCTGAAGAAGTGATGGCCCAATTGTTTCAACAAACTTTGAAGGATAGTTCCCTCCAATGGTTTTTATCTCTTGAGGAATCCAGAATACGTAGCTGGGAGGATGTAGCCCGAGAATTCATATCACAGTACAAATACAACGAAGAGCTTGAGGTCACCCATAGTGATTTAGAGCTTCTCAAATAGAATCCAGGAAAATCAATCAGTAATTTCATAACCCGGTGGAGGGAGCAAGCAGCTACCATGACTAACCTGCCATCCGAGGAAGAACAAGTCAACATAGTGAAGAAGAACTTCTTGCCCCATGTCCGAGCAACGATGGGAGGACAATACTATCCCCACTTCCAAGCTCTCAGAGAGGCTGGAGTGGAAATTGAGGAAAGCCTCGTTAAAACAGAGGTTGAACCAAAGAAGGTGTCTGAAAAATTCACCCCTAGAAAGTATGACAAGCCTGCCAGTGCTACTGTTTCGACCATCAATAACATCTCTCAACCAACCACATCATGGGCACCAGAAAGTCTCCCTGCCCCAATCCGAAGGGAATACACTTAGCTCCATGCTCCCCTCTCTAAAGTTTACCAAGCCCTGTTAAGCCGAAACCTCATCAAAGCCTTGGATCCACGTCCATTGCCAAATCCACTCCCAAGAAACTTCAAGGTCGATGCTCATTGCGCCTTACACCAAACTGCCGGCCATACCACCAACCAATACTTTCATCTCCGAAATGTAATCTAAGATCTCATTGACTGGGGTACCATCGCCCCACCAGCCAATCCTAAGCCAAACACTACTCACTACCCCCTCCTAAATCACACCAATGCCATCTTCTAGGAAGAAAACCCAGATTTCGATCCCTAAACTCAAATCACGCCCATATACTCCCCTAAACCTCTTCAAATTTGCCCATATTTCCTCCTATACCCTACTAACCTCGCTGATCAGGTACTGTCACTCCTTACCAGAGCATGCATCGCTGTCCGTACCCGTTCTGAAAATAGAAGTATGGAATTGTCAGATGTGTTAAACCAACTCCTAGAGTTCGGGATGAAATTTCCCTCACAGATGGTCATCGATTGCCAGAAGTTTCGCACACTATTCTTGGAGGCACGAAAATGGGCCTAAGATTCAGACAAGTGGGTGGTACCAACCGACGAAGTCAGCCTAGATGATGTTCTCTAGACTATGGCAGAATTATTTGGGCAAACCAACAATATTTGTAGTATCACCGGGTTACTTGACACTTTGAAACAATAAGGGCGCTTGGTCCCTTCAATCACACATATCCCCATAGAATGGGAGAACTTGTATGAAGAAGTCGTTGAAGTTATGGAATGCTTAAATGGAAAGACAGAATTGTTGCCACCGGATGGGAGGGGGGAAGAATTTAAAGATTCGAGTGAAGAATAAGCTTCAGGAAGAGATGGCCCAGTAGCCAACATATGTGGCATGATCTCATTTGAAGAACTCCTCTGAGAAATAAATAGGGTGGCAGCACAACCTGAGATTGAAGAGGAAATGAGATTCATGTTCTTTCCTTCTTCAGTAAATCACATGACCAGATCAGGGAGACATTACCTAGTTTCAAGCTCACTACTAGCAAATGACAAAGGGAAGGGCTTTGAAAACCTTCCTATGCCAGAGATGACCATTGAGGAGGGCAAGATCCTCGATCAACTAAAGAAAACCCAAGATAACATCACTTTATGGGGACTTTTTATGTCTTCCCAGCTACACATAAATGCTTTAATCAAATTACTCACTGAACCTATAGTTCCCCCCCTCTACCACACCAGAAGAAGGGGTAAATCTGGTACGATCCTTGACCTCTACCCGAATGCTATCATTTTCTGAAGAAGAAATCCCCAGAATTGGGTCGAATCACAATCATGCACTCAATATCTCCGTCTAAGTAATGGGGAAGGCCGTGCCACTCTCCCTTGTCGATAAAGGATCCTCCTTGAACGTTTTCCCTCTGATAACTTTCAAGTGTTTAGGCCTGAAAGAAAGCGACCTCGCTCTAACCTCCACCGCTGTGCGTGCTTACGATAATACCCATCGTGAGGTGATGGGATCCATAAAACTTGCAATAGGGGTTGGCCCTATAAACTCAGTCGTTGAATCCAAATTCATAGACATCCCAGCTTGTTTCAACCTATTGCTCAGATGACCCTGGCTCCCCAATATCAAGGGTGTGTCTTCCTCACTCCATTAGAAATTGAAGTTCTTCGTCGACGGGCGAGTCATCACCATTTGGGGCGACAATGAAAATATCGAGGGGGCAAACACCAATAGTCCAATTCTTGAGATACATCACGGGTCAAATGATATGCTCCTATCAGGATTTCGAGTCGAGCCACTCCTACTCCCGGTAGGGGACAGTTTTAAAGAAAGGGTTTGTCCAGAATATGCCCCTCATGGAAATGTCAATGTGATTCAGATGTTCAAAAACATGCACTTCATGCCCGGACTGGGGATAGGACAAAGGAAGCAAGGGATACTTAAGCCCATCAAAATGAAGAAAGATTTCCCTCCTTGTGGCTTGGGGTATCAACCATCAGAACAAGAACTCAGAATGATCCACCAGTCTCGACCAAAGAGAAGATTAGACTGCATTCGAACTATCTCAGAAGACTCCTTAAATGGACGATTCATCAAAGAAGGCGAGGACTTCCCCTTTTGTGGTTTTCCAGAACCATGGTATGACCACACGACAAGAAGATGAGGTCGGGAATGGAGATCTTTTTCCAAGACAGCTACCCATGGGCCGAAAGTTTCCCACACCAAGTACAACCGCTCATCAAAGATGCCGAAGAGACTGAGGAAAGCGATTCCGAAGATTCCTTCAACTTACAGATACTGGGAATGGCACTCTGCATGGTTCATTCAGGAACTACATCAATGGACCCATCCCGTATGATTAAAGTTGCTGATACACCCCTCCTCAATTGTCATGCTCTACCTCTTGAAATCTCCCCTAACCCCAATGTTTACCCTATTTCTTCTTTTGTTCTCCATCCTTATTCAAATGTAATCGAGGCCTCTTTTGATGAGGTTCTCAATGCTGTTTTTTCTATCAATGAAATAAATAAAGATTTTGAGTATCTTTTTGTGCCTTACATTAACTGCTTGAATTCTAGTCAAACTTTTGATGATGATGATTTTACAAACGAATAATTCTTAACTCATCTAAATAAGGTTAATAATAAGCAACATAACCGTGTTCAAGTTAATGAAAGAGAGACTGTTGTTGTTAATCTCGATTCTAGTAGCCAACTGCGCGAGATTAGGATAGGGGCCACCCTTGACGAGCATGAGCACGCAAAACTTGAAGAATTACTGAAAGAGTTCGTAGATGTCTTCGCATAGTCCTATGATGATATGCCCGACATCGATCTTGAAATAGATCAACACGAGATCCCCACTCTCCCAGATTACAAGTCGGTTAAACAAAATTTGAGATACGCACCGAATGGTCTCTTAAGGTTAAAGAAGAGGTGGTCAAACAGTTAAACGTGGGTTTCATTCGGGTGATCGAATATCCCACATGGCTAGCCAACATTGTACCTGTGCCGAAATCAGGAGGGAAGGTTCGAATGTGTGTAGATTATCGAGATCTAAACAAAGATTCTCCAAAGGATGATTATTCGCTACCCAATATCGACATGATCATGGATAACACAGTCAGTCATGCTCTCAAGTCATTTGTCGACGGGTTTGTCGGATACAACCAAATCAAGATGCACCCTGACCACAAAAAAAACCCGCATTAATCACCCCATAGGGTACCTTTTGCTACACCGTTATGCCATTCGGTCTCAAGAATGCTGGGGTACCTACCAAAGGGCTATCACAACCATCCTGTATGATATGATCCACAAGGAGGTCGAGGTTTATGTGGATGATATGATTATCAAGTCCAAAACTAGAGAAGGTCATGTTCCCGCTCTCCGGATGTTCTTTAAATGACTGCGACGGTATCAGATGCGACTTAATCCTCATAAGTGTGTCTTCGGCGTTATAAAGGGAAAACTCTTAGGATTCATAGTCAGAAAAAAGGGGATAGAAGAAGATCCTGCAAAACTGAAGGCCATACTTGAGATGCCACCACCCCAAACAGAAAAAGAAGTCCGAGGTTTTCTTAGGAAATTACAATATATCAGCCAGTTCATCAGCCAGCTAACCTCCATTTGTGAACCGATCTTCAAGCTCCTTCGAAAAGATTTAACTAAGTTTTGGAATGAGGCCTGTCAAGAAGCTTTTGACCAAATCAAACAATATCTGACCCAACCTCCAGTTCCCATGCCACCACAATCTGGTCTCCCTTTGATCCTATACCTAACCATAACCGACACTGCAGCCGGGGCTTTGCTAGACCAATGCCTTGAAGACTCCCGTAAAGAAAGAGCCATCTATTATGCCAGTCACAAATTGACCAGGTACGAGGTCAACTACACTTCTTTAGAAAAGGCATGTGTCACACTTATCTGGGTCACCCAAAATTTGCGACACTACATGCTCGCCTTCCCCATCAAACTTGTATCCCAAATGGATCCCATTAAATACCTTCTTGAGAAACCTGCATTATCCAGTCGAATAGCCCGATGGTTGGTGCTCCTAACCGACTTCGATATCATGTACATCATGCAGAAAGCCATTAAAGGAAGATCCATCTCTGACTACCTCGTTGATTACCCTATAGAAGAAGCATATGTCCAGATCTTCGAATTCCCAGATGAAAATATCCTCTGCACCACTCAAGACCGCCTTCGATGGAAAATATTCTTTGATGGCACTGCCAACAAAAAGGGATATGGCATTGGGATACTCTTGGTCGCCCCAGATGACTACCACACTCCCATCACCATTAAATTGGATTTTCCTTACACCATCAACATGACGGAATACGAGGCATGCACAGTGGGCCTCAAAGTTGCTCTCAAGAATAGTATTAAATACCTTGATGTCTACGAGGATTCTGACCTTGTCATCGATCTAGTGCTTAGAAAATGGAAAGTCAAGGACGAAAATCTCCAACCCTTTTGATGCCCAATTAGAAGAGTTAGCCTCCCGATTCCGAGATATCACCTTCCATTACCTACCCCGAGCAAAGAATAACCTAGCCGATGCTCTCGCCACCTTGGCCTCCATGGTCAACATGCCCAAAGGAATAACAATGACCTCCTTCCTAGTTCAAAAGCAAGACAAACCAACCCATTGCTACCATATTGAGCTTGTCTCCACTGAAGATCCCGAACTAGTCGATTACTGGTACTATGATATCTGGTGCCTCATCAAATATGGTAGGTATCCCGAGGGTTCCAACAAGAAAGATCAAACAAACCTCCTAAGACTAGCCGTCCAGTACATCATCTGTCATAAAGCTCTACTCAAGAGGAATTTCGATGGAACTCATCTACACTGCATCGCAGGGGATGAGATTGAGAAAATAATGAACAAAATCCACAGCGGGGAATGAGGAGCCCACATGAATGGTCACATGCTCACCAAGAAGATCATCTGACAGGGCTACTACTGGACCACCATAATCCAGGATTGCACTGCCTATGTCCAAAGGTTCCTCAAACGCCAATAATTCTCCAACCTTCAACACTTGACTCCGCGAGAATTATTCAACATGACCTCTCCCTGGCCGTTCTCCACCTGGGGTGTCGACATCATAGGGAAGGTTACACCAAAGGCTTCAAACGGACATGAGTTCATCCTATTGCCATCGATTACTTCACTAAATGGGTCGAGGCTGAGTCATACGCAGTATTGAACGCCAAGAAAGTGACCAAATTCCTCAAGAAAAATATCATCTGCCGATATGGGGTCCCGCACGAGCTGGTATCAGATAACGGGTTACATTTCGAAGAAGAAGTCACATAAGTAGTCAACGAGTACGGGATTCAGAGACACAAATCTTCTCCCTACCGACCTCAGACCAATGGTGTAGTTGAAGCCACCAACAAGAACCTCAAAGCCATCATCAGCAAGATGATCAAAAGTTGTAGGGATTGGGCTGATCGGATCTTATACGCCCTCTGGGGTTATCAAACCTCAATCCGAACTTCTACTGGGGCTACCTCTTACTCCCTGGTCTACGACATGGAGG
Source organism: Sambucus nigra (assembly GCA_949130495.1). Lineage (NCBI taxonomy): Eukaryota > Viridiplantae > Streptophyta > Magnoliopsida > Dipsacales > Adoxaceae > Sambucus > Sambucus nigra. The sequence continues at coordinate 472,932,278 of OX422219.1, read as the reverse complement.
TAGTCCTACTTGTGGAGCTGGAAATACCCTCGCTACGCGTCATGCTTGAAAGAAAGGTTAGTGAAGAAGAATGGTGTCAAAGCCTTCTTGATAAGCTAGCCCTCCTAGATGAAAGAAGATTAAAAGCTCTTTACAACATACAGTGGTACCATCGCCAAATAGCGCGATCATTCAATAAAAAAGTCAGGGACCGCGGTGTTCGGGAGGGGGATTTAGCCCTCAAAGAGATAGTAGAACCAATCAGGGACCCCAGAGGGAAATTCAAGCCTAATGGGAGCGGCCCCTACATTGTGAAGAAACTCTTATCCGGTGGGGCCGTCATGCTCACTGACCTAGATGGGGAAGAGATGGCTCGTCCAGTTTATCTGGACCATTTCAAGAAATTCTACCCCTAGTCTGAAATCTCGGCGCGCTACGACTATTCTCATCCCCCTTCTATTCTATAAAAAAAACTCTTCATTTCCCTATACCCAGAACTACGTGGGCCTGATCCTCTACAAAAACTATTTTAAAACATTTTCAAAAACCCCCAGAGTTACGTAGGTAGCTCATGCACCTCACATAAGTGTGGCCCCTTTCTTTTTCACACAATACTATTCTTTTCTTACCTCCGAGAACAGCGGTTCATTCTAAAATTATTTGAACAAAAATATTATGTATGCCTTAACGATTAGTATAGATAATTCAAAATACAAAACTCATCGAAAGGCACAGCTGGATGATCAGAAACTTATTTATTTCATTAATAAGAAATTACAGTACGAATTACATAAGAAAAGGGAATGGATAACTCCCTTCCCCACTACCATAAAAAGCCAAATAAAATCCCCACATACATTCCCTATTACATAAATAAACTCTCCAAGAGTCCTACCCACAGCTACCAGAGGAGCCTTCACCCTCATCATCTACATCCTGAGGTCCCCAAGTTTCCCCTGGCTGAATAGAGTGCTGTAAACATTCCATGGATCGATGAGACTTAACCATCTTAGAAAAGACCACAACACCCCCTTTCATGGTGTCAGATAAAATAAACCATCTTTGTCCAGTCTCTATTGCCAACATCTTGCTGATTACTTTCCTCCACAACCACTTCATATAATCTTTAGGGACATGCCAAACCGTCCCTACCGACTGAGAGGGACGGGTCGACGGACGATAATTTTCCCACAAAGACCCAAGCAACAGATGCAGGCGCTCAGTCAAATCTTCTATAAAAAATAAGTTTGAGGTCCGAGGGGATACGACCTGCGCCCAGTCGAATTGGCACAAAATCCGCCAAGGGAAATAAAAAGAGGTATGTCTGAGACCAACCAGCCGCGCATATGAATACTCTCCTAGCTCCAGAATAGGTTGCAACTGTCCCCACCAAGGCACTGACCAATACAGACCACAAGCCCCATGCTCCACAAGCCAATTCTCACAATTCTCAATATAAAGTCCAACGCGGATGAAGTAGCGCGAAAAGAAGTTGGGTACGGCCGACAAGGGATTTCTGGAGGAGTCGACAAATGGAATCTTTCAGACAACCACATGAACAGCATCATAGGGCTACCCCTCAAAAAGTCAGAACAACCTTCTCTCCAGGCATCCAGGCCATTCAGAGTCTCCGCTAATATTACCGCCACAGGATTGCGACAGTATGACATACATGAAGTAATGGCCACAAGTTATGGGTCCACTTGCACCTCCCCAATCACCAATAGTAATTTTGAAACCAAGCCCAGAACAATGGCTCCAGCATAGCCGACATCACCTACTTCCCGCAAATGCACGGACTGCAGCGCCGCTGGGAGGGAGATCATTCCTCCAGCAACCAATGATCTAGACGCCAAAGGCGAAATGTGAAGAAGCCCTGTCAACAAATCCCTGGGAGAGCGGGAAAATTCAGGCAAATCCGCAGTAACACTGGGATTTACTCCCAATATGGCAAAAAATTCCTCGTAGGTAGGACAAACTTCTTCCAACCCAAAGCGGAATACATGGTCTTCGGGGTACCGGAATTGTACCATCGTCGTCAGCACGTTCCACTCAAAAGGCGAATTGCGCCACAAGGAGAATCGACGCATGTTGAAAGAATCGTAGTCGACATTATAAGAGCACATAGCTTCAAAGTCTTCGAGGTAGTTGGCAAACTCAATGCTACTAGGGAGATCCATCTTGCAAGGCTAAGAGATGGTGTGCAAGTAGGTAAGAATGCAAAGGTGTGATGAAAACACTCCATCCTTACCCCTTTTTATAATTGAAAATCCTCACAAAGGACATAATCCCTGCAGAAATCGAAGGGAATCCTACCCCATAAGGTACGAAAGGCTGAAGAGGGTACCATTCAAAGCTTTGAATTGATGGGACTGGACTGAACTGCCGATAGGCAGGTCAGGGTGCTTGCCGATCGGCAACCCCCCCATTTTTAGAAATTTTTATTTTTTCCTCTTTTGTCAAATCTGAAAACCCAATAAAAATAAATTGATATTCTCGAAAAAATTTCAAAATACCTTCAAATTCCCCCTTTTTAATAAAAAACGTTCCTTCAAAAAAAATAAAAAATATTCCTTTTTACGGTCTTAGCAGAAAAGTAAAAAACGCATGTGCATGCATTCATTCATCATTAAATAAAAGATAATCAAAATACTCCATTGCATTGCGTATATCTGTTTTATGTGTTACATCATCTTTGTAGGAAATAGAAAGAAAAAGCAAAAACAACGGGACTCAGCCCTAACCCACATTCTTTCTCTCTCTCTCTCATGAGCTTCCACCCCTGCGGCGTGCTCTCTTGCCCCTACGGCGAGACGATGCGCCACCTCTACCCGAGTCCTCTCGGTACAAAGCAGACGGCACCAAGCAAGAAGGAACATGAACCGTATCCCAGATATGGGCAGTTGCTGAAGATATCCAGTCTTTGATGTCCCTTAGCCAAGTCGTCGACACCCGGACTTGATACAAAGAAAGGCCATATCAGTATCAAAGCGGAAATGACCAAAACAGAAAAGAAAGAAAGAGAGGAACAAAAAAGTATACCACAGGTCGAAGGACCTCCTCTGTCAAACCCAACTCCTCCGGATCCATCGCATGAGGATGGTGCAGCATAGGCACCATCCCTCCATCAGCCCACCGAATGTTGTATGAAGGGGTATGAAGTCGTACAAAAGGGACCTCCGAGGTCGTCGCCACCGCAGATGCCAACGGACCACCACCGCTATGGAAAGACCCCATCGCCCGACTCAAACCCGATGGAGGTAAGGGCAGTGAATCATATATGCTGGGTGATATCAACCAGCTCATCACAAAATCCATATAGTCATACGGCGCAGCCGTATCGGTGTATAGCAAGTAGGACTCGCCGACCATCGCCGCGATCCTCTCATCCTCCAACATCAGTCGCTCTTACCTCATAGACATAGGAGGCTGCGTGGGTGGCACCACCACCTCATCCTCAGCAATCTGACGAACCACCCTCTCCCCGAGGTACCAGGAATGGCCGAACTCATGTGCCAGCAAATGCCTCATCCACGCGTTCCCCCCGGTCGCCCCCTCATCCTGAATGGCTGTCCCCCACGGGTAAAAGGTCACCTAAAAATCTCCAAGCGAGCATAAATCAATACAAGATCAGAAGGTGCAAAAAAACCAAGACTGAAATGGAAAGAGTCTTACCCTACCACTGGTCAGGTCATTCAAGACCTGACGCACTGCCTCCAAGAAAAGAGATCCCTTCGACTGTCGATTAGCCTTACGCCATCGATAGAATCGACAGAAGTCCCCAACAGTGTCGTCGTTCAAAGAAATCAGTGGGGTATTGCACCCAATCACCTCATAGAACCACGTCTGAATTCATAAGCAAAAAGAGACGCATAAGGAAATTCGAATGCATGAAAGGAAAATGCGAATGCATGAAAAGAAATGCACAAACTAGAGAATAACTCAAGAAGGTACGTGGCCCTAGTGAAGGTCTATCGAAAGCACCGACTGAATGCATCCAGAGAAAAGTAAAGGGTCGCCAAGGTCAGACTCCCCCAATCATAGAAAGGGATGTTTGAAAACATCCTCAAGTATAGCAGAAACCATAAATGAACATCTCCGCCGCTCGATGCCACCATGAAACCTCCCAATACCTGTAAAATGAATAATTGGTTCATCTGCCTTACTTGTAGCCCGTCCTCCACATCGATCTCCCTACCCAATAGAACATCCTTCAGCGGGGACAACCGAATAAAATCCCAGAGACTATCCTACCTACATCACCAAGTGCCGCACGCACTGCCTCCGGTCTCACCCATAAAGAGAGATCCACCTCTATCTTCTCTCTATCACAATCCAGCCCCAGCAGCTGCTGCATGTCTATGGGAGTCACAGTCATCTCCCCGAAGCCGAAATGAAAGGTGTGGGTAGTGTCCCACCACCTTTCTCCCAAAGCGTACAAGACCGCTGTCGAACGAGGCGTCTCATCCAGCGCTGATGCTAATTGACCAAAACCCACTGATGATACCATCCAACACATCATAGGTGGGAGATGCTCCCAGACATCCTTGAGCCCCATTGTCCCACGGGCACGCGTGTTCTTCAAAGAAATATCATACTGGCAAAAAGAAAAGTCTCATCAAAAGTCAAGAAAGAAAAATCATCAAAAAGAGAAGAATGCCAAAGGTCGGGTTACTTACATAACTGCTGGGGATCACTCTCGAAGAGCGATGACGCGATGGCTCCCGCAGTAAGGTCCGCTCATCCGCAACAGGCTCGAACGCATCAAAGGAGTTATCACTCCCCAAAGCAAGAGGCGCCCTAGCCCTCCACTCCGCATTAGCCCAATCATCAACGGTCAACCACTCCCGGTGGACTGCAGTGCTCATAAAACCGGCTATTTCTTGAAGATCGGAATGATAGAATGATTTGCAGAAGAACCGCAGAGAGAGAGAGAAAGCAAAAGAAGCTGTGAAAAAATAAGGTAATTCACCCCCTTTATATAGGATGCCAAGTGCCATGCCAATCGACATCTCCCCCTACCATACCGATCGGAACTGACCCATTTCCTTCCCGAGGAAGCCCAAAAGTACGTGCCACTGCCGAATGGTAACCTTCATACTATGTCGACCGGCACACCCCTGAAAATTCGTATAGAAATTCCCAGAAAATACTAGAAAACCTTGAAAAATCCCCGAAAAATTCTCAAAAATCTCAGGAAGAATTTAAAGCCTTTTTATCAAGAAAACTTTGCGTTCCCTTGAGCGGAACCCCTCTTCCCCAGCAGAATCCTAGAATACCAAGTGAGAACTCCTCCCGACAAAGCTCCGGAGGATCCCTAAGGATCACCTGATCACTTCCCCAACGAAATTCTCTTACAGCACCCAAAATAGGTTATTCCCCCCTGCGAGGTCTCCTAAAATCTTCCCTAGCTATCAGGTCCCCAGCTCAGATCAAAATCACAAAGCTCTTTCTCCAACAGAATCCAAATCCAATCTTTATCCACTCTTGGGTCAAAATTGGCCCCGGTCTTGGATCGTCACCTGAGTTAGGTCAGAATTGACCTCGATCCTCGGTCGTAACCACTCTTGGGTTAGAATTGGCCCCGGTCTTGGATCGTCACCTGAGTTAGGTCATAATTGACCTTGGACCTCGGCCGTCACCACTCTTGGGTCAAAATTGGCCCTGGTCTCGGATCGTCACCTGAGTTAGGTCAGAATTGACCTCGGTCCTCTGTCGTCACCACTCTTGGGTCAGAATTGGACTCGGTCTTGGATCGTCACATGAGTTAGGTCAGAATTGACCTCTGTCCTCGGTCGTCACCACTCTTGGGTCAGAACTGGACCCAGTCTTGGATCGTCACCTGAGTTAGGTCAGAATTGACCTCGGTCCTCGGTCGTCACCACTCTTGGGTCAAAATTGGCCCCGGTCTTGGATCGTCACCTGAGTTAGGTCAGAATTGACCTCGGTCCTCGATCGTCACCACTCTTGAGTCAGAATTGGCCCCGGTCTTGGATCTTCACCCGAGTTAGGTCAGAATTGACCTCGGTCTTCAGTCGTCACCACTCTTGGGTCAGAATTGGCCCCGGTCTTGGATTGTCACCTGAGTTAGGTGAGAATTGACCTCGGTCCTCGGTCGTCACCACTTTTGGGTTAGAATTGGCCTCGATCTTGGATTGTCACCTGATTTAGGTCAGAATTGACCTCACTCCTCGGTCGTCACCACTCTTGGGTCAGAATTGGCCCCGGTCTTGGACCGTCACCTAATTTAGGTCAGAATTGACCTCGGTCGTCACCACTCTTGGGATAGAATTGGCCCCAATCTTGGATCGTCACCTGAGTTAGGTAAGAATTGACCTCGGTCATCGATCATCACCACTCTTAGGTCAGAATTGACCTAGGTTATTAAATATTCACCCTAAGCCCTCAGAATTGGCTTTGCCCCGTATAATCGATCACCCTCATCACTTAAGCTCGCAGATTTGGATTTGACCCGCAGAATTGGTCACCCTCCCCAATACCACTTCAGAATTGACCTCAATCCCCGATCGTCATTCATCCCCATCACACTCCTTAGGTCCGCAGAATCGGCCTCGACCCTCTGAATCGATCATACTCCCTCAAAAGAATCATGTGGTGTCTATTCGACGGTCATTATTTGTTCCAAACTTACCCATCGAGGGGCTCTGTAGACACCCCATTATGTTACCCCCTAACTCTCCTTAGGTCCCTAGTACCTCCCTTCATCGCCATAAACCCAGGTCATGTCCCGTGTACTGACCTAGAGGCTATCGGGCACTCTCCGTCCAATGGACCGACAAATGCTTCCGAGCCATATTTGACCCAAAGTCAACTCCCGAACCTGGGAGCCATCTAAAGGAGTTTAGAAGGTCTCTGAATTACCTTTCCAGCGGTATGCCCCGTGTACGATTCTGACCAACAGTTTGCCCTCAGCGGCCGATTTTCTGAAAAATCCTGAAGCGCACTGCCAAATGGCAGGTTCCAGACCCTACCTATCGACACCTGCCGATAGGCAGGAACAGGTCTATACCGATCGGCACTCACCTGGGCCTATAAAATGAGACCTTAACCTCATTTTCAAGGGGAGCCCAGATCTGAGAAAAACCTCTCTCAACGAATCCCGGAAACCTCTCTCGAAGGTAGCGTGATTTCAACTTCCAAATCCCTTTTTTACTTCCACTTTTCATCATTCGTTTCATCAAACTTGGTGAATTATCCAATCTCTACCATCATCCAAGTGAAAGGGCTGCTCTCCCACATTCAAGATCAAGGTCAAGAAGGTCCAACTTTCTCAACTTTCTCTTAAATTCTCTTAAATTCGCAATAGCTTGTTTTATTACTTAGCACTTTTTATTATCTCATCTCACACATCCTAATATACTTTTTTATTTATTATTATTGAACATCTCCTATTTTCATATAAATAAAACCCAAAAAAAGAAAAAGAGGGTTCGCTCATAAATTCCAAGTAGGGATTCTCACACTTTTTCCACACTTTCCTCACAACTAAAACACTTTTCCTACACACACACACTTACAAATAAGAGATCCCTCATTTGGATTTATGGTATAAACCCCACCCCTCATTTTTTATGCAAACTACGTGGATTTTGATGCCTTTATAGGCTACGTAGGCGTCTCGGGATAAAACCCGAGACTCGAGACCTTTTTTTCTCACTTTTTCTCTCATTTTCTATCTTCTCTAAATCCCATCTTCCATATGCGTTATTGTTCCATTATAACGATCAACGTAGGGGTAACCTCTTAAATCTTACTTTTCTAATATTATTCTTATATCTTCCTACGGATGACTCGCTTTATGTTTTCCATGATACAAGTCGAGGATTCTTACCTCCATTCAAAATTTATACACATGCACACATATCAAGGGGGAAACAAAAGGAAAATAGAAAATATTCATGAGAGATCGAAAGGGCGAAATGGGTGCTTAACACCTTCCCATTTCGTAACTAAGCCTCCGAACCCTTCTCGAATCGTCTTGGTTTCGCACGCACCAGTATGTGTTTGGATGCCATCCTTCGGGGTGGCTTCCCTTTTTTTCTTTTGTCTATTTTGAGTAAAATAGACTGGAGACTCTGAATCTCTCTACATTTTTACACCACATCTCAAACGACACCGACCGAAGCGCTCCGGAGAGGGACGCGCGGAACCCGAAGGATCCTTTCCTTCGCGCGCTCGCCCACACGGCAAGGATCGGAGATGGACACACTATTATTAAAGGTTGGAGATTAAGGTAGGTAATGTAATGAAATAAAGTGCTAAAATAGGAATCAAGCAACTTATTCTAAAATAAGAGAATTTAGAGACAAGGATCGAGAATAGGACCTCTTTATGAAGACTTGAAGTGGATCTTGAGTGTAGATTTACTCATATTGCAATGAGGTGATGGGGGTAATTTTACTATATTAAGTATGAAAAGGATGGGAGGAATGTGGAAAATGGAACTTTTAGGCAGGAAATAACTCTGAATTCGAGAGAATGTATTCTGAATTGTTGAGAGGTATATTTAACGGTGATTTTTAAAGTGATGTCATGGACACTATTTATAGGTCCAAAGGGTCATCAATCGACAAGCTCATGGGCCTGCCTATTGGCATAGAACTCCAGACACACTACAAATAGGCAGGGTCGTAGGGGTGCCATTCGACATTCTGAGACAAATGTTTCAAAAAAATGGTCATAAAATGCAATCCATAATCCAGAATCATGCACGAGGAGGACCGTTGGAAAGGGTATTCATAAACCTTTAAGAATATATTGATCCACTCCCAGTTTAGGGAGTTGATCGAAGTCAAACGTGGCGAAAGCCTTGAATTGGTCACTAGACAGGAAATTTTTGGAGGAAAACGAATCATTCATCCGAACCATAAGGCCAATTCACGCACAGGGTAGACCATTGGAAAGGGTATTCAATGATATTCAAGATTTCATTAAGCTTCATTCAGTTCAAAGAGTTGACCAAGGTTAATTGTGGCTCGAAAATGCCCGGTAATCCTTCAAAGCAAAATTGGTCGTTCATCCATACTGTAAGGTTGATTCGTGTATGGGGTAGACCATTATAAAGGAGATTCAAATCCCTTTGAATATTCATTGAGCTTTGCTCAATCTAGATAATGGGGCCCAGGAGCGTCTAGTGGCCTCCAAATTAATTTTTGGGGTAAAATGAATCGTTGGTTCATACTGCAAGGTTGATTCGTGTACGGAGTGGACCATTAGAGAGGGGACTTAGATCCCTTAGAATGTTCTTTGAGCTTTCGCTCAGGCAAGAACTGGAGTCAAATGGGGCGTCCTGAAGCACCTAGTGACCTTCGAAGTAAAACAGACCATTTGTCCAAACTTAATACTGATTCGTGCACAGGACAAATCATTTGAAATGGGATTCATGTACCTTTAAAAATTTATTAAGATTTCTCTCAGGCGAGATAGTTGACTCCAGAGTCAAAGGGGGGTAACGAGTGCCCGATGGCTTCTAAATTAGTACTCGGAGTATGACCTAGGATTTGCGGTGAACGAGTGAGTTTTAGGGACTTAAGGAAGTGCTTATGGGGGCTTACATTGAGTTGTCTACAAATTCCTTGGATCGCTTTGGATGAATCTACTCTGACCTCATTCTTGACTCTATCGTTATATTTCTTGTTCCCCTTTTTAGGGGTGTTCTCTTTATCGTTTCCTTTATTCACCTTTGTGCGACCAGTTTGTAATTGGCTTGTGTCGACCACATCTTTCACCTTGGCGTACTTTTCAATACGTGACATGAGGTCTCCAATGGTGTCTACTTCCTTCTTAGTGAGGGACTAGTGTAGCATAGAGGTAGGGGCAATCCGATCTTAAATGATGCTTTGGTACTTGCTCCAAGAAATCTTCCACTTCATTGAAGGTTTCCCACTAGTGCTTGGCATACTCCCATAAAGTTTCATATGGCTTTTTCCTCATGGTGAGTAAAACATCCATCTGCTTCTGATGCAAGCTGCTGGTTATAAAGCGAGCTTTGAAAACCTCTACGAGGGATTTGAAGATCTCAACCGGTGGATTGGACAACCTCTCAAACCACTTTCGGGTGACATCTTCTGGGATAGATGGGAATATGAGGCACATAAGAGCATCGTTATGATTTCAAAATGTGATCATTTTCCTATATTGGCAAACATGATCTATAGGGTCCGTCTTTCCATCGTATCTTTTTAACTTTGATACTGTGAATTTCTTCTGGTGTTCCTCATCCTTAATTGGCCTTGATAAAGAGGACTTCATCTACGTAATGAGGGCCCTTATTGATATCTCTTTTGTGGATCGAGCTTCACGGTTTGCTGGGTGTTTGTCCATCTTTTTTTGGATTAAACTCTTTTTATCATGCTTGTAGCGCTCTTCATCCCATTTTCGTTCAACCAAGTGACTTCTACTCTTTTAACAGTTTTGGTCTAGTCCAGTACTCCTTTATCGGCTATGAGTTTTGCTCGCTTGAGAGCTAGGAGTCCAACCACGATATTTTTGGTTCTCCTAATGGAGTTCTTTCTTTACCTTCTCCAATCATCTCTAGAGGTGTGCATTCTCCTCCATTTGGAGGAAAGTTTCTTCCTCTTGTTGGTGGGGTCATACTTCATAATCATCAACTAGTCGTGACATCTTTGTTAATCTAGGTTGCTCATTGCTTTGCTCGGCGAGCTACTATTCAGGATGAAATCTAAGAATCGTGTCTCGATGAACCTCATAGTTGATTATGAATGGATCTAGATCGGCTCATACATCGCTAGTGAGGGGTGCACTGTTTGGTTTATGAGACATTGTGTTCATGCTTTTTGTCTAGGCTTCTTTTCTAGAAGAGAAAATCGATTCCCACAGACGGCACCAATTGTGAGTACAAGAAATCACAATTAAATAATTATAGAAAGCAGGGATATTAAAATATTAAAGAAAATTGATCACAATACACAATATTTGTGTGGTTTGGCAACTACCTACATCTACGGAGGGAGTTCTCAACTTTTATTAATTTATCAGAAGTTTAAAATTATATGCCCATTGGGCCCCGAGGTGAAGGTTGCATTAATAACCTTGAAAAAGTAGTTGAGTTATACAATAAACTCTTTTAGTTTCTTATTGATCTCCTGGTGATCCTTGTTTATCTCGTCCAAGAATATAGGTAACCAATTGAGTTCGTAATTATCCGCATGATAACCCTTTGTAATTATCCATGCGGTACTAAATTTGACTGGGGCAGAGTGTTGGGCCTGCTCGGGCTGCCAGAAGTTGGGCCTCTATGATTTGTTCCTAACAAAAACTCTTTATTTTTTTGTTTTTTTTGTTTTTTTGTTGTGTTTTAATTAGTATAGGGATGAGGTTATTAATTCAAAAACTTAAAACATCTTAATTTTTTTTATTGTGTTTTACTGAGGGGTGAGGTTCATTTTTTACATCATAATTTTTTTGAATGTATTTCATTTGTATTTATTTTATTTTTAGGATTAAAAAAAAAGTTTAACCATAATTTTAAATATTTTGGCTATAATTTTCATGGTTTTTAGAGTTTTTTTTAATATCGCTCATTTTTATTATAATTTTTTCAATATATTTTGAACTTTTTTTCTATTATTTTCGGATTTAAAAAATTATTATCATATTTTTAAAGTGTTTTTTGAAATTGATATTTATTTTCATAATTTTCAAAATTTTATAATATTTTCCTAATTACCAATTTTTTTTAATTGTTTCTGTATAATATTAGATTTTTTATTATTTTTTCTAAATGATTTATCCTACATTTTTCATTTTTAAAATTTTTTTATATTGATTTGGACAAAATACCCTCTTGTGCATGGCACATGACCCATTTTCCATTCAAAAAATTAACGGTGTTAACGGTATGAAGTTACTTGTAGTTGTTTGGAAAGTTCAAGGGGGTAAATACTGAAAATGAAAGTTCGGATGATAAAGTAAAAATGGGATAAAATTTCGAAGGGAAATTATAATTAACCCTAAAAATTGCAATAGCTTATTCTCACTGTAACAATAGTTTCCTCATTTCTAACGGTTTACATCATTAGTAATAGGTCGACAGTTAAAAATGTTGTAACAACTAAAATCAATAGTAGTATGTTTTCACTTTAGAAAAATATTTTTACTTATTCTTATCCCCAAATGATACAAACAATATGTGTAATATCAATATTCACCTAAATAGACAACTTTAGACAAGGTAGAAAAAAGTAAAAAACTACTCACTTCGCCCCAAATAAATTGTCGTCATTTGAAAGTCAAATATTTTAAGAAAAAATTTACTTTCCAAATTATCCTTCTAAACTCAATGAAAACATTTGAATTCAAGGCGTGCACTTATATCATTGTTCTCTCATGAGATTTAACTCTACAAGCTCACCAATTTTTATATACTTTTTTTAAAAACACGACTATCAATTGGGATAGACTAAAAAAGAAAGCACATGTAAGGACACAAATTTTCAATTGAGTCCTTTTTAGTTTTGGCTCAATTCCGAACAAAAACGTTTGAGTCATAGGATAGAGTTATTGACCATCCTTCAAGCCTATGACATACTAAAGATGAAGACGTAGCAGCCAAGAGTATAAAGTTTCATCAAACGTCGTGTATATTATGCCTCGTTTCTACTTCATCAACATCGTTCCATTGCTCCTAAGGTATGAATGCATTTTAATATATATATATATATATATATATAGGAGCTTGGAACAATATTTATATGAGTGTAATTTAAGTTTAAACTGTTGATTATTTTCAGAACGTTTCATTGAAACTTTAAAATAAAGTTTCGGGGCTAAAATCAAATTTTTATACTTTTTGGAAGTTTGTTCGATATTGTCGTTCGAACGAGAAAATCGTTCGAACGAGGTTTTCTAAGGACCTGCCTCTGGAACTTCATTAGACGTATCGTTCGAACAAAAATCTCATTCGAACGAGATTTGGCGGGAACATTTTAATTGGCAGTTTTGAGCAGTTTTTCCATGTTTCCCACTTCTTTACCCCCATTAACTTTTGACAGAACTTAACTAGTGCGGGAACCAACATTTTTTGTTTAACTTTTTCACATCTTTCCATCTCGAAGAGAAAGTTTTAGATCAAAATTCCAAAAGGAAAAATTTCATGTTTGAGCATTCATTTTTCTAAGAAAAATCCTTATGTTTTACACCCATAGTTTGTATATCCAAGTTCCTCTATATATATACTTTGCTTGGAGTTTGGCACCGATTTTATCTCTACCATTTGAAGAGAAGTTTGGGCTTGCTTCTAAATCCCACAAAGAAGAAGATTGTTTGCGTTGTCATACCCACTTGGAGAAAGGCTCCTAGTTCGGGTGACGGTGACCGAAAAAGTTCGATCAGTGGATTCCGAGACCGCGGTGGAGCTCCGTGATTATTCGCTAGGCGGAGGTGTGTATAAGAAGGAGCGTCGGGGCTTGGACGGAGACAATTCGAGTGTTGTAAGTCTTTTGTGTCTTGTACTTTTAAAACCATACTTAGTGAACTTGTGGCTAGGGCCGTCCGAGATTTTTTCTCGTTGTGGGTTTTTCCTCGTACATGGCGGCGTAGTGGTTCTTTGTTTATTTTATCTTTTACAAATTCACCTAGAACGCATGCTTAGGTAAAAAGATAAAATTGGTTTATATCACTACTTAATTAATCTGGTGCTAACTTATTTTGGGTAAAAGTTAATTTAATTCTAGTCATTAATTTTATTGAATAAAATTTGATTGGCCTAATATTGCAAATTGGATTAATTTTCTTAAGCAAATTTCTAGGACTTAAATTAAGTTGGTTTAAGTGAAATTAAAATCTGTATGGATTTAATCTTATTTCACTTGGTTTAATTTTAATTTGAAAAGAAAGTAAAATTAGTTAATTTGTTTAAATTGAACTATCTCCGCTTTCGCATTTTTTAAAAGGAAATTGAAATTACTTTTTATAGTAAAAATTTTAAAATTGGGGGCCTCGCTCACCAACAAGTGGTATCAAAGCATTGAGTTAGAAAGACTATCCTTTTTAAATTGGTATCAGAGCCAGAGCGCTAATTTATCACGTCAAAGATCCATTTTTTCGTCTTTTATAATTTTTGTCCTCCTTGTATCTTTAGGTGGTTCATTTTTTTTACTCACTCTTAATTTTTTGTATCTCTCGATGGGACGCCTTAATGATAATTTGTACATTTCTAATCATAATGAAGTTTTTGCTATTCAAGAGGAATTTAATGGGCTTAATAAGTGTAATGAAAAATTAAGGGAATTAAATTTGAGATTTGCAAAAAGAATTAAATTTCTTGGAAATGAAAATTCTTGTTTTAAAGCTAAAGTTGAATTTTTGCAAACCTTGCTATCTCAAAAAGATATTTTTCATGAAAAACTCATGGACATAAATTACAACTTTAATATTTAGAAAAGTCCATGAAAGAGAGTGATTATCGAGAAACGACTCTTAGGGATAAGTTTGCTCACATTGAGGGGGATCCTGATAACCTTCTAGGTGTTATAGAAAATTTAAAGAAGGAGTCCCGTAAAATTGAGGAGTCTAATTTATTACTTGAGTCCAATATTTTTACAATGAAAAATAACTTACAAGACTCAAGTAGTAGTTATAATGGTTCTATCTCATCTAGTTCAAATACTTCTGTTGCTAAAGCTAAAATCATTGTTTGTTTTAGAGGGTTAACTTTATCCAAGGACTTTAGAAAATGTCACAACTTAGGTAACATTCATCGTGTTTACACATGCTTGCATTGTGGTAGGAAAGGTCACCTTAGGTCATTTTATTTTGATCTTAAAAGAAGTCCAAAGAAGTCTATGTCTAGCATTTCATTAGTTCCCAAATCCCATCATTTTAAATATACATCTATATCGGCGAGGAAATCATTTTTAGACGTGCTAGATATTAGATTTGTTGATTCTCATTTTCTTTCACATGAAACATCCCTTGCTAAATTTAAAGGTTGAATGTGTTAGTTTTATTTGCATACTCTAGCTTTTTGTGCTTCATATTATATATCATTGCTAGGTGTATGCATGTTTAATCATTTTCTAGTTCATGCTCCATGCTTAATCACATGCTAGAATAATGATTTTTGTTTATCTTTTGTATTATACTTCTTTCATTTTAGTTTGCATTAAATGAAAAATACAAAAAGATTTTTGTTTATCCTTTGGGTTTTAATCTCTTGGTAATTTAAGCTTAATGAAAAATAAAAATGATTTTTTTGTTTATCTTTTGAGTATATATTTTTACTTTTGGTTAAGATTTCAAAAACTCAAAAAGATTTTTTTTTTGTGTATTTTAGTTTGACACACTTTATGTAGCATATACTTGTGTTTGAATCCCATCTTTTACCCTCCCACGTGGTTAGAACTTTTGGTTAAGATTATCAATCCTTAAAATGTTCTTTACCATGCTTATATGGAGTAGTTGGATTTTGTGTTGATTAAATGAATTCTATTTTTATATGCCTTTATTCCGACATGCACGAGCTCATTTGAAATTTTAACTTCATATGTATATTTGAGATTTGTGAGGTGTTCTCCTATCAATCTTGTCCTCTACATATTTGTGACTTAGGAGGACTACTGCATGTCAAAATCTGTTGCACGTAAGATTTACCTGAAATAAAAATATTATATATAAATGTGCACGGGGAAGGGCTCCGAAAGGATTTATTATCCTTTGCCAATAGTAATCCACCGTTTAGAATGGACCTAAAAGAAATATGTGGTCCAGAGGCCTAAAAATAGAATTATGGCATTAAAAAGAAAAATAATTTCCAAGGCCTACTTTTGTTTGATATATATATATATATATATATATATATATATATATATATATATATATATATATATATATATATATATATATATATATATATATATATATATATATGAGGGAGATTGGATGGTATATCAATGATTTGAACAATGTCCGTTTATCTTAGTTGAGCTTTCATTGGCATGACTAGAATCATCAAAATTCTAGGCTTGTATGCATTGTGTATGTTTGTTCATTGAGTTCAATTTATATTATCACATAAGGTTATGTTTAAGTGTGATGAAGTTGGCAATCAATTGATAACTCCGTGAACATGTTTTAAGTGTTTGGGTCTAAATTTAATTATTACTAGTTCACACCCCAACACTACCATTTCCATATGACACATTTTTTCCATACGAATGTGAAAAGCTTATCTTTATGTGTGTCATTTTGGTGTTTATATCTATATATGTGTAATCGTGTCTATTTATTATATATTATGTATACATATATTTGATATTGTTTTATTGGTCTTTGCCTTGCTATCTAGTCCATTTATGCCTCAATTCATAATTGGTACCTTGTTTGTTGCGTAGTTTGTTTGATATCACATGCTTAGAATCTTATTTTTCTATTTGGTATCATTTGTTTTCGCATCATCATTGGTATTCATTTGTATGGATTAGTTATGTTATTGTTTCCCATATACTTTCATGTTCTTATCACTTTATGCATCATGTTTAAATTAGTTTTATCCTTTGTTTGTTCCTGAACAAAAAGGGGGAGAATGATAGGGGATAAATGGTATCTATTTCTATTATAATCATATCTTAGTTTGAGGGAGATTTATCTTAGGGGGAGACGTCTTTCTAAGTAAGTCATATGTTTGATAAAGGGGAGAATTAATCTAGGGGATGTATTTATTTTATATGCATTTAATATTCTTGATATTCTCTATGCGTTTGATAGTTTGCTTAAGTGTGCAGGAATTCTTCTAAATGACAACTTTCATCCTCGGCAAAGATATTGATCCTTGGGTTGTTTGAGTCAAGCATTGTATTTTTATTTTGGGTGGGATATTTTTTATGTCTAGTAGAGCTTGACGGCCCTTCAGAATTTTTGTTGGTTTTTGTCCCGGAATAGCCAAAGGGAGAGATTTGTAAGGACACAAATTTTTAATTGAGTCCTTTGTAGTTTTGGCTCAATTCCGGAAAAAAACGTTTGAGTCATAGGATAGAGTTATTTACCATTCTTCAAGCCTATGACATACTAAAGTTGAAGACGTAGCGGCCAAGAGTATAAAGCTTTATCAAACACCGTGTGTATTGTGCCTCGTTTCTACGTCATCAACATGGTTCCATTGCTCCTAAGGTATGAATGCATTTTAATATATATATAGGAGCTTGGAATAATATTTATATGGGTGTAATTTATGTTTAAACTGTTGTTTATTTTCAAAAAGTTTTATTAAAACTTTAAACTAAAGTTTTTGGGCTAAAATCAAATTTTTATACTTTCTAAAAGTTCGTTCGATATTGTCATTTGGGTGAGTTTGTCGTTCGAACAAGAATGTCGTTTGAATGAGGTTTGCCAACGACCTGCCTCTGGAACTTCGTTAGAAGTATCGTTTGAATGATACTTCATTCGAACGAAAATCTCGTCCGAACGAGATTTGACGGGAACATTTTAATTGGCAGTTTTGAGCAGTTTTTCCATGTTTTCCACTTCTTTACCCCACTAACTTTTGACAGAACTTAACTAGTGCGGGAACCAACATTTTTTGTTCAACTTTTTCACATCTTTCCATCTCCAAGAGAGAGTTTGAGACCAAAATTCAAAAAGGAAAAAGTTCATGTTTGAGTGTTCATTTTTCAAAGAAAAATCCTTAAAACACTTATGTTTTACACCCATAGTTTGTATATCCAAGTTTCTCTCTCTATATACTTTGCTTGGTGTTTGGCACCGGTTTTATCTCTACCATTTGAAGAGAAGTTTGGGTTTGCTTCTAAATCCCACAAAAAAGAAGATTGTTTGTGTTGTCATACCCACTTGGTGAAAGGCTCCTAGTTCGGGTGATGATGACCGAAAAAATCCGATCGGTGGATTCCGAGACCGCGGTGGAGCTCCGTGGTTATTCGCTAGGTGGAGGTGTGTACAAGAAGGAGCGTTGGGGCTTGGACGGAGTGAAGTCGAGTGTTGTAAGTCTTTCGTGTCTTGTACTTGTAAAACCATACTTAGTGAATTTGTGGCTAGGCCGTCCGAGGGTTTTTTTCGTTGTGGATTTTTTCTCGTACATCGCGGCGTAGTGGTTCTTTGTTTATTTTATCTTTTGTAAATTCACCTAAAACACATGCTTAGGTAAAAAGATAAAATTGGTTTATGTCACTACTTAATTAATTTGGTGCTAACTTATTTTGGGTAAAAGTTAATTTAATTCTAGTCATTAATTTTATTGAATAAAATTTGGTTTGGCCTAATATTGCAAATTGGATTAGTTTTGTTAGGCAAATTTCTAGGACTTGAATTAAGTTGGTTTAAGTGAAATTAAAATTTGTGTGGATTTAATCTTATTTCACTTGGTTTAATTTTAATTTGAAAAGAAAGTAAAATTAGTTTATTTATTTAAACTGAACCATCTCCGCTTCCGCATTTTTTAAAAGGAAATTAAAATTACTTTTTGTAGTAAAGATTTTAAAATTGGGGGCCTCGCGCACCAACAAGTGGTATCAACGCATTGAGTTAGAAAGACTATCCTTTTCAGCACGATTATTAGTTCGTGACTGAGGGAGTATATAAAAATATGAGGGAAAAATATTCAAAAGTATTCAAAGTACATATATTTATTTTTTGAAAAAGAATAGCATCTATTAATAGATAAGCCCAATTCCTGAACAGCCCAACTTAAAAAAAATAGGTATTGTACTCACTGTGTAAGCCTGAAAAATTGGGTTGGGCATAAAAAAAATTGGGCTTAGTAAAAACAAATGGGACAGAAAAGAAAGTGGCTGAACTTGGATTGTATATTTCTTAGCCCACACTAGCCCTGCCCAATAGAATATGATATATAACCCCAGTTCTTTCATCAATATATTGTTTTAAACTATACATCCTTGCGTGATTTTATCTACAAGAAGTTACTTTTAACGCTACTACTAAGAAAACACAATGCTACTAAAACATGAAAAAAGTTTAACTCAATTGTTAAAATTTGTTTGTCTCTTAGAAAACTCATTTAGGCCTAGTTTGGTTGAACTTGGTCTGGGCTCAGCCAATTGATGAGATGACAAATTGAACATAACTCCATCGCTGGGCTGATCAATTTAGGAAATACAACCCACATGAGAAGATGAAATGATTTATATACAATATAATAAAATAGAGTATTTTTAGTTTCTCTCAATGTGCCATGTATCAATATTTCAATCACTCACTTTTATTATTCTCATAAATCTCTCTCCCTTTATTTATATATCTCTTTTTCTCTTCCTTCATTTCTCTCTCTATATCTTAATTTACCTTTTATTCATCTCTCTTTTTATGTCCAACAATTATTTTCTTTCATTATATTTTGATTTTAAAAAATATATATATTCTTCCATTGCTTTTTATTTGTACTGAAATTTTAAATAAATTTTTTTATTCTTATTTTTCCGTTCCATTCATTTAAATTGTCCGCACATCTTAATTAATAGCTAACATCTTAATTAATTGGGTATTTTGAATTAGTTCCCAGTTGGGGTAATCCTCTCATTATACTTCAACTCCAAATGAGTGTAAAATTGTTTTTTACAAGATTTGAATCATGCATGTTTATATACAAGTGGGCTACGTATGTTTGGACTACTTCAATAAGATTGTCTATGCGCAAATGAGTAATAAGTCTAAAACAAGACCTTAACTTATCTTCCAAATATATTGCCCTCTTAACCTTGAATATTACTTAAAATCTTTAAATATAATAAGCTAATCTTGATAAAATAAGTGTCATGGAATAAAAGCCCCT
The DNA here is from genome assembly GCA_949130495.1 of Sambucus nigra. Classification (NCBI taxonomy): domain Eukaryota; kingdom Viridiplantae; phylum Streptophyta; class Magnoliopsida; order Dipsacales; family Adoxaceae; genus Sambucus; species Sambucus nigra. The sequence continues at coordinate 472,912,519 of OX422219.1, read as the reverse complement.
GATTTCTCTTTAAAATATTTTTTAGTTCAACTTAATTTGAAAGATAAACATTAATCCTTATTATAACATTACCAATATGAATAGATGACATGACAAATGATATGCGCCAACAATGATGTAGCAGTGCCACGTAAGCATATGTCGAAAAACTCAATTGAAAATATTGACGTGACATTGTAATATCATTACCGACTGGTATTGCCGTTGTTGTTTATAATAATAGTTTCGAAGCTAAAATGGACAAAATATTGAATTGAATCAACTAAGGATTAATTATCCCATAATATAAACAAATAGCTCATTTCATTTTGGCCCATGACATGCATATTTTTTCCTTTCATCTTTACAATTTTGGTCCAGTATATAATTAGTTAAAAGCAAGTAGTAGAATGTTGACTTAATAAATAAACCATTTTATCATGTGAGGAGCTTGTGATTTGTGAGAGAACATATAAAATCTGATTTTATGCTATTAAGATTGGTCAAGAATGTCGGTGTAAATCCATAAGCCTAGCTGTTTAATCTTGTAAGATATACCCATTTGATTCAACCATTGTAACTAACATTCCCAAAAAAATTTGATATGATAAAAGATATAGTTCTTGATACTCATCTCTTGATCCCTTGTATCACCTTTATACTAAACTATATTATATACATAAGCACGCTTGTATAAGATTTGGTGCTATTCCATTTGCAGGCGTTATTTACATTTTCGTTAGAGATTCTAGACCACAAAAGGCCAACTGTATACAAAGTCTGCATGTGCTTTAATTAGTAAAGCCTCTCAAGGGGCACATTTTGATTTGGCTGAGAGATAATGTGATTGCTAAGGAATTATCTCCATATCTTCAATGCCTCATAAGAGAGAAAAAGAAATCATATATATACTTTATATCGTCTCATTTTAATTATTGGTAAACAATCTATTACACATCAAGGGCTCGTTTGGTTCGAGGTTTGGCAAGGGAATGGGAATTCATAATTCCAGGAATTCTAAGTTCCTGGAATCTTCAATTCCTTTCCATTGTTTGGTTCAAGCAGGAATTCCTTTTTCCCGCCATCTAAAATCACTTCTATGTAAACTGTTAAAAAGATATTAAATATATACTATTTTTTGAAAAAGTTTAAAAAAACGTGTTTTGTTACACTTTTATTTAAATATAAACTGTTTTTAGTAATTTTTTTTAATTCTTTACAAAAAAATAAAGTTGTAAAAAAACAGTTTTTAAATAAAAACAAAAAAAAGTTTTTGAATAACTTTTTTTATTAATCTTTCCTGAAAAATAAGGTTGTAAAAAATGGGTTTTTTTTTCCGTTTTTTTCCTTAAGCAAAAAAACAATTTTTTTTGTTGTAAAAATACAGTTTTTTGAATGTTTTTATATCTCTAATAAATAAAAAACAGTTTTTTTAATGTTTTTATTAGAAATATAAAACATTCAAAAAACTATTTTTGTACAACAAAAAAAAAATGCAAAAATAAAACTATTTATATATAAAAACTGTTTAACAAAACACATTTTTTAATGTTTTAAACAAATAGCACATATTTAAAACATTAAAAAATGTGTTTATTAAACATTAAAAAATGTGTCTATATAAATAAAAATGTGTTTATATATTAACATATTAAACAGTTTTATTTTGCATTTTTTGTTGTTGTACAAAAACAGTTTTTTGAATGGCGAAAAACATTTAAAAACTGTTTTTTTATATATTAGAAATATATATTAACATTTTATTTAAAAAAAAATCAGTTTAAAGAAACATTTAAAATATATTTTTATAGTTTTAATCTATAAAACACTGTTAATATATTAAAAAAATGTTTATATATGAAAAACAGTTTTAAAAAACACGTTTTTTAACTTTTTAAAAAAATAGTACATATTTAAAACATTTTTAATAGTTTATATAAAAAATTATTTTTTAACTTTTTTATTTAAAAAAAAAAGAGTTTTAAAAACATTTAAACATTTTTGTAATATTTTTATATATAAAAACTGTTATTAAAGAAAAAATGTTATAGTATAAAAATGTCGTTCTTTTTTTATATATAAATGGTGTAAACTATTTTATTCCCTATTAAATGAAGCGAGAGAACGTCACTTGAATATGAGATAATGAATCATTAAATGAAGTGAGAGAACACTTCTTAAAAAACCATGTGATTGGATGACATCAAAACTTGATGTCGTTGAACACATCAAAAAAAAATTCGAGAAAGAGAGAGTGTGTATGTGCATGTGTGTATGTGTATGTGTGTGAGAGAGAGTATTTATGTGTGTGAGAGAGATAGAGAGAACATGTGTGTGAGTGGGAGAGAAAGAGAGTGTGTATATGTATGTGTGTGCGAGAGAGAGTGTGTGTGTGTGTGTGTGTGTGAGAGAGAGAGAGAGAGAGAGAGAGAGAGAGAGAGTGAGTGTGTGTGTGTATGAGAGAGAGAAAGTGTACTTATGAGTTTATGTGAAATAGTATTTTTGTCACACCTCAAAAGTAAGGTAATATGTCCGGGAATATAGGATTACCCCCATTTTAGAGGGGAAAGGAGAATCCAATTTCGTGGGAATTCTAAATTACAGGAATTCTAAGTTCCCCCTTAAATCTCCAACCAAACATTGTAATTCTAAATGAGGGGAATTCTAAATTCCAGGAATCCTAAATTCCCTTTCCAAATCTCGAACCAAACGAGCCCCAAAAGTGTAGGCAAATGAATTGGTGGTGATAAGAATATAAACCAGATGATAATATGCTTTTCTTAAGAGGGCCATGATATTTCCACTTGGGCTTGATGTATGGTCGTTTTTGGGGATATTCTAACGAGAGGAGAATGACATATAGGTGATGAGAATCGATTCTCATTTGAAAGTATGAGTCCTTGGAAAAATTCTTTCTATTGAATGTGATAGATACCACTAAGTAAGGGTCCAAACAATTGGCCTTTTTAATTTATTCTCTTCAAATTTTAATGGCCTGCCCACACAAAGTAGATACCACTGTGTTGGTGCCATTGTACCAGGAAAAATTCTAAAGAGTTTTATACCTGGAACTTATTTGAAGTTCATACCAGAGAGTTAGAAAGAAAGAATGAGACATTAAAAGTGTCAATCACATGCCTATGTGATACCATACTTCAAATGTGGCAAAAAATTTACAAACTGATATGATATGGGCACGGGGGTATTTTTCTTAAAAAGAGTGATGCTTACTTGAAAAATTTACGAATATTTTGATGAACTGACCTAGCAATGAGAGACATGACAATGGAAGCAATCGAAAAGATATAAATGAAACTAAAGATTCAACCTCATTAACTATGTGGCACATTGTTATATTTCAATGAAAAAAAAATTGAGGAAAGATTCTCAATTTTTCTGATATACAAAAACGATAGTACATTTTAATTTCATAAAATTAATTAATATTTTTCAAATAAATAGTCATCATGACACATCCTTGTTACCCCTAAACTCCCCCCCCCCCCCCCCCCCCACCCACCCACACACACAAATTGTTAAACATATTTGTTCTTGAACTCATTTGTGTTTTGGAATTAATTTTTTTTTGTTTGTTTTGTTTTTTCGGTTATACAACTTAAATTTGGATACATTCATCAATGTTCACACTTCAAACCTTGTTGAGACTCCCGCATCAGGAAATTAAAGTCTTCCACCCATTATCAATTGTTTGTGGGTTGGATTTCGCAATATTCAACATGGTATCAAAACAGGATATGAATGATCCAGTGGCCCAATTACTTCGCATCACCCAATATAATTATGTCCCCATATTTGGTTCATGTAACTCCACACGTGAAGAGGTGTGTTGAGACTACAAGTCCCACATCGGGAAATTAAAGTCCTACACCACAATATATAAAATTCTGTCAATAAGTTTTATGTTTGATGCTCCAATAATTAACAAACTCATATTTACATTTTGGCGGTTGTAGAAAGATGGCTGCAACATGAGGTGGTGCAACTGATTGTATGATTGAAATATTACAGATTGAGATATAATTTATCAAGGTTCTAAAAAACGCGAGGCGTGATCGAGGCGTGGAAGCCAAGCCTTAGAAGCCTAGGCGGGCCTTGGCGTAAAAAGGCGTCAAAAGGCGTTTATGTCTTTTTAATATATTTTAATATTTTTTAACCATAACAAGGCTATTAAAATACTAAAATTGTACATATCATAAAAATATGTCTGAATATTTGCAAATAAAAATACTATTTGATTATTTTGGATGGGATAATGGTTCGGTTTGTAAAAAAATCTTTAAAAGGCGATATCGTTTCACTAAAGCATTGTTGTTTTTAGAGAAAAAGTATGCCTTAAGGGTTTTACCAAGCATAAGGCGTCAAAATCTTAAGGCGGGGCGTTTCTCCCAAGCCTCAAGCCTAGGCGGGTTTTTTAGAACAGTGTAATTTATTGACTATGGCTTTGCAAATTTTATTTTGTTGTCCCCCGGTTTGAGTTCTCGGGGTCAAAATTATTGTCATTGGATCTCCCATGTAATAGGGTAAAGATCATTAATTCATTTAAAAACAAACTGTACTGAACATTGAAGAGAAAATAAAAATAAGAATCTAAATTACAACAAACAAATAAAGCGTGATAAAAAAAATAAAAAATAAAAGTATTCTACAAAGAAAGTCAGTTATCCGACAACCCTATGAAATAATATAAGGGGACTTCAAACCAAATTCTCTGTCCAATGAATCCATGATTAAGGATGGCAATTTTCCCCGAAAACCCGATAATCCGCGGATACCCGAAAAAAATTCCCCGAAAATTCGGGGATCGGGGCGGGTTCGGGTATTAAAAAAAATTCCCGAAAAATTTCGGGTCGGTTTCGGGTATACCCTCGGGTCTCCACGGGGATACCCGATTTTTTAATATATATTAAAAAATATATATATATATATATACACATATATATTAAAAACCCTAACCTCTCTTTTATTTTTTACTCACTCAGCCGCCTCCCTCCCTCTCTATACTCTTCCCTTCTCTTCTATCATACTCTCCCTCTCTTCTTTGTACCTCGCGCAGCAGACCCATCCATTCCATTTCTCTGTACCTCGCGCAGACGCATATATTACTCACGCAGGCGGCAGGCGACAGGCGCGCTTGGTGGAAATCATCTTTGATTTGATTTTTTGTAGATCTGAGCTACTGAGGTTCCGGTTTGGTTCTCGTCCAGCCTGGTTCGGAGCTACCGAGGTTCCGATTTGGCTCGTTTTTTTTTTCGGTTCAGCTCCGGCCTTCTGGTACGTTTTCCGGCATATATATATATTTTTCTTTTTTTTTCTTTCTTTTTCTCGGCAACTGTTTTGTTTCTTTATATATATATATATATATATATATTTATTTAGAGACATTTATATATAAATATATATATATACTGATATATATACTGATATATATATATATCGTTTAGATCCAATTTTTCATATTTGCGTTTTTTTTGTTGGTTCAAATCTGTGGGTATTGCCTAATCCGTGTGGGTGCGTTTGATGTTTATTTTACTTAGGTGCTTAAAGAGGAGTTGTAAAATTTAAAAAAAAAATGTAAAAAAAAAAAAGAAATCAAAACGGGTTACCCGCGGGGAACCCGATACCCGTTTGAAACGGGGATGGGGATCCCCGAACCCGTTATAACGGGGAACGGGGCGGGGATGGGGAATGATTTTTCTAACGGGGACGGGGACGAAGAGTTAAAACCCGACCCCGAACCGACCCGTTGCCATCCCTATCCATGATATACTAATAGTAGGAAAGAAACGACCGCCACTTTAATAATAGAAGGTAATGCGTGTACTTAGAACCCTAACTACCGCTGTATCAAACTTTATTTGGGAGAAAGAATCTATATAATTCCATGTAACCAATGGTAAACCTATAGGCATCTCTCTTCCATGTGGGTTGTTGCAGCCAAAGAGTGTTTCATTTGTTGTGCTACTTAAAAGTGTGCTTTGAAATGACTTCAATGGTGTGTTGCTTAATAGGAAAATGCTAATTTATTTACCAATGAACAAAGGAGGAAAAATGCTAATTCTGATGCTTTTTTAATGATTCATGCATGGAATTTCTTAAAGTTCTCGCATCATATGTATATCTAATTTGATGGCTTTCATCAATGTATCATCATTTTTTAATGGGTGCTTGTACATTTGACTTCTTATCACACGTACAAGTCTTCAAAGTACATTAAAAGAAAATGTGAAAGCTTTACTATATATAAGAAATGGACCCAAAAGTTTTTTTGTGTAATAAATACAAGTCCATTTTTTTTCTATTTAAGAAAATTCTTTTTTATATATAGTATATTCACACACACAGACAATGTGTGTGGACATAAATACATACAGAAAAAAAATTAATGATGGCTTAAAGCATCACCAATATTAATGTGAATTAGAAGAATATAAAGTGAAACACATGATTCACAAACAATGGGATAAAAACACTTCTTAAAGCAAATGTTAACCGTGACCGCGAATATGATGTGACACATTTTTTCTAAACATTGTGAGAATGAAAAATTAGATTTAGATGGTCTCTTAGACATTATGAATAGAAACAATTGTTTCTCCATCTTATCATTTTCACTCTATGTACAAATACTAAACAACCCAATCATTTACTTGTGTCAACCAAGTTCACTTTTACATTTTTACATCTCTATATTGATTGTCTATCAAATATCCACATCCACATAATATGATAGCATAGTTTTTGAAAAATTTAGAAAAATATCTTCACTTTTTGGATGTATGATATTTTCCTTTCATATCATGCTAAAGTGTGTTTTTTTTTTAATAAAAAGGGTTTTGTTTTCGTTTTTTAAAAAGGGAAGTAATTATTTTTAAAAAGGGAAATAATTTTAAATAATTGGATTTCTATTTTTTAAAAATATTAATATTTTTTATATTTTTTTAATTTATATTTTTAAAATATTTTTTTATTTTTTTTAATTTATATTATTTTTTTATCTTTTTTATCACGGGAGCAAATTTATCGCCGTGCCCTTGGCACGGGCATCCACTAGTTCATATAATATAACACCATATGAGGTATGCCAAATATATGTATGATATTTTTGACATTTCATGCCCATGCATGAAATGTCATGCTAAAAATTATTTTTTATTAATAAATAAATATATTTATATATAATTATTATATTATTTTTTTTATCAAAAAAAATTTAACTATTTTTTTCAAAAGAAATCTTTTTAATTTTTTTAAAAAAATGAGGATTATTATGGGCTAGATTTAATCACGGAGGCAAATTTATCGCCGTGCTCTCGGCACGGGCATCCGCTAGTATTTATATACCATATATATATATATATATATATATATATATATATATATATATATATATATATATATATAGAGAGAGAGAGAGAGAGAGAGAGAGAGAGAGAGAATTCTGTGCACACTAAGTTTACATATGTGCTGGCACACACCAATTTTTTTAAAATATTAAAAAAATATTTTTGAGTTAATTTTTTTTATGTGATATTCAAACATTTCAACAGACCCATATAAAAAAAAGCAGCTCAGAAAAGCTTCTTTTGCTAATTTAAAAAAATCAATCAAACTTTCGCAGCTTTTAAAGTGCTTACAAACAACGAAAGTTTGACCGATTTTTTAAAAATAGCAAACAAAGTTTTTTTGAACTGATTTTTTTATATGAGTCCCTTGAAATATTTAAATCTCACACAAAAAAAATCAACTTAAAAATATTTCTTTTACTATTTAAAAAAAATGATGTGCAAACTTAGTGTGCACCTCTCTCTCTCTCTCTCTCTCTCTCTATATATATATATATATATATATATATATATATATTGTGTTATTGACTCAATCGCATAAGAATCAAATTCACATTTACATTTAAGAAGTCGTTAGGGCATATTTTGATGTTAAATATTCGGTGCTCTATAAGGATGAAATATTGCAAGTCGGATGTTAATTGCTTTGCAAATAGGGCTCCAATTGAAATGTTAGAAATGTCTCCCGCGTGAACTTCATATAAAGAAAAAAAAAAAGTAATGTATTATCGACAGTTTAGGTGGTTCTATTTTGTGGGGTCTTATATAAGACAAGTTTGTAGTAATGGAATATATAGAAAAAGACATAGGCTAGTATACACGTGGGGGAGAATGAAAGAAACACGGGATCAAATCAAATCATGATTATAACTTTATTAATTATACCCATTAATCTTCACTTCTTTTGACTAAGGCAATAATTATTGGGTTCTAAAATGAAAGTTCCCAAGTGAATATGAAGAGGTTTGACATTGATGTTGCAATCGTGGAAATCCACCATGCCGACCTGGACACTCGTAGGAAGGTCCCATCTCTTCACATCACCAACTGCTTCAATTAGAAGAGTATTTGCTTTTTTAATATAAAAAATATCAATATAAAAGATTACAAAAGAATCAAATGAAAAGCTGGGTTTTATCCCGAATCCAGCTCCATCTTACCTTTTTCTACACGTGATTCCGTGTTGCAGCCAAATATTATATATATATATATATATATATATACACACACAGGGGGAGAGAGGATATTTGTTTGCATATCGCTGACGCAGACTAATTTTGATAAAATAATAAAAAAAAATATTTTTGAGCTAATTTTTTTATATAATTTTTAAACATTTCATTAGCGCCATACAAAAAAAAATCAGGTCAAAATGATTTTTTTTATTATTTTAAAAAAATCGGTTAAACTTTGTGAGTTTTTAACAACTTAAAAACTGATAAAGTTTGACTATTTTTTTTTTTAAAATAACAAAAAAAAATCATTTTGAGCTGATTAATTTTTTATGCTCCTATTAAAATGTTTAAAAATCATAAAAAAAACATTCAGTCCAATTTTTTTTATTATTTAAAAAAATGGTCCTCATTTGGGTCCTCAAACTTGGACCTCACTTAATTATTTTCATATATATATATATATATATATATATATATGTGTGTGTGTGTGTGTGTGTGTGTGCGCGCGCGCTGTGGCGGAGCTAAGATTTTGAGTCTATGGGTGCGAAAAGGTCTGACGAAGGCGAGGGGGTTTGAGGGTGGGAACCTCCGAGGCAAATTTTTTGGGTTGTTTTTACGTTTTTATTGCAATTTTTTAACGCTAAAAATGTTGAGATAGTAATTAACTAAACTTTGACTCCTATTAAAAATTAAACTAATTTAAAAAAAAAGGGATTTGTCAAACTATTATATTTTAGCAACAATTGAATCTTTAGCAACATACTAAAAAAACTAAGGGCAATTTACAATTAGGACCCTTGATAATAATTTTTAAATATTTAAGGATAATTTACTATTAAGTCTACTTGTTATGCCACTAGCGTGGACTTCTACAAGAAGAGAATTATGGAACCTAAGTGTTTAAAATTTGTCAAAACTCTTTTAGTATGTAAATTTGTTTGTAAGGGACCTAAGTGTACTTTCCTCCAAAATTAACATAGTCGAGATATTTCAGCAACAAACAATTAAAACATACTAAAAAATTAACTAACAAATTAAGTTGATATTTCAGCAACAATTAACAACAACCGACAACAAATTGACATTTCACCAAATACTCAAGTTTCATCAACTAATCAAATTTCAGCAACTTATTAACTAATAAAATTTGACCAACAATCAAATTTCATACAATATCAATATCAAATTTCATCATCAACAACAAGTCAAAGTATCATAAAATAAGCAAACAAATTTAAAATAAAAAAATAGAAGTGTTCTATTACTTGTAGGAGGGTCGGCAGTCGAGAAGGGAGGAGGAAAAAGGAGCTTGCTCCTACTGTCCCATAAAGATAGGGATGGGGGGAGGGAGATGGAGAGGGAGAAAAAAAATGGGAGAGGGGGAAGACGGCTGCTGGAATAGAAAGAGAGGGGGAGAGGAGAATTAGGTTTTGAGTTCAATTAACTTTGATTTATTTACATATCCGCCCTCAAGTTTTTAAAACCTTATTTGCTTACCTTATATTTTAAAAACTTACGCATAGGTCCATAACTATTTTTTTACACTATACTCACCAAAAATTTCTGAAAACATTGTGGGTGCGGCCGCACCCCTTCGGGATGGGGTGGGTCCGCCCCTGTGTGTATGTGTGTGTGACTTTCTCAAAAAATTCTTACAACAATATGTTTATGTTGATTTTAACTAGGTGCATTAGTATATTGGTTTTGTTAAAATTGTAAAGAGTTATAAAATGAAGGATCAAATACCAAAAAGTCCCTCAAGTATTTTTTTTTAATACACATTTAGTCCAAATCTTTTTATTTTGTTCTAAAAAGTACCTCAAATACTCATTTAAGCAATATTCTCTTATTTTTAAAATTCGTGCTAGCAGCATGTTGAGGGACTTTTTGGAACAAATAAAAAGACTTGGATTAAACGTGTATTAAAAAATATTCGAGAGACTATTTGATATATGCCTCTACAATTAATCGCCAAGTAGCTTTTAAAGGCTTATTATGATGACTTTTAACTCTTTTTCTAAGGTCTATTAAAAATTTAAGCCTTCATTTGGGAGTCAATTGCAATTTTAGCTATGTTGTTTTGATTGTTGCAATCTTGAAGTTGTTATTTTAATGATGGCTCGAGTTGAATTTTGCCTTTATTGAAATTTGATATCGATCGACTAATACTCTAGGACTTTATTTCAACTCAATTTATGTTTAGGCCAAAATTTATACACTACAAGGAAAAAATTGTTGTGTGACATATTAAATGTGTCGCGTATATTGTAAGTTCATTGCAAACGTGTTTTCGCGACACTACATTCATCGTAATTTTCGTCGCAAAAAGTCGGTCGCTACTATTTCTATTACGATGAAGTTTAGCTGTGTCGTAAATTATTTTTTGCGACGCGTCAATTCAACATTATAAATATATAAAAATAGTCGCTAAATCATTTCAATCACTTAATTTGACCGTATTTCAACAAATATCTTCGTCGTTATTTGTAATGTATTCATCGCTAAAGCTAGTTCTTTTAATGATGTAGCGATGAAGATGATTAATCGCACAATGAAGAAATTTAACACATTCATTTGTTGCAAATTCCTAATATCGGTTCATCGCAGAAAACTGGCCCAATTAATTTATCACTTATTGCAACGAACTTATATATTGCTAAAGATACATTTTATTCATAAATTGTATTCAAATCACGTCGCCACGAACGAAAAGAAAATTGAATTAAACCTATGATTACTTCGACGCTGAAGGTTATGTATCTGTTAAAATTAATATAATACATACATATAGTAAGTGGATTTCTCGTAAAATAACAATAACAAACAATTCACCTCCATGCCAAATCATGTTACGAAATGAGAGCATATTAAAAGAGGAAGAGAGAATATTCAACTCTAATTGAAGTAAAATTTTGATCCACTTGATAACACAAAGGTAAACTAACAAAAACTAAAAGAGGTTATCTAACTAAAAAATCATAATTTAAGAAGATCCCATCATTTGGCCAATATGGGCCTCTACCCATGCCTGAAAATCCATAAGCTTTTGAATCATTACACCCTGACTCTCCACAATATCATTTAAATGTTATACTTCAGATTATTACTATTTTTCCTGTACCGTGATCCTACCGCATCGGGTCGAGGGCCAAAGCCAAATCCTATAACATACCCTAGCCTCTTTCCAAGGACTTGGTCATAGACTTGTGCCTCTGTCATTTCTGGATTCATACGGTGCAATTCGACTATTGTATTCTACAAAACGAAAAACTTATTATAATGAAAGAATAAACTAATAGTATACTAATAAATTTATATCTACTAAAACGATATACACTTGCATTTTAAAGTTAAAATATTTAATAGACTCCAATAAAGTTGGATAAAAATCTCACAACATTATATGTTTGATCAAATACCAAAAAGTCTCTCAAACATTTTTTAATAGACACTTAGTCCAAGCCTTTTATTTTGTACCAAAAAGTCCATTGTTCTCTTATCTTTAAAGGTGCGCACCAGCAGCATGGTAAAGCGTTTTTAGCACAGTGAAGGACTTTTTGGTGCAAAATAAAAAGTCTTGGACTAAACGTGTATTAAAAAAAGTTCGAGGGACTATTTGGTATATGCCCCTTATATGTTTAGTCGACTTCTATCACGTTGATCCAAAACTGCAAAAATGGAAACTATAAACCTAATTAAACAATGCATTATATGTTCCTTAGTAAAGTAATAATATTTTTATGAATATTTATCCAACATATACTTAATATAGTCACCAACAAACTCCAAAATTATAAAAGGAAAAAAATATTCCACACACATCTATTATAGGTCACCTACAAACTCTAAACTAGGAGAATGAATTAACATATACAAACTCGTGTGTATTGTATATATTATGGCAAAATGACAAAAGGAATTTGCAGTCAAATTCAGTATTGTTCAAACAAATTTTTTACCCACTTCCTCATCTATTAAAGTCTTAATTTACCAACTGTCAACATATTTTTTATTTTAGGTATGTTTATAAGAAAATTAATTTTAGGTGTGTTTTTATATATTTTCAAAGCTCAGGATAAATATTAACAATTTATATATCCAATAAGTTATAGTACCCAATCCTATAAAAAAAAAGGAAAAAAAATAAGATAGTGCTAGAAATTTTCAGTAGGTTATGGAAACTAAAGTCATAAATATATGAAATAATAAATAAATATACTTACATAGGCAGTCTCAGCCTTTGTGTTGATCCACCCTTTGTTACTGTTATAATGTGTGTCATGAAAGAGGTCAATACATCCCTTTCGTTTTTCTTTTGGCTCACCATCATCATGTAATAAAAAATAAGCAAGAAATTCCATCCGATAGTTATATAAAAGAAATTATCCAAGAGCTATATGAAAACCTAGCATGCTAACATGGAAGAAAGTTGAAAGTAAAAAATATTTTCTATTTATCAAAGATGGTCCAAGGCCTTACAAAGGAAACAAATATGACAAAATTGAAGTATAAAAATAATTTGGTTGAATCCAATAAGGACTGAACTGTAAAAAATACCCGCTAAAAGTACTTTTTTAAAATAGTAAAAGATACTTTTGTAACCTAACTCGGTGGAATAAAATATCTATTTATCCTCCAAATTCAGTTGCAAACTATTTCTCCTCCGAACTCAGTTACAAACCATGGCAGCCCAAACCAAACCTAATAAAGAAGATCGATGAATCTAGCAATGCTGCTACTTCTAATAAGATAAAAGTAAAACCTAATCAAGCAGTGAAATCCCTAAAGCAAGCGAAAACATCTGCAACTACAAAATTATATTTTGAAGCCAGCACTGATCCAAATGATTTGAGCAATGAATCACCATATTATCTCCTCATATGCCTATTGCATAAATGATTTGGGCCCACCACAATGATTAAATCAAACTTTTTTATGACTTTCAACACATTTGTGTGAACGAGTCTGAAATAGTACAACATATATCTTTTTAAGACACTTTTTATGGAATAAAAAAAGGAAACAAAACTAGATCAAATATGTTTGTTACATACCACAAATTTCGGACTGCTCCAAAGTATTCATAGAAAACTCCAATATTTTTCTGAAGAAACCTTTCAATGTGGGTGATCCCGCACCTCTTACAAATTGAACTTCTTGACATGCTTCTTAAGACGGTAAAAATGGTTATTATATCAAGAGGACATCCTAATGAATACATATCTTGAAATAACCCGATTTGACATGTCTACATCAAACTTTGTCTGGAAAATTGGTATATACAATTATGTTAAATTTTAAAAAGGTATATACTGTGACATCCCGCCGAATTAAATACCGGGTGATTAATTTTTTATTAAATTAAAAAAGATTTCCATTTGGTTTTTCTTAGCATCACAGTCGAAAACCATTACTTACTAATCACCTATCGATTAATTAAGTCGGTGTCAAAATTTTATCTTTTTCATTTACAGTTAACACTATGATAAAAACTTAATTAAACCATTCATGCATTAATATAGTTCAAACCATCACAAGATATGAATGAAAAAATAAATGTCATGCCGAATAAACTATCGGCTCAAAGTTCAAATCCAAATAATAAATCCAACATCTAAATAAATAAATCTCCACACAAGTTCGAAATAATAGACTGAATAAGTAATGTAGCGAAACATGCCCAAAGATGAAATACTGGAACGGATCGCATGCTACAGCATCGCATCCACACATGCTGCAACATCTCATCCCTGGATTGGATCTTTAAGCTTGGCGTCCCTGTGGCTGGACACCTAAAAAGATTTTTAAGAAAAAATATTTTACAAACGGGTCAGATCCCAATTATTTAAAAATGTTTAGCAAGCATTTTATTGCAATAAATGAAATGCATAGTATATAGTGTTCATAATTGATACCACATTCGCACTCTCTTGAAGACAACCTCACCCCTCTTCTACAGTGCACACCTATCGCATTCATTTATTCATCTAGTTATTAACCTATCTAACTAGACCAGAATAGCTATCTAAGCTAGCTCGCTAATCACCCCGTCGTAAGTTAAGCACTCTATTATAATTAGTATACATATGTGACCCTCATCTATATGAATCTACTAAATAGCACATTAGTAATTGTTAATAGATAGTCACACATTATCTATAGATATATACACATATCTCTCACTGCGCATATATATACATAACATCATCATAGTTGGGTCATATTATATGCATCTCTCATACATGATATCGGGTGCCAGGAACATCTCGTGCCACCTATGGTCACCAGGTCCAGATCTCACCACTAAGACCAAATCGTAAACAAATAATGGAGGCGATTATAAATACATAGGCCTTAGGATTTCAATACACCTTCCTTAAAGACCTGCTTGGCATCCCCCTCTCATTATGGTAAGAGTCACTCGAGCATAATCCAAACCCCACTTGAATCGTCAGGGTGGGATCACCCACTAAGCGCAACCTCCCGGATAACATCGTCGAGTAACATTTAAATAAACACAATTTCCATTTAACTCACATGCATACATATATATAATTCAAACCTTTATATATATCCCATGTATTAATGAATTCGTTCGTAATACCAATATTCCACTCTAAATAGCTACACTCCTCCATTTATTATTCATTATAGGATCATATATCTCGCTTTCTATATACTCGATTGGCTTCCTATTAGTCTCACAAGGGTTCCTACCAAGTTTGGTTCCCAATTAGGGAAATTTCGTCGCTCATTACAACTTCAAAGGTATTTTAGACCTTTCACGTTTTATGTCTAAGTAACAAAGTTTCTAGGACAGCGTACTACTCTCAGTTAACTGCCGCCAACGGTACATCAATCCGATTCCGAATGAGAAAGATATTCACATTCAAAGTTTTTCCCTTTAAATAATCGAATTGCGCCTAAAAATAGGGTACCGGTCGATTGGCCCTATACCCCCCGTCGACTGCCCCTCCCTTTACAACCACATTGTTTCACTCGTAGGCACATATTTTGATCATCGGTCGACCAGCCCTAGGACTCTGGTTGACTGAGCCTACCAGATATGCCCAAGGCACTTCTGCGTTTTGTGTTTTCTCCCAATTCAAAATTCCTTCTCCAATCAATTCCAATCACAACCCAACTCATTCTCAATGATTCCAACACCAATCATTAAAAAAATTTCATGGTTCTTCTTAATTAAAATTAATCTACACATTTAATGAATGAATTCTATATTTTAACCCAAGTTCTCAATAATCATTAATTTCACCATTAATGGGATTCTTCATCATCTTCAGCCTCTAAAACCCAGAAATTTACAAATCTCTAATGTGTTAAATTATCAAGGTTCATCTTATTTACATGGGTTTAGATTAGTTTTCATCCATATAAAATTAACAAGATTTACACACAATGATCTTCTAATTTCTATATTTATTACTAGAAATTAAAATATTAACAGTATTAACTATAGCTCACATAAAGCAAGAAAATACTTGCCTCTTTGGAATAAATCCGGCGATTTCTTCTCGGAAACTTGCCCAGAATGCTCTTTTCCTTCTTATTCTTTCTCCTTTATCCCTTCTCTCAAGCTTCTGTGATTTGGGATGAGTAACTGTTGCCCAACTCTCTTAGACCTAGATTAATTACCCCAAATCTCGAAATTAAGCCTATGGGCCAAATTCAAAAGACTAAAATACCCCCGCATAGACCTGGTTATGTCTAAAAAGGCCCCGAGACCTAATTACTACCCCTGGGTACGCTATTTTGACTATTTTGGCATCTCCGGACTCAACTCTGACCTCAAAATCATCATCCACGTCAATATATAAAAATTTCCTATCTTGTCCTAATTAGTCCACATGTGACTCTCGGTCGAGATAAAATAATGTCACGTCACTATTGTAAGGACATGATTTTATAAATGTCCGAGTTAGAATCTAGGAATAATCTATTTATCCTAGATCTCAGTTAGTATGACTGATACCGCTATATTTGGCATGTCAACACAATCATCCATGACAACCTTGATCCGAATTATTGCATTCATTATCTTCATACGTGCATCAATCAACATGCAATGTGCTCTGAAACCGTTCCCACTACTCCACTCACGATCATGGTAAAATAATTTGTTTGGAGTGTTTATTATTTACATAAATATTTGGGAAATTTTAAAAAATATTATTAATAGGTCCGTAACGTTTTTACTTCGGAAGAAGAAATTTTTCTAAGTGTAGAGGCGATGGTAAAAAGGGTAAATAATCTTGTTGAAAAAAAGGGTCTTTATCCGTTTTTGAAATTGGAGTTCTTGCGAGACCTCTTGCAGACAAACACTGACAATGACGAACCGACGCCTACGTGTATTTGTGCGTCAAAATTGTATTTTGTTGTGATTGTATGTCGTTACATATTATTGTGAAATAAATGATTTTTCCCATTTGGGAATTTTTCCACATATTGTGATTGACTGTGCATTCTTGCATTTATATTATTAGTCTGTCATAATTAATTATGTGTGTTGGTAGTTTTTAGGTTTAAAAATTGAACTTAATTAAAAAAGTTAATCATTTAATTACTATAGCACTCTCAAATTAGTATCAGAGCCATTTACACAATTATACCGTGTAACCTTTTTTGTAAAAAATTTTCTGGATATCAATTTTGGTCTAAAAAATGATTTTTGAAAAAGCGCAATTTCAATGGAAAACTTGTATAATCGAGTGCCAATTTTTGACAGGTCTAATTACGCATATTGAAAAGCGCATATGAAATGTCACTTAAAGGCCATTGACGAATGTGTTTGGGTTGTGTGTGAAAATGGGTGGACGCCTCCCACTATCACTCTATATAACGTACCTACTTTAAAATATGTGACTGAATTGACTGAAGATGAATTTAAATGGAGCACATATAACTCACGTGGGCTTAGTGCAACTTTCAGAAACGTCACCCCTGACGAGTGACGTATACCACGTCTAAAGAAGCATGGTATGTTCTTCAACTTACCCGTGAAGGCACTAATGCAGTTAAAGATTCAAAATTGCGAAATTTATCACACAATTTGAGACAATCACCGTGCTTGAATTTGAGTGTTTTTGATGAATTCTATGCACTCTTATTTGATAATGTTAACACTAGTTTCAATTTGGGTGAACACATTCCTGTTGCTAGAGTAGTTAAAAACATTTTGAGATCACTGCCTAAGCATTTTATCCCTAAAGTCACTGTGTTAAATTCATTAGGAAATTTGAGTAGTCCGAAATTAGAAGAATTGGTAGGACACCTCTAGACTTATGAAATTGACATGTTTCATAATACGATAAAATCAAAAGATAAAGAGATAGCTCTTAAGCCCAGGTTAGGAAAGATGAGGGGTCAACAAGAAATAAAGGTGAGTCATCTAGGAAAATAGAGGAAGAGTTGTTTGATTCTGAGTTTGATTTTGACTTAGACGATTTGGCCTTATTTGCAAAAAAAATTCAAGAAACTTCTCAAATTAAAAAAAAAATGGCAATTTCAACAATAAAAATAATTTTGAAAAAAATAAGTTTAAAAAGAAAAATAAAAAGGATAAAAAGGACGTGCCTAAGAAAGACGCGGAGTGATGTTATGAGTGACGGTAGAGGTCATAAGGCATTTGAGTGTCCTACTAGTTTGCAACGTCAAGGCAAAGGCAAAGTTGCTCTTAGTGACGACAGTGACGTCGAGTCGGTGGATTCTAGAGATGAGTGACCGCATGAATGTAACTTCACCGTATTCATGACTAGTCATGTGAGTATCGACTGTGCACCTCACGACGTTGAGGATGTTACTTCACAGGGACACCTTGACAGTGGAAGCGATGTGAGTGAGGGGGATGATGCTGCAAGTGAGAGCGAGAGTGAATTACGATGCGCATACGCTGATTTATATGCTGATTCTCTTAAAACTTAAAAGCATAACAAAGAGTTAGCTCTTAGGATTGTTTCCTTAGAGAGAGATTTAGGAGAGAGGATAGAGAGAGAGAGAGCCCTCCATTAGAACTGCCTTAAGAGAGAAAGAAAGAGACTGTTTAGAGAGAGGGAGAGTCGGTTTGGTGAGAGAGAGAGAGAGATGTTTAGAGAAAAAGAAAGGGGACTTAACTAAGTAAGTGGCTAGTCTTACGAGTGAGATACCGACCTCCATGGACACTCGAAAGAAGCTTGAAGCCCTTGTAACCCATCTTACCCATGACCTTGAGATAGCCAGGTAGGTCAAGGTAAAGATAGAGAACATATCTTAAAAGATGGGAAAGATACTCCTCGTGCCTACTTTAGGTTTTGGTGAAAGGCATAGAATTTATTTTGATGGTGCCTCCACATCCCATGTGAAACCAGAACCGATTCCTTAGTTTACTACAAAACCATATGTCCATCACCAAAAATCGTGAAGAAGAGTTCGGCCAAGAAAAGCAAATCAAGGTCAGCCAAAGACTGTGTACTTCTGTACCTACTATAAGAGAAAGGGTCACCTTAGGGAGTTTTGCTATAGTTTGGATTGGACACGATGTACATTTTCTCCACCACATGCCATGAGCAATTTTTCGAGTCTTAGAGAGCATGTTGAGTTTTTAGTCACCACTTCTCAGAGTCTAATAGAAGAGTTCCAACGAATTTTTATGCCATCAGCGGACACTTCTAATATCCCGACTAGAGCCAACCATGACAAGGGAAAACATAAGGTTACCTCATTTTGGGTGACTAAACTCGACGCAAAATCCCTTATTGTTCATGTTGCTCTTAAAGCACATAACACTTATCACTGGTATTTCGATAGTGGGTGCTCCAGGCACATAACATGTGATGTCTCATTTTTTACCTACCTAGAGGATCGCAAGGAAGGAAATTCACCTTTGGAGATGGGAGAAAATCTAGCATAGTAGGATGAGGTACAATAGAGATACCAGTATTTCCTAAGCTAGAGGATGTGTTGAACGTCAAAGGTTTGAAAATAAAACTTCTTAGCATTAGCCAGCTGTCCAACGCTAACTTTGTAGTATAGTTTGATCGAAACAAATGCAATGTTTATGATCAATCTGGTAAACTTCTATTTCAAGGGGCAAGGACTGAAGATAATTGCTATGGGATTGTGCCCAAGTCCTCATTCATTTGCAACAGCGCCATGGTTACTCATATGGATCTGTGGCATCAATGTCTAGGCCACGTGAATTTTCGAGATTTGGAGAAATTAGCTAAAAAGGACCTAGTACATGGCTTACCTTCACTTAAAAAGTCGACTTTCACGATTTTTGGATCCTGTTAGTTGGGAAAGAAAGTCTGTAGCCCTCAAAGGAAGTTGAATTCGATTACCACTTAACTAGTGCTTGAGTTGATACACATGGATCTTATGGGTCCTACTCGTACTGAGAGTTTAGGTGGTAAGAGGTATATCCTCATGATGGTAGATGATTTCTCTCACTACTTGATTGTACGTTTTCTGAGAGAGAACTCAGATGCTATGGAATTTCTTACAACCAAGTGTTGTGTCCTATAAAATTAACACGAAGTCACTATCAATAGAATATGTAGTGATAATGACACTGAGTTTAAGGAAGATAAAGTAGATCTTTACTGTGATAGCCTCGGGATCAAACATGAATTTTTGATTGTGAAGACTCCTCGGTAAAATAAGATTGTTGAGAGGAAGAATCAGACGATTCAGGAGATGGCTCGATCTATGATTCTAGGTCGTAGAGTTTCTAGGAGATTTTAGTTAGAGGCGGTGTCTAACGCATGCCACATGGTGAATAGGGTTTACCTTCATCCATAAATACTTAAGATGCCCTACGAATTATGGAATGGAAAGAAGACCAACCTTTCATATTTTTGTGTCTTTGGGAGTAAATGCTACATCATAGGGGATATAGAGAAATTAGGAAAGTCTGAATTCCAGAGCGATGAGGGGATATTATTAGGATATTCATCGACTAATTGAGCATATCGGGATTTTAACCTGAGTATCTCTAACGTTATGGAGTCAATAAATGACACCGTTCAAGATGACGAACAATCGACATTTGTTGACTCTAACCTTTTGTGTGAGGATGGCACACTTTTTACTGATGATCCCATTGTGCCTCCCACACCCAGCGTGGATCTTATTCCTTATTTAGGAGACATTTCTTATTGGGTTCGCAAGAGTCATGATCCTACTTCTATTCTATGAGATCCTACCCGAGGGGTCAAGACTCGTTCTCAGCTAGAGAACTTTATTAACCATGTTTACCGCACTCAAAGTCGAGCCCAATAATTACAAGATGAGTTGCTTCAGTTTAAAAAGAATGATGTCTGGGAACTAGTCCCCTGACCTAGTGAGACAAATGTGATAGGTACCAACTGGATCTTCAAGAATAAGATTGATGAGTCTGGTACTATTATTCGAAATAAGGCTAGGTTGGTCGCTCATGGCTACACACAAATAGAGGGTGTAGACTTTGACAAGACATTTGCTCCTGTTGCGAGGCTCGAGTTCGTCCACTTACTACTCTCCATCGTATGTCATTTGCGCTTCAAGTTATATCAGATGAATGTCAAGAGTGCCTTTCTAAATGGCATTCTACAGGAGGAGGTTTACGTGGAATAACCAAAAGGGTTTGAAAACTCTAAGCACCCTGATCACGTCTACTATCTAAGGAAAACCTTTTATGGTTTGAAGAAAGCACCCCATGCTTAGTAAGATAGTACTACTTCCTATCTCTTAGCTTGTGGCTTTAAGAGAGGGGGAGTTGATTTAATGTTGTTCATCAGGAGAGGTGGCAGTGCTATTTTGGTTGCCTAGATCTATGTGGACGACATAGTCTTTGGATCCACGTGCTCCCAATATAATCACCACAATGAGGAGGAGCTGGAGAGTGAGTTTGAGATGAGCAGGTTAGGCAAGCTTACTTTATTCCCTGGTCTACAGGTTCGTCAGCTAGAGGATGGGATGTTAATCTCCCAATCCATCTATGCTAGAGACCTTGTGAAAAAATTTGGTTTAGACTCCGCTAAGCATAAACGTACACCGATGAGTACCTCAATAAAGCTTAGCAAGGACACTTTAGGCAAGGACATAGAGCAAACCTTGTATCGGAGTATGACAGGTAGTCCTCTCTACTTGAATGCCAGTCATCCCGACATCGCCTTTAGTGTTGGACTCTGTGCACGATATCAGGTGTTCCCAAAAGATTCACACTTACTCTCTCTTAAACGTATTATCTAATATGTGAGTGGGACTCTCTCACTTGGCATTTGGTATTCCTTTGATACCAATGGCCGTTTATCCGCCTATTCGGATGTCGATTGAGCTGAGGATGGAGATGGATGTAGGAGAACTTTAGGTGGATGTTTCTTCTTTGGTTCTGCTCTTGTCTTTTGGTTGACAAAAGAAGAAAAACTCTATCCTTATCCACTGTGAAGACTGAGTACATAGCCGTAGGGAGTTATTGCACTCAAATTCTGTGGATGAAGCAGATGTTAGAGGATTATGGGATATCACAGGACACCATGACTATTTTCTGTGAAAACACGAGCGCGATACACATATCCCGTAATTCAGTCCAGCATTCATGCATAAAGCACATTAGGATATGCGAGCACTTTATCCGTGAGCTTGTTGAAGAAAAGGTCGTATCCTTGAGTTTTGTATCTACCGACCTCTAGTTAGCCGATATTTTCATTAAGCCTTTAGATGCCCTTAGATTCGAGAGTCTCAGGAAATCTTTAGGAATTTGCACAGTTGACTAAGGGGTGGTCACCATATCTATAATAGGATATATTTTTTCATGTTCATATTGTTTGATTCCTATCTCTAGATTCTATCATTTGTATCATTATTTGTTTATTTTTTATTTCTTTTGAAAATTTGAAAAATCCAAAAAGCTTTTAATTTTTAAATTTTTTTAGAAAAAATTAAAAAAGATTTTCTTTTTATAAATTTTTTTCAAAAGCACAAGAAGAGTTTTGTATTTTGTTTACACTATTTATGGATGAACATTTAAGATATCCATACGTGCAACATTAATCCATATTCCACATTACTGTTTGATCGTGATTTGAGATGCTACCTCATTACATCCATGTGCTTTACATTATTTTGGAGTCATTAGGATGTGATTAGTAATATATTCTACATGTTTGGCTCATTATCTCCTTTATTGAACACATGCACGGTGTTATTTAAGTATTGTACTTGTCTATCACATATTGGCTTGAGTGTTTCCATCTCAATTCTATTTATAAAATGACCAAAGTGTGATAAAACATGACAAGAAAGTAGTGCATGTAAAAACCTTTTACTGTGAGGATTTATTTGCAAAAAAAAAAATGATTAGTAAATCACGGTAAAGGGCTGCGAGAGTTCAAAATTAACTCGTCGTGAAAGCCACCGTTTGAAAAGAGTCTGAGAAAAATTAAAAAAGAAATAAAAAGAAAAATATGTCAAAAATGGGCCAATAGGTTTAGTTTCATCACCTCAAAAGAAAAATGTAATGCATAATTATTTATGAGGGAGTTTGAATGGAAAGAAATGAAAAACGAGTTACAACATTTTGTACCTTATTGGTGTGGACATCATTTTGAGCTTTTGATTTGTTGATTTGATTGAGTTAATTTCTTTTAATTCCACCATTTTTACGCCTAAGGAATATGTTGAGTTCATTCACTAGGAATATCCAATATTCATCGTGCACATATGTTATGGTTGCATGTATTGATTTTCTCGTTGAACTGTTGTAGATCACATTAAAGGTCTGAAACGTTTTTACTTTGGAAGTAAAAAATTTTCTAAGTGTAGAAGCGAAGGGAAAAAATCTTGTTGACGTCGTTCGAGCGAGATTAGCTGGTCGTCGCGCAATATAGCCATCTCGTGCGAAGTCGTTCGAGCGACGTGGCATTTCGTTCAAGCGACAACTATACTTCGTTCGAGCAACGAGCTGACTCGATTTATGTATTTATAGCTGTTGATGTAAAACACTAGATTACTCTAATAATTCAATCACAGATAAATATAAATGAGACAAAGAATTTTAAAGTGGTTCAGCCTTATATGAATGGCCTACGTCCACTGTTATGTTATTGCTGAGTGTTTGGGAATTCTCGATTATAAGTACTATCAAGAAATTTCGGTCCGCTTGAATGAGGGTAATACAATGTATTTATAGCCTTGAGGCTATAATATGAAAGGGTGATACATTAAATGATATACATATGAAGGGGTAATACATTTAATGCTCTTCAAGCGTGTGCGTCAAGATGATAAGCATTCAATAAATAGTTGAACTGTTGATTATCTGGTAATTAATGCTGTGGTCAAGATGCAGCTCGAATCGCCTTAGTTGTTCGTCGTTCAAGAGTTCCTCGGAGAGTTGGAGTTCCTCGGAGAGCTGGAGTTCCTCGGAGTATACTTATTGCTCGGAGTGAGTCTGACTAGGTCGGGGGAATGAACTTCCTCGTTGCTATTGTGCCACGTAGATTGACACATGTCTTCTTATTATTCGTCCACACCAGCATACTAATTTTGGTATCAACAGAAGCCCCCAATGTTTCATATTTTAAACTTTGAGGAGTATGGAACATTCTTTCTCGGTATATGTCAATATTAAATGACCTTCCTGGGTTTTAGGAGCATTTTCTTCTTATTTGAATTTCCTTCCAAATTCACAAAATCCGCCTTTTTGCATAAGCGCTTCGATCTTTGTGTACTTTTTGTCCTTTTAGCCGCCGATAGCGTAATATTTTCCTTTTTTTAATCATTTCTTTCGCCGTTTCCCAAGGCAAAGTATTTAAACTTCTTAGGCAATCATACCGTCTTCTACCTTTCCTAATTTTCTGCTTTCGAGTTTTCCATAGCCTTTCTTTCTCTTGTGCGTTCATCCTTATTTTCGTTCGTTGTCAACCGATATCCCTTTTTCCTGTAAGTTCTTCTTCTTCCTTCTTCTTCATTTCTTTTATTCACCATGGTTTATATTATTGAATCTCTTGAGAAATTCCGTTCTGACTTTTCCATTCCATCTTGGGTAACCTTGGAAAATCTTTCTGAGCCTTTAGATTATTTTCGTTTGGCTGAGGGACATTGGTTCCCCAGTCTCTTTATTGCTGAATGTGGATTTTCTTTTCCACCAAACCCTCTGTGCTTAGAGTTCTGTCAATATTTCGATGTCGTCCCTTCAAAAATAGCCCCTAACACATGGAGAATAGTTAATGGGGTGTATAGGTTAAATCAAACTCATGGAACTCGTATAGGAATCCCTGAGATTATGTACTGTTATAGATGGGCTATTTTAGATAATGTTTATTATCTAAAAACTAGATTTTTGAATAGGGCTTTAGTAGTCAATCTCCCTAATGCAAATAGGGATTATTTTGAACATGGGTGTAATACCCCGTATTTTCTGTGATATTTATTTTTGGGGATTAATTGAATTAAATGTCTATTAATTGGAAATTAATCCGGATAAAAATATTAACGAGATGTGAGTTAGTATTTTATTAAAATGTGTATACTTGGCATTATATGAATATTGGTAATATTGAAATTGTCGTGAGATATAAATACGGCAATTTGGGAATTTTGCTTGACGCGTGTGACCGTCACGTCATGGTATTTTGTTATGAAATTAAAAAGTGATTTTTAGTTCCATTAACCGTATAGTCATTTTGAGTGCGTCAACGCGTCCGGAAGGGTCGAGATAGTCAGAAAACACTAGCCGGAAGTTTAGTTTGGGTCCCGGGGTATTTTTGGGCCGTACCGGCATCATAAAGGGTATTTTGGTAATTTACATTTTTGGGAATTAAAAAGTGACGAAAATAGAAATTACAATCTGACTATTTCCTTAACCCACTTAACCCACTAACTACACTATGGGACATCATGGGCTACGGGAGAAGTTGATATACCATTCTAACTTACCAAAAACCATAACACACCTCCATACTCCATTATCTTCAACCTTGAGAAGAGCTTGAGAGAGAGAGAGAAGGAAACCTTGGGAAGAGCTTGAGAGAGAGAGAGAAGGAAGAGAATTCTGCAGAAAAACAGAAGGAGAACAACCTAACTTCAAGATTCTACACCAAATTCTGAGATAAATTAATGCAAGTGATTTAAACTCTTTTGATTCAAGATATGTTTCCATGTTTAGGAATTTTCGAAATTGATTTTTGGAGATAAATTAGACCCATGAATTGGAAGTTAAAGGCCATGATTTATGTAGGAATTGCATGTAGTATATTCTGGACGAATTTATATGTTATAAACAGAACCTTGATGATCTAAAAGTGGTATTAGAAGAAGTTTAATGATATTCTTGAATGGAAGAATTCTGGAAATTATTTTGATGTAGTTTTGATCTAAACCAAGCCTTTAAATGATGAATTATGGGACTTAGAATGTAAATAGTGTTGTAGGATGATAGTATAATGTTATAGTAACCTTGTCTTGGATTTTCATGCTTAAAAATGGAGTTTTGGAACGAAACTGTAACTGCAAAACGAAGCAGTCCGTAACAGACCTGTGCAATCGATCGATCGACATTCATCAGTCGATCAATCGAGCACCATCGATCGATCGAAGGTAAAGGTCGATCGATCGACCTTCCCAGAATGAATAAAGTTTTTCCTTAATTGAATTTTAATGGTGTTAACCCTTGATTAATATTATTGGAGACATTATGAATACCCTTAACCTTAAGGAAGACCAGTAGGCATGATTATGAGATTGGACCTTAATTGGAATTTAATTTGAGGATTATTCTAAATTAATGAAATTCGATAAGTGAAATAATATTTGGGTTAATAGTACAAATTTGAATAATTTGATGAAATAAGGTTTGGGGCTGAAGTAAAGACCTTAGGTATAAAGATGTTATATGTGGGAATTATGGGAACTTAATAGTCTATTTGAGATAGGTTTTAAGTTTAAGAAATTACGACGTGAGACGTGTCGACTATTTAATTTATATATTATCGGGATACTTGAAATATTTGAATTTGGAATAATGGTATAATGATGTAGAGTATACCTTTATTAATATTGAGATATCTAAGATGTGTGAATGCTTAGTACATAATTTTATGTGTATGACATACCTACCATACTTGCTATCACGGGAGGTTTACGTTCGCTTAGGGCCTTCTTATCCTTGTGTTTCCCGGATTTAGATTGGTTACCTTGATGAACACAGATCATAGAAGGACTTATTATGATATTAATAAGTCTGCTGATCGTGGGAGCGTAGGTATGTGCGTGACCCATGTGAGGGTGACTGTGTTCGCCTCCACTATTTGTGATGTTGTTATCTGAACGATTCCTGAGAGATTCGGAATGCGTGATCCTTATGTACGTGATGTACCGGGATGGATAGCAGAGTATGTGTGCACCACAGCTTAGCCCTTGGGTGCTTGTATTGTATATTTATGATGTGAAAATCTACGGTTATATGAGAAGGAATTTACTATGTTAAATTGTGAGTATAGTTATGGTAATGTTTTGAAAAGATAAAAAGGGAACTTTTATC
Source organism: Sambucus nigra (assembly GCA_949130495.1). NCBI lineage: Eukaryota > Viridiplantae > Streptophyta > Magnoliopsida > Dipsacales > Adoxaceae > Sambucus > Sambucus nigra. Next base: position 472,885,487 of record OX422219.1, on the reverse strand, counting down.
AATAAATGGTTTTGTTAATAATTGGGAATCCGGGGATTAAAGTAGAACTCTCTATTTAATTGTTAAGGTTGGAAATTAAACGTGAACCGAGTAGTAGTGTTAGAAACTCTTTAGATAGTTATGAGATAACACATGAATGGGTACAGGAACGTTAGGAGTGCACAGTTAGACGAGAGGTGAGTATATCATGTGAGAGCACGTCCTAACATGTATTTTGCATATACTATTTTAAATGTTTTTAAAGCACTTGCAGGTTTTTTTTTAAAATATCTCCACATTCGGGCTCTGACCCGTTTGCTTTCAAATCTATCTTTTTGTAAAACCATTTTAGGTGCCCAGCCACAAGGTCACCATGCATAGGATCCTCATTCTGATGACGAGCTGTAGCTGCTTGTGGAAGCTACAGGGATTTGCTTTTAGACTCTTATATCATTTGGATTCCTTATTCAGTATTCCTCAGTTGTAGGGCACGTTGCCCAAATTCTATTAGATACATTTCCATTTCAGTTTTCAGACTTTGGCATGTATTCATTCAGTATTTAGTATTTCATTATTTACTTCAGTTGTGGGGTTATTGTTATGAGGAGTTTTTCCTCCAGATTTATTTATATCATGTGACGGTTATTCTATTTACTTCATTATGGTGAATGGTGTTATTAATCTTTTTACACTTGTTGCATGTTAATCAGACTTTAATTAAAATTTGGCAACTTACTTTTTAAATACTAGGTGGTTAGTAATAATAAAAATGTTTTCGACAGTGATGCTATTAACTGAGCCAACTTGGCGTTTTGATTTAATTTAATAAAGGAGTAGCTACCCGGTATTTAATTAGTCGGGGTGTCACAGGTGGTATCAGAGCATCAGGTTCTAGTGTCCTTTAGGATCTGAACGGCTTATTATGTTTTCCGCTGAGCTTTCTTTGATATAGAGCCCTATATTTTAGGACTGTTGTATTCTTTTGTTTATGTTACGTTCTTCAGCTATTTTAAGTTTATAACTGCGAACTTATAGACTTTATTCTTATTTCAGAATGCCTCCACGACGTGCACCACGAGTTCCCAGGAATGCGGCGCCAGAACCATAGCCCGCACCGATTCAAGGCATGATGAACGCCGCTGAGGTTGCAGCTATAGTAGCCCAAGCGGTAAATGCCGCCATTGCAGTAGTTCAGTAAGCACCGCCTCAGGCGCCGGTTGCCGCGCCAGTACAGGCAAATTCATTCCCGTCTGCTTGGGAACGTGTACGTGACGCTTTTCAGAAAGCGCATCCGCCAGAGTTTGCAGGTAGCTCAGACGTGGTAGTCTCGAGCCAATGGAGGAAGGATATACAGCGGCACTTGAGGATGTATGAGTGCACGGATGTTCAGAAGCAGGTGCTAGCTACTTTTAAGCTAGTTGGATCTGCATTGCAGTGGTGGGAGTCTATTACCACAGTAGAGGAGAGGGATACTCTCACGATTCAAGAATTCTGGGTGCGGTTCGACCGCAAGTACATTCCGTCAGCTGTCCATACGGAAATGAGGAGGAGATTGATGAGTCTGAGGCAGGAGGGCAAAACCGTGGCCGAGTATGAGGCTGAGTTCACTAATCTGTTGAATATCGTTCCTGATGAGATACCAACAGAGAAGAAGAAGATTGAGAAATTTACCGACGGGTTGACATGGAGGATCCGTCAGCATCTGCTAGGGAACCTTTCGTTGGCCACTTATTCTGATGTGGTTAACGCTGCTTTATTACACTGCCAGGATCACCGCTTTCATATGGCCGAGGGCAAGAGATCGGGAGAGTCTAGCCATCAGGGCAGGACTAGAGGACATGGTGCCGGTGGGGCAGAATCTTTTCAGGGGCAGAGACAGGTAGAGCAGGGTTCTCAGCAGGGGGATCATAAGAGGTTCCGTTCAGGAGGTTTTAGGAACGGTCAGGGAGGATTTCGGAATGGCCAGCAGGGTCATAACGGCCATCAGGGCCAGCAGGGTCAAAATGGTCAACATCAGCAGTTTCAGCAGGGCCAGCAGGGCCAAGGGAGGAACGGTAATGGCCACCAGGGCCGGGGACAGCAAGGGCAGAGAGGAGGGAACTTCCCAGGGAAGTGTTTCGTTTGTGGCAAGACTGGTCATAAACTCCAGGACTGTCCTGATAAGGGCATGGCACAGCAGGAGCAGCAGGGAGCTCGCCAAGAGCCACAGAGGCCTATGTTTCCCGCCGCTCTTCCCGCACCACCACAGATGGAAGCATTGCCACCCATTCTAGCAGTCCCAGTTCAGCAGGGACAACTACAGTAGTGACGTGTCTACAACGTCCACTAGGCAGCAGTCCCACAGGCATCGCCCGCGATTGAGGGTACGTTTTCTATCCATGGCACTATGGGTCGGGTACTGTTTGATACGGGGGCTACACATTATTTTATAGCTACGCATTTTGTGAAGGCTTTAGGGTTGTTAGCCACAGAAGAGAGCACAGTTACGTGTGTCGACTCACCTTTGGGGAGTGGGTCGCTTATATTCTTTATATGTCGGGGAGTGGGGATAGAGATCGGTGGTTTGGTATTACCTGGGGACATGTTGGTTTTAGATATGCATGTTCACGATGTGATTATCAGTATGGATTGGCTCGCTGATTATAGAGCCATGATAGATTGCTTCGGTGGGAGCATTATTTTTTCCATTCCGGGGCAAGAGATGTTTGTAGTGGCAATGCCTCGCCCAGAGGGAGGCTCGACCGCTCATTTATATTACATTGAGGAGGATACCTCTAAGGAGGTTCTGATTCCTTTAGATTCGATCCCAGTTGTCAGGGAGTATTCTGATGTGTTTTAGGAGATACCAGGCCTACCCCCCAGTCGAGAGATAGACTTCATTATAGACTTGTTACCAGATATGAGGCCTATAGCACGACCACCGTACCGTATGGCTCCAGCTGAGATGAGGGATTTACGGGATCAGATTGAGCAGTTGTTGGGTCAGGGGTTTATTCGGAGGAGTACTTCACCGTGGGGTGCCCCTGTGTTGTTCGTAAAGAAGAGAGATGGTTCACTGAGATTGTGTGTGGACTACCGGGAGTTAAACAAGGTCACGGTATGGAACAAGTATCCGTTGCCTAGAATCGATGACCTATTTGACCAGTTGAGAGGAGCTTCTTGCTTCTCAAAGATTGATTTACGATCTGGATACCATCAGTTGCGTATCAGGGAGGAGGACGTCTCGAAGACTGCGTTCTTATCGAGATATGGTTCCTACGAGTTTCGGGTTATGCCATTTGGTTTGACCAACGCTCCAGCAGCATTTATGGACTTGATGAATAGGGTGTTCAGGGATTTCCTAGACCAGTTTGTCATTGTCTTCATCGATGATATTTTGGTTTACTCCCAGACTGAGGAGGAGCACACCGAGCACTTGAGGCTAGTTTTGCAGACACTGCGCCAGAATGAGTTGTATGTAAAATATGAGAAGTGCGGGTTTTGGCTGAAGGAGGTTCAGTTTTTGGGGCATATCATTTCCGACGGGGGAATATCGGTTCATCCGGGGAAGGTATCCGCGGTGAGGGACTGGGGATAGCCCACGACACCGACAGAGATCCATTGTTTCTTGGGCCTAGCAGGATACTACAGAAGGTTTATTCGGGGTTTCTCTACGATAGCGGGTCCCATGACACACCTAACCCGTAAAGGTTTGCCGTTCATTTGGAGTGATGCCTGTCAGTTGGCATTTGATGAGTTGAAGGACAAGTTAACCTCAGCACCTGTGTTAGCTTTGCCGAGACCGGGAGTTGAGTATCTTGTTTACACCGATGCGTCCTTACAAGGACTTGGAGGTGTACTACAGCAGGAGAGTCAGGCCATAGCTTATGCTTCCCGTAAGCTTAAGCCTCACGAGAAGAATTACCCTACCCATGACTTGGAGTTAGCGGCAGTGGTATTTGCCCTTCGTATTTGGAGACATTACCTTTTGGGGGAGAAGTTTCGATTGTTCACGGATCACAAGTCCCTACAGTACCTATTCACGCAGAAGGAGTTGAATATGCGGCAATGGAGGTGGCTTGAATTCGTAAAAGATTATCAGTTCGATATCCAGTATCATCCGGGGAAGGCTAACGTGGTGGCAGACGCGTTGAGCCGTAGACCGGTAGAGGAGGTGGCAGATGTGTGGAAGGCCAAGTGGAAGGAATTGGGACACCAGGATGCAGTGGCCCGATCATTCATGTCTGTGATGACTGTTACACCACAGATTGTCACGAAGGTAGTGAGGGCACAGGCAAATGACTCGTTCTGTCAGGAGCAGATAGTCCGATTATTGGCAGAGGGAGACGAATCCTATACCGTCAGCTCAGATGGGGGATTACGCTTCAATGGGAGATTGGTGGTCCCAGAAGGGGAGGAATTGCGGCATGAGGTGATGGCAGAGTCGCACGGCTCACGGTTCGCGGTACATCCCGGAGGGGACAAAATGTACCAAGACATGAGACGTCAGTATTGGTGGAGCGGGATGAAGAGAGATATTGTCGAGTTTGTCTCAAAATGCGCCACTTGTTAGCTCATAAAAGTGGATCATCAGAGACCGGCAGGACTGCTACAGCCGTTAGAGGTCCCGATGTCGATGTGGGAGAGCATCTCTATGGACTTTATCACGGGGTTGCCTACGTCACAGAGAGGTCACGACTCCATTTGGGTAATTATGGACAGGTTGTCAAAAGTCGCTCATTTTCTACCCATAAGGACAGACTACACTGCGGGACAGTATGCCCAGCTCTTTATTGCAGAGATAGTGAGACTTCACGGTGTGCCCTTAAATATCGTGTCTGACCGAGACAAGATATTTGTTTCACGGTTTTGGGAGAGTTTTCAGCAGGCCATAGGCACGGAGTTGCGGTTGAGTACGGCGTACCACCCGCAGACCGATGGGCAGACCGAGCGCACAAATCAGATGTTGGAGGACATGCTACGTATGTGCACCATTGACTTTGAGGGTGGATGGGAGCAGTATCTTCCACTGGTGGAGTTTGCTTACAACAACTCCTACCAATTCACCATTGGCATGGCACCATTTGAGGCGTTGTACGGTAGACCTTGTCGTTCCCCAGCATGTTGGTTGGAGGTGGGAGACAACAAACTACTTGGGCCGGAAGTGATTCAGGTTACTTCGGCAAGGATAGAATTGATTCGGAGTCGCATTCGGGTAGCTCAGGACAGACAGAAGAGTTATGCTGATGCGAAGAGATTCTTCAGAGAGTTCCAAGTGGGGGACCAGGTTTTGCTCACAGTATCTCCTATGAAGGGGATTATGCGTTTCGGGAAGAAAGGGAAGTTGGCACCGAGATATGTGGGACCATTTCCTATTATTGAGCGGATTGGACCGGTTGCGTATAGACTTGGGTTACCGGAGCATTTACATCGGATTCACGATGTGTTTCATATTTCCTCTCTTAGGAAATACCTTAGAGATAATTTGGCTCATTCTGTCATAGCTGTGGAGGACATAAATCTCCAGCCGGATAGCTCCTACGAGGAAGGGCCTATTGCTATTCTAGACCGAAGTGAGCGGAAACTGCGGTCAAAGATAGTTCCGTTAGTGCGTGTTCAGTAGCGACATCATAATGTCGAGGAGTCCACATGGGAGCGCGATGAGGAGATGTGCGAACGTTATCCAGAGTTATTCTTATCAGGTACCTTCTAGTTCCGAATTTTGGGACGAAATTCAGTTATTAGGGGGGAAGTATGTAATATCCCGTATTTTCTGTGATATTTATTTTTGGGGATTAATTGAATTAAATGTCTATTAATTGGAAATTAATCCGGATAAAAATATTAACGAGATGTGAGTTAGTATTTTATTAAAATGTGTATACTTGGCATTATATGAATATTGGTAATATTGAAATTGTCGTGAGATTTAAATACGGCAATTTGGGAATTTTGCTTGACGCGTGTGACCGCCACGTCATGGTATTTTGTTATTAAATTAAAAAGTTATTTTTAGTTCCATTAACCGTATGGTCATTTTGAGTGCGTCAACGCGTCCGGAAGGGTCGAGATAGTCAGAAAACACTAGCCGGAAGTTTAGTTTGGGTCCCGGGGTATTTTTGGGCCGTACCGGCATCATAAAGGGTATTTTGGTAATTTACATTTTTGGGAATTAAAAAGTGACGAAAATAGAAATTACAATCTGACTATTTCCTTAACCCACTTAACCCACTAACTACACTATGGGACATCATGGGCTACGGGAGAAGTTGATATACCATTCTAACTTACCAAAAACCATAACACACCTCCATACTCCATTATCTTCAACCTTGAGAAGAGCTTGAGAGAGAGAGAGAAGGAAACCTTGGGAAGAGCTTGAGAGAGAGAGAGAAGGAAGATAATTCTGCAGAAAAACAGAAGGAGAACAACCTAACTTCAAGATTCTACACCAAATTCTGAGATAAATTAAGGCAAGTGATTTAAACTCTTTTGATTCAAGATATGTTTCCATGTTTAGGAATTTTCGAAATTGATTTTTGGAGATAAATTAGACCCATGAATTGGAAGTTAAAGGCCATGATTTATGTAGGAATTGCATGTAGTATATTCTGGACGAATTTATATGTTATAAACAGAACCTTGATGACCTAAAAGTGGTATTAGAAGAAGTTTAATGATATTCTTGAATGGAAGAATTCTGGAAATTATTTTGATGTAGTTTTGATCTAAACCAAGCCTTTAAATGATGAATTATGGGACTTAGAATGTAAATAGTGTTGTAGGATGATAGTATAATGTTATAGTAACCTTGTCTTGGATTTTCATGCTTAAAAATGGAGTTTTGGAACGAAACTGTAACTGCAAAACGAAGCAGTCCGTAACAGACCTGTGCAATCGATCGATCGACATTCATCAGTCGATCGATCGACCACCATCGATCGATCGAAGGTAAAGGTCGATCGATCGACCTTCCCAGAATGAATAAAGTTTTTCCTTAATTGAATTTTAATGGTGTTAACCCTTGATTAATATTATTGGAGACATTATGAATACCCTTAACCTTAAGGAAGACCAATAGGCATGATTATGAGATTGGACCTTAATTGGAATTTAATTTGAGGATTATTCTAAATTAATGAAATTCGATAAGTGAAATAATATTTGGGTTAATAGTACAAATTTGAATAATTTGATGAAATAAGGTTTGGGGCAGAAGTAAAGACCTTAGGTATAAAGATGTTATATGTGGGAATTATGGGAACTTAATAGTCTATTTGAGATAGGTTTTAAGTTTAAGAAATTACGACGTGAGACGTGTCGACTATTTAATTTATATATTATCGGGATACTTGAAATATTTGAATTTGGAATAATGGTATAATGATGTAGAGTATACCTTTATTAATATTGAGATATCTAAGATGTGTGAATGCTTAGTATATAATTTTATGTGTATGACATACCTACCATACTTGCTATCACGGGAGGTTTACGTTCGCTTAGGGCCTTCTTATCCTTGTGTTTCCCGGATTTAGATTGGTTACCTCGATGAACACAGATCATAGAAGGACTTATTGTGATATTAATAAGTCTGCTGATCGTGGGAGCGTAGGTATGTGCGTGACCCATGTGAGGGTGACTGTGTTCGCCTCCACTATTTTTGATGTTGTTATCTGAACGATTCCTGAGAGATTCGGAATGCGTGATCCTTATGTACGTGATGTACCGGGATGGATAGCAGAGTATGTGTGCACCGCAGCTTATCCCTTGGGTGCTTGTATTGTATATTTATGATGTGAAAATCTACGGTTATATGAGAAGGAATTTACTATGTTAAATTGTGAGTATAATTATGGTAATGTTTTGAAAAGATAAAAAGGGAACTTTTATCAATAAATGGTTTTGTTGATAATTGGGAATCCGGGGATTAAAGTAGAACTCTCTATTTAATTGTTAAGGTTGGAAATTAAACGTGAACCGAGTAGTAGTGTTAGAAACTCTTTAGATAGTTATGAGATAACACATGAATGGGTACAGGAACGTTAGGAGTGCACAGTTAGACGAGAGGTGAGTATATCATGTGAGAGCACGTCCTAACATGTATTTTTCATATACTATTTTAAATGTTTTTAAAGCACTTGCAGGTTTTTTTTAAAATATCTCCACATTCCGGCTCTGACCCGTTTGCTTTCAAATCTATCTTTTTGTAAAACCATTTTAGGTGCCCAGCCACAAGGTCACCATGCATAGGATCCTCATTCTGATGACGAGCTGTAGCTGCTTGTGGAAGCTACAGGGATTTGCTTTTAGACGCTTATATCATTTGGATTCCTTATTCAGTATTCCTCAGTTGTAGGGCACGTTGTCCAAATTCTATTAGATACATTTCCATTTCAGTTTTCAGACTTTGGCATGTATTCATTCAGTATTTAGTATTTCATTATTTACTTCAGTTGTGGGGTTATTGTTATGAGGAGTTTTTCCTCTAGATTTATTTATATCATGTGACGGTTATTCTATTTACTTCATTATGGTGAATGGTGTTATTAATCTTTTTACACTTGTTGCATGTTAATCAGACTTTAATTAAAATTTGGCAACTTACTTTTTAAATACTAGGTGGTTAGTAATAATAAAAATGTTTTCGACAGTGATGCTATTAACTGAGCCAACTTGGCGTTTTGATTTAATTTAATAAAGGAGTAGCTACCCGGTATTTAATTAGTCGGGGTGTCACAATGGGGTAGTTATAAAAAATTAGCAACATGCCCCTTTGGTTGGAGATGCAGTATATGAGGGTCCCAAATGCCCTCCATATGGCAATGGGATAGGTTATTTTCATTTTATTTCATTTCTAAAATTATGATTTCATTATGTTTGAATAAATGCATGCTTGACCTTTCAATATGTTTTTGTTTGCAGTTGACAGCAAGAGAAAAACTCCCAAAGAATCAGAAGTTAATATAAAGCATTTGAAACATATCTGGAGTTTGCATCAGAAAGTTGCAGACGAGCACGTCAGGTCTGCCTCATACTTATTGCAGTATAGGTGCTATACGTCGTCCTTTACTGCTCGTCCTGTGGTTAGCATTAGTGAACCATTGCCAGCTACTGAGGATTCTTCACCAGACTCTCACATTCCTCTGAGTCAAAAAATGGGCAAAAGAAGAGTTCCTGCTCTCTTTGAAGAGACTACTTCTACTGGAGATGGGAAAAGAAATAAGGCTGATGTCCAGAAGGGGACAAAGAAAGTAGATGCCACCCCTTCTATTGCTCCTCAGAAGGCCGCCGAGAAGCCCCCAGTGGCTCCTGTGCAGAAGGATGCACCTGTGGAAGTAATCACCATCTCTCCAACCAAAAGTTCTTCTTTGGTTGAGAAGACACCGAGGAGACTGAAGAAATCCTCCTCGGTTAGTTTTTGTGAAGCCATTCCCCTTCTCCAAGCTAGTGGAGTTGGTGTTCCAACCATTATTCCCCCGAGTTATGCAATGAGCTCGGTAAGGACTTGGACCATTCCTGAAGTCCAAGGAATCGAGGAAAACATGTCTAGGGATATGCTAACATCCCTAGCTACTCGTCACATTGCTTCAGTAAGTTTCTCTTATTCAAAATTTTTCTTTCTTTTAGTCAATATATGTATCTCGGCACTGACTTATCATTATTTTCTTTTTCAGCTGGTGAGTTGCTTTAACACCATAGTGAAGAAAGATGAAGCAATCAAGGCTTCCAGCTCCTCGTCTGGAGTAGAGGACACTTTTCAAGGTTTGTCCCAATCTCTGAAGGATTCCTGTTAAAAATATGACGAGGATAAGGGTGAATGGTAGAAGAAGTTGGCTGCATCTGAAGCAGAGAAGGTGCAGTTGGGAAATAAAGTGAAGGACTTAGAGAGAGAGAATAAGAAATATACCGAGAAGCTCAGTACCTTTGGGGAGCTTGAAAATAAATTGAAATCGGCCGAGGAAGAGCTGACCCTTCTGCGAGAAGTAAATCGCCAGAAGGAGGAGGTGGAGGCCAAATTGAAAACCACCGAGGATCTTCTATCCGAGAAGCTTTCCTCGGAGAAAATGAAAAGAAAGGTGGCTGTAAAAAAATCATTTCGAACTGGTTGGGATAAAGGATGGGACAAGGGGGTAGCAGCAATGATGACCTAGGTGCAGTATGGAAGTTTGAAATACTTCCGAGATGGTTGGGTTGCTGCCTTGCAGGAACTGAAGGTGAACGAGGACTCTGAACTATTTCAACAACATCTTCCTGGCCCCCCTCCTGTAATTGAAGATGAGTAAGAAGACGAAGCTGCGTCCGAGGAGTCTTCAATGATAGGAGGTGATCAAGTCCTTGCTCCACAACCCAACCAGACGGCCACCGAGGAGATCTCGTCTTTGCCTCCTCCTGAACAAGTCTCAACTTCTGCCAATCAACTCATTGTTCCCACCGAGCAACCAAGCTCCTCGTCCCAGCCTCCTGAGAAAGTCTTGGGAGATAAGGAAAAGGTGTGAAGTTGTTCGGTATTCTCTTTCTATTTTTCTTTTACTTGTACTATGTATTCTGAACGTTGTACTCCTTTTGATGATGTAATAAAATCACCTTTTTTGCTCCTCTGCGTTGTTGATGTTCTGTCTTCTTCTTTTATTAACTTTTGCCTTCTCTTCTTTACTAGTTCATGGCTAGAATGGATATGCTATCTGATAATGATACAAAGTTGATGCAGTAATGCCACGAATATTATAAAGCTGGTCACACAGACCTAAGTGCATCTGAAGTTGCTGATATCCTTGGTCATGATGCTTCCGAGCAGGCAGTTGAGACCTATCAGTACCTGAAGGGTTTACTTGACCGGGCTGTGGCCAATAATGTGGCCTATTACGAAATGATAGAGGATCTTCAAAATCAGTATAAGGAATCAAATGCCCTGTTGCACGAGGGGTATGCGAAGAGGTATCAACAGCTTTCTGCCGAGAAGGGCTACGACAAACTCCTAGCTGGGTACGATGTCAGAGAGAGAACCCTAAAGGGTGAAGTTGAAGCCTGTAGACAGATTACCGAACTGCTAGAACAAGAAAATAACAATTTGCAGAAAGAGCTGGCACAATATAAGTCTGCAGCATCTTCTTCAACAGCTGTAATCCCAGTGACTGACGAAGGATTTTCCTTTCTAGAGGTTGAGAATGCCAAATTAAGGTAAGAGTTGGATACCTTGAGAAGGTCGGGTACTTCTACTGCTACTCGGGGACGAGGAAGATATTCTCGTGGATGAGGAAAAGTTGCTCAGGATATTTCCGAGGAACAGAGTAATCCACCTACTCGGGGACGAGGAAGAACTCTTCGTCGTTCTGTTGAAGAAGCTCGTACTCAGTCAACATTGGAAACTCAAGCGTTCCAATTGAATGCAAAAGATCGGGCTTTGTCTGAAATGTCCAAGAAAATCCAAACTCTGGAGAATCAACTTGCATCGAAAAAGTCTGCTCTAGATAATAAGGATGTTCTTGCCAGAAACCTTCATGAGAAGCTTGAAAAGTTGACATTTCAATTTAATAAACAGCCCAGGGAGTTCTGGATGGATGGATACAATGAAGCGTTATTCCACTTAGATGATCGTATCCAGAATGCCAATAATGAGGGTTACAAGCAAGGTTGGCTGAATGCCTTGGGCATGTTGAAGCTCGAACATGGGCACTACCTGTGGGATTATTATGATCCCGGGGTTCTTGACTTGCTAGTGACACCATATAACTTGGACATGGAATGGATCCCAGCTCGTGCCATTCCTCGGAGCTTAATTGCAAAATACCTTGGCGACTATAATCTTCACTCTCAGATCGAAGTATCTCGTCCCGAGCATCTATTGGACACTCCTTCAGTAATGAACGTCAGAATGCTCCGAGATATTAACTTCATTAATTCTCCTCTTTGCCTGGAAGATCCTCCTTCTGGTGAGGAGCCTAGTTCAAAAGCTAAGGGAAAGAAACCAATAGAGTAGGGATCTCAATGTAATAGTTAGTACACATATGTAATTTGTAATTCGTTTTGAATTTTAATGAAAGACTTTCATTTTCTGTTTGCAAATCTATATTTCTATTGTCTTGTGCTTGTTAAACACTTTATATTTGTTCTTTCATAACAATATTGTGTGGTTCATCGACCAACTTAGTAATAAAAAGTTACAAGTATCAACAATGTTGCTCGATCACTTGATAATAAAGTAATGAAAAAAAAATGTTTAAAATTTTTTTCCAACCAACCAAGGTTGTTAAATTGTGCTTGTCGACCAACTATAGTTAGTGGGTGTTTATCCCTAGCAGCTATACTTGGTACTTTTTAGAATATTTTCTCCTCGTTGACCAACTACAGTTAGTGGGTTTTTATCCTCGACCAGCTATACTTGGTTCAGTTTGGAATATTTTGTTCTTCGAGGAACTTTTTGTAATAATCTTACCTCCCGACCAACATAAGTTGGTATTGAAGGCATATATTATTTCTTAACCAACCGAGATTGGCCTTTTTAGGAGTCTCGTGTTCTCACTCTTTTACCAACCGGAGTTGGTCTAAGTTCGAACTATCATGTCCACTCGATCTTTTACCAACCTGAGTTGGTCACGCTAGTGTACGCCTCCTAACCAAAGGAGTATAGTTTGTTCTCGCCCTTTTACCAACCGGAGTTGGTCGTGGGTTCGAACTATCATGTTCACTAGCTCTTTTACCAACCTGAGTTGGTCACGCTAGTGTATGCCTCCTAACCAAAGGAGTATAGTTTGTTCTCGCCCTTTTACCAACCGGAGTTGGTCGTGGGTTTGAACTATAGTGTCCACTAGTTCTTTTACCAACCCGAGTTGGTCACGCTAGTGTACGCCTCCTAACCAAAGGAGTATAGTTTGTTCTCTCACTTTTACCAACCGGAGTTGATCGTGGGTTTGAACTATCAGTGTTGCTGAACAGCGTAGTGTTATACACTAGTATTCCCCGAAAAATTTTCGATAAAAAGAGAGAAGATAGAGAAACATCATCCTTTTATTCATATTGATTGAACTGCTTTACATTTTACATCACTGATAATACTTGTGTAGGTGTTCAGCATTCCATGCATTCTTAAACTCCTCTCCTTCTAGAGTTGCTATGCAGTAAGTTCCTGGTCGAACAACTTCTGTAACTCGGTAAGGTCCATGCCAGTTTGCTTCCAATTTATTGTGCTTCTGAATGACCTTCTTTATCACATAGTCTCCTTCTTTTAAGTCGCATTTCTTCACCCTCTTGTTGTAGAACAAAGCTGTTCATTGTTGGTAAGCAGCATTCCTAATGGCTGCCTCTTCTCTAACCTCCTCGAGCATATCCAAATCCAATCTTCTCATTAAGTCCCTGACTGGGGAATTAAAATTCAACACTCTATGTGTTGGAAGACCCAATTCGGCAGGTATTACAGCTTCACTTCCAAAAGCCAGCATATATGGTGATTCTCCAGTTGCTGCTCAGGGAGTTGTTCGGTAAGCCCACAATACTGACTGTAGCTCATTAATCCAATTAGCTTTAGCCTCACTTAGCCTCTTCTTCAAACCATTTAGTAATGTTCTGTTCGTCACTTCAGTTTGTCCATTGCTCTGAGGATGGTCTGGTGCTGAATGAACCTTCAAAACGTTTGACTGACGACAATAGGCTGCGAACTCCTCGTTATCAAATTGTGTTCCATGGTCTGTGATGAAGGCATGAGGGAGACCATATCGGCAGATGATGTTCTTCCAAACGAACTGGTACACCTTCTCGTATGTCATATCAATAAGTGGCTCAGCTTCTACTCACTTAGTAAAATAATCCACTGCGACGACGAGGTACTTGAATCTTCCTCAGGTCGTTGGCAGTGGTCCAACCAAATCAATTCCCCACATAGCAAATGGCCAAGGGGAAGTTATGGGTGTCAACAATGCTTGTGGAGTTCGTCGAATGGAGGAAAAACGTTGGCATTTATCACATCTTTTGGCATAGGCTATACAATCAACCCTCATCGTTGGCCAGTACTACCCCTGCATCATCACTCTTTGTAAAAGTGTCCGACCTGCTACATGTGCTCCACAAGATCCTTCATGGATCTCTTCAATCAATTTCTTCACCTCGGAGGGATGTACACATCTCTGCAAACCTGCCATAATTCCTCGTCTATACAAAACACCATTAGTTAGTACATACCGAGCAATTTTAAACTTCAATTTCTTGGCAGCGATCTTATCCTCCGACAATTCTCCCTCCTCAATATATGCCCTGATGGGATCCATCCAAGATGGTCCTGAATCAAAGGTAAAATAACATTCATCGTCAGGTCTTCATCTATGCTCCGAGATTCTAATACTTCAATTGGTATCGTTCTTCGCAGCTTGGTACAAGTAGCTGATGCTAGTAGGGCCAATGCGCCTGCTTGTGCATTCTTCATTCTTGGTATTCTGATCAACTGAATGGCATCAAATTCTGCCAATAATTCCATCACCTTTGCATGATACCTAACCATTAATTCTCCTTTAACATCATATATTCCTATCATCTGATTCACAATTAATTGAGAATCACTGAATACCATCACTTGTTGCGCTTCCATAATCTTTGCTAAATTAAGACCTGCTATCATCGCCTCATATTCAGCCTCATTATTGGAAGCTTTGAATTGGAATCGCAGGGCGTATTCCACGTCGACCTCGTCTGGAGTGCTCAGAACTATTCCCGCGCCACATCCTGCAGTGCAAGATGAGCCATCTACATATAACCTCCATATAGGTAACTCGTCTTCAAATTTCTTATCTGACAAAGTTCCTTGGTGAAATATTTGTTGTTTCCTTTTATCCTTTCCTGATATTTCTCGCTCCTCGTCGATCATCTCTTCTCGTCCTTTTACCAACCGAAGTTGGTCTGGGCTTGAATTTGATGATCCTTCAATATCCACAAGACCTTTTACCAACCAGAGTTGGTCTGGGCTTGTGTCTGATGATCCTGTAACATCCATAAGTTGATCAGCGAGCAACTTTTGTTCCTCGGGGGTATCAGGATATGTAAACTCTGCGATAAAATCTGCTACAACTTGCCCTTTTAATGATGATCTGGGTTCATACACAATATTATATTCACCGAGCTCTATTGCCCAGTACATCAGTCTCCCTGATTTTTCTGGCTTATGAAGGGCTTGTCTCAATGGCATGTCGGTATACAAGACGATGGTATGGGCCTGGAAATAAGGCCTCATTCTTCTACTTGCTTCAATTAATGCCAATGCCAATTTTTCCAGCTTTGGGTACCTGATCCCTGCACCTCGGAAAGCCTTACTTGTGTAATAAATTGGCTTCTGGACTTCATTCTCCATTCTGATCAATGCCGAGCTGACTGCATTCTCTGATACTGTCAGGTACAAGTATAATTTTTCTCCCATTACTGGCCTGGACAACAGTGGAGGTGCTCCCAGATATTTCTTCAAGTCTTGAAAGGCTTTTTCACATTCATCATTCCACTCGAAAGTTTTTCGAAGTGTTTTGAAGAATGGGAGGCATCTATCAGTTGCTCGGGATACAAATCTGTTGAGTGCTGCAACTCGTCCTGTAAGACTCTGCACCTCTTTCTTCGTCGTTGGAGATCGCAACCCTAAAAGAGCTTTGATCTTTGCTGGATTTGCCTCAATGCCTCGCTGGTTGACGATGTACCCGAGGAACATTCCTTCTCGTACTCAAAATGTGCACTTCGTCGGATTGAGTTTCATTTGATATTTATCCAGTTGATCAAAGGTCTGACCTAAGTCAATTAGATGATCAGCAACTTTCTTGCTCTTTGTTAGCATATCATCGACATAGACTTCCATATTGCAACTAATTTGTTCGGCAAAAACCTTGTTCATCAACCGCTGGTATATCGCTCCTGCATTTTTCAAACCAAAAGGCATAACATTATAACAATAAGTTCCCCTAGGGGTAATGAAAGAAGTACTTTCCCTGTCTTCAGGTTTCATTTTGATCTGGTTGTAACCAGAGTAAGCATCCATGAAGCTGAGTAGCTCGTGTACCGAGGTAGCATCCACTAGTTGATCAATTCTGGGCAATGGAAAATAATCCTTTGGGCATGCCTTGTTGAGATCGGTGAAATCAACACACATTCTCCATTTATTATTTTTCTTCTTCACCATCACCACATTTGCCAACCAGTATGGATACTTCACATCTTCAATGAATTGGGCTTTCTGGAGGTTCTCGACCTCCTCTTGTATAGCTTGATTCTTCTCGGGACTAAATACTCTTCTTCTTTGCTTTACAGGCTTGATCTCCTTATTCACATTGAGCTCGTGACATAAGAAGTTTGGATCTATTCCTGGCATGTCTTCATGACTCCACGCAAAAGTTTTCTTCCTGTTTCTCAAGAAAGTTATCAACTCCTGTTTTATTGAAGCATCTAACGACGAACCTATCTGGGTTACTCGTTCAGGATGCTCGTCGTCCAGAATAACATTTTCTGTAGATTCCACCACCTGTCCTTTTACAAGTTGGGATTCATCTCTAGGATCGAGTGTTTCGATTTCTGTACCCTCCTCCACCTGGTAGGTAGTAGTCTTTTTCCTTGACTCTTCAAGTTCCTCTTGCTTGGTAGATGAATAATAGCATTCCCGAGCTACTTTTTGATCACCTTTCACAACTACCACTCCGAAATTCGTTGGGAATTTTAAGCACTGATGTATTGTAGATGGGACTGCTTCGAACTTCTTCAAACCAACTCTTCCCATGATGATGTTGTAATCTGACTGCACATTCTTATCCATCACAAAGAAATATTCTCTCTGTTCGACAAGCAGGCCAAGTTCCAATGAATATATCCAACTTGATCGTCCCAAGTGAAAAAACTTTCTTGCCAGCAAAACCTAGAAGAGGTCTGTGATAGGGTTCCAATTGAGATAATTTCAAATTTAAACTGTCAAAGCATGAATAGTATATGATGTCTGCCGAACTACCATTGGCTACCAGCACCCTTGAAATCACTACTTCTTTCATCCTCATTTTGATCACCAAAGGGTCGTCGTGAGGGTAAAGAACACCTTCCAGGTCATTTTTTGAAAATCCAATGACCAGCTTCTCTTTGTTTACCTTCCTCGGACGATCCTCCTCGGCCAAATTTATTCGCTGAATGTACGAGTAAGCTTGGGCCTCTCCGAGGTAAGCCTTTCTTTCTGTAGTAAGGTCTCCTCCTCCTGCATCTCCTCCTGTAATAACATTACAATCAAATGAACCAAAACGTATGGAAAATACCTCTCACTCTGGCTGTCTTGGTTTCTTGGGAAAATCGGGGTCATCATCTGGATCATCTTCATGATTTCTCTTCTTTTTCTCCTCTGCTCGACGAGGAGATCTAGACCTCTCTCTAGTTTGATCATTATTTCTTCTTTCCCCTCCCCAATCAACATACTTTGCTAGCTTTCCTCTTTGAATGAGTGTTTCAATCTCGTTCTGAAGAGCTATGCAATTTTTGGTCATATGACCATGATCTTTATGAAACTCGCAATATTTATCCCTGTTCCTCGTATCAGGGTCTGACCTCAATTTCTTCGGCCACTTTACCTCCTCGCTATTCTTGATTTCTTCCAAGACATGATTAATACCCATTTTCAAAGGAGTATAATTATCGAATTTTTTCAGGACTTCCCATGATGTTTTATTATTCTTGGAATGCCTGTCACCGCCATTGCCCTTATGCTATTTCTTCTTAGATTTGTCGACTTCCACCTTGGTTTCTTTATCCATGTTCTTCTTCGCAGCCATAGCCTCCTCGGCATTCATGATTTTGGCCGCTTTTTCCATCAACTCTAACATAGTTGTAGGTGGATCTTTGGCCAAAGTGTAGTACAACTTGTTAGGCAACAACCCACTCATCAGGGCAGTGATTGCTGTCTTTTCTTCATAACCTATGACTTTCAGCTTCTCGTTATTGAAACGAGTTATGTAATCTCTAGTACTCTCACCAGATTTTTGTCTAACACTTAACAAGTGTGCTACTCGTTTTACTGGTTTTGCCCACAAACAGAAATTACCAATGAACAACTCGGCCAACTGAAAGAAAGTTAAAATCTTTCCCCGAGGAAGATTGTTGTACCATATTTGGGCAGATCCAGTAAGAGTTCCAGAGAATGCTCTACATCTCATCTCGTCGGGGACAACATAGATGTCGACAGCAGCCTAATATTGCTCTATGTGTAGAACAAGATCTGTCTTTCCATCATACTTGGGGGTCAATACGGGCGCTTTAAATTTCGACGGTGTAGGAAAATCCACAATGGCCTGTACAAAAGGTGTCCCTCGAACAAAAGTTCGTTGTAGGGGATTCTTTGCCTTAGCCATTTCTCCCAATCTATCCTCCAATCGCTGAATGGAACCTTTCCACGCATCATTTCCCTCCTCGGGCCTATTAGTTCGAGCAATTGATTGTTCTGAAGTAGCCTCCTGAGATCTATCTTGACGAGCAACTGGTCGTGGTTGTGCTGATCCTTCTCTTAGATCTGATGGTTGTCGAAAACTCCTCGACATGGTAGTAGGTGGACTCCTATTCCTTCTAGGGCCTAATCGGCTGAAAGGAGACGTGATTAGGCACATATTCTTCACATTTATCCCCTTAATTTCAGTATTTTTATGATCCCTTGCAGTGTATTTATCTTGGATTTGTCTCGTATTTATGATACTAACCTTTTTTGGCAAGTATTTCTTGTTTTGTGTATTTCTCATGTATTTTACAGGTATTTCATGCAAGTTAGTGCAAAGGAGAACTCAAAACAGTGAAAGAAACCAAGAAATGGAGAGTTGAAGGGCATTTTCCTAATTTTTTAGCCTTAATCCGGTGGTGGGGCCAACTATAAAGTTGAATATCTCTAAATTACAAGAATACTGGAAAAAACGGCACCTCAATCCGAGCTACGGTGAAGAAGTTACGATGTTTTGAAGTTGCGCGATAATGAAGAGTCTGGATGTGCGGATTTCTGTAATTAATTATGCATTTAATGCAGTGCAACTCTTGGAAAACTAGTGCCACAAGCGAAATTTGATGCCAAATTCGTGCAACTTGGTGCTATAAAAGACCAAGCCCTACCTCATTTTCAAAGGGGAGTTGAATTCTAGAGAGAGGGAGTCAAATTCTAGAGAGTAGAATAGAATTCTAGAGAGAGAATTAGATTTTAGAGAGTCTTTTTGTAAGTTTGAAGAAGAAGAATGTTTCTTGATTCAAGTTCATCTCTTTTCCCTATTGCTGAATTCAAGTAAAATCTTTCCATTCTCTAGTTTTATTATTTGCAATTTACTTACAATGCCTTGTGGATCCATATTTTTACATATGAATTTGTTTGTTAATCAAATCATGAGTAGCTAAATTCCCAAGGGTTGGGGTACATGAACTCAATCCAAGGCAAATTATTTATATAGAAAATAGATGTTAAATTAAACTATTGATTGAATTGTGAAAGAAACTCATACAAACATTGTCAATCTTTTAATCTCTGTTGCCCTAGGTACTTGAGATGTTTAAGAACGCTTTGCGAGTATGATTTATCATTCACCGCTTTATAGTTACCATTGATTTCGTATGGTGCGGGCTTGAACCTCATATACGTAATGCTTAGAATCTATAAAGACTGGATCTAGTCAATAGTTTTAATTTACAATTCTATTATTCTATAGGATAATTTGTTAAGGATTGAGGGATTGTACCCTACCCTATTTTCTCCCATTTGTCAGATCTAAATCTTTTTGCAATTTTCAGTCTGTTTCTTTTAAGTAAAGTTTTTAATTCATTAGAAAGTTTCCCAATCTTTAATCATCTTTTTGTTTCTTTTAAGAAATCATTTCAAGGTTTAGTAATTTTTCTTGTTACTGTTTGGCAATTTCGATCCCTGTGGAGACGATCCTGACTTACCGGGTTATTACTTGAGCGACAAGGCTTGCACTTGAGCCTAGATAAATACGCACTTTTAAGACAAATATTAAGTCACGTCAAGTTTTTGGCGCCATTGCCGGGGATCCGAAATTGTTAAGTTTTCAAGAAAGTTATTTTTATCTACAAGTGATTTCATAAAAAAAAAAAGAAAAAAAACAATTTCATTTCTTCTCTTGTGTACTTATATGCAGAATTCATTTCCCACCCAAATTCATGAAAATCCTATTGCCGAAGCCGGTTCGGAAAATTCTGAGTCTCCTAGTTTTTGGGTTCCACCTCCTTCGCCTAATAATTCCATCACAAGTCGTTCTTTGAGTCAAACCCTGAGTGAGAATTCTGAACCTTTCGGTAGCGATATGTCGGATCATGGTAGTGTCGGTGTTGGTGCGGGAAAGGATGATGTACCATATCAACCCATGAAAGATCTTTTATTTCCGGAGAGAACTGTTACCCCTGGTTGCATTTTACTCCCGTATAATGCCTGTCAGTTCCACTTTCGGAATGGAATGATCCAAATTCTTCCTACATTTCATGGGATGGATTCGGAAAAACCATATCTCCATATTCGAGAATTCGAAGATACGTGCGAGACATTTGGAGACAAAGCTTGTCCACAAGAGGTAATCTGGTTGAATCTCTTTCCTTTTTCCTTAAAGGATGAAGCTAAAACTTGGTTATGGTCCCTTCCCCCAAATTCGGTTTTATCCTGGAGAGATATGCAAAACAAGTTTATCTCCAAATTTTTCCCACAACACAAAACCAATTCTGTTAAAGCCCAAATCCAAGCTTTTCGTCAAAATGAGAATGAGGCTTTTGATAAGTGTTGGGAGAGATATCAGGAGTTAGTTAATGCATGCCCCCATCATGGTTTTGAACCTCATCATCTGATTTCATTTTTTCATCAAGGCCTTACTGTAGCGTCTAAACAACTTGTTCAAACCATGTGTGAGAGACCTTTTTGGGAGTTAAGTACGAGCGATGCTGAGGCTCATTTGAAATATGTGGCAGAAACTACCCAAGCCTGGGATACTTTTGATCCCAATAGTCAAAATAGAAATCGACAAGTGTCCAACTTGCCTGCTGCGTCCGGTATTTATCACTTGGACAAGGACACTTTGTTGGATCGAAAATTTGACCAATTGGAGAAGAATTTCAGAGATATGCTAGATATGCGATTGAGAGATGTGTCTGGACCCATACAATTCGAAAAGGAGAAGGTATGTGCCATTTGTAATGCAGGCCATTCTACCGAAGGATGTCCTACCATTCCTGCATACAAGGCCATGTACACTGAACAGGTTGATGCAATAGGAGGTTTTCGAGGAAATTATAATGCTCAGCAAGGGAATGCATATAATCAATCGTGGAGGAATCCCGAGTTCAATTTTGGACAACCCCAAGGTGGGATGGTTCCTAACCTACCACCACCTCCTCAATTTCAGCAAGTGGCTCCTCCAGTGTCAAATCCTATGCAAGTACCACCCCCTGGTCCGTATGTAGCTCCACCTAGGAGATCTCTTAAAGATAATTTCAATCAATTCATCCAATCCCAAAAAGAGAGAGATGATAAATTTGAGCGAATGTTCGCTGAAATGCAAACTAACATCTCTAGGTTGCAGTCTGCAGTGAATACTCAAGAAAAGGGTAAACTTCCAGCCCAAGGCCAAAGACCACCTCTTCAGGGTCAACCCACGGTCTGCTCCACATCATCAGATTTTCAAGAACAATGTCAAGCTGTTACTACTCTTCGTAGTGGCCGCGTAATTGATCTAACACCTAAATTGCCAAAGGTGAATGATGATGGAGTGGAACCCGAAATTTCTAAGGAATCTGAAACTTCCGAGTCTGAAAAACCTTCCTTAGAAAAGAAATTGAAAGATGAGGAAGATGAACCTGAAATTGAAGTCAATTTGCCTACTGTTGCTCCATTTCCTCAACGCTTTGAGTCACCTAAAAAAAGTGCTTCGCGTACAGAGGTGTTGAATGTGTTGAAACAAGTAAAGTTGAACTTGTCATTCCTTGATGCTATGCAACAAATTCCAGCATATGCTAAGGTTATTAAAGATCTTTTGACTGTCAAGAGACGTCTTAAGGTGAAGAAAAATGTTTTCTTGGCACAAAATGTGAGCTCAGTTCTTCTCAATGATCTTCCACCAAAATTCAAAGATCCAGGTGCACCTACCATTTCGTGTATCATATGAGAAAGAAAAGTGGAAAAAGCATTGCTTGATTTAGGTGCGAGTGAAACATCCTCCCATACTCCATCTATAAGCAGCTTGATTTAGGTGATTTAAAACCTACCCGAATCACTCTACAGTTAGCGGATAGAATAGTCAAAGTGCCTCGTGGGATTGTAGAAGACGTGATAGTTCAAGTGGACACGTTCTACTTTCCCGTTGATTTTGTTATTTGGGACACCGAGCCTATTCCCCATACGAGAAATCATGTTCCAATTATATTGGGCCGACCGTTCTTAGCTACCGCTAATGCTTTGATCAATACACGGAATGGCCAAATGCAACTCACTTTTGGAAACATGACTCTCGAGACTAATATTTTCAATGTCGCTAACCAAATGGGTGATGAGGACGAGATTCTTGAAGTGGATCTTATTGAGGAAGTTGTGGATGAAAATTTTAAGACAATCATAGGAGGAGATGCTCTGAAAGTGTGCTTAGTGCAAAGTGGTGCACAAATGAGTGCTTATACTGAGTTTGAGAGAGAGGTGGAAGAGTTGAAAATTTGGTTACAAGAGGAAGAGAGTTTTGAGAGTTTGAGAGCGGTTGACTGGATTTCTAGGTATGAAGAATTGCCTCCGAGGGAGACACCCATGATCCCCTCTGAACATAGATTTCCTAGTCTTGAGTTGAAGAAACTACCCTCCCATGTCAAATATGCCTTTTTAGGTGAGAATGATACATTTCCTGTTGTTGTGTCTTCCCATCTAGAAAAAGGGTAAGAAGGTATGTTGTTAGATGTGTTGCGAAAGCATAGAAGTTCTTTTGGTTGGACCATAGCAGATTTGAAAGGTATAAGTCCATTGATTTGTACCCATAAAATCCATCTTGAAGAAGAAGTGAGGCCCTCGCGAGAGATGCAAAGGCGATTAAATCCAACCATGAAAGAGGTAGTAAGAGCGGAAATAATCAAATTGCTAGATGCTGGAATTATATATCCCATTTCGGATAGTAAATGGGTGAGACCAATTCAGGTCGTTCCAAAGAAATCAGGGATGACTGTGGTTGAAAATGCTAAGGGAGAATTAATACCTCAACGCACCGCCACTGGGTGGCGTGTTTGCATTAACTACCGAAAGCTCAATGACGGAACTCGAAAGGATCATTTATCCTTACCGTTCATCGATCAAGTTATTGAACGAGTGGCGGGTCATCCTTACTATTGTTTCCTAGATGGGTATTCCGGTTATAATCAGATTGAAGTGGATGTACTTGATCAAGAAAAGATGACTTTTACATGTCCGTTTGGTACGTTTGCCTATAAACGTATGCCATTTGAGTTATGTAATGCGCCAGCTACTTTTCAAAGGTGCATGTTAAGTCTCTTTAGCGATATGATTGAAAAAGGTCTTGAGGTGTTCATGGACGATTTCAGCGTTTTCGGTTCATCTTTTGACCATTGTTTAGCTAATCTTGAGAGAGTTCTATTCCGATGTGTGGAAAAAGACTTAGTCCCCAATTGGGAAAAATGCCATTTCATGGTTACCGAGGGTGTAGTCTTGGGCCACATAGTCTCATCTAGGGGGATTGAAGTTGATTGAGCAAAAATTGAAGTAACAGCCGAGTTACCCCCGCCAAAATCACTTAAAGATGTAAGGTCCTTTCCAGGCCATGCTGGATTTTATAGGAGGTTTATCAAAGACTTTAGCGCCATCGCTAGACCTTTGAGTAATCTTCTCATGAAGGACACTCTATTTGAGTGGAATAAAGCATGTCAAGAAGCGTTTGATAAACTTAAGAGCATGCTTATTTCCGCTCCTATCATGCAAGCTCCGGATTGGTCACTACCCTTTGAGCTTATGTGTGATGCAAGTGATTACGCGATTGGGGTTGTTCTTGGACAGAGGAAAGACAAGAAAGCTCATGTTATTTACTATGCTATCCGAACATTATCTGGTCCTCAGCTTAATTACTCTACTACAGAGAAAGAGTTACTAGCAGTCGTTTTTGCTCTTGACAAATTTCGCTCTTACATTGTTGGGTCGCCTATCCTTTGCTTCACTGATTATTCGGCACTTAAATATCTCTTGAGCAAGAAAGATGCCAAACCCCGTCTGATCAGGTGGATCCTACTCCTACAAGAGTTTAATCTCTCGATTCAAGATAAGAAAGGAGTAGAAAACGTCGTTGCTGACCATTTGTCACGACTCTCGTCCGACGTGCCTATTGATCCTATTCCCATAGACGAGTATTTTCCGGATGAGAATCTATTTGCTACCTCTTCTCTCCCTTGGTTTGCGGATATAGTCAATTACCTTGTCACTGGAGTTCTTCCATCTAGTTGGAATCTGCACGAGAGAAGGAGGTTCATTACTTGGTCACGCATGTTTTTTTATGATGATCCATATTTGTTTAAGTATTGTGCTGACCAAATTATCCGGAGATGTGTACCCGATGAGGAAATCCAAGGGGTAATTCGATTCTGTCATTCGGAAGAATGTGGCGGTCATTTTTCTAAAAATAAAACTGCTGCGAAAATCCTTCAAAGTGGTCTTTATTGGCCCACAATCTTCCGGGATGTTAATGCTTTTTGTAAATCTTGCGATAGATGCAAAAGAATGGGAGCTATTACTCGCCGTGATATGATGCCATTATCCCCCATTTTAGTCTTGGAGTTGTTTGATTGTTGGGGTATTGACTTCATGGGGCCCTTTCCCCCTTCTTTTGGTTTTCTATACATCCTCGTCGCTGTAGATTATGTCTCAAATTGGGTAGAGGCTATAGCTATAAGGACGAATGACAGCAAGGTGGTGATAAAATTCAATCAAGAGAATAAACTTTCTCGCTTTGGTATGCCTAAGGCCATAATTAGTGATAATGGAACTCATTTTTGCAATAGGCCGATGGAGAAACTAATGCGGAAGTATGGAATTGTCCATAAGGTTAACACCCCCTATCACCCCCAATCGAATGGCCAAGCCGAGGTTGCTAATCGGGAAATCAAGAATATCTTGGAAAAGACAGTTGATCCTAATAGGATAGACTGGTCTCTTAGATTGACTGATGCTCTCTGGGCTTATAGAACCGCATACAAGAATCCCATTGGGATGTCCCAATTTCGATTTGTGTATGGCAAACCTTGTCATCTTCTGGTTGAAATCGAACACAAAGCGTATTGGGCTATCAAAAGGGTGAACTTCAAAATGGATAAAGCCGGTGAAACACGTAAACTTCAGTTG
The DNA here is from genome assembly GCA_949130495.1 of Sambucus nigra. Classification (NCBI taxonomy): domain Eukaryota; kingdom Viridiplantae; phylum Streptophyta; class Magnoliopsida; order Dipsacales; family Adoxaceae; genus Sambucus; species Sambucus nigra. The sequence goes on along the minus strand of OX422219.1, from coordinate 472,860,190 downwards.
AATGAGTTGGAAGAAATGCGCAATGATGCGTATAAAAGTGCTAAAATATCCAAGGACCGAATGAAACAAGCTCATGAAGGAATCATTCGTAAAAAAGAGTTTCATTCGGGATAAAAAGTACTTCTCTACAACTCGAGGTTGCACTTGTTTCCCGAAAAATTGCGGTCATGATGGTCAGGTCCATTCATTGTGAAAGAGGTATTTCCCCATGGAACGGTTGAACTCAAAGATGAGAAAGGGGAAAACACCTTTAAAGTTAATGGGCATCGTCTCAAGCCCTATTTGGAAGCAATTGTTAAAGAAGCCGACACAATCTGGCTGTCGGACCCCATTTATGGGGATTGACTAAACAAAGAGAGGTGAGGTCGTCGCACCCCCGACGCGTATGGGGTGATTTTTGTTGTATTTTTGAGTCATGTATAAGTGTCTTGTTGCATTTAAAGTAATTAGTTCAAGTATTGTTATTTTTTTGTATGCTTGGTTCTAATATGTTTTGTAGATTCAATGGACTCGCACTCATCACGGATCGCTCCATTTGGGTAATATCTTTCTTTTCCTCTCTTTATGTTGTGTTCTTGATTCGCATTGAGGACAATGCAACATATAAGTTAGGGGGTGTGGGATATTCTTCCCGTTTATTGTTTAGATTCATTGATTCGATCACATGTTTGTTCCAAGTATATTTTTATTTTATTTTCAAAAAAAAATGAAAAATTTTGAAAAAACCAAAAATATTTTTGTTCAAAATAAATAAAAATTGGAATTTAAATTTTTCAAAAATATCACCTTTATTCTATTTAAAGTCTCAAATTGTTAAATCTCAATTGCACCAAGCCAAAATTGACCGAAGATGGAAATTGAAAGATAATTGATGACTTTACGAATAAGTGTGGAGATTAGTCCAACCCGGTGAGATTTCGAGCCTTTCAATTTTTTATGAGTTTTTAAATCAATCCGAGTTTATGATTAACTCAAAGTCCTTTTCAGCGTTTTAATAAGTCATTGATGATCTCAATCCTTTGTTTTGATCGGTTATGGAAAATGTGTGAAATGTTGTCTCGAAATTCGTGCTAAATATATCTCTAAACTTAATTAATCTCGAGATGCATATGGTAATGTGATTAGCAATTTGGACAATGAAGTAGGCCCTCGTTTGTTACCCAAAAATATTAGCCATAAAAAGTTGTGAAAAACAAAATTATCCCTTTGCAACCCAAGTTGAGCCTAATAAAATATTTTCCTTTCGTTTGATAACCCGAAAAACCCAAATAGCCCGGAATTGTGAAAATGGAATATTCATTAAGTCCGAAAAGTGCAACAAAAAGGGGCAAGAAAAAAAGAAGAAGATATGCTCAACAAAAATAGCAAGAAAAAAAAAAAAAAAGAAAAAAATGAAAAGAAAAAAAAAAAGAGAAAAAGGAGCAAATGCCCGAAAAAGCACTAATGGACGTCATCAGGACATTTTCCAATTCCGAACATTGCGTTTATTCCCATTTTTATCATTTACACCTTTTAACCCAAAAAGTCCTAACTGAGTCCGAATTGCGAAATTAATTACTGCATGGAGAGCTAAAACATGAAAAGATAAAATGAGAGATTAAATGGTGTGAAATAGAGATGATGTTTCCCGTTTCCTAATAACTGTACTTCGATGATGAGATCTTTTCACCATAAATTTTCTTCTTTTCAATTTTGTATGCGTGAATTTGTGTCCATTATATTTACTCTTTATATCATGCATGCCGAGAGAACATAGCCACAATCCGAGTGATTCGTTTGTGAGTGCATCCGTAAGAATTTGAATCAAAACGAATTTTCGAAAAGTAACGTAATGCTCAATCAGTGGAAATTTGAGGTTTAATTTTTGGCTTCGCACACACACACTTTGGTTTGAGACATTTGAATATGAATTTATGGAGATTATTTTTCGAAAAGTTTAAATTGTACAATTTTTAAGTATTTTGATATTTATTTGAGTCAATAAAGAATTTTGTGGGTATATTCACTGCAAACCCTCACGAGATAAAACTCGTCCTACTAGGGTAACCTAGGGGTTTAAAGGCTTGTTGCATACACTAAATGCAATCGCTTGCCAGCGAAAAAGGTATTCTATCCCAATAAAAGAATTTTCAACGTTGAACTTTAAACTAATTTCATTTACATTGCTCGGGACGCGCAAAGTTCTAAGTTAGGGGGTGTGATTAGGCACATATTCTTCACATTTATCCCCTTAATTTCGGTATTTTTATGATCCCGTGTAGTGTATTTATCTTGGATTTGTCTCGTATTTATGATACTACCTTTTTTGTCAACTATTTCTTGTTTTTTGCATTTCTCATGTATTTTACAGGTATTTCATGCAAGTTAGTGCAAAGGAGAACTCAAAACAGTGAAAGAAACCAAGAAATGGAGATTTGAAGGGCATTTTCCTAATTTTTCAGCCTTAGTCCGGAGGTGGGGACAACTAGAAAGTTGAATATCTATAAATTACAAGAATACTGGAAAAAACGGCACCTCAATCCGAGCTACGGTGAAGAAGTTACGATGTTTTGAAGTTGCGCGATAATGAAGAGTCTGGATGTGCGGATTTCTGTAATTAATTATGCATTTAATGCAGTGCAACTCTTGGAAAACTTGTGCCACAAGCGAAATTTGATGCCTAATTCGTGCAACTTGGTGCTATAAAAGACCAAGCCCTACCTCATTTTCAAAGGGGAGTTGAATTCTAGAGAGAGGGAGTCAAATTCTTGAGAGTAGAATAGAATTCTAGAGAGAGAATTAGATTTTAGAGAGTCTTTTTAAGTTTGAAGAAGAAGAATGTTTCTTGATTCAAGTTCATCTCTTTTCCCTATTGCTTAATTCAAGTAAAATCTTTCCATTCTCTAGTTTTATTATTTGCAATTTACTTACAATGCCTTGTGGATCCATATTTTTACATATGAATTTGTTCGTTAATCAAATCATGAGTAGTTAAATTCCCAAGTGTTGGGGTACATGAACTCAATCCAAGGCAAATTATTTATGTAGAAAATAGATGTTAAATTAAAATATTGATTGAATCGTGAAAGAAACTCATACAAACATTGTCAATCTTTTAATCTCTCTTGCCCTAGGTACTTGAGATGTTTAAGAACGCTTTGCGAGTATGATTTATCATTCACCGCTTTATAGTTACCTTTGATTTTGTATGGTGCGGGCTTGAACCTCATATACGTAATGCTTAGAATCTATAAAGACTGGATCTAGTCAATAGTTTTAATTTACAATTCTATTATTCTATAGGATAATTTGTTAAGGATTGAGGGATTGTACCCTACCCTATTTTCTCCCATTTGTCAGATCTAAATCTTTTTGCAATTTTCAGTCTGTTTCTTTTAAGTAAAGTTTTTAATTCATTAGAAAGTTTCTCAATCTTTAATCATCTTTTTGTTTCTTTTAAGAAATCATCTCAAGGTTTAGTAATTTTTCTTGTTACTGTTTGGCAATTTCGATCCCTGTGGAGACGATCCCGACTTACCGGGTTATTACTTGAGCGACAAGGCTTGCACTTGAGCCTAGATAAATACGCACTTTTAAGACAAATATTAAGTCACGTCAAGACGCTCTGCTCATTCTTTCCAAGGCGCTGGGTCTTTCTGGAGAGAGAGTGATACGTTGATCAGTATCTGTAGCCCGTAATGACGAAGTTCGCCCAGGTTGATAAGAGAAATCATTAGATTCCTCATTACGATATGACTCAGTACGCCTGGATCGTGAAGAAAGTAAATAGGTTTGTCTCGGACCACTTCCTGTCCTGAATGCGCAGGTGCACCGCCATGAAGGGTTTGTATGAGTTAACGCATTGTTTCTTGCATGGCGGTTTGTCCTTGATCCAGATTCGTCATAATTCCAGCCAGATCTGGAGGTGCAGAGGGATTTGGAGGATTTCCAGCATTTCCAGCGTTTCGATTGCTAGATTATGGATTGTCTGCCATTGATGATGAATAATTCTTGGTGAAAAACGATAACAACAGTCGTTTCCCACAGACGACGCCAATCTGTTGATGTAAAAAACTAGATTACTCTAATAATTCAATTACAAATAAATATAAATGAGACAAAGAATTTTAAAGTGGTTCAGCCTTATATGAATGGCCTACGTCCACTATTATGTTATTGATGAGTGTTTGGGAATTCTCGATTACAAGTACTATCAAGAAATTCCGGTCCCCTTGAATGAGGGTAATACAATGTATTTATAGCCTTGAGGCTATAATCTGAAAGGGTGATACATGAAATGATATACATATGAAGGGGTAATACATTTAATGCTCTTCAAGCGTGTGCGTCAAGATGATAAGCATTCAATAAATAGTTGAACTTTTGATTATCTGGTAATTAATGCTGTGGTCGAGATGCAGCTCGAACCGCCTTAGTTGTTCGTCGTTCAAGAGTTACTCGGAGAGTTGGAGTTCCTCGGAGTGCTGGAGTTCCTCGGAGTATACTTATTGCTCGGAGTGAGTCTGACTAGGTCGGGGAAATGAACTTCCTCGTTGCTATTGTGCCACGTACATTGACACGTGTATTATTATTATTCGTCCACATCAGCATACTAATTTTGGTATCAACAACAGCAGTGCCCATTCTATATGTTTTTCAAGTCTTTTGACACTAACGTTTTTGCAATTATTCTGCCCAAAAAAAGACTTCGTTTTTTCAAGGTTTAATGCCTTTTTGATTCACAAATCTTTCCCAAACATTTGTGTGAATCTTTAAACCCTAAATACAATTTTTCTACTCATCTTGGAGTAATATTGTGGAGAAGAAGTGTCTTTATCCACTCTGCTGAAATTGGAGTTCTTGCGGGACCTCTTACTAACAAACGCCGTCGTCGACAAACCGATGCCTGCAGGTTTGGATGTGATTGTAAGTCGTTATATATTATAGTGAAATAAATGGTTTTTCCCCTTTGGGGATTTTTCTTCATATTGCGATTGATTGTGCATGCTTGCGTTTATATTATTTGTCTGTCACAATTAATTGCGCGTGTTAGTAATTTTTGGGTTTAAAAATTGAACTTAATTAAACAAGTTAATCATTGAATTGCTTGCGCACTCTCATAACTAGATATGACATCAAATAATAATTATTATTCACTTATTAATTATATTCCATCGATATTAATCATTCTCTCTCTCTCGATTAATATTTAAATACACACATAATAATTAATTAAATTAAATTACGACACACAATGTAATTTAAGTTTACCTGAATTAATTAAATATTTGAGGCTAAGAATTATGGGGTGTTACATATGTTTCTATCATCCAGAGATAATAATAGCTACCTATGCTAAAGGTCACATTTATTTTAATGCAGTATAAGTCCATCATACATTATTTTGTTCATTTTACTCTTTAGTTTTCTTTCTCAAGATCACGATAAAGACTTGGGTAGCATATCATATCGGTTGTTTAATTTGATATGATTACAATTTACCGCATTCAAAATAACCCTGTTTCAATTTATGAACAAGTTGTTCAATAAAAATGAACAACTATTAGTATATCATATCGGCAATACCGAAAATATTACAGCTCTTAAATTTAAGAAGCAACAAAAATACTGAGTTAAGATTTTGTAATTTTTCTATTGTAGCCAAGAATTTTAATTTAAACAAAGGAACTAATGATGGTCATATATCCTCCTTTGTGCATTTCGTATAAACCTCTTCACTATTTGTGCCTGTCCCGTCTAACTTTATACTTCCACCAAAGGGTCGGACAAGCCGAGAAAAAATAGACAGTGAGCTTTTGTGTTTCTCTGAGAACACACCATTGTTACGATCTTCTCGAATAAATTTCGTTTCGATCCCGTGAATCTACATTGAAAAAAAAGTAATGATTCTTTAACAATGTATGACTCTACGATGGATCCTTTGGGTGGAGCCTTATGATTGGCCTTACCCTTTAACTCCCCTAGATTTCTATTGACATAAAATAATGTCAAATGGGTAAAATGAAAGAAAGTATACCACTCAAATTGAGAATATAAACTAATACATTTACAAACTACCTCTCAAATGCATCGGGAATTCACGGGTCCATGAAGAATAGCCTCACGTGGTAAATTCACGCAAAATATAATCATAACATCAAAGTAAGATAGAGGAAAGATCCTTTCGAGTTTACACAGTACAAGAATAATTTCTTCTTTTAATTTCTCTATGTCCTTTACATGAAACATCTTATCGTATAATTGTTAGAAGAAGTTGGATAGCTCAATCAAAGTCGTACAAATATCTTTGGGCAAGTATCGACGTATTCCAACAGGAAGAAGTCGTTGTAACATAACATAACAGTTATGAATTTTCAATCCCAATATATTATCGTCCTTTATACTCACATTTCCTAATATGTCGTCTGCATATCCATCGGGAAATTCACCTTATTTAAAAAATGTGAAAAACTCCTTTTTCTCTTTCGGTGTCAATGTATACGATGCACGGGACTTCAGCCATTTGTTACCATTCTCTTTCATGTGCAACTCCCTTATTATGTTCATGTCTTCTAGATCTAATCAAGCTTTATCTATATCTTTATTTTTACCTTCAATACTCAATAATTTTCAAATCTCGTTATCACATATATTATTTTAAATATGCACGACATCGAGATTATGTCGTAACTTTAACTTTGCCCCATACTCTAACTCAAAGAAAATACTTTTCTTTATCCAATTTAATTCCTCAAGGGTACTCTTTCTCTTCCAATCCTTATTGTTTGGGTTCTTACTAGGTTTAAATATTTTCACCCAAATCAATTTCTCTAAGATGCAATCCCCAAAAAACTTCCTCGATGCAACTTTCATTTTTTGCTTCCCATTATATATCCTACTTCTTTGCAGCAAATGATTTTGATACCAATATTGTCGATAACTCATATAACATATCTTATTTCTTATAAGTTGTGATGATGTATGCTTATTACCTGTTGGGAATAATTTATATACTTTTGTGCTCCAACTAGATAATGTACCATACGCAGGGAAATTATTTATAGTCCACAATATATATGGATGCAAATAAAAATATATTTTGTTGTATGCATCCCAAGTTTCAACACCAACATCCCATAACTCTTTCAACTCATCAACAAGAGGTCTTAGGTAGACATATATGCCTTTTTTGGGTGCTTGGGGGCCATAAATTAACAATGTCATCATAAAAATGGTTCCTTTATACACTTCTAGGATTGCATATTGCATGTGACAAGTATTATAGGCCATATGCTATATGAGTTGATCATATTTCCAAACGAATCCAAACCGTCTGAGGCAAGACCAACCTTATATTACGAGGGTCTTGAGAAAATCAAGGGTATTGCTGATCAAAATCTTTCCATGCCGAGGCATCAACAGGATGCCTCAAGACATCCTTACTATCGACGCATTTCTCCTTGTGCCACCTCATGTCCACAGTTGTATGTCTTGGCATAAACAACCTCTCCAGCCTCGGTTTTAATGGAAAATAACTCAATATCTTATGAGGGACATTTTTCCCCTTTTTATCATTATACTTAAATGTAGGCTCATCTCATATTAGACATCTATCAACATTTTGATGCTCCTTTCAGAGTAATGCACAATCATATTTGCGTGCATTAATTTTTTTGTAACCCAATCCCAAATCCCACAACCTTTTCTTTGCATTGTAATGGGAAGTCAAAATACTTGCCTCGGGAAGTGGCTCTTTGAACAATTGGGCCAACATATCAAATTATTTATTACTCTAACCACTAAGTACTTTCACATGCATCAACTTTACAAAGAATTGGAATGGAGTTAATGTCCTACGACCTGGATAGAGCTCTTCTTAAAGGTCAGCAATTAAGTCATTAAATCGAGAGGATCCCCTTCTACATTGCTCGGTCCATGCTCATTTTCAACTTTCTCTAGAAAGATGTTTGGTTCAAATGCATCATTTAACATTACAAGCAAATCATCCCATTCCTCTTAATTTTCTAAACTGTTTGATGCTTATGTATTCAAATTATGATGAACTGAAAAATAGTAGGAGATGCCACTTACCAACCAATATTTTTCAACAGTATGTAAATCGTGGATATATATTTGCTAACAATCTCGACATGGACATCTGAATTATTATTTCCATCGAAGCCATTTTTTTAACCTCACTAAATGACTTAACACCATCCTTATACTCTTTTGGTGACCTATCGGGAAAGAACATCCAACTATTACTCATATTCAACTTCCTATTATATCAAACACGAATTTTCATTAACTAAATAAACAAGTATCATGACATCAATGCCATAGTTATCATTATAGGTTATTCATAGATTTTAAACATAATAAATAAATCACGGAATTAAAAAGTTACATATTACAAGAATCTCATCATTAATTGAGATTTCTATTACAAGTATCATGAGATCAATGTCATAGTTATCATTATGTGTTTGTGTTTATTCTAATGCTTTTACATGAATCTCATCATTCATTGAGATTCTTGGAGATTTTTTTAATGATCTAAAAAATGTCAATTTTTTATTTAGATATTTTTCTATTCAATATGAATTGCATTTTTTTAATATTCATGTTAATTATAGTTTTATGATTTTTTAACTAGTTTGTCAAATTTGAAATCTAGACACATTAATTTGTTTGCAGGTAGGATCATTTTTGTGAGTCATTTTTCTTAGTAGTAACATATATATATATATATATATATTTGTTTATTTCACATGAAAATATAAAGGAATATAAATGTGAATCTGATTACAATTAATTTTTTCTTAGTTGTATATAACAAGATTAGACAAAAAATCATTGTTTAGATTTCCTACAGAAAAATGGATAAGAAAAAAACATTGAGAACATACCTACTATTGAAAACATCCCATCTCTCTCATTATATACATGGGAAAAATGAAATACCTTAAGAGAATCCCCCGAGAGAGATGGAAGGAGAAATTTTCGAGAGAGATTGAGGGACAAAGCGCCGACAGAGAGATGGCAAGAGGGGTGGGAGAGATGGAAAGAGGGGCGAGAGTGATGGATAGAAGGGCGAGAGAGATTTTGGTCAAAAGGAGAGGGGGTGAAATTTGGAGAGAGGGGCGACAGAGTTGGGTAACAACCCGCCTAATTAAATATCGGGTGATCAATCCTTCATTTAATTAAATCAAAATATCCAGTTGGTTCATTCTCAGCATCACTATCGAAAACAATATCTTTATTAATCACCTAATAGTTAATTAACCTAAGTGTCAAAAACTTTTTCCATTTTTAGTTTAATTAAAATCATTCCACGACACAGAATAATAATATGCAACAACACATCACAACTGAATTAACTATAACAAGAATAAATGTGACTGGAATAACTCTCTTGTGAAATTATAACATTTACACTACATAAAACTGATATCCACAATGCTTACATAAATAATTACAACCTCTAGAATCCTGGGCGACAAGCCCTAAATGAAGTAGAAGCTACAGCTGAGTGAATCAACAGAAATGAAGCGTCTAAACAAATCCCGCATCTCTGCTAGCAGCTACAATCAATCGGAACATCCATAATCTATGCTGGGTATCCCTGCTGCAGGGTACCTGATGTACAAAATATAGTAGAGAAGAGAATATGCAAGGAAACGGGTCAAAGCCTGATTGTAAAAGATTTTAAAAATAGCAAGTGCTTAACAATTACAAATAAGCATTTATTATGTACATGTTAGTTTCTTGGGCTCTCTCTTGAGAATTCTCACCTCTCATCTAGAGTGCACACGTATCATATCTTATTATCTTCCTAGTTAAGGTTCCCTCCTAACTAGTTGCCACAATATAATTCTAACCCATATCATAAACTCGTATGTCCCATACCATACGTAATATAATTATTCATATTCATTTCTCTTTAATATGAACTAGTCTTGTTACAACCTTGGAATTAAGTGTTCACTTACTTAATTCAATTCAGATTTCATTATTTACTTCTATCTACAACATTAAATAGTACATTAAATCACAATTTATATTTTTAATCTATAATTTCTCACAGAAGATTACATCTCTATATCTACAATGTTGCATAGTAGATTACATCACAGTTTATATATATAATATCACACTAATTATATATCTTCTAATACGGCACCTCCCCAGTCACAACTGAGGTGCATGCATACTCTGCTATCATGTCCTGATACATAATGCCACTTTATAGATGACTATTGATTCGGCGTCTCCCACGCATAACAAAAATATATTGTAGGCGAGCATACTCCCCATCCAAATGGGTCACACACATACCTATGCTTCCATTGAACCATCGAAACTATCATATACACCGATAGCTTGTGTCCAATGTCCTATGCTCAAGGTACGAATCTAAAATCCTCTCAAATGGGTGCACATGATAAGACCGTCCACAACGCGAAACCTCTACCCCGATAGCAAGAAGCGTAGGTATGTCATACATATAAATAATAATATAGGCATTCATCACACCTATATAAATATAACATCCATAAGACATTCACACAACCATATGACAATTCCCATACATAGTATTTTTATCTATCAAATCCTACGTATTAAAGATTATGACTTTACTTCTTTATTTTATTTTCCCGAGCCTTACTTATCACTCGAAGATTAAATAAGTATTCCTTAACTTAATTCAGTAGGTAAATGTCTACACCCTACTTGTACATGTCATCATAACTTTCAAAATTCTATGAATTAAACTCATCTTTAATTAGGTTTAATTATCGATAACCCTTAATTCATTCTTAACCCTTCATTCTATCTCTTAGGGTTAACCCCACCTATTCCTAAGGTCATACCGGTAATTAATATCTCTCTTACTACTTTTCGCAATCTTAAATTATCATTTATCTAATTTAAATCCCAAGTAACATAAGTCTTCATAACAACTGGTTTAATTAACACTTGTTAATTTCCCCTCATTCAAAATCCCAAAATAATATTTTTCGGGTCTTATGTATATCCTACTGCCCTTCCCTAAGTCTTATTAAGCCCATTCAATCATAATCAAAGATTCCTCAAAGTTTGGGATTTAATCAACAATTAAAAAGAAAAAATATTTCACATTTCCAGGGGGATCCAATCGATCGATGATTCTGGTCGATCGATTGATAATCTTGAGTCGATCGATCGATGGACCAGATTTTGCCTAGTTTTCTGCATTATTTTTTCTACGGGTTTCATACTTTTTAATCATCAAAACCTTTATCAAATAATACCAAACTCCCCAATATTCATTCCATATGATAAACCAAGATATATAAATGATTTCTTATAATCAAACCACCTCAAATCATCATGAAGGTTGGATTTAAAACATACTATTTCCAGAAAACTCATATTTTATATTTATCCATGAACAACATATAAACTCCAATTTTTCTTCACCAAATGATTACCAATTTAATCTCATGATATCCAGATCATATACCATCATATATGAATAAGTTCTAACGTATCCAAAATGATTTACACCTTATTAACAAGAATTAATTTACTCAAATTCCATTTTATTCTCAAGAAACCTAATTTTTTACTTACTCATCAATAAGAGTGTAAATCCCAGATTTCTTCACAAGATAATATAAAATTCACAGAGTTTATTCTATACTTAAAAGATATCATTCCTAGATAATATCCATTTCAAAGATCGATTTAAAATTATCATAAATTTATCTTTCATTATGTAACTTTTCAGAATTTTTCTAACTATCCTAACATGGACAATATAAAAGCTAAGATTGTAATAATTAATCACTTGCCTTTAGATTGTAAGTCTGATCTATTGGGGATGATACTCTATTGGTGGTCATCTCTTTTTTCGACCAACTTCCGGCAGTGGTGGTGGTGGCTCTTGGTGGTGCAAGGTGGTTGTCCTTTGGTTTCTTAGAAAAGTTTCTTTTTCTCCCATAGAAAGTCTCTCAATCTCCCCTAAACATTTTCCTCTTATTTTTGGTGAATGAACCTAAACTCTCTAATCCTTTTACTTATAAAATAAACTCTGATTTCCATAGTTACTATTCACCTCCCTTGTAAAATGACTGAAATACCCCTCTGGGGTGTCCTTTCTGTTCCAAAGTGCCCCGAGACCCAAATCAAATACCCAGGACGAATGGTCCACCTTAATTCCAACTGACAGGTGGCCTACTACAAGAGGAATCTAGCCAAACATCTCTTCATTTAAATCCTATTACCATAGTCATGTATAACCTGATACATTTGTTATTCTACCGACTATTTCTCTAATCGTCATAAATGACCGGACATTCAAGTCCCGATATCTAAACCTCAATATTTATTTTCCTTATCTCATATCTCCAAAATGGGGAACAATAACATATTTAACTACCTAGGGCGCCCATTCACCCTATATTTCCTGCATTGTTGCTCAAATAACATATACTCTTCTTGAGTCAATTTTCACTAACTTGACATACTGATATGGTAGGGGTGCACTCAATCACCTCACTAGTCATAACTTGATCACTCTATCAGTGGAATCATTGTTTTATTCATAATATTACTAGGACTAGGCGACTCTTAAGTCATAAGAGAATTATCAACTCTAAATTTATGTTCGTATAAAGAAAATGACTAAGGTACGAACTTATGCACTATCGACCAAACTTCTCTCCCACTCCCGATATTCGCTAGTTTCATGTCTGGGATGTCTCCTAAAGCGAAATCCAAACAAGGAACCCCTCGATACACTACTACTTAACATAGTCGGTCATCAAGATATGTAATGGCCCTCAGTCCATAATCTGTACCTTCCTATAATTTCAGTATGTTGACATAAAAGTATACTAGTCCATGCTTATATATCCCTAAAAATAACATAAAACATGTTGCTCTCACCATCCCAAATTCTCGACGCTATATATAATGAGCTATTTTGCGTTGTTCGACAAAAACATAATATATCCCGAGTCACATTAGGAGAATAAATTTATACTCACACATATAACTAGACAACATTTTCACTAAGGTCTATGATATCATGAAATATTGGCCCAACCCTATTTCAGTTGGCGTCGCACAAGATTAAATTTACTCTCCCCGGAGTATCCAACACGATAGTCTTATCACTCAATCTACTATCGTTAAAACATTTGGTAATTTATCACTACATATTACCATAATAAGTTCTATTATGCTAACCCAAAGAAATAAAAAATTATAATAACAAAATATACTCTAAGGATCCACTCGGTTCACTCATGGGCGACACCAAAAAGTCCCGCTATCAACGAGAAATACTTTTATAACCAGACTGTTAAAATTATCGTTTCCACTAACCTCGACTCGCACTCGAATTTAGGGGTTTCAATTTATATATAAATGTTGTGACACACCATGTCACTAGAATTAATCCTTTATTCACAAGGATGAAATAAAACTTCATCAGTCTCTCCTGATCACGTAAGGTCCTTACATGCACTTCTCACGGTCAAATATAACTCACGATCACTTGCACCCGTTATACATATAAGATTTCATCCTATAGTTGTACCCACCCGTTGTGGACAAATTATTCACTCCTATGGTTTACACACCCATAATTGAAATGTTGGCCCAGCATATCTAGGTCTCAATTATGGTCTTACCGACCTCCCCTTTTTTTTTTGGACCCCACCGACCTTGAAATATGGTATAATACAATTACCGAGAACTCCAATGGTCCTATTTAAACCTATTACTCTTGGGTCGTAAATTTCCCAGGCCTAATTCTCTTGACCCAAATACTCCCCTAGAAGTCTCACTCATCCAGTTGTTATGACTAATTGGTATGGTTTACTATTCCCAAAATTTGTCAGTCTCACTACTTAATGTGGACATATTTAACACTTAGTAGTCTATCTCTCTACACATAGGGTAATTTCCCTTACTATTTCCTCGTTAGTTTCCATTTGAATGTCCTCCTCTTGAACCTATCAATCTTAACTTCCAATTGTTATTCCCATTATTCTTTTGGCTCTACGAGTCCTATGGGATACATTGTCGACTACACTAGTCTTGACTGATTTCATCGTCACTAAGTAGGAGTTTAATCATATCACTTTAAATGGGTCCCCTACTGGGTACACCTTCCGGTGATGTTTCATTAACAATATTGAATTCAATCTTTCCCTTGGGCTAAGTTTCCTAACCCTTGCAGCTCCCCTTTATTTGGAAGCATCATCAAATTTCTTTGTGACGTTAATCCTAGTCATCTTCGTTACATTTCCACTCACAGTAGAGTATTTCACTCACGAGTCCTTTCACATAATGAATTCTATTTATCTTCTAAGTACCCCATTCTTCCTAGGGTAAGGAGTTCGTTAAACAAGTTACTTCTCTCTTTCTTACCCATAAAAGATAAGTTTCGGAATTCCATTCATATATAGATTAAAACATCAAATGAACAATTTTACTACCGAACCATACCTAAAATTCTTATTCCAGCTTCACACATGTTTTTATATGTAATGTTTAACTCTCATCACTTTAAGTTTGTTCTTCCTAGAAAAACTTTACTGGAAAATTTTCAAATCTAGGGTGTTAGTACACTTCACCCTTCACAATTGTCTTTGAATTTATTCCTTCACAAGAGTCCTTCCGACTCCCTCACCTTTCACATATAGTGTTGGGTGAGTTAAGAACAGCACAACCATCAATTATAATGGTACTTGGGAAACTAACCCTTTTAAGTGACTTCCTTAATGTTCTCAGCCCCAATAATAATTATCATGGTTTCTATCTCTAACACCATTTCCAAAATACTCTATATCTTTGGCTGAGTCCTCCTCCTGTTGTCCTTCTAATGACTCTTTCTAGTTATCCCAATGTGTTTAGCGCACGATGCCCGATCGAACTCGTATAAGCATTACATCTCACATACTTCATGGTAGGAGAACGTAAGACGAAATATGTAGAAGAATTCAACATACTCATAATAGGGCTGTACATCAAAGAACGCTATGCTGAAACGTAGTAAGCCGCATAGATCCTAAAGACACTAGAACCTGATGCTCTGATACAGCCTGTAACAACCACCCTAATTAAATATTGGGTGATCAGTCCTTCAATTAATTAAATCAGAATATCCAGTTGGTTCATTCTCAGCATCATTGTCGAAAATAATATCTTTATTAATCACCTAATAGTTAATTAAGGTAAGTATCAAAAACTTTTTCCATTTTTAATTGAATTAAAACCATTCCACGACACGAAATAACAATAATATGCAGCAACACATCACAACTGAATTAACTATAATAAGAATAAATGTGACTGGAATAACTCTCCAGTGAAATTATAACATTTACACCAAATAAAATTGATATCCACAATGCTTACATAAATAATTACAACCTCTAGAATCCTGGGTGACAAGCCCTAAATGAAGTAGACGCTACATATGAGTGAATCAACAGAAATGAAGCGTCTAACAAAATTCGCATCCCTGCTAGCAGCTATAATCAATCGGAACATCCATAATCTATGTTGGGTATCCCTGCTGCTGGATACCTGATGTACAAGATATAGTAGAGATGAGAATATGCAAAGAAATGGGTCAGTGCTCGATTGTAAAAGATTTTAAAAATAGCAAGTGCTTAACAATTACAAATAAGCATTTACTATGTACATGTCAGTTTCTCGGTCTCTCTCTTGAGAATTCTCACCTCTCATCTAGAGTGCATACCAATCGTATCTTATTATCTTCCTAGTTAAGGTTCCCTCCTAACTAGTTTCCATAACATAATTCTAACCCATATCATAAACCCGTATCTCCCGTTCCCTACATAACATAATTATTCATATTCATTTCTCTTAAATATGAACTAGTCTTGTTACAACCTTGGAATTGAGTGTTCACTTACTTAATTCAATTCAGATTTCATTATTTACTTCCATCTACAACATTACATAGTAGGTTAAATCAAAGTTTATATTTTTAATCTACAATTTCTCACAGAAGATAACATCTCTATATCTACAATGTCACACAGTAGATTACATCACAGTTTATATATATAATATCACACTCATTATACATATATACTAATACGGCACCTCCTCAGTCACAACTGCGGTGTATGCATACTATGCTATCATGTTCTGATACATAATGTTACTGTATAGAGGACTATTGATTCAGCGCCTCTCACGAATCATATCATAACATAAATATATTGGAGGCGAGCATACTCCCTAGACAAATGGGTCACGCACATACATACGCTCCCATTCAACACTCGAAACTATCATATACACTGATAGCACATGTCCAAGACCCTATGCTCAGGGTACGAATCTAAAATCCTCCCAAATAGGCGCACACGATAAGACCGTCCACAACGCGAAACCTCCAGCTCGATAGCAAGAAACGTAGGTATGTCACACATATAAATAATAATATAGGCATCCATCACACCTATATAAATATAACATCCATCAGGCATTCACATAACCATATGATAATTCCCATACATATTAATTTTATCTATCAAATCCTACGTATTAAAGATTATGACTTTACTTCTTTATTTTATTTTCCCGAGCCTTACTTATTACTCAAAGATTAAATAAGTATTCCTTAACCTAATTCAGTAGGTAACTTTCTACCCCCTACTTACCCATGACATTATAACTTTCAAAATTCTATGAATTAAAATCATCTTTAATTAGGTTTAATTCTCGATAACCCTTAATTTATTCTTAACCCTTCATTATATCTATTAGGGTTAACCCCACCTGTTCCTAAGGTCATACCGGTAACTAATAACTCTCTTACTACTGATCCCAATCTTAAATTATCATTTATCCAATTTAAATACCAAGTAACGTAAGTCTTGATAATAACTCGTTTAATTAACACTCGTTAATTTACCCTTATTCAAAATCCCAAAATAATATTTTTCGGGTCTTATGTATATCCTACTTCCCTTCCCTGTGTCCCGTTAAGTTCATTTAATCATCATCAAAGAATCCTCAAAGTTTGGGATATAATCAACAATTAAAAAGAAAAATATTTCACATTTCCCAGGGGAGTCGATCGATCAATGATTCTAGTCGATCGATCGAAAGTCTTGAGTTGATCGATGATGGACCAGATATTGCCTAGTTTTCTGTATTGTTTTTCTTACGGGTTTCATACTTTTTAATCATCAAAACCTTTATCAAACAATACCAAACTCCCCAATATTCATTCCATTTGGTAAACCAAGATTTATAAATGATTTCTTATAATCCAACCACCTAAAATCATCAAGAAAGTTGAATTTAAAACATACTATTTCCAGAAAACTCATATTTTATATTTATCCATGAACATCATATAAACTCCCATTTTCTTCACTAAATGATTCCCACTTTAATCTCACGATATCCAGATAATATACCATCATATATGAATAAGTTCTAACGTATCCAAAATAATTTACACCTCATTAACATGAATCAATTTACTCAAATTCCATTTTATTCTCAAGAACTCTAATTTTTGACTTACTCATCAACAAGTGTGTAAATCTGAGATTTCTTCACAAGATAATATAAAATTCATGGAGTTTATTCTATGCTCAAAAGAGATCATTCCTAGATAATATCCATTTCAAAGATCCATTTAAGATTATCATAAATTTATCTTTGATTACGCAACTTTTCAGAATTTTCCTAACTATCCTAACATGGACAATATAAAAGCTAAGATTGCAATAATTAATCACTTGCCTTTAGATTGTAGGTCTAATCCATTTTGGATGATACTCTACTCGTGGTGCGCACTTCTTCCGACCAACTTCTGGCAGTGGTGGTGGTGGCTCTTGGTGGTGTAAGGTGGTTGTCCTTTTGTTTCCTAGAAAAATCTCTTCTTCTGCCATAGAAAGCCTCTCAATCTCCCCTAAACCTTTTCCTCTTATTTTTTGTGAATGAACCTAAACTTTTTAATCCCTTTACTTATAATATAAACTTTGATTTCCGTAGTTACTTTTCACCTTCGTTGTAAAATGACTAAAATACCCCTCCGGGGTGTCCTTTCGGTTCTAAAGTGCCCTGAGACCCAAATCAAACACCCAAGTAGATTTTTTCAACTATTTGAAACCTTCCGGACACTCTGGCTCAGTTAAAATGATCATTCGGATGACATAAAAATAATTCAATTGTATTTCATTTAATTCTAATCCCAACACGACTCAAATGCGCATCTCGACTTAATTACCATAATTGTCGTACACATAATTCGCGACAAGTTTATAAAGTCATAATTAATTGTAAATTCATTTTCATATATATTACTTTAATCACAAAGTAATATTCAACATAAATCACATATTACTTTATTCTCAAGTAATATTTAAATCCGGATTAATTTTCAATTATAACACAAATTTTTTTATAAGTAATTTCTAATTATAACAAAATTAATTCTAATTAATCCCATTATAAAAGTCATTAAAAATACGGGTTATTACAAGTTGTTTAATTTGGTTTAAGAAGTTAAATTAATTTTTAAAAACCTATATCAGTCTTTTGCGATGAAAGAATTAATTTTGGGCCTTTCTTATAAGAATAGGTCTAATCCATCGTAATAAGTCAAATAAAATGCGGGAAGAGTTGGCGCCAATTTTTGTGCTAAATATTTTGCGATGAATTTACAATGTCCTCATAATAGGTACTTTTTTTACGATTTACTTAATTCATCGTAAATGATTAAGTTTCGTGTCCTAATTTTTGTGAAGAAGTTAATAATGCGTCGCAAAAATAAGTACTTGCTAAATACGCTTTTCCTTATAGTGATAACTATATTTCTCTTGGATATTATATGTCAACATAAAATTATAGGTTGATGACTAATTTTATAATAATATATTAATAATAATTGTTATTAAAAATCTTGTTAGGGGGAGAATTATAAGTAATCTTATTAAATTAATAATAATGACCTTATAGTCGAGTTGTGTAATATCTCCTATTCATAGCTCTACACTTGAACTCTTTGTAGTAATATGTACACCATTATTTGCAAAAAATATATTATAAAAGTATTTATCAGCAATTGAACATAGGTATGGTGTTCAAAATCTATCTATGGCCCAATTACTCATGCCTAAGTTTGAAAATAAAATTGAACCAAACCATATATATATATATATATATATACTAGGGTATGCCCGTGCCTGAAGGCACGACGCAAATGTTTGAAAATGTACGTCGTTGATTAGATCATACGTCCTATTTAGTTCACAATAAATAAATATTTTAGAAATAACCTATGCTACAAACCTATTGGTTAAACAAATTGTGTAATTTTTAAATCCTGTATAATTAAGTCAAAATGTTTTTTTACAACAATTTTGTAAACAATTTAAAAAAAGTTGGACTACAGTAATAGTCCATATTGAACCTTGTATAAACAACAGCAATAATCCGTATGATTTCATCTAAATAACTTAATCAATTCCACAAAGTACATTTGGTTAGCACTATAATTATTAACCACGAAGATATTTGAGATGAAGATATAAAATATGATCAACAAATTTCTAATCAAAATAAATATATAATATGATCTTAAGTATCTCATGTACATCCTTGACAACAATGTGAAGATAAAGATAATAAAATGTGCGATCCTAGTGAGACTACCGGCGTCCCAGATGCACTACCGACGTGAATGCATCCCAATGATAAATCAAGCTCTCCTTTCAATCCATAGTTCCCAAAACTGAAACAATGTATTTTATAATTATATGAGTATAAGAGATGTGAAAATAGTCCTTTTGCAACAGATTAATGGTAGTCTGAACAATAAAAATCAAAGCAGAGGGAGATATGATGAGGTTGTTCGAGTGAGCTACCAAAAAAATATTACAATGCATCACAGTGACATATGGTCTCCAATAGATATAAGAGTTCATGAAATCAAGAAGTACTCATTAATATATAAAATTATTATTGAGAGAGAGCATCAAACACATAGCGAGTAGCAATGATGGCCATTACTACTACTGCTCCTCACATACATAGCCTCGTAATACCGCGAGTCACAAAATAGAGGGAGTAGCAGCTGTTCCAGGATGCTGACGTTTAACCTGACGAAATACCGTGAATCGTGAATTAGTTGATTGGCTTCAGCGGCTTCAAATAATTTCAGAAGTCCTACATTCTCCTTACTGTATGCATCATTCAACACTAATTCACAGTGTGGTCTGTGGCATGTTCTAACTGTTCTGCCTGCCTCTTCTATCCACACACAAACCTAATTTGAGAGGAAGGACAATTGTTGATTCAGTGACTAAATTCAAACTTTAAAAATGTAACTCAATTAAAAAAATGTAAAATACTTGAGAAAAGTTTAAATTCAATCTTCAAAAAGTCACCATTGAGAGCAGTTGGTAAGCTAAGAAAAATCAATTGTTAGAGTAGGGACACTAAGTCCCGGGCCTTCAAAACCTTCCCAGAGTCATCCACCTCGTACAACGTAAGTAAGACAATGCTTCAGATCTGAAACCAAAGACCAAAAAGAAAAAAAAAGTTAGCATATGCTTTAGATCTCAAAAGTGCAAATGGAGATGATAATTTTAAAAGCTAAGGATGATGAGGGTGGAGGGAGAAGTTAAGGATCGATAGAAATATTGATGATAAAGATTAAAAGGTGTACATCGTTTACACTAAAAGCTAAGGATGCTTAGGGTGGAAAGATTAATTAGCTACTTTGGAACCTAGCAAATAAGATGATAATGATAAATCACCATATACTACACATTGCTTGTGTATTGACATCATATAAAGGCAGGTATGGAGTGAAGTCAATACATCAGATTGAGAGATTAAGTAGCTACATTGGAACCAGGCCAACAAGCTAATGTATTGACTTCACTCGATACATTCCCAAATGTGCCAATGCATATACTACATTGTAAATATAGATGTCCATAAATGAATATGACCTATAGGTGATAGGAGAGTGAGAGAAATACCCTCAACACATAGTATAAGTGCAAAGAGAGATACATTCTGCCACTTTTACTGCTTTCACCTACAAAAGTCTTGAAATAACATTAGTTCTACCATAAAGAATGAAAATGTATATAAAAAAGATGTTTTCCAGTAAATATGTTTATAAAATATGTCATAGTCATAGTTGAACTAAATTGAAGCATTATCTATCGATACCTTTTATACATTCCTCCATCTAAACCTTTTACACCTTTTATAAATTGAAGCATTATATAAAATACTGATAAGAAGAGAAGAACATCCCCGAGCCATTCTTCAGGCACTGATGGATGAAAACTTAGATGATCCGCGTGACGGCATTGAGATTGCGTAAAGCCATGCTTTCTATAGGCCTTCACTTCTTGGGCAACCCTGATATCTATTCCAATGGAAGTAATCAACAACTATACAAATTGCATTTGTCGGAAGAATTACATGGTTATACACTAAAATACAACATAGTTCTATTTTTGTAATGGATTATTTATCATCTCGCTTCTTTGAAATAAAAAAAAAATCTTAGATGAGCAGACTACAATATTTCATACAATATGTTGAGTAGATAATCAATCATCATTTCACTAAGTCTATGATTAATACCCCATTAGGAAAATTTTCAAAAATGGAAGAACAATAACTAAGCACTTCAAAACAGTGGAAAATGGTCAGATGATAGTTGGAATAGAGGGACTATCTGATGCTCCAAATGACAAATTCCATTTCCATGTCTCCCCCAAATTCTACTGAAAAAAGGACCTCGGACAACTCTTACTTTATTCAAGTTCATTATGTTTAATACAACTTCATTAAATATAGAGAAACTGATGGGACCAAAATATCCAAAGAATAGTTCATGAAGAATCAATTGGTCCTCACTAGATGCTTGACTTGAACATTAATCTGCTTCAATTAGACAGTTCAATGGATGTGGTTCAGGTCAGTGGTTCTGCTAAGACCATCACATAAGTTGCTAGGATAATGTGATCTCCCAAACCTCTTGACTTTTTTCCTCCTAAACAGTAATAGTAAAATTGAGATATTAAGAAACTAATAATTCTGGAGCTCCAATTTAAAAAACTTGAACTTCGTTGGATAAGAATTCTGGGGAAGAAACATTTAAAAAAATTAAGATACGTCTTGTTGTGAATCAAAGAATGTCCAAAATGAGTTTATAGATATAAATTCGACTTAATGGAATAGGCCCTATTAACACTTACATATATAACTAAACACACAACACATATAATTAGGACAACAGACAACTCACAAGAAAACTGTATGCATAGAACTCCATAAATAAAAATATAATATGAAAAATACCACGGTATCTACAATAACAAAAACTATAATTATCTCCAAACCCCGCAAATATGACTTAAAATTTATTGGTGTCCTGAATAAATTGCTTACAGATCCTCTCTAGTCAAAATAGTGCATATTCGTACACGTAGGTGCATGCACACACCACACATATATGCATACATGTATGTATGTATGTATGTACAGTGTAGTGAATTTTTTTTATTAAATACCGGCCACACACTTAGGTGGGGTAACGGAGTACCGTGATTTGTAGTGGAAAGAGATAATTAAATATCAGACACACACTGAATGGATAATTGATTATAGAAACACATTCAAACTCTTCGGATTACAAAACATCAACTAAAACTCATTTTATAAAGGAAGCTACAGAGAACCTTAAAGTTGACAGGGTATCTGGATAATCATTACCATAGAATAATTTCAACTGATAGATACGCCCTGCATGAACTGGTCACTGCAATTGTTGTGTATATCACATGCATAAAAAAAATTTAGAAAAAGCTTAGAATTATAATATATAGATCATGAGAATCCTGGATCATTACCAAGTTTGCTGAAGAACAAACATAATTGAGTCAGCTCTTAAGTTATCATTTTAGTAGCTCCTAAGTTATCATTTGGAAATGTGAGGCACAATAACATAAAATTGTCACTCAATTCATAAGGAAATGAATTATAATATGTTATGTACTTTTCTAGACGTGTTAATTTAACCATGAAACAACTTAATATGGGAAATTTCGTTTAAACATTGTTGTGTGTCTTTATGTAATAAATTTATAAACTATTAGAGGCGCAATGAAAAACAAGAGTCGAGCTAAGAGCATTTTCCATTCAAATGTCTATTTTTTGATAATGTGAATGTGTAAATTGACAATATAAGTACTATATGAATCTGTAAATAGATAATCTAAAAGAATGACAGATCTAAACAACCAATATTTTTTAGAAGGATCTCACACATGAATCGTCAAACAAATGCTTAACAATAAGCACAAAATAAAGAAGAGCATTACGGAATCAATACAGGGTTTTGCTACTTCATCAATCCTATTGTCCTCACCGGTATCAATCTAGCTCCATAAAATGTCTAAAAGAACCAAGAGGGCGAGTATTATTGGGAAGCATGGTACCTATTATGGTGCTAGTTTGTGGAAGCACATCAAACTCAAAGGAGGAGATTCTTCTCCAAGCATTGCTAACTTAGGCTACCTCATTCAACCCATGGTTATGTAGTCAAGATCTTGGTTGATTCAAGTTAGGCTACCTGATTCAACCCTTGGTTAAGTAGTGGAAAACTCAAAGGAGGAGATTCTTCTCCAAGCATTGCTAACTGTTATAAAGAATTAGATGAGTGGGGCTTGGAAAAGAATATGTTCAAAGATCAAAACTATGGAATCATGTATTGAATATGATGTACAAAAAGTAAAAACATTTTACAAATAATATATATGCATGCAATGATAAAAAAGTGTTGGCTGACAAAATACAGTTTGAAGAAGTTACCAACCTTGATAGTCATAAATTGTCAAACTGTGTGCCCATAAGCCTACAAATCAAGGCATAAACTTTTTAAAAGACAAACTAAACAAAATGAAAGAATATCACAATATCGATTGTAGTTTACTAATTAAACCTTCACACCAAAGCTCGTTTTCATGTTTAATCGCTTTCCCTATGCACAAAACCTAAATACTGGAATTACCGATTCATAGCAACCAAAAATCTATAGGCATCAGAATAATTTGAAATTTTACGACTAATAATTAAAGTAAGTGAAGAAGGGAGATAGTAATTTGAAAAAAAGAGGTGAATGTGAGAGATCACCTTCTAATTTTAACATGTAGCTTTTCACATATAAAGATCACCTTCTAATATTAACATATAGTTTCATATAATCAAGTCCACCTTCTAATTTTAACTTATATTCCCCTGCAAAAAAAAGAGATGAATATGAAAGATCACATTCCATATGAATCTGGCACTTCTCAAACTAATTATACAAATTATATAAAATATTTAAAATTAGAAAAAATTAGAAAAATCAAGTTTTAAATAAGAAAAATACAAAGAATGGTAAAAATGTTTACTCACTCTATATTGTATATGTGTTTGATAGAGTATTAGATTATGGAAGACGTCAAAATAAACAAACGAAGCATTGTTGAACGATAAATACCGTGTGCATTTGTTAAGTTTGGTTTCCTCTTAGTTCACTACGCCCGACAGTCATCCCCAATGAGTGAAGAAAGAAAACCACGGGAACAATCAAGACTCTTTATGATGTCTCTCTCAATTCAAATTGGGAAGGATCAATGCAAACCCCACCATCAAGCTTATATGTGCTCATCAACAATGTTCTCCTTTCATCCAAACGTAGGAACTTCTCATTGTAACAATCCTTTACAGGAGATCATCACAGCAATTCACAACTCCGTTGACCTTAGCTTGCGACACAAACACACTGCTATACACACTAACCTTATCTTGTAACCTTCATAATAAGTTCATGTAGTTTAAGTCCAACACCCAACATTTTCTTAGCTTAATCCGACAGATATCTTCTTTTGTTACCTCTGAAATGTGAAAACATAGAGCTAATCAACTTTTGGGTATCAATTGAAAATATCAAATATATTAATCAAAACCAATCATTTTTGTAACATTAAAACTCATTAATTGAGTAATTTAACTAATTGAATTTACATAAGAACATATCATTTTTACTTTGCATTAAAGTTTTAACATTCAGTGACACCTACAAATAAATTTACTTAAAACTCTTGGTTTAAGGCATCAATAAAAAAATAAATATTATGCTCAAAGCTCATAGCTTAGGCATTAGAATTAGATCATTGTCATTAATATGATGAAAAAAACAAACATAAAAGCCTCACCAATTCTAAAGTAGATCAGATAAATCCCGAATCCAACAAAAATGACAATGAAAACTAACATGTTAGAATCTAAATAAAAACACAAAATACAATCATTTTAACAAACAACTTTAAAGTGATGATAACATCAAAATTTCTTACTCAGATACAAAAAAGTTATGATAATAATAATGATACAAAACTTTTGAGAACATTTACGTCTAATCTATCTATGGATGTTGGTAGTAAGGGATCGTGCCTACAACAAATAACATCGTGATATATTAACCATAACACGCTGATATATTAACCATACCTGGGTAACTTGAGCAATTACAACATCAAAATCTGGATGATAGAACCAAAATCCCTATAAACAAACCAAAATCCCTATAATCGACCAAAAAAAAAACAAAAATCAAAATCAAAGAAATAAAAATACACACACGCACAACAATGACAAAAAAAAATGTACACCAAACTTAAACTGATAAGATCAACAACGTTGCAAAACAATAGTCATAGTTGATAAATTCGAAACCCTAAATAACAAATGCACAAAAGTCATAGTCGATCTGCAAAAAAAGATAAAAAATACACACGCACATTATTAGATCTTCAAAACAAAACCTGAAAAAAAAACAATCTACTCATGGAGAAAAGAAGACGTGGGAAGAGCAGATAGAGCGGCGAGAGCAAGAACTGTGGAGAGAGAGAAGTGAGGGTTTGTATGGAGGAGGAGGCGGATTCAAGATAGGGTTTGGGTAGTTGTTCGATTGATAGAGACAGTGTACTCGGTAGTGTAAAAAGGTTTCAATGTGATAGTTTCCTATTTTATCCATGTATTTGAATTTTGGGTAAAAGAAGGAAAGGAAATGAAGGGATAAAAAAGAGGGGGAACTCAAATATGCAAGGGACAAAAATGGTAAGAGGGGTATTTTAATTTCAACCATTGGATCGTTGCCTTGTTGACTTCGATCTGAACCGTGAAGTGTCTTCCCATCTTATGAATAGTGAAAACACCATTATAACGTATTTTATATATATATATATATATATATATATATATATAATAAGTTATATATATATGCGTGGAACAACTGGTTTCTAGTACAGACATAAGAATTAGAGATGAGCACGTAAGGGAGTGACTTCGCGACGATTATTGCTTTCATATATGTAATACATGTTTATCTTTTTTTAGTATACTCTAGATGAGCGAGATCTTTTTTTCAGAATACTCTAGATGAGCGAGATTTTATTAATGAAACGGACAAAAGTACAAGGAAAACACTGAATACTAAAGAACACAATAAAAATTGAAATGTTCGGGCAAGTGATAAATTAGAACTCAAATTAAGAGAGACCAAATAACGTTGGTCATTTGGAAATTTTCAATCATATGTAACATTAAATCCATTAACTAGAAATTTTATATCGAGACATCCTAGTGAAGTCATCAGTCACCATTTGAATAATCTTAATATGAGAAAAACTCCACCATTTGAGAGAGAAAAGATAGATCCATGTGGTAGAGATTATCTTCAACTACATGGTAGTAGTAGACTTGTTGGCTTGGGTCAATAAGAATTGTTGTCGTAAGGGTTTACACTTTAAATCCTTGAGAATTTTGTGAGATTGTTTTATCTACCGAAATAATTCCTGGATCATTCGCATTAAAATTGACCTGATTAATTTTTGGTAAAGTTAAAAGTTGGTGTAGAAAAAAAACATTTTATTTCAACATGACGTGGTAATTAATAAGGAATTGATTAATTTTACTAGATTCTTAGGCCACTTACTCTTTCAACTAGTAACTAAGATGCGAGTTAAATAAAATCTTGTTCCTTTTCCAGCACTTTGTATGTGAGGGTAAAAACTCATATACATTGTTTATAAATGTTTTGTACATAACATGTTTCCAACTCATTGAAGCTAAATAAAAGTATGGTGATTTTCAAACACTGTAGATGTGGGTAATTTTACTAAATTCGTGTATATATATATATATATATATATATAAAATACCCCGAACCCACTATAGTAGAACAAAATCCTTGTTCATGTCCAACACCCTATATGCAAGAATACAACCTCAAATACAATATACATAAATGTGTTGTATAAATTCATTCTGGATCAACAAATCCTAAAACTCATGCATATAAATAATATCTCCTCGAAAGATTTATTATTCTCATCAGCTCTACATTGTTACTAAAATCCATGTACCGGATAATAAAAAAACAACGATGTGTAGTTGAAACATATTAAGAATGAATTTTGAAGCCAATTTTAACTATCTGCCCTAACTCATACCGGAGGCCGACTTTGTGAGAGTCTAGCTTCCTCCGTTCACAACCCTCACATCAACAATCCACATTTCAAACGCATCATTATGCCTCTGCTCGAAAGCACTCAATCATCTTCATAGTGACATAAATTTCAAGTTAATATACCATCTTTTTTATGAAAAACAAATTGCATTTGTGAAATAGATCATCTGGTCGAGATGTCCAAAACACCTTTAAATGCGTTCAACTTCTAACCTCTAACCTCTAACCTCTAACCTATCCCATCGCCTCTTCCTGTCTAGAACACTTATTGTCCAATGGAGGAAAAATATCACTAAAAAGGATTTTTATCACAACATCTATATCAGCACCAGGTCAATTGGTTTCTTGAAGCACGAACATAATATGACATTATAAATAAAAGACGGATCCCAAGTGACATAGGCAAATTTAAACTTTCGACTCCCAGATCCCAATAATAAGTCGTGGCTTCCCGTGCACACACAAACTATGTATGCAATTTATTATAGAAAAAAAAATTATACATGATAAATACCAAGTCCCTCTTGTGAGAACAAGATTCATGATATATAACCAAACATATCACCCCGTAATATGAACTAAAAACGTATTTTCTTCCGAGATGACCAATGAATCAATGTGACACCTTGTTATCCACCCTGAGATACACATTATCTCTACCCGTGACTTATTCCATTCACCCCATGAGATATCACAATATCTCCAATACACTCTCATGCCCCTGAAATACGTATATTTTGATCTTGTTAAAGAAGGATTATGCAGGTGAAATATCAAGTCTGGCTTATGAGAAAAAGCCTTGTGTTATGTCCAATGACACATCACCACGTATTACATTCTAATAATGCATTAGTCCCACAGATATACAATTATCTCTCCAAAATTTCACATTACCCAACATAATAAGCCGCTCACTATGTATTATTTTATAGTAATGATATCTCAAAGCCTCCATCAAGGACCACAAACCCGATATATCATCCCCGAAATATCACCCCTTTGAGGTATTAATATGTCAAATCGTCACACTACGCTCACGAGCAAGTTAGTAAGAACATAACTCAAACTATGTAAGCTCTGATCTCATTGACAAATGGGTGCGTAGGACTAATGTCGACTTCTCTATCATGAGCACGAGAACTCACAAAAGCACACACATTCACACCATCAAGGCACACACACACACAAGCGGTATTCATATGTCCACATCTCAAGTGACACTCAATTCTTCACCCCCGACAACCCACCATACTAGCTTCTCCAGGGTTCTATTTAAAAGCTCCTTGCAAATCGTAATCCACAAAATTAAAAAGTGAACCACCCTTACTCGAGTAACATTTTTTTCATCTTTACAAAAACTTACAACGCACATTCATTGCATACCATAAATCATTTGTATCGAGTCTTACATTCGATCATACATTTTTACATTATTAGAAAGTCGAAGGATACTAAAAGCTTTGTCAGGAGAACCTCCACTCACCTTTTTATAGGAGACTAAACAGTATGAATCAGTAATACCCCATTAAAATAGAGCCCTTATGCATGATATCCCAACCAATTTTAAAATTAGTAAGACCAGGCTCTGACCCGACCTTTCTCAAATGCTTGTGTGATACTGAAAAACTCACTAATCTCACCCGAATTCAATGTAGAAAAAGCGTATGTAGAGAAAAACTACCCAAATTAAAAATTATTACCAAGTTAAGGTAACGTTTATCTTTAAATAAACATCAGGCAAAAGTTCATCCTAACATCTAGGCGATAGAAATTATAAGCTTGTATCTCCATATATATGGAGAAAGATATCCAAGAGATAGACTTGAAAGATTTCATTTGCAATTAGGTAAAAAAAGTTCGCCAGCTCATTCGAATGGGCATATCTCATTCGAACGAAGAATATAATCTTGTTCGAAACAGGAAAAACTTGTTCGAACGAAGAACTTAATTTCGTTCGAACCACTTCTAACGAATTATTTAATGAGAAAACATAGCGGAATAAAAGTCTCCAAAATCAAACTCATTCGAAGATCATTCATAGCTGTTCTAACAAGGTACATGCACTCATTCTAACGAAAAAAAAGTCGTTCGAGTGACATCGCATATTTTCCAAAAAAACATTTTAAAAAAATAATTTTTTTTTATGTTTTCAAATACTTCTAAATCACCCTCGAATGTTAAGATTGCATAGAATCAAACTTATATACATTCTCCGATGATTGTAGTGACGATCTCAACTTTTTGTATCTTTGATTGTTGCATTAAGCCACTAACTTGTCTCCCTTGATAATGTACATTATGATGTAGGGGTGTAACAAAATGTCCAAACATAATGATTAATTATAAATTGTTCTCTTATAAATCTCCCCAATTGGCTATTCCAGTGCAAAATACAAAACCAAAAAAACAACAAGACAAGTTCAACTAATGTCCCTTCCAAATTAGAAAAGGAACGGACACTTATAACTTTGTCTCTACAGAAAATATTCATCGTGGAGTCTATGCTATCATAAATGTGGAAAAATAGCTGCACACATGAACAAAAGAAATAATGTGATGCATGGAGTTTCAACAAAAATAAAACTCCTCAATATGTTCTTCCCTTTATTCTCAAAACAGACAAATTGTTAGAAAATAAACTTGAAAAGTTAGCACCATGAGGAAAAAAAATGAAATATTATCACAAAGTATAGAAAACTAAGCATACGCTATGAAACTTCAACAAAGCAACAAACTATTTTTGAAATTTTTGAGTATAGAAATATACGTATAAATACAAATATAAAAAATTACACCATGGAATAGCACGAAAATATCCGACTCATGAATATGGAATCAAAGTGTGTGAATTTAATGCACGTAAAAGTCAACATAAGCATACGTAGTGATGGTGCATGAAGTCAAAGAAACACTCTTAAAGAAATAACTCAATTCAACCTTTTGAAAATAGTAATGTCTAACAAAGTGAAATTGACTTAACTTATACAAATTGCCACGAATTTCAATGCTTCTGAAATCAACAATGCCAAACTATTTAATATTTTCAAAGAAATTTTATTGTGCAAACCCATTGGTATTCAACTTATAGGACCCTCAAAATCTCCCATTTTAAGCATAAACTCTCAGTTTTGTTTTTTAATGAATCATATTGCTCATTTTTAATGAAGCATCAATGAAATAAATTTTTCCTTGACACTTATATTTTTATGTAACGAAGTCATCTTTTAGGCCCTTGCCATTGGTATGCTTTCATGCAAATAAGACTTGTTCAATCGAAAGCCCTTTTCATTGCTTAAGCATATATTAATGTTTCGAAAAACAATCCAGCCAATGGTTTTTACATGAACAATTAGTTCCTAGTACATTTGGTTCGTCATTAAGCATGATTGAGATGGAACATCCAATTCCACATATGACAAGTATAATGTTTAAAATGTTCATGCATGTATGCAATCAAGGCAGTATAATGAGTCTAGCAAGAAGGTAGTAAGCAATAATGAATGATGCAATGCTAAACATGCATTATTAAGCACACAAAAAAATGAAGTGAATTATCAGACACCATTTTGATTTTTTTTTTCAAAATTCTAAGATAAAAGAAAATCTTTTGGGTTTTTTAAGGTATAAACATAAGACTACAACCTAGTTGTTGGGATAAATGATAGCAATATGAAAATCACCTTAAACTAGAAACAATACCCAAACTCAATCAATGAAACAAACACCCAAAGACTTCTTAAGATTTTCAAATAAAAGTGAGCATAAAAGTTGAGTAAAAATGTTAGCCAATTGATGTTTGGTACACACGAAGATTAAGGGAATGATTTTCTCCTCGATAACATCACGTATAAAATGCTTTTGAATCCGAATGTTCTTCATACGAGGGTGTGGACATGATTATGAGAAATATGGATTGCACTTGTATTATTACAACATATAGTCAACTTGCCTTAAATAATTCTATAATCCTCCAGCATTTTCTTCATCCATAAGAGTTGTGCATAATAACTCTCAAGAACTATATACTCGGCCTACTTCGTGGAAAAAGAGATGGCGTTTTTATTCTTG
The DNA here is from genome assembly GCA_949130495.1 of Sambucus nigra. Lineage (NCBI taxonomy): Eukaryota > Viridiplantae > Streptophyta > Magnoliopsida > Dipsacales > Adoxaceae > Sambucus > Sambucus nigra. Next base: position 472,828,548 of record OX422219.1, on the reverse strand, counting down.
CCCGACCATGAGACAAAATCAATCCTAAAGTAAAATCATCCACCAGATGTGCTTTTACAACTATCAACATCTTTGACACAATCGACATCCGAATAAGATGACAAACGACCATCAAAATTTAAGGAATACTAAATGCCATAAGAAAGAGTCCCACTCATATATTTGATTATATGTTTAAGTTAAAGCAAGTGTGTCTCATTTAGGATGCTTGGTAACATGGACAAACTCCAACAACAAAGGAGATATCAGGACTGGTAGTGATCAAGTAGAGAAGACTAGATAGCATACTCTTATAGAGTGTTTTCCTTATGTACTTGCCTAAAGTGTATTTGCTAAGCTTTATCGAGCAACTCATGGATGTGTGAGAGCTCTTAAAGAAGTCCAAACCAAACTTCTTCACTAAATTCCAAGCATATATATATTGAGATATAAATATCCCATTCTCGAATTGACGCACATGGATTCCTAGGAAGAAAGTATGTTCACGATCCATGCCCATCTCAAATTCATTGTTCATCTCCTCCTTAAAAGTTTGAGCATGTTGGCAAAGCATGGATCCAAAGACTATATCATCCACGTAGACTTGGGAAATTAAGATAGGTCTACCATCTCTCTCAACAAACAACGTTATGTCAACTCTCCAATCTTTAAGCCACTAGCTTAAAGATAAGTAGTTAGCCTTTGATACAAAGCATGGGGTACTTTATTCAAATCATACAAGACATTCTTTAAATAAAAAATGTGTTCCAGTGCTTTGGGACTTCAAACCCCTTTATTTATTCCACGTAAACCTCCCTTTGAACAATGCCATTTAGAAAGGTATTCATGACATCTAATTAGTAAAGCTTAAACCATAGATGGCATGTTATGGCGAGTAGGAAGCATACTAACTCAAGCTTAGCAACAAGAGCGAATGTCGTGTCAAAATCCACACTTCAACTTGTGTGTAACCTTAAGCGATCAACCTAGCCTAATCACAAATGATGGTACCATTCTCATCCGTATTATTTTTGTACACCCACTTGGTACCCATCACATTAGTATCGCTAGTCAGAGGACTAATTTCCAAACATCGTTCCTTGGATATTTAATCAACTCATCTTGTATAGAACATATCTAGTGTGTGGGTGATTCCTTCACATTCTTATGCACTGCAGTGAAGTGTAGGAAAAGTAGCTAACCTAGTTCTCTAGTTGATCACGAGTCTTAACATAGAGTGGGATCACCAAGTATGTCGGTAGGGTCATGATCCTTTTGAACCCAAGAGGGTGGGACTCTTTGTCAAAAGAAAAATCCATCGCGGTGGTGTGGGGAACAATGAGATCATTACCGTGGGGTTCACTATTCTCACATGTAAGATCATTATCAATATGCGTAGCTGATGCATCATCTCCAATCATGACTTTTATCGATCCCATGACCATAGAGATTTTAAGGTTATACACCCTATAGACTCTACTAGTCGATGAATACCCTAAAAGTATTATCTCTATACTTCTAAAGTCAAATTTCCCTAAATTCTCTTTATCGCTTAGGATATAGAAAGGACTTTTAAAAAAACTCAAAAATATGACTGATTGGACTTATTAATGGTTCACAACTCATATGGAGTGTGAAGTGTGTATGAACGAAGATAAACCTTATCACCATGTGGCATTATGTGTTAATCGCCTCTGCTTAAAAAAAATCTTAACATTTTCCTTCCAAGAATGATGGAGCTTGACATCCCTTGAATTATTTGATTCTTACTCTAAACTATGCCATTTTGCAGAGGATTACGAAAGGCCGTAAACTCATGTTTGATGCTAACCTCATCACAAAAACCATAAATTCAACACCATTAAATTCAGTGCCTTCGTCACTACAAATATGATTTAATAGTGATACCATGTTGATTTTGAAGTACACGACACTTGACGATTAGAAACTCAATAGCATAAGACTTTTCTCTAAGAAATCGCATGATAAAATATCTCAAAAAGTTATCAAATAGCACTAGGATATAAATTTCACCACCAGTACTCTTCATAAATATGGGACCCATAAGATCCACATGTATCAACTCTAGAACACATGAGGTGGTACTAATATTCAACTTCTATGGGGACTCTTTATTTGTTTCCCTCATTGGCAAGGACCATAAAATGAGGAAGTTGGTTCTTCAAGTGATAGTATGCCACGAACTATGTCTTTCTTAACTAACTTTGCAAGATCTTTATAATTGACGTGACGTAGATCTTGATCCCAAAGTCCAATGGTGGAGACCTTAGCACTACTTCACACTAAAGAGAACTTCAGAATGATACCGTAGAAATTTTCGGTAGTCCTCATACCTTGTAGCAAAATTTTATCGAATTGATAAAAAATATTACACTCTGTCTGGTTAAACTTCACCACAAAGTTAGCATCACATAGTTGTCTTGCGCTTATTAATTTAGCCTTCAATCCTTAAACATGAAATACATTTTCTAGCATAGGAAAATTAAAAACCTCCATGCAATCTCATCCTAATATGCTAAACCTACTCCCATCCCCAAAGGTGATTTTTCCTTTCTTGTGATCTACAAATATGGTAATGTGACTTGTCACGTTCACGTTCCTAGAGCACCCATAATCAAAATACCATTGAGAAGTATCTTAAACCTTAAGATAAACTTAAAAAAGGGATTTTTTTTTTATCACTTTTAGGTTCCCAAGTAGTGGAAACCTTCTCATTGTTGTCACTAGTCATTGTGTTGGAAGTGTTCTAAAAAGGTGTAGACATCCTTTGAAAATCTTCCATTAAACTTTTAGACGCAGTGACTAGAAACTTAACTTGCTCTCTAATACTAACAAAGTCGCTATAGTGGTGTGTGGGATCATGTGTGTGAGAGACGCTTCCTAGCTTATAGAAAAACTTTCTAAGATGACATGTTCATTTACAATGGTTATAAACATATATTTGTTTAGGTTTACAATAGTTAAAACTCATTGTATTAGTTCTCCTTGGTGGTTAGGTTGAGGCCTGTAGGGATTCCAACATAAACTTGGCAATCAGTTCGGGCGCGGTATTAGAGGTGGATGTGCACTCATAACCTATGTCATTCCTATCAATCTAAATAAGGACGCAAGAACACCCTTCCAACTCTCTTAGATGTGTCCTATAAGAAACATGGGAACATTCAATAATTTTTTTTGAGTTAGGAAACATGGGCTTTAAGTTTTTCAAGAGTCTGCAATGATACTAGAAGATCTCTCGTAAGACTAGCTGATTCGGCACGAATATTATATTTATTCACCATTATACTTATGCATTTTAGCCACCTTGGATAGCTATATTCCTATATTTATGCTTGTTAACCAGAAAACCTCCGTTATATATGTTATCATGCTATATGAGGTATAATTGAGCTTTTGTAGGTATTAAAGTGCTTAACGTGAAGTTTGGTCGCTTTTCGAAAAAGTTTCATTGAATATTGCAGCTTCAGAGGAATTTTAGTAATTTTAGCATTCAATTTTTAATCCCTAACTCTAATGGGAGTTGAATCCCTTTAATTTCTCTTTGCGTGGCCACTGACGATGCATGATTCCGATGTATAATGAAGAAGTTATGGCATTTTTAGGTTGGTTTTGTCTTCAAAATAACACTCAAGGTCACATTCAAGGGCATTTTAGTCATTTCATTATTTGAGTTTTTTTGCCTAACCTCTTCTTGTATGTTTCATCTCTCTGAGTTATCTTCGTGTAGCCTCTGACCGTGCCTAATTACGAGTTATAACGAAGAAGTTATGACATTTTTCGTATTATTGGACAAAGCTGCAGAATTACGGACTAGCAAAACTGAATCTATTCGGCCAAGGCCAAACCGATTCGATTTGGCACCAGAAACAACATTTTTTATTTACCCTATTTTTGAATCGATTTGGACACAATCGAATCGATTTGGTCCTGCAGATTTTGAACTTTTCTTATTACTCGTTTGCCATTAGGGTTATTGTAAAAATACATTCCCTCTCATTTTGAAAAGAAAATATTTCATTTTATACAAGTTTTAGGGTTTGTTTTGGGAGATCTTTGGCCCTCCTCCCATCTTGGGTGTTTTCCCAAGTTAATGTAAGTATTGTTTATTACTACTCACCTTCTTCTTTAACTTGTTTTAGCTTATTTCCTTTATGTATTTACATTTCAATGCCTAGATAACTTGTTTTAGAGTATTAATTTCTTGTTTGCTTAGTTAAGCAGTGTTTAATTTAGTTTTAATCATGTCTAGCTCGTAGATAATGGGTTAGGATTGCGTTTCCACCATTAATGGGTATTGAGCAACGAAAGTTGGGTTTTGTGTAAAATTGCTTTCAATTGAAACATCATGTATCAAAGTCGAATTGCAATGCATTTTACTTTCTTTGTCATGCAACGTTAGTGTTTATAGTGATAATCCGAAGTTATTCCGCATGTGATCATTTTTGGTTAAATGCTTAATCTTGCAACTTTGGATTGGATTTCTTATTGTGTGATGTTTATGCTTAATTGAAATGCTCGATTAAATAGCTATCGAACCGAAATTCTAACTACTTATTATTTATTCTGGGGCGAGAATGTGATCCCGACTCTCGTTTTAATTAGTTGTAATTTAGTTTTAACTTCTCTTTTTCCCTTTTCTTTAAAACCACCATATCACCTTTTACACTTTTATTTTAGAAGTAATTAATCAATTAAAATCTATACAATATTCCCTGTGAATTTCTTATGAAACCCGACTTACAGCTATACTTGTATTGCAAGTGTACATGTAGTTTAGGTGTTTGCATTGAGGGGGTCAATCGAAAATAACGACAGTGCCTCTACACGAGCACACGGTTTGCACTCGATCAAAATGGAATCGTTTCCCGGGAGTATTTTGTTATAGATTGTAGTTGATTTACTATTCCATAATATTTATTTTATTCATATTTCTATTCTTTATTTTCCCCTTTCTTTTTGACTTGTGCTAGATTGTTTCGAGAAATTGAAATTTTTGTGCTTGTCACTTTTATTGTATTGCCTATTTTGAAATGTCTCACTATAACTCTTCAGATAACCTTAATTGTTATAAGAACATCTTTCCAAGTTACACTACCAAGAATATGCGAGAATGCCTATAAAATCTTGTGGATGAGTGCATAAAGCATGAAATTCAAGAATTTGTAAGTAATCCTCATCGCCGTGTGAACCAACTTTTCTTAGTGGGAATAAGGAAATGAATGATGAAGTTGAGATTTATGAAATTTGGACAAATAAAAAAATGTTCAACTCGATGAGATCATTTCTTCCTCAAAAATCTCGGTTGAGGTTGAAACTTGTGTTTCACCTCCACCCCTTTTTGAGGAAGAAATAAGTGAGAGTGATCCAAGAACTTTCAATGGTCCTTCCTTTCCTTTATTCCCCATTATTTTAGAACAATTAAACTTATCACAAGAATCGATTTCAAGTATTGAGGACTTTGACCTGATTCTTGAACGAGAATGCTATTTTGAGATGCTTTATCTCATGGGCTATACACTTGCACTAGCCCCACCTTCCCTTCCAATTGAAAAACCTTGAGGATGTGCTTTCAATTTTCTTGAGATCAATGTAGTCTTGTCCCCCTTAGCATCCAAATCCCCCATCGTCCCTCTCAAATTTTAATCAGGGATGGTTCATTTTTTACGCCTTACACATGCCTTCCGTTTTTCAAACGAAATTCATATTTTTTGGGAGGCATGATTTCAAAGGAGGGTAGACCGCTTATCCCTCAAAGACAAATCCTATTTTAGGTGGACCCTAAAAAATTTAGACTTCTGGTGTATAGTTAGATAGAAGTCCAAATTATAGGTTGTAAATAGTTAGTTTTTCTTTATTTCTTTTTAATTATAATCTAGTGCAATTAGTTAAAGTTTTTGTTATTCGTTTTGTTATGCTTAGTACTAACTTGTTTTATAGATTCAATGGACTCATACTTATTGGGTTTTGCTCCAATTTTGGTTAACATCTTTCTTTTCCTCTCTTTATGTTATGTTCTTGATTCACATTGAGGACAATGCAACATTTAAGTTAGGGGTGTGGGATATTCTATCCATTTCTTTGTTTTGTCCATTGATTTGATCACATGTGGTTACAAAGCATGCTTTTTGTTAAAAATTTAAAAGTTTCAAAAAAATATTTTCTTTCTTTTTTTCCTCTTTTGTTGGGCATTTCACCTTAGTTTTCGATGATAAATTTCAATAATTGCCCGATCCATTAGACATTCAATGACGCATGTTCTCGATTTTAGAAATTATTATACTTTAGTCCTCAAATAAGTGATATTATGAAAAAATTCACGAATTAATCTTTAATCCCATGTCCACATGCGCTTTTTTTGTTTTATTAATTTGGTTTAAGATTTTCATAACTCGGTAATCCTTGTTGCATTGTATATACTTACACCTAGGGAGCTTTGTACTTTTCTTCGTTTGTGAGTGTTATACACAACTCTTTCCTCCTTGAAAACATTGAATTCGTCGATAATCTCACCATTCTTTTATTTGATCATTTATTAATTGAGTTCATTTATGAAATGTGTTACTTGAGCATGATTTACAAATTTATTTTGACTCGATAATTGTGTAAACTTTAGGAAATGATCATAGATCATCTTTATTATATCATCCATATTGGCCTTGACCTCACCTTAAATATTTTCCTAGTCAACCCCTTTGAGCCTAAATATAGCCTTTCATTTCATAACCCAAAATTCCATAACCAACTCCACATTGGAGTTATAAACCACACATATTACCTTCCATACCATTGTTTGGAATGTTACTCGGGATTGAATGATGTTATTTTCTTGCGGTTGCAATTAAGCGTGATAAAAGCGAGAAAAGTGAAGAAAAGAAAAAAGTGAAAAAGAGAAAAATAGAAGTGAAAAACAAAAGAAAATAAAATAAAAGTTAGAAAAAGAAGAAAAGAAAAAGAAAGAGAAAGTTTGCGTATGTTGTATATAGTGTTCAAAAATCATTGTCACTCTCCAATTTCATATTTAATGCATGTTATGGAAATCATTTTCCAATTTTGAAATTGCTCGCAAGTTTTTATTATCCCAAGTTTATCATCCCCGAACACTTTGAATCTGTACATATTTCTTTCATTTCATAATCCGAGACTAGCCTACATTACAACCCTATAAAGTCCTCTGTGATCTTAGGATGAATTTAATTTAAAAGTTTAAATAGTTTTGATAATCTGTGAAAATACTTTTTGCCTCCTTTAATGAGTTGTATCTTTCATTAAGATTACATGTTTTTCATTTTATATATAGTGTTCTTCATTAGTGACATGTGCGCGACCTAGTTTCCATTCACGTTTACTCTTTATGCCCGTATGTCCCGTGTATTACCTCCCTTTCATAGTGATTTCATTTTTTGAGTGTAATGCCCGATGAGTATTGATATAGGCATTCTTTTATGTTTATCCAGTTATATAAGTTTTATCTAAATCAGATTTTGCATGTGCTCTCTCCCCTCCCACTTTTAAGGTTTTAATTGGATGAAGTTCATTTTATAATGTTAATAACTATGGATGTTTGTGTGAATTCATTCACAATGATAATAACATGTTGAAATCTTGTTCATCATTGTTGAACAAATCTGTTTTGTTGGTTTGGGCATATTTTGGAGGAAACTTTGATGTTTATGGGTTTCATCCATGAAAACCCTCACGAGATGACACTCGTCCACTAGGGTAACCAAGGGATTTAATGGCTTATTTCATATGTTAAATGCAATTGTTCGCCCACAAAAGTGGAATTTATTGTAACACCCCGTATTTTTATACATTTAATATTTAATTAATTCGAGAATTTTCAATTACTTGTGTATTGTAATTTTAATTGAATTAATTATGGCAATATATAGATATTTAAATATTAATCGGGGAGTGAATGGTTAATGTTTAGGGAAATTTATTTACTATATGAATAGTAATAATTTAATTACATCATTTCGAGTATTAATGACAAGGTATACACTTATCCCAGCCGGGAGTCGGTGTAGACTAAATTGGGTGTGAGATAAGGATTTTTATAAATTAATTCGGATGCCAATTCTGAGTGTAAAGTTGAGTCCGGATGGGCCGAGATAGTAAGAAAACAGTACCCGGGGGTAGCATTTGGGTCTCGGGGTATTTTTGGGCATAGTCGGGCCCACACGGGGTGAGTTGGGCCACTTTAATTAAGCCCATTAGGTGAAAAACGGGATTAAGGGTTTTTAACCTAATGAGGAGATTAGGAAATCAGCAGCCATCACAAATCTAAGCCTAGGGCTTGAGAAGGAAATTGGGGGAAAGCTTAGCAAAAGCTAAATTGAGGATTTTGGAGCCAAATCGAGGAACTACGCCAACGGAATCAGACACTACGAATACTTTCAGGCAAGTGGTTAACTGTTGTGATTTCTAAAAGTTTGATAATCAATTCATATCATAGTGATGTGTGTGTGAAAATTCTTTTTGGGTGTGTCACCAAAATTTAAATTGGGTTTTTGTAAATTTATATACTTTAATGAGATTAAGGGGGAGATTAATCGTGTTTATGATTCTAGAATGTAGAGGACTGAATCAGATGTTAAAACCAATAAGAGTAGATGGTTAATTTCTGTTAAAAACAAACGAAATTCGGATTGGGGGTTTGAAACCCGGATAATACCCAAATCGGGGAAACCTTGGAATTTATGGATATTGATGATGAAATTAGGTCTGTGATATGTTTAGACCCTTTCCTTACATGGAGGATGTATCATTTGTATTTGGGTAAGACCTTAAATGGAGAATCAAAGCTTAAACTTTCGTCCATGGCTGACAGCGGCGGGACAAGACGAACACTGGAACGATCGATCGATCGACCCAGGGGTTCGATCGATCGAAGGTACAGAAATCTGGGCAGTTCGTCCAGTTTATTATATAAAGGGAAATTTATTAAAAAAGGGGGTTTCATACATTAATAAGTGATAAATAATTATGAAATAAATATTCCTAGCAATTATGGGAGAAAGTAATTGGGGCTAGGATGAATTTAGGTGGGGAATTTAACGTATGAATTTGAGAGATTTTATTTCAAAATAGTGAGGTACGGATCAAGTGAGTGAATCCGGGTATATTAACCATGCGACCCCAAGGTAGTGAATTAAGTTTGGAGATAAATTAATTAATTTAGAGTCGGGATATAGACTCGGGGAAATATTTAATCATGGACCAAGGGGGTGAGTCCGGGTATGTTGGAATTATAAGTAAATATAATTGGGAAAATTATGGAAATAACTGTGTGACACATTGTAGGCGAAAAATGTGGGAAAGAAATCATGAGATGTAAATTGGACCAAGTGAGCGAGTCTGGGTATGTTGGTTAAGTGACATCAAGGCATTAAATTAATTATAGAGGGAAAGTAATTAGTTTGGAGTCGGAACATTCACTCGGAAATGTGGAGGTAAGGGCCAAGTGAGAGAGTCCGGGGATAATGGTTGGGTGACACCAAGTTATTAAATTAATAAATGTGATAATTAATTTAATTAGAGATGGATTGCAGACTCGGATATGTGTTGATTAATTAATGTGTAAATTAATTAAATAAAAGTCGGATTATAGACTCGGATAAGTATTAAATTAATAAATGTGATAATTAATTTAATTAGAGTTGGACGCTAGACTCGGGGAGATATTAAATTAATGGGGGTAATAATTAATTTAATTAGAGTTGGACGATAGACTCGGGGAGATATTAAATTAATATGTGTGATAGTTAATTTAATTAGAGTTGGATGATAGACTCGGGAGGATATTAAATTAATATGTGTGTTAGTTAATTTAATTAGAGTTGGGTGGTAGATTCGGGGAGATATTAAATTAATAGGTGTGTTAATTAATTTAATTGGAGTCGAGCCACATACTCAGGAAATTTCAGGCAGTATACGGGATATTTTGAGTACACGGTAAAGCCGGAATTTATATTATATATATACGGATAGTGATAGTATATATATATGTGTATATATTGGGTGTGATAGTAAATATCAGTGACTAGATATTTATTCAATTTAAATACTCTAATGCTATCAAGGGAGGTTGCGCGATGTGGGTGAATCCCCTAGCTTGAGGAGTAGGGAGAGTATATCCCCAGGTCATAGCGTCCGGTACATGGATGAGGAGATTATCTCACTTTCAGGAAGGAATATGACCGCCTCTAATTCGTTATGTAGTAGACCAGGTTGGTGAGAGAATCTAGGTTTTGTGAGCACACCAAGTGAGATGCCATTTTAGAGTGAATAATCCGGTGAGGGTATACTCGGAAGGATGGATACGCGTATGATATATGTGTAGATGTTAGTAAAGGTACGTATAATATGGTAGTAATTATTATATGTAGGTGACAATACAGTGTGTGATGTTTTTACCTTATATAACTCGGGTTACGGTTATATGTTGTTAATTAATGAGAAATTAATTAAATTATTCAATTGCTGGAATAATACAGTCTGTGATGTACTTACTTTATATAACTTGTGAGACGGTTATAGGCTATTATTTAAGAGGAATTAATTAAGTTAATTGCGAAATAACTTATAATTCCAGAATCATTATACTCGGGTTAGAGTAGTACAGCAGGGGAAGGTTATACGAGGACTAGTTGGACGGGGTAGTACAACTAGGTGGGGTTAAGGTAACCGGTAGGTGTGCACAATAGTGGAGGGGTGAGAATGTCCTCAAGGGAGTGCGACACTAACTTAAATATGAAGCGCATTCATGCATTTTAAATTTACTGCAGTTAATTCACTTGCTAAATATTTTCAAAATGTTTTGGTTTCTAACCCTTGCTATAAAACTATTTTCAAAACCTTTTAGGTGTCAAGCCACAGGGACGCCGGGATTGATAATTTATTCCAGGGACACGGAGCTGCGGTATATGTGGATGCTAGCAGGAGTTTGAATTAGACGCATCATTCATTCATTCATTCCTAGAGTAGGAATCTTGTATCAGTCTCAATTTTATTTAGGGCTTGTCGCCCAGACTTCTCGGTACAGTTTTCAAGTGTAATTCGTTTAGGTGTTGAATATTTGTAGTGGATTATTTATTTGGTGGCCGGTGATTTATTCGGCAAGTTGTGTAATTCTTATTCTATTTACTTTTATTCAGTTGGGTGAATGGTTTATATTTTAATTCCGCATGTATTGTTTTGTTTAATTAAAAAGTTAAAATTTGGCACCAGTTTTTGGAATACTAGGTGGTTAGTATGTTTTAAAAAGTTTTCGATAGTGATGCTAAGGATGATCCAACTGGGATTCCTGTTTTAATTTGGTATAGGACTGATCACCCGGTATTTTATTAGGTGGGGTGTCACAATTATCCCCTTTGTACATATCTCACTTTTTGTGGTTTACTTGTAGTTCTTCTTGATTTCTACTTCATTGGTGGGGAGTAGCAATGTGTAAATTAGGGTGTGTGATTCGGCATGAATATAGTATTTATTCACCCTTAGACTTTTGAATTTTAGCCCCCTAGGGTACCTTCATTCCTATATTTATGCCCATTAACTAGACAACCTTCGTTATATATGTTAACTTGCTATATGAGGTATAATTGATCTTTTGTAGGTATTATAGTGCTTAACATGAATTTTGGTCGCTTTTTGAAAAAGTTCCAATGAATATTGCAGCTTTGGAGGAATTTTAGTAATTTGGCCACCGATGGTGCATGATTCTGATGTATAATGAAGTAGTTCTGGCATTTTTAGAATGGTTTTATCTTCAAAATAACACTCAAGGGCACATCCAATGGCATTTTAGTCATTTCATCATTTGGATTTTGGGCCTAATATCTTCTTGGATATTGTATCTCTTTGAGTTAACTTCACGTTGCCTCCGACCATGTCTAATTCCAAGTTATAACAAAAAAGTTACGGCATTTTTCGTATTGTTGGACAAAGCTACAAAATTGTAGACCTGCTAAACCGAATCGATTCGTCCAAGGCCAAATCGATTTGATTCGGCACCAGAAACAACTTTTTTTATTTCCCCTGTTTTCGAATCGATTCGGACAGAGCCGAATCGATTCGATCCTGCAGATTTTGAACTTTTCTTAGTACTAGTTTTCCATTAGGGTTATTATATAAATACATTCCTTCTCATTTTCAGAAGAAAATCTTTCATTTTATATAAGTTTTATGGTTTGTTTTAGGAGCTCTTTGGCCCTCCTCCCATCTTAGGTGTTTGCCCACGTTAATGTAAGCATTGTTTATTACTATTCACCTTCTTCTTTAACTTGTTTTACCTTATTTCCTTTATGTATTTACATTTCCATGCCTAGATAACTTGTTTTAGTGTATTAATTTCTTGTTTCCTTAGTTAATTAGTGTTTAATTTAGTTTTAATCATGTCTAGCCCGTAGATAACGAGTTGGGATTGTGTTTCCGTCATTAATGGGTCTTGAGCTCCGAACGTTGGGTTTTTAATACAATTACGTTTAATTGAAACCTCGCGTATCAAAGTCGTATTGTTATGCTTTTTTACTTTCTTTGTCATGCAACGTTAGTTCTTATAGCTATAATTCGAATTTTATCCACGTGTGATCATTTTCTGTTAAATATTTAATCTCAGAACTTTGGATTGGATTCCTTATTGTATGACGTTTATGCTTGATTGAAATGATTTAATAAATAGCTGTCGAACCAAAATTCTAACTATTCGTTGTTTATTTCGAGGTGTGAATGCGATTTCGACTCTCGTTTTAATTAGTTGTAATTTAATTTTAACTTTTCTTTTTTCCTTTTCTTTAAAACCACCATATCACATTTTAAACTTTTATTTTAGAAATAATTAATCAAATAAAATATATACGACATTCCCTGAGGATATCTTACGATACCTGACTTACCGCTATACCTGTATTGCAAGTGTAGTTTAGTTTAGGATTTTTCATTGAGGCGGCGAACCAAAAACAATTAGAGTGCTTCTACACAAGCACACGGTTCGTAGTCAATCACTAGCCACTTTGTGAGTCAAGTCATTATTTTCCCTGCCCATCGAAATAATTTTCTCACTCAAAGAGATTATATCCGAGTTTTCACTCTCTCTTGCAACATTCAACTCTTTCCCTAAAGATAATACCCTGATAGTCAAATTTTTATATTTATTTTTAATTTTTATTGTGTAAAGTTCAGAGTATGCGTATTGAAGCCCTCGTTCTCCGTCACTCAAATCAGCACCCTAAAAAATTCTCTGGAATGACTTGACTCTTTGTCTAGGTATAACATTTAGAAAAACATACTTGAAGTGCTAACATGACGAACTTAGAATGTTGTGAATTTACGTCCTTGCGGTGATTCATTCCTGGAATCCACCGACTCAATATCACTATTATTTAAAATGGCATTATACGTGGCTTTACATTTTACCTATCTCTTAAGCCTAGTGAGAAACTTATGGGCTTTGTGACCTTTCTCCTCACACCCATAACATCTTTTTTGTTCATTTTTCTAATGATACTCACCTGTAGATTTCTTTTAACCACATTCATAAAAATTCTTACCATCTTTGCAATTTTGTTTTTCTCGAAATTTATATTTTCCATTTTAATTGAATTTTGTTTTTTGAATTTGAGAAACATTTTGAATTTTTTTAGCAAGTAGGGCAAGATCATCGTGATCAAAATCTGAATAAGATACAAAAACTTATTTTTTCCTTGATTTAGCTTTTAAATCTATTCCTTTTTTCCTTTTTCTTTTGGGTTTTCGGGAACATGTCTAATTCATGAGTTTGAAGATCACCTACGAGTTCTTCTAGGCTTATTGTGTTTAGAATTTTTAAAGTGTTAAGAACTATAACTTTCACACTAAAATGACATGGAAGGGGTCTTAAAATTTTCTTAACAACTCTCATTTCTAAAATTTGATCCCCAAATTAAAATTAGAATTCACAATATCTGATAAACGAGCATAAAATTCATAAAAAAATATTCAATTTCAAGTATGCTTATAGGGTAATTTCACCCCCTTTCAATAGTAAGCCAAACATTTTCGTCAATCGATTTTAGTGATGATCTCATTTGAGATTCCAATAAGCATATTTTGTTCCATCAATGAAAGGTAGCCTATTGTACAAATTCTATATATAGCCATAAGGATTCATCTAAATAAATTATAGAAACAATCACTGATACCAATTTGAAAAACATTTTATAGAATGGTGTGGTTATATTGTTAAATGTAGAAATAGTATAGTAGGTCAAACATAAGACAAATTTATTGTTAGTCCAAATTTATCTTTTATTAATTAGGCGAACCTAAACACGCAAGATATTGAATCTAAATTGAAAGAAACAAATGACAACACATAAGATATGAGGAAAAAATTCCTTAATGAATAACCTTTTATTTTTCAGCACGGTTACAATTAGGTATTGGAGAATGACATGGACATATTTACTAACTTAGACTCCATTAAGTATAACATTTATGTCTTCCTTCCTTGTTGCTAATCCGGTTGAAAGTTCACATATCTATATGTAAGGAGAAAAATCTCTAAGAGATAGGCTTAAAAATTTGCGTTCAAAATCAAGTAAAAAATATTTTTTTGTCATCTCGTTCGAACGAGGTACATCTCCTTCGAACGAAAAAAACTATATAGTACTAAACGGTAAGAAATCGTTCAAAATGAAGCAACTGATTTCGTTCGAACCACTCCTAACGACTTATCAAACTAGAAAACAGATCACGCCAAAAGTTTCCAAATTCAATCTCATTCGAAGTTATTCTAACGAGTTACATGCACTTAGTCGAACGACAACCAAATACGTTCTAATGACTTTGAAAATTTTCCAAAAAATGTTTCAAAATTTTTAAATATAATTTATGTTTTCAAAGAATTTTAAAATACCCCTAACTGTAAAGATTACACATAATTAACCTCATATACCTTCTTCGATGATTATAGTGATGATGTTAATTCTTTTATCTTTGATTGTTGCATTCGATCACTAACTTGTCTTCGATTGAAGATCTTGAGAAGGTACATGATGATGTAGAGGTGTAACTGAATATGACAAAGTTATAAACACAATGAGAAATTATAAATCTTTCTGTTATATTTACAAATTGATTAAACTTCACAACATATGTTCATAAATAATAAAAAGGGAATCAAATTACAGAATAGTAAATTGTTCACTTGAGACAAGAATTTATTGGAGGGAAAAACCCTTTCGAGAAAAACTCATGTCAAACTGACACCTTACGCTATATAGGTAAAGATCTACCCAAAGGGTGAAATGACTTACAAACTTGAACCTCTCTTAAACTCAATAATGAAAAACTTCCACCATTTATTTTTTCCACAATCTACTTTCGCCAACATCACGTGTCAACATCTGTTAATATTATTGTGTTTGCACCGATCTTCAAATCTCCTTTATAGTAGAAGAAAAATATGTTGTTCCAATAGAAAAAGTGAGAATTCACAAATATATTTCTACTTACTAGGATGTGATATTCCTAATGGTTGGTGGAAGTATTCAAAGGCATTTGTCTAATTAAAATATAACTCACAAGTGTTTTTGAGATATAAAAAATATTTAATGCCTTGCAAGAACAAATTTTGAATTTTTTTGTTAAACTCTTGACAAGAAGTATTCAAGCTTCAAATCAATTTTAAATAGTAATGATAATAATGTATATCTCAAAAATACAAATAATATTTTTTCTCTTAAGAAAATCTTATTTCTTTAACTTGATAAAAACAATATGATGACTTTAAAGTCAACATCCTTGTTTTCATTAGAAAAGAAGATGAACTAAATAGCCATTTAAAACTTGTGGTCACAAGTTCTCAAACACTTTAAGTCATTCTTTTGAACATAAAATAGGTTGATTCCCCAACAAAATAAAGATACGGCTTTAAAAAAGAATTTGCATGTTTTATAAAGAAATATTTTGAAAATATATCCTTTTTGCATATGTTCGCTGGAGCATCACTACAACTAAGAAAGTTATCTTCGAAGCGAATGTCCTGCAAAGACAAGTAGCTGAAAAATAAAAAAAGAACTCTATCCATGTGTGCTTTTAGCAAAGGTTGATCGCTACAACAAGACCACTTTTGATGTGGCGAAGCAGGTTGTACAAGTACCCAAGGAATTCGTCCCCTTTTTTTCCTAGAAAAGTTTGAAAATGGTTTTGGAAAAAACTCTAAGTATTCTTGTTCTCAAGCTAAAACACTCATACTTAAAATACATATGAAGTATGCAATTTCTATTACAAATTTATTCTTTATGAAAACTAGATTGCAAAGTCTACTTGACAATTCATCCAAAAACTCACATATAAGTTAAACACATTTTTCAATTTAACCAAATCCAATACAAACCATGGATGAAACTAAGTCTTCTAAGTCATCTTTATCCTAAAGCGTAATTCTTATTGGTCAGAGCCTGAGGTATCTCTTGGATGAGAATGAAGCAGTCCAATTTTCTAATCTGGAACATAAATATTTATCGATCAACTTAGACTACGAACCATTTTTTTGCGACAGAAAAATATAATCTGATCACATGGAGAGTTTGAGCATATTTATGCTCTTAAAACTGAGAATTACGTTTATTTTCACCTTAAAAGACATTATTAAACCAAAAAGAGCAAAGAAATATTTTATATAACAGAGTAAAGAAAAAGAAAAAAGAAAAAAAAATTCTTAATGAAAAATAAAAAATGAAAAAAATATTCCTTTTCTCAAGGAAAATAAAAATGAAACAAAGCATGCATGCGTGCATTCTCTATCTAAGTTAGTTTATGAGAGAAAACATAAAACAACTTATCGAAAGTCTCCCATCCTCATACAACCGACCAGTTCATCTAGAATCGATTCCAATAACCCTAGTTGTGGAGAAAATCTCAGATAAACATAAGAAATCACCTCCTTTTTCCCCATATAGAGATATGAGGAAATAAAATCAAGGTAAAGAGGTGGAAAATCCTATGAGGTTAAATCTTGGATCAAATACGAGATGATCTGCTGAGATAAATGGGTTATAACATGAAGAATCCTCCTACTAATCAGGAAGAACCTTGACTATGAGGTCAAATTGGTATGTGTAACACCCCGTACTTTTAGGAATAATTAAATTTCATAAATGGGTGTAAAGTGAGAATTTGAGGTATTTCTTCGAATAATAATATATGGAATTTCTAAAGGTTGGAAAATTTCAGAGGTGTGTACCATCTACTTTTGGGACTAAATAAATAAGTTGGACTATTTAATTATATGTCGTAGTTGGTAGAGCGACAAAGGATAATATTTTAATTGAAAAACCCGTATTGAGATATGTCGGGTTTAATTAGTGGGTTACGGTTGAGTACCTCAGATGGAAATTCTGATTGCGCTGTTGTTCTCGGAATGGCCGAGATAGTTAGAATAGAGTATCCGGGGGTATTGTTTAGGCTCCGAGAATATTTGGGCCAATAAGGACTCGTAATTGAGTAAATGAGTCATTTTTGGGTTTAATAAGGGATAAGCCCTTTTTATCCCTATATAAGGCAAGGGAGAGGGAAAGAAAAGGAAGGAAAGAAAGAGGAGAGGAGAGGAGGAGAGAAAAGAGAAAGAAAAGGGAGGTTCCGGCCAAATTCTGCGGGATTCGACTCGGGATCATCGAATTTTAACCACGAGGCAAGTGTTTACTTTCTTTATTTATTTTGGAGCATAAATATGATATCAAAAGTTTGGTATAAACAAATCAGAAGATTTTTGGGATGGGATTTTATGAATCAAAATGGGTTTTCGAAAAATAAACGAGTAAACCCCGACTTTTATCCAATTTGAGAAATTTAGAAAATTATTGAAATCATTTGTTGGTTTTGGGTTCTAGGACATTTAGAACCCATTTTATATGTGTACATATCGTTGTTTGAGGTTGGAGGACGTTGGGGGTAGGAGATAAAATCTTTGGAGAAGCTTTAATGGCCAAAACAGCTTCTCGGAGAAGAAGATGTCCGAAGCGATCGATCGATCGAGGGAATATGATCGATCGAGGGTATATGATCGATCGATCGACCATCGATCGATCGAGGGCCAAGGGTCGATCGATCTACCCTGCAGGATTTTTGACAATTTTGCCTAGGGTTCATTCTATGGGTCGAGTTCCAATTTTTTTATTGGTTCTAGCTTATTCATTTGAGGAAATAACTATTGATTTAGTAATGTACCACTAGACATTTGGGGGAAACTTATGGGGTCTAGGAGGGTGCTAAAAATTGGGTGTCACTAAGGTATATTTTCGAAGAAAATAAATAAATTGAGGGATTAGAAAAATTGGGATTTCCAAAAAAATAAGAGGGAACTTTTAAATAATTATTATTGGATTTGAAATATACACCTTGGATTAATTGGGTAAAATTCAAGATTTATTTAATTATGTATGTTCTAAGTGAGGGACACCCGATGGATTATTTTAGCGAGCGATTATAGCTGAATAGTCGTGCGAGTAGGAAGGAGGAAGTGTATATGGAATTAGTGAGTAACTCTTATGAGGTGACTAGGATAGAATTTGGATTACAGGTTAAAGATAAATTGAGGGTATACTTATTATACGATTATGTATCGGGATATTTGGAGAGTGTATAAATCCCTTATAGCGATGAAGGTGTGAGATATATTTAAGTTGGAAAATACTTAAATACCATTATGAGATTGGCAATTATAGCCAGGTATTCACTTGAGGAGTGAAGATTGTATATGTAGATATGTAGATATATATACGATGTGATTATAGTATATATTACATACGATATGAGTACATATATATCTATTTGTGATTGATGTATGTGTATTTTAGAGGTTGATTTCCACGAGCTTTCCTTTGGTATAGGGTTAGAACAGCCAGATTATATATTTCTCTAGTGCGATCTAGGGAGGTTGCGTGATGTGGGTGACTCCCCCGGCTTGAGGATCAGGGAGAGTATAGTCCCCAGGTCATTATCATCCCGCGTTCGAGTGCGATGTGTGTAACTCCACTTGCAGGGGGAACAGGACCGCCTCCACCATTGTGTGTTTTCACCATGACCATTGAGAGAGTCTGGCTTGGATCGGCACTATGAGAGCGCATCCTCGAGTTATAGCTCGTTGGGATGATTATTGTACTTGTGTGTTTAGTACACTACTTGTGTACGAGAGGAAGAATATATATATATATATATCTGCTAGAGTAGAGATAAAATGAATAAAGAGTAAATTTCATTCCGGGAGATTCTATCCGGATGTGCATTATAAAAATAAATAGAGAGTAAACCTTAGTTCGGGAGATATTATCCAGATGAATATTGTAAGATGTATATGAGAGTGAGTATGATATGTATATTATTTTATTAGTATGTTTATATATTCGTTTTGTACTGAGGGCCTAATGGATCTCGACCATTGACACTGCCAAGTACTAGTGTATCGGGGGAGTTCCTTGTTTGGATTTCGCTTCGCGAGACACCCCACGCACTAAGGCAGTGCAGTGTTGAGAATGGAGAGAAGTCAGCCCGTAGTATTCGGGTTGTCGAGGTGTCTAGCAAGCGGGTGAATTAGATTAGTTAGGCGTGGTAGCGTAACTAGGATGTTTTAAAAGAAGGCGTTAGGCGTGCACTATTAGAAGAGGGGTGAGGGGTATCTCATGGGAGTGCGATACCAATTTAAATATGAGACAAACTTTTTTTTTAAACAAACAAAGCATTTATGCACTTGCAAAATATTTTTACAACTCAGGCTCTTACCCGTTTTCCTATTTTTCCTTTTCTTGATATATATATATATATATATATATATAGGTGTCCAGACATAGGGACGCCTAGATGATGATTCCTTCGAGTTAGACGTCTATTGAAGTAGTTGTGGATGCATGCAGGTTCACTATAGACGCTTCTATCCTTGTAATCTAGATAAGAGGTATTGTATAAACATTCGGGCTAACAACCCACTTGTATTATTTATTCTTTTACCACCTTTTAGGTCGGCATTCATTCTGATTGTATTATTGTTGAACCGAGTGTTAGGTTATTTTATTTCTTTTCAGTTTCATTTATATAAACTGTGCGATGGCTTTACTTATTTGATTTGATAAAAAGATTAGTTAAATAAAATTTTGACGCCAACCTAATAGGTTATTAGTAATTAATTTGGTTTTTGACAGTGATGCTATGAATGAACCATATGCGACTCCTGTTTTAATTTTGTAAAGAAGTGATCCCCGGTATTTTATCAGGCGGGGTGTCACAGATGGTATCAGAGCATCAGGTTTTAGTGTCCTTAGGAATCTGTGCGGACATACTACGCTTTCAGTGTTGCCTTCGATCTGATGTAGAGCCTCAGGAATTAGGATTATTGATTCCTCTTATGAGATTTCGTTCTCCTGTTATTATATAAGATTATAGTTAATCTTTTGCCCGCTCGTTTGAGGTTCCTGTGCTGATCGAGGAAGTGCGACCAGGGAAGGCCGTGATAACGACAGTAGGAGGTGGGGCTTAGTTGGAACAGCTAGTTAAGTCAAGGACTAGGACCGCAACAGAGGTCACTCCCCTTGTGGCATTTGCTAAGGATTATTGTGGCGACTAATAGAGTATAGTAGTCATGAGTAACCAAGTACCGCTGTAGTAGGAAGTGGTGCTAAACTTAAATTAGCCGGTAAAATTGAATTAGAAAGAAGATCAAAGGGTCTTCAATAAGGACCATACGTTGAGGTTTAAGCCATACGGAGTCTGTGTAGCTTTATGTAGTGGAAGTAGAAGGCTCGGGAGCTTGGGCTTAGAGAAGGTTATGGAAAAAAAACCATATGTGAAAATTTGAGAAAAAAATTTCACTCATAAGAGCAATGTTGAAATGGTGGGAACGGTAGTCACCATATTCGAGGGAGCAGGTTGTTTTTCTCATTGTGGGATCTTACTGATGGATACAACCGTTAGTTCCTTTGGGTTTTCAATAACGAATATAATGTAATGTTTGGATCATTCACATAAGGTTCAGTTAGATGCCGACCGTGAATCAAGAGTGATAAGGATAAGTAAGCTTTGTACTTAAGTAAGGTAGGTACAATGAAGACAGGGTCGTTCAGTGTTAGGATAGGTTTGCTGAATAAGTGTTGCTAACACTTGTGGAGAATTTATATCCATAGAACCCATTAGTGGACATCCACTCGGGGAATTCATGGATCCAGGGATGTTGAAGCCAGTAGTAGAGTTCCCTGTAACAAAAAGATAAGGGAACTATGTAGGAAATTATCAGGATCGAGGATATAGAGTTCGAGATACTGATAATCTTAACATGGTCAGGGTGGACAGAGATGGGGATAGGTCGCTATTTGGAGTATAGAACCAAACGGGTAGTCCTTGCCTAGTATAAATTAAAGGACAAGAATGGAGTACCAAGATGAGGCATCAATTATAGTAGTTTTTAGGTTCAGTTAGGAAAAGTGTATTAAGTTCGAGAACCATTTGGAGTAGCCAGAGAGATTGTCAAAGTTATTATTGTGCATTTTACCTCATATGGGGGACGTATATTTGGTGTGACTAGATAAAGTCGCAGTATTTCGTTAACCCTAGATTCGTGTGTGTAATTCAAGATTTATGGCAGTATCGATAACATTAATATAGTGTATGTCTATGTGTTTTCTGCGATAGCGGAGTTATATTTTCCCTTCACTCGCTGTAAAAGCGGGTGTTGATATCTTGAATTTATATATATTCAGTTTGTATTACTCGATCTATGTGTGATATACGAGTATCATATTTTCTGAGTATAATATGTTTTTCGTTATTTGGAGTGATAGCAGGCTAATGACTGCAAGACTGTTGTGTCCGTGGTTCCAGATTGGAACAGGTTATTATTGCGATATCACCTGGTTACAGGTTAAGTTCGCCTTTATTTTTATGGGTAGATGGAACTTTGGTAAGCAGAGGTTTCATTATTATGATTTGAGTGTGTGGAGGCCTTTTAGATGATTTAAGGCATGTAAGGATGTTGATTTCGAGAATAAGTCATATAGTGTGGATGAAACATTATAGATTGAGAGCTATGTGATGATGGTATGCTTAGAGATGGAAGTGCTATGGAAAAGAACTAAAATGGTTCCCTCACCGCCAGTAGGTAGGTGAGGCAAGGTAAAGGAAATTTATTTAAGTCTTGTAGCTAGGCTTTGATGAGAAGGCAAATTCGAAGATATTATATTTTGGGTGTTATGTTCAAAACAGGTTTAAAGGGAGTAGGCACCTTGATTAATTAGACTTTCTTTTTGCCAAGGTAAAGGATGGAGTGGTAGATGTACGTGGGTAGGTTAGTGAGGGGGGATTTAGGACGTCCCGCTGATGTGCCTTAGGCCTTTATATCTCGGTGACCGACGACGCGAGAGAGTAGTGTAATGGGAGGGTTCCTTGTCTAGATTTCGCTTTGCGAGACATCCCACGCATGAAACCGAGCAAATGTCGAAAGTTGAGAGAGGGCTTGGGCACTAGGGATATACTTATGATTATAATCGTTTTGCGTAGGTAGGGAAACACATAGATCGTAGGATTATTAGGGAGTAAGTTCAGTAGAGTTGGTAGCGCCGATATAGGAAGATTTTGGCAAGTAAACCACAAGAAGGTTGGTTGATTAACTTTGAGAAAAAATGAATTTCGCTGGTTGAGAGGATCCATATGTGAGTATTACACCGAGGAAAGCCCAATTGTTTAGAGAAAGTGTACGTATTAAATGTTTCCAATGATTGTGCTGATAGACCCGAATTAAAAGGTGTTTAGGCACATCGATAAATTGGTTTTACCTAACACCTGAAATAGAAAGGGCGTAGTATATAAAGTTGAAGTTTATGCCGTGAGGCAGTCACGAATGGATTTGGAGTGTGTTGGATGGAATGTCGTGCGAGGTAGGTTATAATTAAATTTTCTAGGGCAATAAGAGATAGCATGCCCAAGATAAGAAATGGCACTGACGAGAGTGGTCGAGCGTTAGAGAAATTTCTTTTGGGGGGAAATTAGATATCCAGATATAGATGAGCGGGTGTTTAGAATCGTGTTTGGATGTTAGAGCGATGGCTGTAGGCTTGTCTTTCTACGTGGGGATCTAGAAATGATGGATGCGATGTGACATTATTAGAGTCACTTTACGACCGTGGTAGCAGTATAGTGTCAATTAAACCTGCTTGGAGGTGAGTGCCGAATGAGTGTATGGTGGACATCCATTGGGTTAGTACTTTTCCCCTTGAGGCATTAGGACGTGGAGTGATCCGTGGATAGTGTTGGTTGTATCAGAATTTCGAGGACGAAATTCCATTGTAAGGGGCGGTGTATGTAACACCCCGCACTTTTGGGAATAATTAAATTTCATAATGGGTGTAAAGTGAGAATTTTTGGTATTTCTATGAATAATAATTTAGGGAATTTTTGAAGGTTGGATGATTTCAGAGGTGTGTTCCATTTACTTCTGGGGCTAAATAAATAAGTTGGACTATTTAATTACATGTCGCAGTGGGTAGAGAGACAAAGGATAATATTTTAATTGGAAAACCCGTATTGAGATATGTCGTGTTTAATTAGTGGGTTGAGTTTAAGTACCTCGGATGGAAATTCTGATTGCTCGATTGGTCTCGGAATGGCCGAGATAGTTAGAATAAAGTATTCGGGGGTATTGTTTAGTCTCCGAGAATATTTGGGCTAATAAGGACTCGTAATTGAGTAAACGAGTCATTTTTGGGTTTAATAAGGGATAAACCCTTTTTCTCCCTATATAAGGCAAAGGAGAGGGAAATAAAAGGAAGGAAAGAAAGAGAAGAGGAGAGGAGGAGAGAAAAGAGAAAGAAAAGGGAGGTTCCAACCAAATTCCGCGGGATTCGACTCGGGATCGTCGGATTTTAGCCACGAGCCAAGTGTTTACTTGCTATATTTATTTTGGAGCATAAATATCATATCAAAAATTTGGTATAAACAAATCATAAAATTTTTGGGATGGGATTTTATGAATCAAAATGGGTTTTCGGAAAATAAACAAGTAAACCCCGACTTTTATCCAATTTGAGAAATTTAGGAAATTATTGAAATCATTTGTTGATTTCGGGTTCTAGGACGTTTAGAACCCATTTTATATGTGTACATATCGTTGTTTGAGGTTGGAGGACGTTGGGGGAGGAGATAAAATCTTGGGATAAGCTTTAATGGCCGAAACATCTTCTCGGAGAAGAAGTTGTCCGAACCGATCGATCGATCGATCGACCCTGCAGGATTTTTGACAATTTTGCCAAGGGTTAATTCTATGGGTTGAGTTCCAATTTTTTATTGGTTCTAGCTTATTCATTTGAGGAAATAAGTATTGATTTAGTAATGTATCACTAGACATTTCGGGGAAACTTATGGTAGCTAGGAGGGTGCTAAAAATTGGGTGGCACTAAGGTATATTTTTGAAGAAAATAAATAAATTGAGGGATTAGACAAATTGGGATTTCTTGAAAAATAAGAGGTGACTTTTAAATAATTATTATTGGATTTGAAATATATACCTTGGATTAATTGGGTCAAATCCAAGATTTATTTAATTATGGACGTTCGAAGTGAGGGACACCCGAGGGATTATTTTTGCAAGCGATTATAGAAGAATAGTCGTGCGAGTAGGAAGGAGGAAGTGTATATGGAATTAGTGAGTAACTCCTACGAGGTGACTAGGATGGAATTTGGGTTACAGGTTAAAGATAAGTTGAGGGTATACTTATTATACGGTTATGTATCGGGATATTTGGAGAGTGTATAATCCCTAACAACGATGAAGGTGTGAGATATATTTAAGTAGGAAAATACTTAAATACCTTTATGAGATTGGCAAATATATCCAGGTATTCACTTGAGGAGTGATGATTGTATATGTATATATGTAGATATATATACGATGTGATTATAGTATATATTACATACAACATGGGTACATATATATCTATGTGTGATTAATGTATGTGTATCTTAGAGGCTGATTTCCGCGGGCTTTGCTTTTGTACAGGATTGGAAAACCAGATTATATATTTCTCTAGTGCGATCCAGGGAGATTACGCGATGTGGGTGAATCCCATGGCTTGAGGAGCAGGGAGAGTATAGTCTACAGGTCATTATCGCCCCGCGTTTGAGTGCGATGTGTGTAACTCCACTTGCAGGGGGAACATGATCGCCTACACCATTGTGTGTTTTTACCATGACCATTAAGAGAGTCTGGCTTGGTACCGAGGTACAGTGAGTAAACTCGGGGTTAGATTGGCACTATGAGACCGCATCCTCAAGTTATAGCTCATTGGGATGGTTATTTTACTTGTGTGTTTAGTAAAGTACTTGTGTATGAGAGGAAGAATATATATGTATCTCTGCTAGAGTAGAGATAAAATGAATAAAGAGTAAATCTCAGTCTGGGAGATTCCATCCGGATGTGCATTATCAAAATGAATAGAGAGTAAACCATAGTCCGGGAGATATTATCCGGATGTATATTGTAAGATGTATATGAGAGTGAGTATGATATGAATGTTATTATATAAGTATGCTTATATATTCATTTTGTACTGAGGGCCTAATGGATCTCGACCATTGACACTGCCAAGTACTAGTGTATCGGGGGGTTCCTTGTTTGGATTTCGCTTCACGAGACATCCCACGCACGAACGCAGTGCAGTGTTGAAAATGGAGAGAAGTTAACCCTTAGTATTCGGGTTGTCGAGGTGTCTAGCAGACGGGTGAATTAGATTAGTTAGGCGGGGTAGCTTAACTATGATGTTTTAAAAGAAGGCGTTAGGCGTGAACTATTAGAAGAGGGGTGAGGGGTATCTCATGGGAATGAGATACCAATTTAAATATGAGATAATCCTATTTTTTAAACAAATAAAGCATTTATGCACTTGCAAAATATTTTTACAACTCGGGCTCTAACCCGCTTTCCTATTTTTCCTTTTCTTACTATATATATATATATATATATATATATATATATAGGTGTCCAGACACAGGGACACCTGGATGATGATTCCTTCGAGTCAGACATCTGCTGCCGCAGTTGTGGATGCATGCAAGTTCACTATAGACGCTTCTATCCTTGTAATCTAGATAGGAGGTATCGTATAAACATTCAGGCTAACAACCCACTTGTATTATTTATTCTTTTACCACCTTTAGTGCGGCATTCATTATGATTGTATTACTGTTGGACTGAGTGTTCGGTTATTTTATTTCTTTTCAGTTTCATTTATATAAACTGTGCGATGGCTTTACTTATTTGATTTGATTAAAAAGAATAGTTAAATAAAATCTTGACGCCAGCCTAATAGGTTATTAGTAATTAATTTGGTTTTCGATAGTGATGCTAAGAATAAACCATATGCGACGCCTGTTTTAATTTGGTATAGGAGTGATCGCCCATTTTTTTTATTAGGCGGGGTATCACAGTATGATGAAGACAAAACATGTTCATCCAAAACACACAATTGACTCAACAAAGTACTAGTATTTGATAGATTATGATGTAGAGGGGCGCGACACATCCATACCCTGAAGGAACTACAAGTCCAGAATATTTTCGGAGACAAAAAAATTATTGCTCAAGATATAATTCAAGAGCATCATCCATGATCAAAAAATATGGCCGAAGAGAAGAAAGCTCAACATAAAGTCATGAACGAGCTAATAAAGGTACACAGATAGTTGAAGCCCAACTATGAAGAGGGTCAATACAAAGAATAAATGATCGCCTCAGTGAATTGATCAAAACTAAAACCCAATCTAAATAGGTTTTGTAAAGTAATATCCATTCACAACTTTCGTGATTAGTTATCCCATCCCTGCAAAATTCAATCCACATGTGATCATTCCCTAGTGTGAATGAAAGGCATATCTAATTTTGTATGTCGACCAATGTCAAACAACATGCGACATATTCTCAGTAGCTAATAAGATATGGTGTGGATATTTTTGAAGAAATCTCACAAGACCCTCTTAGATATGGTATAATTTGTTACTAGGAGGGAAGATCTCTGAATTTAAATAGTTAGCCGATCTCTTTGTTTGTAATTTTTTTTTTTGGATCAAAACCTGGTAAGAGGGTAGATCACTTGATAAGTGTCTACCAATACGAGGATGAAATGACTAAAGATTATATTATCAGGTTCAATATTGAACATATAGAAGTAGACTATAATGTGATAGTTGCTACTAAAGTAATTATGAGTGGGTTGTTAGCTAGAGAGTTATATTGGGAATTGTCCAAGGAGCCTCCAAACCACATGGTCGAGGTCTTAACCAAATTAGAAAAGATCATGAACGTAAAAGAAGTCATGGCTGCACAAGATTTCATCCAAACAAATCTTGAAGAAAGTAATAGCTTAGGAAAAACGAAAAAACCTAAAGAGGGTCCCAAGCCGAAGAAAAACAGGGGCCATGCCAGAAGTTTGACAAATATAATCCCTTGAAATTGGGAGTACACCACATCCTTAATGAGATTCGAGTAAATGGTTAATTGAAATGCCCCAAAAAAGTTTAAAACATCTCACTGAAAGAAGAGATAATAACAAATTTTGCAATTTTCACAAAGACCACGAGCATGAGACCAAAGAATGCCTATCCCTAATATATGAAATTGAAGACCTCATGAAAAAAGGGAAGCTAACTAAATAGGTGGATAAAAATAGTAGAACACTAGCTTGTGATTATTAAAAGCCAAGGACAAGACTAAGATCACCTCACGCAGGAAATAAGGACCAGAAACGATCTCGGGAGAAAAATGATGATGAGGATCTAGATTCCCTGCAAGGCCCAAGAAACCTATAGAAGAACTGAATATGATTTCTCTATCGTGTAGTTGCATGGGAGGAGGGGATGCTAGTGGAGGTGATGGATCAGCTGAAAGAAAGTTATATGTCAATGAAGCAACAACTTGTGTCGACAATAGAGACGTTAACATGGTAATAGTAGTAGAGGTTCAACCTCATAAGGTCGCCAAGGACTGATTTATAATAAGCCTTTCTAGAGACAACTTCATAGGTTTGTTATATCCTCTTAATGACCCCCCTTCAACAACCATAATGGTCGTAAAAAGAGTTCTGATAGACAATGGGAGTTTAGCGAATGTATTGTTCTATTAAAATTTTAAGAGTCTGAAGTTATCCAACAAAAAATTAGAAGCATACCATCGTATTCTATTTTTATTCTTGGGAGAAAAGTTATACCCACTTGGCACAATTGATTCGGAAGTTATTATTGTAACTTAGCTGACTTGCATAACTGAGATAATGAGATTCTTCATCCTTGATAAGAATATCTCATCAGCCTATAATATTATTTTTGGAACAGTGGGTCTGAAGAAATTTGAGGTTGTATCTTTCACTGTTCATCAGTGTCTAAAGTTCCCTATAAATTTTGGTGTGGGAGTGGTGAATGGAAACTAGATAGAAGTGTATGAATGCTATTACACTTCAGCCGACTATATAGAAAGAAATAAGTTAGCCAAACTTATCAGATTGAGATGTTAGATCCTCGAGATGAAGATAAGTTGATAACTAGAAAAGGAACTGAGCAAACAGAACCAATATTCATAGATTATGAGCACTCTAAAAGGACAGTCTAGCTTAGTTCTTCCCTAGATAACGTCATTAAGAAGAAACTGTCTGACTTTTGATGAGCTAAAAAAACATTTTTACTTTGAGACATAAAGACATGAATGAAATTTATCCATCCATTATCAATCACGATCTCAATAGAGTCAAGGAAACTAAATTAGCAAAGAAAAAATGATGGACATTCTCAGAGGAAAAGAACGTGGAAATTCAAGAAGAAGTGTCCAAGATGAAGAAAGATTACTTCATTGAAGATGTGATGTATCCCAACTTGCTAGCACACATGGTAATGGTACAAAAAAAAATGACAAATGGTGGATGTGTGCATACTTCACATATTTGAAAAAGGCATGTCCTAAGGATTATTGTCCTTTTCTTCAAATTGATCAACTGGTGGATGCAACAATTGGGCATAAATTACTGATCTTCATGTATGCGTATTCTGGTTATAACCGAATTAAAAGGAAGCCAAAAGACAAAGGGTAGAACCCTTTTATGACTAGTCGAGGTACATTTTGTGATAATGGTATACCATTCAGACTAAAAAATACACGTGCCACCTATCAAAGGCTGGTAAAAAATGTATTTGTGAAGCAAATAAGAAAGAATATGAAAGTTTATGTAGACGACATTCTGACCAAGAGCATAAAAGCAGATTACCACATTAAAGATTTCATCCAAACATTCGACGAGCGGGAAAAATATCAGATGAAGCTAAATACAGCCAAGTGTATGTTCGGAGTCAAGTCTAGAAAATATATGGGTTTTTATTATTAATCAAAGTGGCATAGAGGAGAAACCTGATAGGACCCATGCATTAATCAGTATTCAGCCTCCGAGGAACAAGACATAACTATAAAGCCTAACCGATCAGGTGGCATCTTTGAATAGATTTATATCTAGAGCCACGGATAAGTATCTCCCATTCTTCAAAGTGATTAAAAACTCTTTCAAATGGAAGGAGGAATGCCAAGATGAATTTATAGAGCTGAAAAATACCTAGGATTAACCCCATTTCTATCATAGCTAGTTATAGGGGAAAATGTACTTGCATTTGGCAGTGTCAGAGTGAACAATTAACCTGTATCTATTTAAAAGTGAGGAAGGTGTTAAAAAGTCAATATATTACACAAGTAAAGCTTTTGGTGGTGTAGAAATAAAATATTTTTGAATGAAGAAATTGGCTCTAGCTTTGATAGTGGCATCCAAGAATATTAAGAAATACTTTCAAGCCCACTTTATAGTGGTCTAAACTAATTTCCTATTTTGGCAAACCATTCATAAACCTAAGAAATATAGAAGGTTAATTGTATAGGAGATAGATCTAGGTAAATATGATGTTACATATGAGCCTAGGATTGAAATTAAATGCTAGGTTGTAGTAAATTTTATTATAAAATTCACATATGAGGAAAGACGACCATCCGACCAAGATACAATAGTTTCGACCGAACATAACCAAATACCAGTCGAGAAGATCTAATGATTAACCGAGTCCTCATCTTAACAAGATATGATTGGCTGCTGGGAAGAATTTCCTATAAAACTGTTTAAAGACGGTTATTTAGTATAAGGAGACTTTGAGCATGAGACTACAGTATGGAAGATATTAGTGCATGGTTCATCATGTACAAGCACCAGCGGAGCTGATTTCATAGTCAACTCACTTGATTGAGCTCCCCAATTCAAATTTGAAACATTCAATAATGAAGAAGAATATGAGGCTTTGATTACTGGATTAGAGATGACATTATTACTTAGAGTCGATAAGATAATGTCTCATAGTGAATCATAATTGGTGGTAAACTAGGTGCTTGAAGAGTATGAAGTAAGAGAAGGGAACATGCTAAAATATCTTGCAAGGGTGAATTTGTTGATGCAAAAGCTAAAATATCTTGCAAGGGTGCATTGGATCATTTGGCATTGCCACCAGTGCCAATTTGAGGGGAGTTATGATTGTAAACGTACTATTTCAAAGGAGAATTGACGTAAAAGAAGTTAATTTTCTGGGGCTAATCATGGGACCATTATAGATGGATGTAAATATAAAATACTTGGAAGAAGGCATTCTTCTATTCAATCAAAAGGAGATGAGAAGACTTCAGTACAAAGTGACCAAGTTTGTTATATGTATTCACCCTACGAAAGTGTTAAACCTGGTCAAATAAATACATGAAGGATCATGTGGTGCCTACGCATCAAGTCGAACACTGGTAAAGAGAATTTCCATCTAAGGATATTATTATCCAACAATTTGAAAAAAATGTGAAGAATACATCTAAAAATGCGATAAATGCAGAAGATTCAGAGCGATACACAAGAGATAAGAAGCTGATCTAGTGTTAATCACATCACATTGGCCTTTTTATTTTTGGCGTTTAAATCTCATCGTCCCACTGCCAAAGATCAAGGGAGGGTTCAATTATTTAGTGGTAGTAGTGGATTACTCTAAAAAATAGATGGAGGCCAAACCACTCATAGAGATGACCTATGCTAAGGTCTTACATTTTATAAGAAAAAATATGATATGAAGATATGGGATTCCATATGCTTACATTACAGACCATGGCACCCCAGTTTGATAATGAAGAGTTCCAAAACTTTTATAGTAATGTTAATATCAAAAATTTTCATTCATTATTATCTCATCCACAATGAAATAGGAAGATAGAGGTCGCAACCAAAAACATTTCTAATAGTAATGAATAAAATATTAAATTCGTCCAAAAGGAATTAGATAAATGAACTACAAAGTGTGATATGGGACTATAGTACCACATCGCAAACAATAATAGCAGAATCACATTTACATATTGGCTTTTGGAAATAAAGCCATGATCCCAGTTTAGGTCAGACTTCAATTGTACAAGGTCCTCAACCTCAATTCTCCCATGAGAAATTTTGTAAGAAGATTGGAGCAATACCCAATAGATGAAGTCCGGGAAGAAGAAACACTTAGGGTAATAACTTATTAACAATGCACAGTAAAATTCCACAAAAAATGAGTCAAGACTAGTACTCTCAAAGAAGATGACTACATCTAGAAAAAGGTTACACAGAAGTCCAATAAATTGAAAGCAAATTGGCAGGGTCCCAATAGCGTGGCTGAAGTCATATGACCTGACACTTATCGGATTGAAACTCTTGAAGGGAGTTGTTGAAAACCCTTGAAACTCTAAGAACCTCAAAAGATATTATCATTAAAGAAGTCTTTTAGTTATTAAAGAAGAAGATGAAGGAAGTGGGAAGTTATAATGTTTGTATGAGCATTGTCATTATATGAGAATAATCGTTACACCATTTAAAGTTTTATGTCATCATATTCTTATTGTCCTTCATTTTAAAGTTTGTTAAAAAGGGGGAAGAGTCTTAAACCGAAGACATATCAAGGTAAAAACTCATCACATGTTATGTAAGGTTAGCAAACACAATTAAAAAAAGCACACCTTTGACTGAACTAAAATCTTAGGTTAAATCTGCTAAAGCCAACCCAATTAACTAAGAGCACACCTTGGACTGCTTAAAAATGTTATCTTAGTTCGTCTAAAGCCAACCCAAATGACCAAATACACGTCTTTGACTTCAAAAAATCTTAGGCCATACTAGTTAAAACTAACCCAATTGACCTAAAGCACATCCTTGACTGCTCAAAAAGCTTAGGTCAAGTCATCTCAAGCAAACCCAATTGACCAAAAGCACATCCTTGACTGCTCAAAAATATAAGTTAGGTCGGCTAACCTAACCAATAATTTGTATCCCTAGGGATTTAGTAAGCCTAGGCGGCGATGACAAGATCTTATAACACAGTCAAAATGCTAAGAAATACTAGCAAGACCCAAAATCAAACTTACATTAAACTGCAAAATTAACTAGATCCAATCAAGAAAATCCATGAGTAAAAATACTTAGAAAATAAAACATAATACATGGTGAATGATAAACTAATTTCATTGTTATTAGTTAATAAATTTTCATAGATTTTTCCCATTCACAGGTTCATACATGAATAATGTTTACAAAAAGTTACATAAAGATAAATAATAGTAGGCTAAGTAGAAACATCTTTAGAAGATAACTCTGAGTTCCCAACAATAAGATGGTTCTCTTCAACAACTTGTTCCTCCTTAATGACCTGAAGCTGAAACTAACCCTGCTTTAGGTCTTCAGGCAGCCTTCTCTTATTTATCTAAGTCTTTGTCTTAATCATCATCCCTATCACAAGACATGACAAATTTAGCCATATCATGGTAGTGTTTAGGTAATCGCTTTTTCAGTTCGGCATAACCCTTAAGGAAAGCCATAGTTTTGTTAATGATATATTCCTCAGAGTCCTTAAAGGCCTTCTTAGCCTTTTCTACATCTATGGAAGCAGTAACTAAATCATTAGAGAGTTAAACTTTCAAAACATCAAGTTTGTCTTTGAAAGCATTAGGATGCGGTTGCAAGAGCCTCATCTTTTCTAATTTAGTCACCATCAATTCGTCAGCTTCTTAAATCTTTGCATAGACATCAAGAGTTTTGATTTTCTCTTTAATTCCTTTTGCACTCCTGAGTTCATTACAAGAATTCAAGGCAAAATGAGCTTTCAGCCTCAAAATTATGGTGGCTATGTTACCCAGTGTAAGAAAAAAAGGAACAAAATAGCTTAAGGAAATGACATAGACTTGGAGAAGAATAATGAAAGATGACCTGATTCAACTTACTTTAAATGTCTTATGGGAAGAAAATTTCAAAGGTTATTCACATCCCGAGTTCGAATGAACTGAAAAGTAGGGTTATAGCCCAACATAGCCCAAAACTTCAAGAGTATTACCAGTATTCAGAAGGATGGAATTTTGGTCTGCAAGGAATTTTTCCTAAGTTATCAGAGGGTCATGCTAGTAAGGCTCATCATAAGGTCACCATAGGGTCAAGCTTGTAAGGTTCATCAGAGAGTAGTGTAATTTGGGGAAATACAAGGTTTTTGGTATGTTTGGACTTAAGAACTTTAGTTGCGCTTATGTATTCATCATTTTCAAACTCAAAGTTACTGTAATTCATGGGTTTGTACTATTCACCAAAAAAACTCATTGTGGTGGTTTGCAAACCTTTGTCAAATGGCCGACATGATCTGATCATTCTCCAAGGTGGTGTCCCTCTATCATATCATGGATTCTCGGTCCTTCCCGAAATATTGGTTGTGCAAATTCTTCTTCCACGTCTTCCACTGCTCGCATATAATGACTAATAAATTGTCCCTCTATTTCGGGGCAAGTTTAATTATTGTTGTCTGGCAAACATATAACATAAGAAAGTTAGTGAATTGACATTCAACAAACACATAATGAAATTTGACATGAAAGTCATCTATTCAATATAAATATTGATATTTATATTACCTCTAGGGCCCCCCAAATGGCCATCTTTAGCTCATCAGGCGTGTTCCTTTAATTATCATTCTTAGGACCAACTATATATGTCCTTAATTCTCCTAACCTCATCATTAAAGTTTTCTTATTTTCAATGGAGCTCCCAGTCCAATAGAATGTAATGGGCTTTTTATTTCATAATCCCCCCCCCCCCCCCACACTTTGTCCCATTGTAAGATGGCCCTATGTAAACATATTGTGAAAAAAAATAGAATTCAGTAGCATAATATATAACCTAAGTCAAATAGAAGTATTCAATCACAATATTAAATTTAAATAACACAAAACTAGTCCAGTTCATTCGGGGTTTTTCTATTGAGGATGAGTGTATTAAATGTAAGTGTTCAATAATAAATAAATGTAGAGGGGATGAATAGGTTTAAATGCAATTTAACTCAATTTTGTTATAGTTTCAATTTTATTATCAATTGTAAGAAGCCTAACACATGTATCAACTAAGTGAAGTCATATTAGGCATGTGGATCAACCAAACTCAAGTTGTAATTAAAAAATCTAGGTCAATTCACTAAATTTTGAAAATTTCGTTACGTCATGCATATGATTAACTTTTGTCATGCGCACATTTTCAACCAGAATGAAACCATGGTTGAAATGGTGTGTAGTTGTATCGAAGGGTACAAATAGGACCGTCCCAATCGTTTGAAGTTAATTAAAAATATTTCAAACCAAAGAAATTTTAAAATCAGGTATTTTCCCAAAGGTATAAAAAAACACATATCATGTATCAAAATCATTTGTTCAGCCATTTGAAAACACATTTTATGGAAAAGTGTAGGTGTGTGCACAGTGTCGGGTGATGTGATCGTACCTCTTTGTGGATAGTTTTGTAGTTAAATTTCTTGTTTACCCCCTAATACCCTATTATCAAGCTTAACTGTTTTACTTTTGAATTTTCTACCAAATTCTCACATAGCGAGTCACACGACTACAACAATTGATTCTTCAACTTAATTTAGTGTCATGTGATGTGATTGTGCCTCTTTTTGGACAATTTTGTTGTTAAATTACTTTTTCAACCCCCTTATGCTCTTTTTTCAAGCTTAAGCCTTGAATTTTTGAAATTTTAATATAAGAACCCACATTAGAGTTAATAAATAATAAATTAGAGTTTAAGATCCACATTACATTTAACAAACTAAAAATTATAATTTGGAATCCTCACCATCCTCCCAAATAAAATTACAAAATTAGATCGAGATTAAATTTTACAACCTAAATAAATCTACTCATCTAAAGAAGCTAGACATGGATTCAAACTTGGGCTGTCATCCAAAATGAATTGACACTCAGTAGGATTTGTTAAGTCATCCATGCTACTTTTTAGATGATTTGGTGCGTGTAAGATGAATAATTATTGTTCGTTGTTGATATAATTCAAGTAAAACTCATACTTGAGATTTTCAAATTCACAAACTAATGGTTCATTATTTGTATGCTTCTTGATATTCATCTTGGACAAGTATACCACTAATGATTAGTAGCCGAATTGACTTTACAAGAATTTTTATCCTCAACTCTTATCCAATCATAGTAAAACACAACCTTTTTGAAATATGTACAATCTGATTCAGATATATTTTGAATTACACCATATTAAGTCATTTATGCTTCAACAAGGCTTTTTCCCTTCATACTTTCTGTGAAATATGTAAGAGTCTTATATGAAATCATATTATTTTGCAACATTGTATTTTTCTTTCACAACCTCGATGAGAATATATAACCACTAAGGCGACACTTCTTAAACTCGTGTGCAATGAAATTGGGTCTTTGGTAAGAATAGCACATATTTACGTGGCATCACCGATCTTCAATAACTAAAATTATGGATTACATAAGTTAATTACATATTTTTAAAACGAGCAATCATGTATCATTTAATAAGGGACATTTGAGGTAATAATTGCCTCATCTAATACCCAAAGTCTAAATTCAGTGTCAAATTATGAAACCGTCCTTATCTTTTTATTATACCGGATGCATTATATTTTCAATATTGAATTGAAGATTTTTATCAAAAAGGTGATAAAGTATATTAGATAATAACATTAAGTAAATTACACCACAAACTTATTCTCTACATTCGTTGACATCTTCAGGGGTTAAAATATATAACTAACTACTTGCTCAAATTGTAAACTTGTTAGTTTAACTCGTTTGTCCATGACTTGACCACCCCCATCGTCCAACTCATCTCCACCATCTACAATGTTAGGGTTGGGCATATATTCTCTAACGAACACGGACACCTCTATAGTAATGTATTACTATGTAGTATATCCTTAAATATACCTCATAATTTTAACGTGCTCTTTGAAAACTTTCAGCAACCTATATATTAAGGTAATCAAAACTCAGTAACCCATATATTAAATTAATTAAAGTAAATTAAACTATCATTTACTTATATTGGAAAATATACCTTTCAAACAATACATTCATTTATATATTACTAGGCTATAAAGAAGATCCTTATCGTATAAGTGCACGAACAAGTGAATACTAATGTCAAAGAATGCTCAGGGAAGTACTTCTCTAATACACAAGTTGCTTTAGCTGGAGTTTCTTTTGCAGCCATGAAGTGCTTTCAGTTTACTACTTTTGTGCACAATAGTGTGAAGCAAGGGAAATTGCATAATGTCCCTCTGCAAATCCTTATACTTAGAGAAACAATGCTTAAATAACAAAGGAACCAGTTGCATGATCACATGTCAATCGTGAGACTTGCACTTTTGTAGATCATGTGTGGCATTACTCATAATCC
Source organism: Sambucus nigra (assembly GCA_949130495.1). Taxonomy (NCBI): domain Eukaryota; kingdom Viridiplantae; phylum Streptophyta; class Magnoliopsida; order Dipsacales; family Adoxaceae; genus Sambucus; species Sambucus nigra. The sequence continues at coordinate 472,791,748 of OX422219.1, read as the reverse complement.
TGTAAAAATTTGATGAAAATTAGAGAAAATATTTAAATTATACAGTGTGTTTAGAAGTACCTTTTTTTCTTCCCTCGTCAAAGTATATGCCCGAGGGGAAATTATATTCCTCTTGCTACTATCTTTTTCCAACCATAATTGTGACTTCATTTTGAACACTTTAGGATCATGATGTGACTTTTCTCCATCCTTCTAATGAATACATGTATGAATATGCTAACAAAATAGTCGATGATGTTCTTCTCAGCATGAATGATGTCTAAAACATTGTGCACGGGGTTACCCTTCCAATACGGCAATTCAAATAATATTTATCTCCTAGACAAACCTTTATTTTCTCAACAGGGGTATTTTTATGCTTGATATTATTAAATTTAATATTCTTCCTCGGTACATTAGCTCCACATTTGGAAGCCCTCCTTTTGATATTTTTAACCAAAAATCTTTCTTAGGGGTAGCCTATGTTTGACCCCACTCGGCAAATATATAGCACATTTATCAAACTTAAACACATGATTGGTAGGCAATAATCTTCTATGAGAATGATATACAATCTTGCCACTGTCCTTAAGATGTTGAGATCCAATTTCCTCTCTAAAAATGGGAAAACCAAAGTAACCGTGAATAATATAGCTCGATAACGTCCCATAAAGTGAGAAATCATGAATCAGCAAAATCAACATAGCTTTCGACGTGAACTTTTCCTGATTTCTAAAGTCATATGCTTTCACACCTGCTATCAACAAATCATTCACACCGGTTACCCACAACTCATTTAATTCTTCCACCAACGGTTCAAAGTAGACATCAAGGTCGTCACTTAGTGCCTTTGGCCCACGTGTCAACAAAGACAACATCAGAAATTTTAGTCTCATGCACGAAGAAGAAGAAGAGAGATTTAGGGGCACTATGATCACCATCTATAAACTTTTATTGTTTCTTAGATTACCGAATGGATTAGACCCATCTATTGATATTTCTAAATAAATATTACGTTATTCATTGGGTAAATCTAGGCAATTAAATTTTATATCTTTCCAAATGGTTGAGTCAATAGGATGACACATGGTTGACATTATCCTCCAAACATTGCATATAACTAAATTGTAGACAAAAACTACCAAACTACACATCGACCAAAGTAAATAATATGTATAAAGAAACAAACTCAATACAAATTCGTCCATATTCAAGTTTTATGAAATATCAACAATCTCTATTCATCACTCCCCATGATATGGTAGTTCCTCACTCTAGCCATGCATTTTTTTATGTAAATAATCTACACCACTTCCCCATGATTTTTTCCCATAACTTTACCTAATGAAGAAGAGCTAAAAAAAATTTACATAGAATTTTGCATCAATCTTCACTTAAAATTAATTCAAATGTAAATCATAAAAGGTAAAAACCCAAGAGTTAGACAAAAATTAGATTTAGAAGTGTTACTGAGAAATGATTTGACGATTTTTATTTTATATGAGATATTGCCTATAATATAAGAGAAATAAATTCAATATGGTTACTACATTGAAGTCTGAACATTTTGGTATTTTATTATTCTTATCTGAGATATTATTGCACAAATTAATATTTGGGGGATTCTCTAGTTTATTTTAATGTTGTACAAGTTTAATAGTTTTTTTAAGAAATTAGAGATGAAGAAAATAATTTTTTAGTGATACAAAATGAAATGCAAAATGAAGCAAGTTGTTCATAATCCATGCCTAAAAGGGATCCAACGAAATTCAGTTAAAGCCCTAAATCATCATAAAAATAATCTTTCTTCACCATCACCCTCATAACATTTACCTACACCCTGCTATAAACCCTTATACAACACTCTACTATTATTAAGGATGTTGTATTAGGACATGGTCTTAAACACGATGCCAAAACATGATTTTCCACCCCTATTCTAGCATATCCAACCATATGAAACTATTGACACCATATTATAGGTAAATTTTCCATATCAATATCACTCATTGTATGTGATAAATTAGATCGCTAACTAAATTTCAGTAATCATTTGTCCATGTTGACACAAATTGTGTAAAAAATCATGATTAAACAATATATGAGATAATTGATGCAAACTTAAGTTTATTAATTCGTAACTAACATGATAATCGATAATAAAAAATAAATAAAAGATAAAAATTAATTAAATACACTCTCTCAATGCAAGTTTAAAGAACAAACAAACACCTCCCCACCTCCACCCCACCCCCACCCAAAAAAAAACTTTCTCTAATCCAATATGTATTTTCTTCAAAGAAAGAGTAATAACTACATAACTCCCATATTTGAACTCCAGATATGTCCTTGGTCCCAAAGTTAAAATTCAAATGAATTGACATGGATTGTATATTTATAATGGATCCAATTAAACCAACATGTTTTTCTTTGTAAAATAATGTAGATATTCAATATTATATATAAGAAATAATATAATTAAGTTGCCATATCTTTCAAATGAAAACATTTTGACAGATGTCACAAAAGATCATCGGTGTAAGTGAGTCCACCTTCTTCTACCATATCTAAATTAAAAACATTAGTTAAAGAAATATATTATAATCATTTACTACGTAAAGAAGTAGCTAATAAAGACATTGAATCAACTTTAACATTTTAAACATCAGTTTAAAAAAAACATTTATTTATCCAATTGAATTAATAGAATGGAACTAAAAATAAAATAAAAATACACCCGCCAAAATTATAGTTATACATCCCAATGCATAAAATAAATCATGTGCATAATGTTCATACACTTTTATAATATGAAAATATACCAAATGTACTTGGAAAATATACACACATGTTTTCATTGTCAAACAGTTTTAATCAAGCTCCCCTAATAATTTCTATTGTTAAGTAATGTAATAATACACATGTCCATACACACCCCTACTCTAAAAAAATATAATCTATCAAAATGCACAAAAGTAGATAAGTACATAAAGTTCAAATTCTGAATACAAATCAAGTTATAAGAGTATCCATATTGGTGGATGCTCTCGAAAGATAAAATTATAAATTCAAACGTGGTTTTTAACATTTTTGAGATGTGTGTTCTGCAATGGTAGAGAGCTTAAAATTTGCTTTTTAATTCATACAATCAAATCTTATTTGTTTGAATTAAAAAAAATCATATGAATAACAATTAATCATATGAATTTTTATGACTAACTATTAATCATATGAAATAAAAACATTGTTTATACGATTAACAATTAATTTTAACGATTCATACGATTAATAGTTAATCATATCAATTTTTTATTGATCGTATAGCCGTTCACTATACTTGCCCTTTCCCTAATAGATATCTATCCTTTTTACAGTGTTTCTACCACCACTACTAGTTTATGGTTTTAAATTTACACATTTTCTTTTATTTTCCTTCCATCATTGTGGATGTTGTAACTACTATCCACATCCATATTCTAATATATATATAAATATTTACTAAATCCCATCGATACTAAAAGTATTTTCACTAATAACAACCAATATCACCAAAACAAAATAAAATACATTATATGTGTTCATTTATCGACACGTAATTTACATTATAGGTGTCCTTCCATAGTGATTCATTTTTATGATCCATATATTTTTGTGTTTATTTAAACTAATAAAGGCGACCTAAAAATACATAATTGTAGACATTGATACAGGATCAACACCCATGATGACATCTTATCAAACACATAAGAGGCATACAAAAACATCCATTTAGACAACCCGAAAAAATAAATATCAAAAAAGGAAAACACTCATTTTTTACATTTTCTCGAACATCATAGAGGAGTAAAATTTTAAAAAATCAACGTAGCATGTGGAAAAAATATCTCAATTAGGTCGATGTTCACAACTACAACATAAATTAAACATTGTGTTCAATAAAAAATAAAAATTATTCAGGTGAGAAATAAATGCAACTTCATCATGGCATCTTTAACTCCCATTACATTATAAGAGTAGATATAGACCTACCAGATCCTTTTGTTAATGCAAGTGATAAGGTAGTTGATGGGGCACACCTCTCCAGGTTGTACTATTTTGGAGATAAAGTGAGCATTAATGGATATTAACAAAGCATCTTTATACTTTGTTTGTGAAAATAGGCCATACTCTTTGTCAAACACACATACCAATATATGGATATGAATATTGATATTGGGTCTACGACACGATGAGTACCTTTAAAAAAAAATTAGCCATCGCATAAGTATCCATGAATGGATAACAAAATGGAGGAAATGCAAAATAACCTCACAAGTGGTTTTAGAAAATAAGATTAGGTATCGCGAAATGGAAAAACAGACAACCACCTATAAAGATGGTGGTGGTCGGTTATTGCTGGTAGATTTAATGTAACTATAGAAAAAGTGGCTCTGTGACATAGACATTATCAGATCTATGGTGTAAGAGAGAAATAGAATTTGAGAGTGCAAAGACATTGAGTGAATATTTCTATGGTAACCGAATTTGAGAATTTGAAATAAAGTTTCTGGGTCTGGTATTGTTTAATTTTGGGTTTGTGAAATGTGAATAGTTATAGATAGTAAAAATTTTGAAAGGAAAATGTTAGGTGACACAAAACGTGGAGACAAAAGTGAGTCACAACTGACGTATTTCACCCTTATGCGCTCATGTCTGGTCTCCACTAGGAGTGTAGCCTTGTGGAGCCAAAATACGAGTGAATGAGGGTCTGACACATCAATTGTGTCTCGCTTTTATATTTCAATTTTGTGTCGAATTAGCATTACTAATTTGAAAACATAAAGATGATAGAGAGGGATGTGATATACTAACTATTTCCATCTTATTTTTAAGTGGATAAGTCTACAATCCTATTCGCTCTCAATTTTCAATAGTGACGTGACTTGTGGTACATGGATGATATTATCTCAATTCCATTTGTAATTTTTTCCCATCTGTTTGTGCCATTTTCTATACCAACTTTCAAACTCATCCTTTTATTTTCTCTCCTAACTTTTTATATCCCCAACATTGAACCTCAACCCCTTTTTGTCACACACTAAAATACTTTCCTAACATAAACCATTGAGATTTATTATATAGATATATGTACCATTTCTTTTATATATATATATATATATATATATATATATATATATATATATATATATATATATATATATATATATATATATATCATACATTTTGAATGAATGAAAATGGAGGATTTTGGCCTAGGAGAGAGAGAGATCCTGATTGATTAGAGATAAGAGGAAAATAAAAAATGGTGCCAAAATAAGGGTTTAAAGTTGGTAGTGGTTGTCAGAATTATCACAATCCTTGGCCATGATAAAAAAATTATCGCGACCTTTTCATGGTCTTTAACCGTGAGAATCCTTGTCATGAACATGTCATAGTCAAAGACCAAAAAAATAAATGTGTGTTTTCTGCGACGATCCTTGATCATGATAAAGGATGGCCAAAAAATTGAGACATTTTCTCTCTTTTATTGCAGTGATTGGTGCTATCCAAGGATGGAGAATGCAAATTCCTTATTCGCTTGATTTAGTTTTGAGAGAATCACTCATTCAAATTAGGGAGAATTCTAATATCCATAAGTAACTTTTTATTAGGAAGAAAATAGAGGTACCTTCTTGCATTTGAGTAAAATTACTTTCAAATTAAATTAGATACTATATACTCCAAGCTTTTTTCACCCATATATGGGATTTTTCCATCTAAATCTTGTGTTTTGCCTTTATGTGTGATTATTTGCTGATTATATACACAATTACTCTCACGCATGCACCTAGATCTAAGATAGGTCCAACATGATCCCCTGTCAAATTAAAGTTAGGTTTTATATCTAGTTAATACGCCACATTAACTTAGATTCCAACATGTTAATTGATTATTTAAACTTGAAATTAACTTTACTGTCTTAATTATTTGATTGAAACACTTATTCAATTGTGTGGATCTAATATATATCCCACCTAGATGCATGTTTCCTATATATGAACTAAAATTAGCCAAAGCAAGTTTGAAATTGGTAATTTATCACCAAAACATATTCACCCATACCCCTATGGGTTTATTTGAGGTATAAACTTGCATTAAAACACATCTCTCAATTGATATCAGGTTGGTTGCTCTTTTACACACTCACACGCTAGAATTGATCTTGGTTACTATCTAGTTTTTGTTTTTATTATTTACTCTTAGATATAGCTTCTGGTTATGAGCAGATCTTGTCACATGATGGATTAATATCTTGATGGAAGTTCTATGAAAAATCCACTTTAATTTGATGGCTCAAACTATGGCTATTGAAAACCTGAAATTCGTGGTCAGTCAAAGTCGAAGTATGCGCGTGTATTGATAAATCTAGAAGATGGGAGGACTAGTCCCATAAGATTTTTTTTTTTGCTAGAATTAAGAAGTCAAGAGTTAGTTGGTAATAGTATGATTTTTATTTCTTGCAATTATAACTCAATTATTTTTAATTCTATTTTAGCATATGTGAGCACACAATAGTATAACCGAAAATTCAATTATGAGATGACTAAATAAGCATAGGATATTTTGAGAATTACTCTTTAGGGAACTTTGAATGCTAAAAGAACAAATTTGAAAAACATTTTGACCACGTTTAAAACCGTGAGAATTAGTGAAGAATAGAACTTCAATGAGTATTACACTAGATTGAACAAGGTTGTCAATGCCTCTTTAATCCCAGGAGAGAAGATCCACGAGAATAAAGTGGTGTACAATATTTTAAGGGCTTTAGCTACTCGATTCAAAACTAAAGGCACAATCTTTAGTGAAATCAATGATATTAACACATGTATCTTAGATGAATTGGTTAGATAATTTCAAATTTGTGATCAATAGGAAAATTATAGTTTGGCTAATCCTAAGAAGGATATTTGTCGAGTTGAGCATGAATGAGGAAACTACCAGCGGTAAAGATAGGCATAAAGAGAATGTTAAAGTGGATATTTCTTTATTTGTAAAATATTTCAGGAAATTTTACAAAAACAACAAGAATTTTTTCAAGAGTGAACAAAAATTTGAGCCTAAGGAACACACATCCTATAGATTTAACTCTCCAAGTAGCCATGGAAGATGAATTTGTTTCCACTCCAAAGGAAACTAAAGAGACTATATGTCTCAACAACATCCTAAGTTACTTAGGAATGGTTCCTTCCATGCAATCAAATATTTCACTGTATTATGATAATAGTAGATAATTGCAAGTTTCAAATAAGCCAAGGTTCATGAAAGAGTTAAGCACATTGAGCGTAGGTATAACAACTTGGTGAATCATTCTACAAGTTAGGGCTTTTCACAGTCAGTGTTGATACCAAAATTAATATGCTGATACGGACGAATGATATGAAGACACGTGTCAATATACTTAGCATAATAGCAACGAGGAAGTTCGTTTCCCCGACCAACTCATGAACTCCCGAGGAACAGATTACACCGAGGAACTTCAGCACTCCGAGGTACTCTAGCGCTCCGAGGAACTCCTGAGCAACGAGCAACTAAGGTGGTCCGAGCTGCATCTCGGCCGTAGCATTAATTGCCAGATAATCAACAGTTCAATTATTCATTGAATGTTTATCATCTTGACGCACACGCTGCATTAAATGTATTACCATTTCATATGTATATCATTTAATGTATCAACCCTTTCATGTACAACCTAAGGGCTATAAATACCTAGTATCACCCTCATTCAAAGGGGGAGGAATTTCTTGGTTGAACGACAAATCGAGAATTCCCAAACACTCAGCAATAACATAACAGTGGACGTAGGCTATTCATATAAGGCTGAACCACTTTAAAAATCTTTATCTCATTTTATTTATCTGTGATTGAATAATTAGAGCGATCTAATTTTTTACATCAACAGATTGGCGCCGTCTGTGGGAAACGATTGTTATTATCATATTTCACCAAAAATCATTCATCATCAATGGCGGATAATCCAGAATCTAGCAATCGAAACGCTGGAAATACTGGAAATCCTCTGAATCCCTCTGCACCTCCAGATCTAGCCGGGATTATGACGAATCTGGCTCAAGGACAAACCGCCATGCAAGAAACAATGAGGCAACTCATACAAACCCTTCATGGCAGTGCACCTGCACGTTCAGGATAGCAAAGTGGTCAGAGGCAAACTTATTTACTTTCTTCACGATCCAGGCGTACTGAGTCATATCGTAATGAGGAGTCTGATGATTTCTCTTATCAACCTGGGCGAACTTCGTCAATAAGGGCTACAGATACTGATCAACGTATCATCCTCTCTCTAGAAAGACCCAGCGCCTTAGAAAGATTGAGTAGGGTGTCTCCTTTCAGTCGATTAGGCCCTAGGAGGAATAGGAGTCCACCTAAGACCATGTCGAGGAGTTTTCGATGACCATCAGATCTAAGAGAAGGATCAGCACAATCACGACCAGTTGCTCGTCAGGATAAATCTCAAGAGGCTACTTCAGAACGATCTATTGCTCGAACCAATAGGCCCGAGGAAGGAAATAAAGCGTGGAAAGGATCCCTTCAGCGCTTGGAGGATAGATTGGGAGAAATGGCTAAGGCGAAGAATCCCTTACAACGAACTTTTGTTCAAGGGACACCTTTTGTCCAGGCCATTGTGGGTTTTCCTACCCCGTCAAAGTTTAAAGCACCTGTGGTGACCCCCAAATATGATGGAAAGACAGATCCTGTTCTACACATAGAGCAATATCAAGCTGCCGCCGATATCTATGTTGTCCCCGACGAGATGAGATGTAGAGCATTCTCTGGAACTCTTACTGGAGCTGCCCAGATTTGGTACAACAATCTTCCTCGGGGTAAGATTTCAACTTTCTTTCAATTGGCTGAGTTCATCGGCAATTTCTATTTTGGAGCAAAGCCAGTAAAACAAGTAGCACATTTGTTAAGTGTTAGACAAAAATCTGGTGAGAGTACTAGAGATTACATAACTCGTTTCAATAACGAGAAGCTGGAGGTCATAGATTACGAAGAGAAGACAACAATCACCGCTTTGATGAGTGGGTTGTTGCCTAATAAGTTGTATTATACTTTGGCGAAAGATCCACCTAAATCTATGTCAGAACTGATGGCAAAAGAGGACAAAATCATGAATGCCGAGGAAGCTATGGTTGCAAAGAAGAATATAGATAAAGACACCAAGGTGGAAGTCGACAAGTCTAAGAGTAAAGAGCATAAGGGCAATGGCGGTGATAAACGCTCCAGAAATAATAAATCATCATGGGAAGTCTTGAAGAAATATGACAATTATACTCCTTTGAAAATGGGTATTCATCATGTCTTGGAAGAAATCAAGAACAACGAGGAGGTAAAATGGCCAAAGAAACTGAGGTCAGACCCTGATTCAAGGAGTAAGAATAAATATTGCGAGTTTCATAAAGATCATGGTCACATGACCAAAAATTGCATAGCTCTTTAGAACGATATTGAAACACTCATCCGAAGAGGAAAGCTAGCAAAATATGTTGATCGGGGAGGTGAAAGAAAAAATAATGGCCGAGCTAGAGAGAGGTCTAGATCTCCTCGTCGAGCAGAAGAGAAAAAGAAGAGAAACCATGAAGATGATCCAGAGGATGACCCCGATCTTCCCAAAAAACCAAGGCAGCCAGAATGAGAGGTATTTTCCATACGTTTTGGATCATTTGATTGTAATGTTATTACAGGAGGAGATGCAGGAGGAGGATACCATACTGCAGAAAGAAAAGCTTACCTCGGAGAGGCTCAAGCTTGTTCATATATTCAGCGAATAAATCTGGCCGAGGACGATCGTCCGAGGAAGGTAAACAAAGAGAAGCTGGTCATTGGTTTTTCAAAAAATGACCTGGTAGGTGTTCTTTATCCTCACGACGATCCTCTGGTGATCAAAATGAGGATGAAGGAAGTAGTGATTTCAAGGGTGTTGGTAGATAATGGAAGCTCGGAAGACATCATGTACTATTCATGCTTTGATAGCTTGAATATGAAATTATCTCAATTGGAACCTTATCACAGACCCCTCCTGGGTTTTGCTGGCGAGAAAGTTTTTCCACTTGGGACGATCAAGTTGGATATATTCATTGGAACTTGGCCTGCTTGTCGAACAGAAAGAATACGCTTCTTTGTGATGGATAAGAATGTGCAGTCAGCCTACAACATCATCATGGGAAGAGTTGGTTTAAAGAAATTCGAAGCAGTTCCATCTACAGTGCATCAATGCTTAAAATTCCCAACAAACTTTGGAGTAGGAGTTGTGAAGGGTGACCAAAAAGTAGATCGGGAATGCTATTATTCATCTGCTGAACAAGAGGAGCTTGAGGAATAAAGAAAAAATACTACAACCTACCAGGTGGAAGAAGATACAGAGATTGAAACTCTCGATCCTAGAGATGAATCCCAACTTGTAAAAGGACAGGTGGTGGAATCTACAGAAAATGTTATACTGGATGACGAGCACCCAAAACGAATAACCCAGATAGGTTCACCGTTGGATACTTCAACAAAACAGGAGTTGATAACTTTCTTGATAAATAGGAAGAAAACTTTTGCATGGAGTCATGAAGACATGCCAGGAATAGATCCCAATTTCCTATGTCATGAACTCAATGTGAATAAGGAGATCAAGCTCGTAAAGCAGAGAAGAAGGGTATTTAGCCCCGAGAAGAATCAAGCCATTCAAGAGGAGGTAGACAAGCTCCAGAAGATGTGAAATACCCGGACTGGTTGGCGAATGTGGTGATGGTAAAGAAGAAAAACAATAAATGGAGAATGTGTGTTGATTTCACTAATCTCAACAAGGCCTGCCCAAAGGACCACTTTCCATTACCCAAAATTGATCAGTTAGTGGATGCTACTTCTGGGCACGAGCTGCTTAGCTTCATGGACGCTTATTCAGGCTATAACCAGATCAAGATGAAACCTGAAGACAGGGAGATTACTTCTTTTATTACCCCTAGGGGAACTTATTATTATAATGTTATGCCTTTTGGTTTAAAAAATGCAGGAGCGACATATCAGCGGCTGATGAACAAGGTTTTTGCCGAGCAAATCAGTTGCAATATGGAAGTCTATGTCGATGATATGCTGACAAAAAGCAAGAAAGTTGCTGATCATCTAGTTGATTTAAGTCAGACTTTTGATCAACTGGATAAATACCAGATGAAGCTCAACCCAACGAAGTGCACATTTGGAGTACGAGAAGGAATGTTCCTCGGGTACATCGTCAACCAAAGAGGCATTGAAGCAAATCCAGAAAAGATCAAAGCTCTTTTAGGGTTGCGATCACCAACGACGAAGAAAGAGGTGCAGAGTCTTACAGGACGAGTTCCAGCACTCAACAGATTTGTATCTCGAGCAACAGATAGATGCTTACCATTCTTCAAAACACTTCAAAAAACTTTCGAGTGGAATGATGAATGTGAAAAATCCTTTCAAGACTTGAAGAAATATCTGGGAACACCTCCGCTGTTGTCGAGGCCAATAACGGGAGAAAAGTTATACTTATACCTGGCAGTATCAGAGCATGCAGTCAGCTCGGCATTAATCTGATTGGAGAATGGAGTCCAAAAGCCAATTTATTACACAAGTAAGGCTTTCCGAGGTGTAGAGATCAGGTACCCAAAGTTAGAAAAATTGGCATTGGCATTAATTGAAGCAAGTAGAAGAATGAGGCCATATTTCCAGGCCTATACCATCATCGTGTATACCGACATGCCATAAGACAAGCCCTTCATAAACCAGAAAAGTCAGGGAGACTGATGTACTGGGCAATAGAGCTTGGTGAATATGATATTGTGAATGAACCCAGGTCATCATTGAAAGGGCAAGTTGTACCAGATTTTATAGAGAGTTTACATATCCTGATACTCCCGATGAATAAAAGTTACTTACTAACCAACCTGTGGATGTTACAGGATCAGCAAACATAAGTCCAGACCAACTCCAGTTGGTAAAAGGGATTGTGGATGTAGAAAGATCATCAAATTCAAACCCAGACCAACTCCGGTTGGTAAAAGGGCGAGAAGAAATGGTTGACGAGGATAATGGAAGAGAACATCAGATATTTCATCGAGGAACTCTATTGGATAAGAAATTTGAACACGAATTACCTACATGGAGATTGTATGTAGATGGGTCATCTTGCACAGCAGGTTGTGGAGCGGGGATTGTTTTGAAAACCCCAGACGAGATTGATATAGAATATGCCTTGCGATTTCAATTCAAAACCACCAATAATGAGGTTGAATATGAGGCCATGATAGCAGGTCTTAATTTAGCAAAGATCATGGAAGCACAACAAGTGATGGTATTCAGTGATTCTCAATTAATTGTGAATCAGATGATGGGAACATATGCGGTTAAAGGGGAATTAATGATCAAGTATCATGAAAAGGTGATGGAATTATTGGCAAAATTTGACGCCATTCAGTTGATCAGAATACCCAGAATAGAAAATGCACAAGCAGACGCACTGGCCCGACTAGCATCAGCTACTCGTAGCGAGCTGCGAAGAACGATACCAATTGAAGTTCTGGAAAGTCGGAGCATAGATGAAGACCTGACAATGAATGTTATTACCCTTGATCTAGGACCATCTTGGATGGATCCCATCAGGGCATATATTGAAGAAGGAGGATTGCCAGAGGACAAGCTCGCGGCAAAGAAATTGAAGTTTAAAGCTGCCCGGTATGTACTAACTAATGGTGTTTTGTACAGACGAGGAATTATGGTAGGTTTGCAGAGATGTGTACATCCCTCCGGAGTGAAAGAATTGATTGAAGAGATCCATGAAGGGTCTTGTGGAGCTCATGTAGCAGGTCGAACACTTTTGCAAAGGGTAATGACTCAAGGATACTACTGGCCGACGATGAGGGCTGATTGTATGTGACAAGTGCCAACGTTTTTCCTCCATCCGACGAACTCCACAAGCATTGTTGACACCAATAACTTCCCCTTGTCCATTTTCTATGTGGGGAATTGATTTGGTTGGACCACTGCCGACCACCCAGGGAAGATTCAAGTACCTCGTCGTTGCAGTAGACTATTTTACTAAGTGGGTAGAAGCTGAGCCGCTTATCGATATGACGTACGAGAAGGTATACCAGTTTGTTTGGAAGAATATCATCTGTCGATATGGTCTCCCTCATGCCTTCATCACAGACCATGGAACACAATTCGACAACGAAGAGTTTGCTGCCTATTGTCAACAATCAAATATCCTGAAGACTCATTCAACACCAGGTCATCCTCAAAGCAATGGGCAGACTAAGGTGACAAACAGAACGCTACTAAATGGTTTGAAGAAGAGGCTAAGTGAGGCTAAAGCTAATTGGATTAATGAGCTACAGTCAGTATTGTGGGCTTACCGAACAACTCCCCGAGCAGCAACTGGAGAATCACCATACATGCTGGCATTTGGAAGTGAGGCTATAATACCTGTTGAGTTGGGTCTCCCAACACACAGAGTGCTAAATTTCAATTCCCCAGTCAGTGACTTGATGAGAAGATTAGATTTGGACATGCTCGAGGAGGTTAGAGAAGAGGCAGCCATTAGGAATGCTGCTTATCAACAACGAATAGCTCTTTTCTACAACAAAAGGGTGAGGAAATGCGACTTAAAAGAAGGGGATTATGTGCTAAAGAAGGTCATTCAGAAGCACAATAAATTGGAAGCAAATTGGCATGGACCTTACCGAGTTACAGAAGTTGTCCGACCAGGAACTTATCGAATAGAAACTCTAGAAGGAGAGGAATTCAAGAATGCTTGGAATGCTGAACACCTTCGCAAGTATTATCAATGATGTAAAATGTACAACAGTTCCATCAATATGAATAAAACGATGATGTTTTCACCATTTTTCTCTCCTTTATTTGAAAGTTTTTCGGGGAATACTAGTTTTGTACACTACGCTGCTTGACAGCAAGAAGAAGACGATAGTTCAGACCCACGACCAACTCTGGTTGGTAAAAGGGCGAGAACAACTGATATACTCCTTTGGTTAGGAGGAGTACACTTGCGTGATCAACTTCGGTTGGTAAAAGAGCTTGTGGACAATATAGTTCGAAAGAACCAGATAGTTCGAAAGAACCTGATAGTTCGAGCGTGATCAACTTCGGTTGGTAAAATAGCGAGAACAAATTATACTCCTTTGGTTAGGAGGCGTACACTTGCGTGATCAACTTCGGTTGGTAAAAGAGCTTGTGGACAAGATAGTTCGAAAGAACCAGATAGTTCGAAAGAACCAGATAGTTCGAAAGAACCTGATAGTTCGAGCGTGATCAACTTCGGTTGGTAAAATAGCGAGAACAAATTATACTCCTTTGGTTAGGAGGCGTACACTTGCATGATCAACTTCGGTTAGTAAAAGATCTTGTGGACATGATAGTTCGAAAGAACCAGATAGTTCGAAAGAACTTAACGGTTCAAACCCACGACCAACTTTGGTTGGTAAAAGGGCAAGAACAACATTCTTAAAAATTCCAGTTTTGGCTAGTTAAGAAACAAAATATGCCAACTTATATTGGTCGGAAGGTAAAACCATTCCACAAAATACAAAGAATTCCAAATTGAACCAAGTATAGTTGCTCGGTGATCAAAACCCACTAACTGTAGTTGATCGACGAGGATAAATTATCGACCTTGGTTGGTCGGACACATTTTATGAAAATATTTCAAATTGAACCAAGTATGGCTGGTCGGGGATAAAAACCCATCAACTGTAGTTGGTCGACAAACACTATTTAACAACCTTGGTTGGTTGGGAACATTTTAAACATTTTATACTCATCACTTTATTATTAAATGATCGAGCAACATTGATACTTATAATTTTGATTACTAAGTTGGTTGATGAACAGCACCATATTGTTATCTTTTTAACAGATACATATGCACAAACGTAAAAATGTTTGATAAACACAAAACAATAGCAATACAGATTTGCAAATAGAAAATGAAAGTCTTTCATTAAAATAAAAATAAATTACAAGCTACATATATGTGCTAACTGTTACATTGAAAAACCTATTCTATTGGTCTCTTTCCTTTAGCTTTTGAAACAGGCTCCTCGCCAGCAGGAGGATCCTCTAGGCAAAGAGGAGAATTAATGAAATTAACATCTCTGAGCATTCTGACGTTCATCACAGAAGGTGTATCCAAGAGATGCTCAGGACGAGATAATTCAATCTGAGAATGAAGACTATAGTCACCAAGATATTTTGAAATTAAACTCCGAGGAATGGAACGAGCTGGGATCCATTCCATGTCCAATTTGAAAGGTGGCATAGGCAAGTCTAGTAACCCTGGAGCATGATAATCCCATAAAAAATGCCCTTGCTCCAATTTTAATACACCCAGGGCGTTCAGCCACCCCTGCTTATAACCTTCATTATTGGCGTGTTCAATACGAGCATCTAAATGAACTAGAGCTTCATTGTATCCTGCCATCCAAAACTCCTGAGGTTGTTTATGGAATTGGAAAGTTATTCTCTCTGGTTGCTCGTGAAGGCTCCTGGCAAAAACATCTTTATCATCCAAAGCAGACTTCATCGCAATAAGTTGATCTTCCAAAGATAGGTTTTTCTTGGACATTTCAGACAAAGCCCGATCTTTGGCGTTCAGTTGGTACGCTTGGGTTTCCAATGTTGACAGAGTACGAGATTCTTCAACATTACGGCTGAGAAATCTTGATCGACTCTGAGTAGGTGGAGAATTTTGCTCCTCGACAACATTTTGAACAGCTCTTCCTCGCCCACGAGACCCACTTCCTCGTCCCCGAGCAGTAGTAGAGATACCAGACCTTCTCAGAGTATCCAATTCTTGCCTTAATTTGGCGTTTTCAACCTCTAAGAATGAGAATCCTTCATCAGTGACCGATACCAAGGCAGTAGAGGATGATGCTGCAGACTCATATTGTGCCAACTTCTTCTGCAAATTGTTGTTCTCATGTTCCAGCAGCTCGGCGATCTGTCTGCAGGCCTCAACTTCACCTTTTAGGGTTCTCTCCCTAACATCGTACCCAGCGATGATCTTTTTGTGACCTGTCTCAGAGGAAAGCTGTTGATACCTATTCTAATATTCCTTGTGCAACAAAGAAGTTGATTCATTGTGCTGACTCTGAAGATCTTCTAAGGAACAATGAAGCTCCTCAATCAAGTCATAGTAGGCCACGTTGTTGGCCACAGCTCGGTCAAGTAAATCCTTCAAGTACCGATAAGCCTCAATTGCTTGTTCTGAGGCATCATGGCCAAGGATGTCAGCAATTTCTGATACACTCAAATTTGTATGACCAGCTTTATAATATTCATGGGATTGTTGCATCAGCTTTGTATCATGTGCAGATATCAGTTCCATTCTAGCCACAAACTAATAATGAAAAGAAGACAATAGTCAACAAAAACACATCATCAACAACAGAGATGAACAAAGATGTATTTTATTAGATCACAAAAAGATTACATTGTTTGATTACAAATAATGAAAGATAGAAATGATACCAAACAACTTCACACCTTTTCCTTGTCTCCCAAGACTTTCTCGGGAGGCTGGGACGAGGAGCTTGGTTGCTCGGTGGTAACAGCAGCTTGATCAGCAGGAGTTGAAATTTTCTCAGGAGGAGGAGGCATGGAAGAAATGTCCTCGTTGGCAGAAGGTAGAGAGGCAGGGACTTGATCACCCATGGCCATGGAAGATTCATCAGAGATGGGCTCATCTTATTCTTCTTCTACAATTGGTGGGGGAGGACCAGGGAGGTGTAGCTGAAATAACTCAGAGTCGTCTTTGATCTCCAATTCCTTCAGGGCAGCTACCAAGCCATCTCGGAAGTATTTCAACTTCCCGTATTGTACATGGGATGTCATCGCAGCAATCCCTTTGTCCCATCCTTTATCCCATCCAACGCTGAAGGTTTTTTTAACTGCGAGTTTCCTTTTCAGTTTCTCCGAGGAGAGCTTCTCGGATAGAAGATCCTCGGCAGTCTTTAACTTCACATCCAATTCTTCTTTTTGGCGCTTTACATCTCGCAGGACGGACAACTCTTCTTCTGCCTTTTTCAGTTTATCTTCAAGCTCTCCAAAGTTCTTGAGCTTGTCGTCATATTTTTGATGCTCAATCTCTAAACTTTTCACCTTATTCTCCAAATTCTTGGAGGTCTCAGCCAACTTCACCTTCTCAGCTTCAACTATAGACAACTTTTTCTCCCAGACAGCTTTGTCCTCATTATACTGCTGACGAGAATCCTTCAAGGATTGGGTCAAACCCAGTAGAGCATCCTCTACCCCCTACGAGGAGCTGGAAGCTTTAATAGCTTCATCTTTCTTCACGATGTTGTTAAAACAATTCACCAGCTAAACAAAGGAAAAAGTGATAGGTCAGTACAAATACAAGTATTCAAAGAAAGAAAGGAAATTCAGAGTGTGAGAAATTTACTGAAGCAAGGTGACGGGTAGCTAGGGATGTCAGCGTATCTCTAGAAATCATTTCATCAATTCCTTGGACCTCGGGTATGATCCAAGTTTTTACCGAGCTCATGGCAGAGCTCGGAGGAATGATGGTTGGAACACCAACACCACCAACTGGTAGAGAAGAGATGGTTTCAGTCAGATTGGCAGTTTCAGCCAAATTGACTGAGGACGATTTCCTCAATCTCCTCAAAGGAACTTCAACAATTTCAACCAAGGAAGAGCCCTTGGTCGGAGAGATAGCAGTCATCTCCACAGGAGCAACCTTCTTGCTCGGAGCCACTGGGGTCTTCTCGGCAGCTTTGGAAGGCGCAACATCCACCTTCTTAGTCCCCTCTGGGACATCAATTTTGCTTTTCTTGGCTTCAGCAACAGAAGTAGTCTCATCAAATAGAGCAGGGGGACCTCTTTTCTTGCCCATTATTTGACTTAAAGGGATGTGAGAATCTGAAGAAGAATCCTCTGGAGTTGAGGCTGTCTCAACAGATCTAATCACAGGACGAGCAATATAAGAAGTCGTATAGCTCCTATACTGCAACAAATATGATGCAGACCTGATGTGCTCGTCTGCAACGTTCTTATGCAAACCCCAGATAAGTTTCAGATGCTTAATATTAACCTCTGATTCTTTTGGAGTTTTTCTTTTACTATCAACTGCAAATAAATACATAATGAAATATCAGTCTTACATTTTATCAAATATGATAAAAGAATAATTTCATAAGTAAAGGAAGATGAGAATAAACCTATCCCATTGCCATATGGGGGGGCATTTAGGACCCTGGTATACTGCATCTCCAATCAAGGGGGCATATTGCCAATTTTTAATAACCACTCCATGTTCAAAATAATCTCTATTTGCATCGGGAGGTTAACTACAAGAGCCCTATTTAAAAACCTAGTTTTTAAGTAATAAACATTATCTAAAATAGCACATCTATAGCAATACATAATCTCAGGAATCCCTATACGAGTCCCATGAGTCAGATTTATTTTATACACCCCATTAATTATTCTCCATGAATTGGGGGCTATTTTTGCAGGAACAACGTCAAAGTATTGACAGAACTCTAAGCATAAAGGGTTTGGTGGAAAAGAAAATCCACATTCAGCAATGAATAGACTGGAGAACCAATGTCCCTCAGCCAATCGAAAATAATCTAAAGGCTCAGAAAGAACCTCCAGAGTTACCCAGGAAGGAATGGAAAAATCGGAACGAAATTTCTCAACAGATTCCACAAGATAAACCATAGTGAATAAAAGAAATACAGAAGAAAAGAAGAGAATCTTACAGGGAAAAAGGAAGAGTTGACAACTAGTGAAGGAAAAGATGAACGCGCAAGAGAGAGAGAGAGAACAGAAAGCTTGAATGCAGAAAATGGGAAAAGGAAGAAGACGGTATGGTTAGCTATAAAGTTTAAATACTTTACCTTGGGAAGCTGCGAAGGAAATGATTACACAAAAGAAACTAATACGCCACCGGCGACTAAAAGGACAAAAATGCACGAAGATCGATGCACTCATAAAAATTCGAAAAAAGCAGATTCTGTGAATTTGAAATAAATTCAAATATGAAGAAAAGGCTCCTAAAACCCAGGAAAGTCATTTAATATCGCCATATACCGAGAAAGAATGTTCCATACTCCTCAAAGTTCGAAATATGAAACATTGGGGGCTTCTGTTGATACCAAAATTAATATGTTGATATGGACGAATGATATGAAGACACGTGTTAATCTACTTAGCATAATAGCAACGAGGAAGTTCGTTTCCCCGACCAACTCATGAACTCCCGAGCAACAGATTACACCGAGGAACTTCAGCACTCCGAGGTACTCTAGCGCTCCGAGGAACTCCTGAGCAACGAGCAACTAAGGCGGTCCGAGCTGCATCTCGGCCGTAGCATTAATTTCCAGATAATCAACAGTTCAATTATTCATTGAATGTTTATCAGCTTTACGCACACGCTGCATTAAATGTATTACCATTTCATATGTATATCATTTAATGTATCAACCCTTTCATGTACAGCCTAAGGGCTATAAATACCTTGTATCACCCTCATTCAAAGGGGGAGGAATTTCTTGGTTGAACGACAAATCGAGAATTCCCAAACACTCAGCAATAACATAACAGTGGACGTAGGCCATTCATATAAGGCTGAACCACTTTAAAAATCTTTGTCTCATTTTATTTATCTGTGATTGAATAATTAGAGCGATCTAATTTTTTACATCAACAGTCAGGTAGAGGGAATAAGTGTTAGCTGCATATGAACAAGTCTTTAAGACTAATTGGAAGATTTTTGGGGTTTTATGTTTTATGACACTTATAATATATTAATGAAGGATTGGATAATATCATTTGAAATATGAATCATACTTGTGGGAATTTCTTCTTTTTGTTTGTAAATATATTTCATGTGTTGGTCAATTGTTCTTAATAGGAGTCCTAGTATGATTGGATTGTTCACGACTTAAAAAAAGGGTGGACATCTTCCAGTAAACCTACGTGTAAAATCTTAGTAGTTTATCTTAACTCCAAGAACCCATCTATGGCTTGAGAAATTATCATATAGTTCAAGGAAAATTGTACCGGTACTTGAGAAATCAATGGAATAGGACTGAGGGTGAGATTCGAATCTGGATGCTCACTAGATTAGACTTACACAACCTCAATGTTTGCAAAGAGTCCATATATTATTAATCCCGAGCGATGTGAGGATCGAAATATTCTCATAGTTATTTCTTTAACTTTTTATGGTTGAGATTCAATTTATTGGGTCAATATTCTCTATCGGTTGGGCATTCAGTATGCGAATATGCTTGAGATCATATTCGAGAAGGATATGCATCCAGGACATATTCCAAATATTGATAATCCCTTGATATAAATTATAAGTTTTGATTTTACTCGTAAAGTTAATCAGTGGATTATTTTATTATCTGATAGTGTATCAATAAAGTTAAAGTTTGATATCAAGGGATAATAACATTTTAGTAAGAGTTAATTCGCAAAAAAATGAATTTCGCCAAGTGGGTATTGTATACTTAACGTGGCTAATCATATCATGTATTATCTAAATTCACAAATAAGTACTCCTTCTTTGAATGATTTCAAAAAAATTAAATTGGAATCTAATTGAAATTATTTAGTATAATTAATTACTGCTGAACAAAAGAAGGAAATAACACACTATATTTTTGTGCAAAAAAGGAAATTTTATTTATAAACAAATAGGAGAAAAATCATCTCTTACGGCTCTTGCAAGCGATAATGAAAACAATTTAAGAAAATATATGAATTCTTGAATGCGAATAAGTCCTTAAGTTATACTGAAGAGACAATTTTTCCTCTTTAGTTAGACTTAGAAAAGGATGCACTTGAGAGTGTTTGGTGCCTTTGATAGCAGTTGAATCTTCAAAGTTTCCTAATATTTCAAAAGAATTACTGACTTGAATATGATTTTGATTTTTACTACATTTTTTTCCAACCGAGTCTTTCGTGGTTGCACGAACTTAGGTGAATCATTCTTTGGGATCTCAACATATAAACTAATTTCGTGACTATCTTCTTCTCGCTCTAAATTATTTGTTTGAGCTGACAAAACCCTTTTAGAATATCTTCTAATAGTGACATTTCATCGTGAAAGTCGTTGGAGGACATAACATTATCCCCAAAATTAAATGAATCATCTTAAATAAATATTCCATTTTTGGCCAAAAAACCTTCTCCTTCTGGGTGCACATTTTGAAAATTAATAAGTTGCTTCTTTTTGATAATTATTTGAACAATTTCGTCCCCTACTTTGGCGACTACTTGAGATATTTTAGTTTCCACATGATCATTAGATTCATCCATCCTTTATTTAAAGGAATTCTTCCTACTGTTGACCTTAGCCACATGCCCATCCAACGTCCTTATCTTCAAGGAATTATTCAAGCCTTCTTCATGGTCAATTAACATCCCTGAATTAGAGCAGATTTTTAAATCAACTACGTCAGAATTTTTTAGCTGTTGGGATTCATAGATTCTCCTATTGGCTGTTTTAAGATGTTAACATTCTCTTTTATGAGACCAGAATCATTCCATCTAAGTAGGAGTTTTGAACAACAATCTGAGAAACCGATTTTGTTTTTGATGAAGCATGTTTTGCAGCATTTGCCACAACAGGTTGGATAGTTTGAACAGGTGTTTTGACCACTATCATTTGGAGATTCTAACACTCATTAACAGTGTGTCCAACACACCTACAGAAACTACAGAAGCTTGGGAGATTCTCATAAGAAAGATTAGCAAAAAACTACCCTCCCATCTTTCAATCAATAATTTTTCGTAAGGTTTATTTGACATGTCCACCTCAACTAAAATCGAGCGTAGTTTCCATTTGATCTATCAGCATGGTCTTGTCAATACGTAGAGGAATACGAGTACCCCTGGCAATTTGTAAGAGCAATCGTGAATCTCAGGACTCTAGGTATAATACCATGAATCAAATCCATACCACGGTAGTTGAAGGAACACGTGTATCCAGATGGAAACCAGGAACCCATTGAAAAACTTTAAAAAATAAAATAAAGAGTTTATAGCTATGAATATACCATACCATATCCATGTCAAAGGAAGAAAAAAGTCAAAGATTGTAATAACCTTTATGAATATGAGTAAGAACCGAATCATTTTGTAGATGCCAAACAGTGTTTAGGTGAACTTTCTACTCCACCAACTTCCACAGTTTGTCACCTTTTGTAAGAGTAAGTCTACCAATGAAACAAGAAGAGATGCAATCTTGAATAATTTCTTGGTAAACCTCATCATAAATTCTAACTGCCAAAGTATCTCCACACAGGCATGGAGCAGTTAATCGAGGGAGGGTTGGAATTGTTGTGGTTATTTGTGGACTACAGTTTTTTTGTTACCCAGAATCTCAGCAAAATGACGGTTTCTTTGGAACAACATCAAGAACAATAGTGTTAAGAGGAGTAAAGTCATCATAAAATGGTTTAACATCGGGGCTCGTTTGGTTCGAGGTTTGACAAGGGAATGGAAATTCATAATTTCAGGAATTCTAAGTTCTTGGAATCTTCCATTCCTTTCCATTGTTTGGTTCAAGCAGGAATATTTTTTTCCCGCCATCTAAAATCCCTTCTATGTAAACTGTTAAAAAAATATTAAATATATACTATTTTTTGAAAAAGTTTAAAAAAACGTGTTTTGTTACACTTTTATTTCAATATAAACTGTTTTTAGTAATTTTCATTAATTCTTTACAAAAAAATAAAGTTGTAAAAAAACAGTTTTTAAATAAAAACAAAAAAAAGTTTTTGAATAACTTTTTTTATTAATCTTTCCTGAAAATAAAGTTGTAAAAAATGATTTTTTTTTTCCATTTTTTTCCTTAAGCGAAAAAATAATTTTTTTGTTGTAAAAATACAATTTTTTGAATGTTTTTATATTTCTAATAAATAAAAAACAGTTTTTTTAAGGTTTTTATTAGAAATATAAAAACATTCAAAAAACTATTTTTGTACAACAAAAAAAATTGCAAAAATAAACTGTTTATATATAAAAACTGTTTAACAAAACACATTTTTTAATGTTTTAAACAAATAGCACATATTTAAAACATTAAAAAAATGTGTTTATTAAACATTAAAAAATGTGTCTATATAAATAAAAATGTGTTTATATATTAACATATTAAACAGTTTTATTTTGCATTTTTTTGTTGTTGTACAAAAACAGTTTTTTGAATGGCGAAAAACATTTAAAAACTGTTTTTTTATATATTACAAATATATATTAACATTTTATTTAAAAAAAATCAGTTTAAAGAAACATTTAAAATATATTTTTATAGTTTTAATCTATAAAACACTGTTAATATATTTAAAAAATGTTTATATATGAAAAACAGTTTTAAAAAACACGTTTTTTAACTTTTTTTAAAAATAGTACATATTTAAAACATTTTTAATAGTTTATATAAAAAATTATTTTTTAACTTTTTTATTTAAAAAAAAGAGTTTTAAAAACATTTAAACATCTTTGTAATATTTTTATATATAAAAACTGTTATTAAAGAAAAAATGTTATAGTATAAAAATGTCATTCTTTTTTTTATATATGAATGGTGTAAACTACTTTATTTCCTATTAAATGAAGCGAGAGAACGTCACTTGAATATGAGATAATGAATCATTAAATGAAGTGAGAGAACACTTCTTAAAAAATCATGTGATTGGACGACATCAAAACTTGATGTCGTTGAACACATAAAAAAAATTCGAGAAAGAGAGTGTATGTGTATGTGTATGTGTATGTGTTTGTGTATGTGTGTGAGAGAGAGTGTTTATGTGTGTGAGAGAGATAGAGAGAGCATGTGTGTGAGTGAGAGAGAGAGAAAGAGAGTGTGTATATGTATGTGTGTGCGAGAGAGAGTGAGTATGTGTGTGTGTTTGTGTGTGTGTGTGTGTGTGTGTGTGTGTGAGAGAGAGAGAGAGAGAGAGAATGTGTGTGTGTGTGTGTGTGTGTGTGTGTGTGTGTGTGTGTGTGTGTGTGTGTGTGTATGAGAGAGAGAAAGTGTACTTATGAGTTTATGTGAATTGGTATTTTTGTTACACCACAAAAGTAAGGTAATATGTCCGGGAATATAGGATTACTCCCATTTTAGAGGGGAAAGGAGAATCCAATTTCGTGGGAATTCTAAATTCCAGGAATTATAAGTTCGTCCTTAAATCTCCAACCAAACATTGTAATTCTAAATGAGGGGAATTCTAAATTCCAGGAATCCTAAATTCCCTTTCCAAGCCTCGAACCAAACGAGCCCTCAAAGTCTAAGAAAGGAAGATGACTAGAATCCATGTCTAAGAGGGATAAGCACATTAAAGAGAGGGAGAGAACATTAAAGAGAAGGAGGGGCTTCTCTCCATGTGAAAAGGAATATTAAATAACAATAATAATAACAAAATATTCATCTACTGATATGTTTATGTCTAAGGAATGAGCATAACAAAGAAGTCTATATTACGGAGGCTAATATGGGATTTGTATATTTATATTTGCAAGGCACTTTAATTATCTTTCTTAGGTCCTCAATATAGTCCACATTTCAAGTAGCAAGCTCAAAACTCTTTGGAAATATGTATATCTATATAATAAAGTAGGATGGTGTTTTCACTATTCATAGATTTGGAAGACATTTAACGGTTTGGATCGAAGCCACCCAAGAAAGAAATGAAGGGCTGAGATTAAATTATGTCCTGCAATACCCTTTTTGCCCCTCAAATTTTTGGTTCCCCCTCTTTTATTACTTCTCAAACCTACAATTTAATTCAAAATTAAGGGTATTTTGGTAAAAATAGCAATTCTTCTCTACTTCTCTCACAAACCCTATCCCGATTCTCTCACTCTCCCCTCACAGATTTTGGCTCTCTCCCAATGAACCCTATCCCGATTCTCTCACTCTCCCCTCACAGATTTTGGCTCTCTCCCAATGAAAACCACCATCAGCCTTCCTCGAGATCCATTATCGCCCCCGCATCCAAGCTTGCCGCCTAAGGTAGTCTCTTATACACTCACACACGCACATACACGAATCCTCCTCCACCATCATCTCCATTCGCCTTCGCCTCTGTCTCTCGCTCTCACCCTCTTACACACGCACGCACACACACAATCACATATCTGGTTGGTTTTTGTTTTTACTAAATTCCGATTTAGTTTCTTTTTAGTTATAAACATTGTTAGTTTTTGTGAAATTTTGATTTGCGATTTTTGCAACAAGTAGATATAACTTAGGCTTTTTTGAGTTAACATGGTTGATTTGGGGTTTTGCAACAGGTATATTGAGCTTGCAAGAGGTATAGAAGATCTTGCAATAGGTATATTGAGCCTCGAATGGGTATACACCATAGGAACTTTCAAATCTGAGTTTTAGGTTAGATTTCCATCATTTTAATTATAGCGTGTGTTTATTTTAATTATATACACATTGCGTGATGTTTCTGAATGCATGGTGTTTCTGAATTCATGATTGCATGGTATTTCTATATGAATGTTTCATTTCATTCTTTGTTTTGAAGGGTATGTTATTTTAATGTTTCTGTTCCTGCTTGGTTAGTGATTTTGTTTTTTGAATAAAAAATATTAGGGTATTGAATGGGGTTCACATTTTCAGGTTAAACACTAATTTGAATATTTGAAACCAAACTTTTATATAGAACTAAACAGTAATTTGGGTATTTGCTTCGTTTTTAGATTTTCCACGACAGAGGTAACTAATGATAGTGGTGGATAAGGTTCTATTAATTTTTGTTGATTTTTGTACGCTCTCTCTATTTTTAGTTGTTAGATTGTCTACATAATAAATATTTATCAGCCTTAGGTATTATAGATTTATGAAATTAGGTTTTGATTTTTTCGTGATTTTGTTCGGGCTTTAGAGAGTCCGTGCTTGGGTTTATATGGGGTGATTTACGATATCAGTTTCTTGGGACTTTAGTTTATTAGGTTTACGGTTTCAGTATGTATGCGTGTGAGTTTAAAAGTAGGAGTTTTGTTTAATGTAGGACTTCCGTTTAAGATTTTAGCTCCTGATTGGGATTTATAGGGTTTGGGTTATAAGGTTGTATTTATTCAAGTAGGACTTTTATGTTTATTTTTGTTTTTCTGGTGCTGATTTGCTCTCTCATTTTTTTATGTTGCAATATGCAAGTACTCTCACAATTTACGGCATACTCTGTATACTGACATTGAAATCTGTTATTGCCATTGACATTTTGAATGTTATAGCCTATAACATATCTCACAATTTTGTATTCATTGTTACATCTTTATTTTTGATCAAATACCCAGCCATCTACCATACATTGAGGTTAGCTATTTACACTGAAAACATGTTATCTAATTTATTTATTTATTTTGCTTAGTAGAAACGAAACAGTTATTTTATGAAGCCTCTAAGGTAAATGGCATGTTTATTTTCTTTGATTTGCATTGGTTTATTGAAAATTTGCATCGGTTTAACTTTGTTTTCAAGGTGACTATTTTATTACATGCTATATGTTTTAATGCTATTGAATTTAAATGGGTTTGTCGTTTATGGTGTGTGCATTTAGTGCTAAGGTTGGGCATCACTGTTGTCCAAAGCTACATTATCAATAGTGCTAAGGTTATTTCTTGAACGAATGCCCACAACGGTGCCATGAAAATGCATTCGAGGCATGGTTATGCCTGGGAGATTATTGGTTTTTATTGGTTTACATACTAATAATGCCCTCTTAACATTTTCAATCAACTGATTGATATATTAAAGTTTTAGTTATGTATAAACTTTTAGCGATGTATTAAGTTCATGCTATGTGTGTTTGTAATGATATGAGAAAATTAGTTTCATTGTAAATTGGCAGTAGAAAACTATTGAAATTTGGATTTGGGCTTTTTGAAATTTTGATCTATCAAAATATGTTTTTTTATGAACTTGCAACATGTATGCTTGAACATGAAACATGTATACACCTTGAGAACTTGCAACTCGCAACTTGCAATAGGTTTGATAATCTCTCTATAATTTTTCAATTGTTTGTTCCATTCTTACTTGAATACTTTCACTAATTTTTGTGGTTTTGTTAACACGTTAATCAGAATAAATTCTATGTTGTCGGGTTTCAACGTTTATTCAACACCATTTACTGAATTCATGTCCCTTTTTTCAGTTTTTCGCTCATGTCGATCATGCTATTCTTTGTAATACGTTTTTTACTTTGTTTTGTTTGGTTTGAAGTTATGGTCTATAAGTGAACATCACAACTTTTGAGAGGTGAGGGGTCAAATCCATACTAATAGGTGACTACGATTAGGATGAGGTGATATGTTTGTAAAAAGGTCATGATGATTTATTTTCATTTTCATTTTCATTTTACGTGTTATGTGGTAAGATTTGTTA
Source organism: Sambucus nigra (assembly GCA_949130495.1). Classification (NCBI taxonomy): domain Eukaryota; kingdom Viridiplantae; phylum Streptophyta; class Magnoliopsida; order Dipsacales; family Adoxaceae; genus Sambucus; species Sambucus nigra. The sequence goes on along the minus strand of OX422219.1, from coordinate 472,764,309 downwards.
AATGGTTTACTTTGAGTTAATTAGATTTTCTATTTTAATGGTTCACTTTTGCAACTAGAAATGGTTTTCGTTTTGTTTGAAGGAGCACCCCTTAGTTATCCAGTGTAAATCACATGCGCAATTATAGTCTTACCACCTTTAACAATGTAGAGAAACACTTTTGATAATTGATCTTTAGATAGTACATTTTGGTTTCTTTTCAGTTGCCGGTGGCAATTACAACACACATAACACAACAGTTTATACTGTACTATCCCTCTATACATGGTCAATATTTTTTTTGTCAAAGATAAATTTGGTAGCTAAATCTCTATTTCTATGTTCAGTTTTCCTTTTACATTAACCTACTTTGTGCTTATAGGTCATGGTGAGAGCAATATTTAGTCACCTGCTTCGATGTGTATATTATGCACGGTAATGGTCTCTATTCTCTATATCATGTGTACGTTTCATTTAAGATGAATTAATTACACAACAATGTATATTAGTATCTGAGTTTAAGGAAAATAAATTGGTTCGATGGACTTTAATTCTACGATGTTATGATGGATTTGAACTCTACAAGTAAGCACACCCTCCCTCCCCCCCCCCCCCTTCCCCCCGCCATTTCTGCTCCATTATCTTACTTAAACAATCTTTCATCACAAAACCATCATGCTATATTATTAGCCAACTCTGTTTACACAGTTAGACATGAATAACTCCAATAGTGAGTCCCGTTGCATTGAGTGAAAACATGACAGTTGCGTTGACTAAAAACATGACAGTCGTGTTGCGTTGATTTTGATTTTGAGAATGTACACTTCTTTGATAAAAATATATGACAGTTTCCTAATTTCATTTAGTGGATGTTATTGGTTTGCTTGATTATATCGAAGATATATTCACGCACCCAATGTATAGTTCAGGGGGAATTTTTAGCAAAAACATATGGTGCCTTCATAAATTTATACATAATTAGGTTCATGTGTTATTAATGAATTTATTTTCCATAAATTTTATGAGATTTCAGGTTATAGAAGGTCCTATTCATATGTGACTCAATTCACTCATTCCTTATATTTAAAATGCACAAAAGAGACAGAAGAAGGTCCCAATGAGCTCCGATAATTTTATGTTACTCAATTCTCACTCATTCCTTATATTTAACTCAAATTTTTACAAATTATTTATGATTCAAATGAGTTTTGTGGGGGTAATTTTTTTATTTTTACATTTTGATTGCTATTTCAGTACATGTAAAGTTTACATTGTATGTTTATGATTTTAGTGGATAGCAATACAGTTCTGTGATGGTAGTGATCAATACATCTATTGTTTGATGTAGAATTCTGTTTTTATTTGTTTACTTCGTGATTATTCAATGCTTTAACCAGTGGATGTGCAATGAAGTAAAGTTTTCTTTTTGAAAAAATCGGGGAAGAATTATAGGATTTCATGCTACACTCTAAAGTAATGCATTTGTGGCCACGGTTCTCCAAAGAAATTAGTCTTATTTGTACACCAATTTTTTTCATGTTTTGTAAAATTCAATGGGTTGAGTAAAATTCAATGTGGATCCTGAATTACTTCGATTATTTGATTGTTTATTTGTTTTGTATAGTGTCCTAGGTGTGGATTGGAACTTCTAATAGCTACATCAAGATTTAGAATATACATTCGTCATATTTTCGACGCATTTGAGGTTTGTGTCGTAGCTACAACATTTGAATCCAGGATAAATAGTGCATTATTAACACAAATAATTATATTTCAAATGTTGATGGTCCTAAATTTCTAAATTTTATTTATGGATGCATTATGTCAAAGAGAAATAACAGGTCAAAGTCGAATCAATGCCCATAAGTCACTATCTAAATGCGCAAACCGCGCCACCGTCGCCAATCACTGTTTACTAAGAAGGATATGGAGTGATCATCGGCAACAACGTTGTCGCCATTCGTGACAACATGGGTCCTTGATTGCAAGGTATTAAATCCTATTGCCTCACTCTTATGCTCTTGAGTCATGTTTCATAATTTTTCCCATTTGAGATATAAAGAAAGTTGAGGGGTAATTTGATGAACTTGCAATAGTGATGTCTGAAGAAAAAAATTGAGTTGATGCATCTCTAGAAAAAAAATGAAATGGTATTTAGTCCCTTGATTTTTATGTGCATGCCAATATTTTAAATGGGATTACTGTTACGTTTTGTGTCAGATGTTGTGGCTTGGATATGCAAACAAGTCATTGTGCTTACACTTAAAATGTGTGGTATCCTTATCGTGCTTATTGTCACATTGTTTTCATGGTACTTGCACTAAAGCTACATTGAGATGAAAGCGTGTTATTATGATTTCCAAGATTTATTGTGATTAGTAGATACATTGACCTGTAGAGCTGATTTACATTTTATTATGATTTGGATCTCAGTGTTGTGTGTGCGTGACCTGCAGTGTTGTGTGTGTGAACGCGTGTCACTAAACATGTGTCATTGACTGTACTTAATCTGACTCTGTTTTTTATAGTTAAAAGTGTAATTGTTTATTGTAGTTTTTGCTTCTATGTGGTTTCTTTTTTTTAATCTTTTTTCTGTAGGTTCTTTTGATTGATAAGATTATTAATTTGGTATTGTACTTGGTTGTCTCTATCTGTCTTTGATTGTTAATTTGCTATTGTATTAACTATGACGTAACAAGTATTAATTTTCTACATGTTGTATGGTTTTTTTTATCCGGGGGTTTGCTTATTTTGATCCCGAGCTGATATACAAGAGTGTTTGGGTATTATATCATGGATTTTTCACATGTTATACATTGTTACTGATATACAATCTGCTTTAAACCTTCCTCTTGATATCTCATCCATGGATTGAGATCTAACATTCATCCTAAGGTACTAAATAATTTTAAAAGTGCGTCTCTTTTAATCTATCTCCTTAACAGATTGTATATCAGTAACAATCTACTTTTTCAGTGGATGCTATAACATTTGTTACCCTCACACTAAGGACAATTAATAGAATTGAAATATAACATTAGATGTTCAAAGATATTATAGAAAAAAAGTTCACAAACAATTAGCAAGATATTATTCAGTGAATGCAATTACTCTGCTCTTTGTTTTTTCTTCTTACTAACCAAAATAAAGTCATCATCTGATCCATCATCGAGCATATCATCGTCAGAATCAACAATCTTTCTCTTCTTGGACTGCTTTGATGCAACTTTGGAATTTGAAGTTTTCTTCTTCTGTGATGAAATCGAGGATACAGTTTTTTGTGTGACAGTGACGGTTTCGATGGTTTTCTTCACAGTAACAACTTTTTTCGTTGGGGTGTCGTGGTTTTGTTGCTGAGTCTTTTTCAGTTTCTTTTCGTAAACTTTCTTAGCCAGTTCCTTGGGTAGCAATCCAGATTCCATCATCCAAAAAGATGCCATTTCACTATTAGGCACTTGCTTATACAATGTTTCTTGGCCATTTTGGAGGTCTTCTTAGCAGAGGAAACATCAAAGTCTTTATCAGCAACACCTTTTTTTTCACCAGTTTGGGGGTTTTCTTAATAATGGTTTGTTCAAAATCATCATCAGAATCTTCTTTCTTGAGTTTAGTGGATGATATATCGTGGATGCTATATCGTGATATACAATCTATTTGAAATAGTGAATACCAGTATATCGTGGATATATCAGATTGTATATCAGTGAATATACAATCGTATATCAGATTGTATATCGTGGATGCAGGCATATATCACGATTATATATACTTCTAGATTCTGAGTTTGAAATTTTGAGTTTGTATATCAGAGAATATATAATCGTGTATATCATATGGATGCAGGCATATATCACGAATGTATATACACCTATATCAGTGAATATACAATCTGATATATCGTGTATATATAATATGATATATCGTGTATATATAATCTGATATATCGTGTATATACAATCTAATATATAGTGGATGCATGCATATATCACGATTGTATATCACGATATACAATCTGATATACAACCTATTTTTTTCAGTGGATGCTATATCGTGAATTATTCCAGTTATATACAATCTGATACACGATTGAATACATTAAGTTTAATTACTTGAAATTAATTCTATTCAGAATTATTCCAGCTATTTAGCCTTATTGAATTTCTTTAATATATCTCAAAGTTGGATTTAATCAAACAATATAAGAGGTTGACATTTAAATTTTAGAGGAGAGATTTTCAATCTTAAAAAGTGGTGTAGAAGTTTTGAAATAAAGTTCTCTTTATAACCAGTTATACTACTATTTATAGATGGTAGGTAAATTCCGATGAGTCGTTTGATCAGGCTTAATACATATTGTAACTAAGGTACGGGGCTTTATAACGGTATATTAATATGGTAACTATATCTTACATTCTATAGTTAAAGAAAAATATATGGTACTACTAACCTACCTCATTAGAGGCCTATGAGTTTCACTCCATCGTCAAGGTATTCTTGGATGGCACTAGATTTATTGAGCGGCAAGATCACTCCATGTTGTTGAACGGTATGGTATCACTTCTGGATCTCCTTATTTTTTTAATCTTATAATTGTTTTGTATCCTCCGTGATTAATATTTTAGCAACAGTTGAAAGCGATAATTTCGTCTATGATGTAACTTCGAAGGTGAAGACCAAATTTTTGGGGAATTCATTTATCCTATTGGCAACAGGGGACACAGTTGACAACATGAGACAACAGTCGAAGGGTCACTGATTTACTCCGAAATATTGGTTTAGGTTCAACAGACCAATTCTGAAGTTTATATGCCGGGTTCTTTTTTCCTTAACATTTCGTTTTATATTTTTAGTTTGTTGGATTTGAGTCTCTGATCACCACATAACTGATCAAGAGCTTTAGTGTTTTTGTACTATATTTATCTAAATTGAAAGGAGAGAGCATATCTTTTATATTTGGGCAATCTTAGACATCTTCACTTGAGAGGTAAATTATTAATGAAAAAAATAAGCATTAGTTATGCCTATGTTTTCTTCTTTAGAATACTTAATCATATGTACTATTTGCATAACATTAGTTATGCCTATTTGCATAACTTAGTCACGCTACTCCAAAGTTGGCTCCTACAAAGGTGGCTCTTACAATTGAAAAATGATGAGCAAATTTGCTCAACCAAAATGAACACCACCTCTTTTTGGCAACTTCAATGTCAAAATTCAGAACACTTTTTGACATTGCTCCGTTCAGAACTGCTACGTCCAGCATTTATGTGTAATGCTATCATACATGAGTGGTTAGTATGGACAAATTTTTCTGCTTCCAGATTTTCAATCTGTCACGAACGTTTTATTTACAGACTAAAGTGATTTAAATTACATGTGGAAAATAATTAGATTAAAAAACACATTCACCAAACAACTTATGTTTAGAACCCTCCCAATTTAGTGTTTCCATTTGTTACACATGACAAATAGTGGATGACAATATGTGAAGAGTCTTCAATTTGAAAAGCCTCTTAACATCACTTACGAATACTTTGTTTGGGATAATTTCCTACCTCACTTAACTATTGCAGGCCTCCTGATTAATCTGATTTGGTTATACTGCATTTAAATTTGGTTGAATCTGTGGTTGTGGCCGACTTATATGTGCACATGATTTTTTTAATCTTTGGTATGTGTTTTGTTTTATAGGTACAAATATCTACATGTTAAAGTACCTAACCACATCCTTGAGGTATGAAAGTATGTACTTTGAATTCGATGGTTCGTTTGTTAAGCAGGGTGGATAGTCTTATACACAGTGGCGGATCCAGGATTTTTGGTTAGGAGGGGCGAAAGTCTCGAGTGATGTCGGGGGTTCGGGAGCGGGAGCCCCCGAGGCAAAAAAAATTTGGGTTAATACAAGTTTAATACAAATTTTTGATTAAAAAACACTGTATGCAAGATCTCAGGAGAGGCCTCCCTTAAAAATTGCACCCCTAAAAAAAAATTACACATTTTGCATACCTAAATTTTTTTTTTTAATCTCAGGGGGGGCCTCCGCCCCTCCTGGCACCCCCCCTGCATCCGCCCCTGCTTATACACAAAGAAGGTTATTACCAATTTTTTAAAAATTACATTTTGTTTTTTAGGGAATGAAATTTTTGCCTTTTTGCAATTATCTACTTTGAATTTTATTGTCGTTTTGTAATTATCAACGTACCTTCAGGTACGGGCATACCCTAGTATATATATATATATATATATATATATATATATATATGACAGAGGGAGATAGAGAGTATGACACTTCTAAGTGTTAGAGTGGATGAGAAAAAAAAAACTAATTTTCCTTTTATGAAGGGAGAGAAAAAATATATTTTTATCTATTTTCACCAAGCTCTTATCTCCAAGAGTGGATACACATATAGATTTCTTTGGGTTAATCATCACTGGAATATAAAAGGTTTTTTCCTCATCCACAAAACTATTATGGTGGTATTTCATCATCTACATTATCGACATTAATCCCTGTCATGTCTATTGGATCTCTAATAAGATCCAAAAAATCAAATTTATGAAACCCTAGATTTAATTTATGTTTGTTTTCTTTAAAAACACAATAAATCATTGATCATTACAATATAAATTTTTTAAAGTCAATCCCAACACTTTGAACCCGAGTTTGGACTTGCACCAGATGAATGGGTCCTATTATAGGATCAAAGGTTGACTTATAGTATCTATAGTTCTTCTAAGCCTATGAGAAAGAAAATTTAGAATTAATCGTCCATCCCCTACTCATGAGTCCTAAATTCATACTATTACCCAAAGTCTAGTTAAGTCGGTACAATGTGATCCATGTAATCAACAAAAAATGCGGATCCAAGCGTTGACCTCTCTGGTCTCATTGAGAGAGGTCTAGAACCTCGAGTCCCATTTGTCTCAATCACTCTAGTGGAACTCCCAAAATTCATAATGACAAAAGAGTTCGAGTCGGTAGACTCAATAATTCTATACGATGATGCATTAACCTATGATTTTAATGGAATAATCCTTATGGATATACCCACGCCACCGAAACTCAATAATGAATTCCTATATAAACAAAAATATGGAAAATGATGACCATATGGTAGAACTTTCCATGAATGGTCTTGGGTAAGACATATGAGAGAACACGTTCGGATTAAGGCATAAAACTGCATCCTCAAAAAATTACAACACCAACGAGCATAATCACCAAGTGAAAATAATATATTAAAAATATTATAACATAGATAGTCTCTAACCCATGTCATCATATAAAGGGTCGTTGATCATATTCTTCAATAGTATGTTTTCGCATAATACCTCAGTGTTAACATTTATAGCAAGATCTTTGCCACCCAATGACCTGCACGAGCCTACTTATAAGGCACCAGATTTAGGTCCTTGGTTAATCAGTGATCAGAAATCCTCCTCCGATGAATTTATAGAGGAAAGAAGTCATAATGATCTGAAAATTGACTATATTGCCTCATATCAGTTATCCTTCTACCTATTTATCCACGGGACTTCCTCTCAGGACTATCATCTCATAAAACTAGGACATAATTGAAAATTGTTAGAATCATCAAGATAGAAGAGGAAATGATAGGTTGAGGGTACCCACCACCAGATGGTTAATAACATGGAAGATAATCATGCTTCCTAACACTAAAAATAATAGAACCATATGACATAAGGGATTTTTATTATCCCTGTTTAAGATGGTGTCTCCCTAGCTTAGATGGATTGTGTGCGAGTGTGCTGAGCAAGATTATGGTCTTTCCAACTAGGTGATTATTTTAGGTTGCGTACCATTCTATGCTTCAATTAATTGGACTTTCCAATAAGTACTAAATAATTTTGTAAACTAAACAAACTAGGGTCTAAAGAAAAATATAGAAGGTGGAAAAATAAAGGTAAAAAAAAGTGATTCTATGTGATTAAAATAGTGACGTAAAATGCGTAAACACGACTAAACTATAGTTAAAACAAGTAAACCAATTTACACTAGGCAATGTAAATCAAGTTAGCAAAAAAATGTAAACAAAGTTTAATTATATAGGAAAAGGAAATTTTTATAACACAAAAGAAGAATTATAGTAAATATACCTTAAATATTACTTTGAAGAATAATAAAAGTTAAACTATGCTAGAAAACTATTAAAAAATAATGAAAAAGAAAAAAACGTTTAAGTAAATAAAAATTGAATTTTGTTGAGGGAGTCCTCTTTTACTTCATCATTTACCTGCTTATTTATATGTCTTTTCCCATACAACTGCTATCATAACTACTAGGTGGTTACCCAATTAAAAATTCCTGCCTAGGTGCAGTCACGATCCTAAATCAGGTTTATCTAAATGGTTATCTTATTTTTAAGGTCTCGACAAGTGTCAATTTCTTGTGAATCCAATTGTGTTAGACTGTCCCATAATATTTCTCTACTTTGATAACCGGTTTATATTTCCACTTTGTGATATACTATTGATCGGTGAAATTATGGTGTAAACATAACCCCTGTACGAATTTATTTTTAAGAAAAAAAAAGTAATAAATTGTTAATCTTCACGCACTATCCTCCCATATTTGGTCATCATTACTATGTTGTTTATGCTACTTAAATAATTGTCTTTGGAGATGAATGGATTTTCCTCATTGTCTCTTCAGTCTCTTAGTCTTTTCGTATGAAATATAGTCTCTTCTCCTTCATATGGAGACGATAATAAAGACACATAAACCACTTGGGAGTTCAGATCATCTTCATCTCCAATAGAGGTGTTCAAAGCATACATATAGAGCTTTATTGGACTATCTTCTCTCGGAGGTTCCAAGACAGGTGGCTTAGCTAAACACTTCTTGTGCATTTGGAAAGCTATATCGTTCTCTTCCTTCGAACCCATCTCTTCTTGATCCTTTGTAACTCTTATTGTTTTATTTTTGGGGGTTATGGTTTACATAATGCACTTGGCTCTGTCTGTATCAACTTGAATAACCTTTTGGTATGCCAAATATCATAGAAAATTCCATGCAGAAACTCCAAAGGAACATTTTAAAGGATTCATATTAACTACATAAAGTCCCATTCTTTCGATGAAATTTTGTAGGTATGCTACATGCTCGATCATTATTTTTGAGTTGACTAGTATTTGATTAATATAACAACCGAAAAATATTCCAACTATGCCATGGAAAATGGTTTGAACCTTTGGTAAGTAGCTCCTATATTCATGAATCCAAATGGAATTTTAACCTATTCGAAGGTCCTACAATTACTGAGGCACCTAAAAGAAGTATTATGCACATCTTCTTCAGCTATTCATATTTGGTGTTATCTTAAGCGTCCATCCATCAAACACATGATAGCGTGACTAATAGATCTATCAACCAATTAGTCTACCGTTGATATTAAATATTCATGATTTGGAGTTGTTACATTTAAGTTTCTAAAGTCAATGCATACTCCTAAATTTCCATTATTCTTAGTCACTCACATTATATTAGAGAAACATTATCATACTTGACAGTTCTAATGAACCCAACCTTCATCCTCCTTTTACTTAATTCTTTTATTTTCATTGTGACCTCTAGAGTCATTTTGCATGGTAGATGTTTAACAAGATTAAATATTCTTTGATTCATAATCTAAGTTCAACCAATTTTCTATCCAATCCAGGTAGCTCATCATACTCCCAAGAAAAACACTCCTTATACTAATTTATAAGGCTGACAACCAGTCTTGTTTTATTAGGTTGGCACTGATGTATTTTAATCTTTTGTTTTGTCTCGTTCCTAAGTACCCTTCCAATAGAAGATCTAGTTAATTTACAATGAGTTCTTCATATTCTATTTCTGAACTTATTAAATCACCCTTGTCTTGAGTTTTTTTTATCCACTTTATCTCCTTCAAATACATAGTTGGTCCAATTATTGGTCCTTTCCTCAATAATTTTTGTATTCATATCCAACTCTCTAAATTTATACAAGTTAATGAGAAAAGTTTCATCGGTTTTTTCAAGATTAATAAGTGTGATACCCATTAATCAATTATTATTTATTTTTCATTTGGTTCCATGTGACCAAAGGCTAGCTCCTCCCAAGCTTCATCTCAGATTTATCCTTATAATGCCTTAGTTATCAATGAGTACACCTTGAAAAGTACCACATTTCTCTAGTAGAGTTTGTCTTTAATATAATTAGAGCTTGTGTGGAAAGGGAAAGTATCAATTCCCACATCCGATACGTTCCCGACCTCCTTATTTAGCAATAACTTCTTTAATTTCTCATCTTTATTTGTCTCTATCTTCGGTACTTCTTTCCCCTCTCCAGATTGGAACATCTTTGGAAGGGTCACTGCTATGTTAATTGGCACTTGTTATGTTAAAGATTTAAATTGGATTAATTATTGTTGATAAGTCCCTTGAATAGGTCATATTGCATCCCCAACTATCATTTTCTCTTTTTTTCGTCAGAGGAACTATATTTAGATGTATTATCCCTATCGATACTTATAGTCTTTTTCAATTCTTTAATCTTCTCGATCATTATGTCAGAAGAAGATTGAATCCCTTCTTGCTTTCCATAGAATCTTGTACTTTAGCTACAAAGATGAAGACGTGATACCTTTAGATCCACTTGGACACAAAATCATTGAAGCCTCTTACTAGAACATATGTTTTCTTTGCATTTTCCTCTGTTAAGTGCGAGAGATCAAAATTTTTGTCTCTATTTTCTTTGATTTTGGTGGCTGCACTAGAAGCGACATTCCTAAGGCTATATGTTTATGACACCTTGCCCATTTTAATCACGAGGGATCAGTCATTTATCAAAATAATAAGGAATCTCATATGGTTCATTCTTAATATCATTGTCGACAAACTTTTTAATTACTAACCACCTATGTTAAATTAAGTCGTTACCAAATTTTATCTTTCAATAAATAACCACATGCGGAATAAATTAACCAAACTATTCACAGAATACTAATATGAACAATCACATGACAAATATATAAATTAATAAGACCGAATAAACCATTGGCTCCCAAAACAAAACCAAATACAAGTCTGAAATAATAAAACTATATATGTGTAAAATATGATGAATAAACTGAAGAAATAAATAATATGAAGGGGCAACACTCCCACATGAAATATTGAAGAATCTCTTATCTAGAAGTGAATAAACTGAAGCGTATAAATCAACTCCTGTAAGCCTGCACAACTGTTGCAGCTACGCATCCCTAGATAAAATCATCAAGCTTAGCATCCATGTGGCTGGACACCTAAAAGGTTTTAAAAATATTTTGACACGGGTCAGAGAACAAGAAAACAGTTTGAAAATATTTTGCAAGCATTTAAATCACAAATTAAATCAATTATTAGATACACATGTTAGTTTCAAATATACTCTCTTGAGATTATCATGATACGGCACAAACTAAGTGTTCGTGTGAGGACAATATCGTTGTTTTAGGTTGCCCGACAACATACAAAAACCTAAACGATAACTACACTCAACAATGGAGTATAGCGGTCAGTCCAGATATCGAAAAATCCATAAGGAATGTTGTATATATTGTAACGGTATTATTACTTCAAGAATAAAAGTGTAAAAGGTGATGGGTGTAAAAAGGAAAAAAAGAAAAAATAAGAAGTGAATTATGCTAAATAATAATAATAATAATAATAAAATGATGGTATGATCATATCCCTGCCATGGGCTAAACACGCATAATTAGAATTTTTGTTTGAAAATATTTAACCGAGAATATTCAATTAGTTATAAACATCACGTATGAAGGAATTTAATTCAAAAATGTGAGATAAAATATTTAATCAAAAATGGTCACACGTCGATTAAATTCAAAATATCGCTTTAAACACTAACGTTTCGTGACAAAGAAAGTTAAACGGATAATATTCTAACTTTTATATAAAAGAGGTTTCAATTAAACGAAATTTTACCCAAAATATAACTTTCAGAGCTCGACGCCCATTAATGGTGGAGAAATAACCCCAACCCTTTACCTAGCCACAAGACATTAATAAACTAAGTAAAACAACTAATTAATAAGTGAAACAAGAAATAATAAACAAACAACTAATCAAAAAAAAGAAAATGAAGAACAAAGCAATAAACAAAGGAACATGATAATGAACAGTAACTTACATAAATGGGTTTCACCCCAAAGAGAGAGGAGAGGGAAGCTCCCCAAAAAACCTAAGCTAAACTAACCTAAATATGATGTAAAAAGGCTCCCCCAACTTAATAGAATGTTTACAAACAAATAACCCACCAAAAAACTACTTAAAAAAAGAGATGTTTAGACTTTTACTGTAGCAGAATCGATTCAGAAAAATTCCGAATCGATTTGGCCCTGGTAGTGCTGATTTTGCTTCTATCCAAATCTAAGCACGTCGCACGGAAACAACTATAACTTCTTCCTATGGAGTCAGAATGATGTGTTGTTGGAACGGATGCAAAGATAATGTAATTCTCTATATGATTCAGATTTAAATCCCTCCAAATTATACAGTATAAAATTACCAAAATACCCTTGAAGTAGAACAAAATATCGAAACCTTGCAAAAACGAGCATAACTTCCTGATTTGGGGTTAGAATGATGCAAGGTCAGTGGCCATGAAAAGATAATTTGATGGTATTGTGACACTCTGACTAATTAAATACCGGGTACCTACTCCTTTATTAAATTAATTCAAAATGTCAAGTTGGTCCAGTTAATAGCATCACTATCGAAAACATTTTAATGATTACTAACCACCTAGTATTTAAAAAGTAAGTGCCAAATTTTAATTAAAGTCTGATTAAGATGCAACAAGTGTAAGAAGGAATAATAACACCATTCACCATAATGAAGTAAATAAAATGACATCACATAACGTAAATAAAGTCTGGAGGAAAAACTCCTCACTACAATCCCATAACTGAAATAAGTAAACCGAAAACTAAAACAGTACATGCCAAAGTCTGAAACTGAAATGGAAATGTAACTCTAATACAAATGGGCAACATGCCCTACAACTGATAGATAATGAATCTGGAACCCAAGTGATAGAGGCGTCTACAAGCAAATCCCTGTAGCTTCCGTAAACAGCTACAGCTCGTCACCTGAATGAATGTCCTTGTGGCTGGGCACCTAAAATGGTTTTACAAAGAAAAAGATTTGAAAATCAAACGGGTCAGAGCCCGAATGTGGAGTTATATTTTAAAACCTGCAAGTGCTTTAAAACATTTAAAACATTAAATGCAAAGTACATGTTAGGACGTGCACTCACATGATATTCTCACCTCTCGTCTAACTGTGCACTCCTAACGTAAGTACCCATCTATAACGACACAACCCACTAGCTAAGTGACATCATCTCTAGCTAGACTATCATAGGTCCTACCCATATTACTCGGCTCTATTAACATTATAACGCTCGCGATTAAGTAGGGGTTTAACGTAAACTCATATGCTCAAATGCAATATATATATCACTATCAGTTAACTCGTTATATTTCTCGAAGCAATACCGTAATTATATTCACAACATTAACATGAAGGTTCCCATTAATTAAGTGTATATTATTCACATCATAAATATACAATATAAGCACCCCGAGAACTAAGATGCGGTGCACACATACTCTGCTATCCATCCCGGTACATCACGTACACAAGGATTACATATTCCGAATCTCTCAGGAATAGTTCACAGATAACAACATCACAAACAATGGAGGCGAACACAGTCACATCACATGGGTTACGCACATACCTATGCTCTCACGATCAGCGGACTTATTAATATCCCAATAAGTCTTTCTATGACCTATGTTCATCAAGGTAACCAGTCTAAATCCGGGCAACACAAGGATTAGAGGGCCCTAAGCGAACGCAAACCTCCCGTGATAGCAAGTATGGTAGGTATGTCATACACACAATTCATATACCAATACTAAGTAAACACACATCTTAGTAATCCCGTAGTTTAATCGTAATACATATCGCCTCCTCGTATTAACTTATAATTATCGCAATTTATACTATTCCGATTTATCATCATACGCGCCATAATCTATTCTCACGTCGTAGTAGACACTCACGTCTCAACCCAAACGGTTCATTGAATTAAATCTATCGTATATAAATTTACTCCTCGTAATAACCCAAAAGTCCCAAATCTATCCTTACATCATCAAAGGAAGGTTATCTATATCCTCGAACAAGTTTACGGAACTCCAAAAATCAAAACAGTCCAAAAAGGCCCAAACTGTCAACTCGTTAGAAGTCTCGTTCGAACGAGACTGTTCGAACAAGATCCCTTTGTCAACTCGTTAGAAGTCTCGTTCGAACGAGACTGTTTGAACGAGATTCCAGTTCGTTCGAACGAACTGTCCCTTCTAACGAGATCTCGTTCGAACGAAGTTATCGAACGAGGCTCCCTTTCGTTAGAACGACTGGTCAAATCGTTAAAAGCTCGTTCGAACGAGTTCGTTCGAACGCCTGGGTAGGGGCTTCTAACGACCTGCCAGTTTCGTCCCAGATTTCCTTAGTTACGTTTCTCACCAGTTTTAATACCTCAAGTCTTCTCCAAAGTTGGTTCTAACAATGTTTTAAGTCCTCTAATCATACTAAAACATGCTTAGGTCATAAACTAACATCTTTTAAGGCATTAATGCATCCTAAACATCATTAAATCACAAGATTTTATACTTATCCCCAATTTTATCAAGAACATGAACCCTAGATTTATATCATCATCAAATCCCAGAATTTAATCCGTTTTAATTTCTTCTAATCACAATTATCATGATAATAATCATCTACCTATCATTCTACATGCAATTCTCTTCAAAATATTCAAGTTCTAAACTCCAAACTACATGGGTTTTCATATTTCACCAAGAACAAACACAAAATTCGAATTTTTCTAACATGGAAAGAACATTCTTTAAAATTAAATGGAATTAAGTCACTTGCCTTGGTTGTCTCTGAGTTTGGTGTAGGTTTGATGAAGCTTTTCTGCAGAATTTCTTCTCTCCAAGCTTCTTCTCCAATGGTGGCTTAAGGTGGCTAGGGTTTGATTTGGGAAACTTAGAAAACTCTTCTAATAACCTACGTAGCCTTCTAGGTTAATATGGTTTGGTTAATGGGCTTAGTGGGTTAAATCCACATCAGATTAAAACTCCCAATTTTCGTCACTTTTAATTCCTCAAAATGTAAAATTACCAAAATACCCTTTATGATGCCGGTATGGCCTAAAAATACCCCGGGACCCAAACTACGCCCCCGGCTAGTGTTTTCTGACTATCTCAACCCTTCCGGACGCGTTGGCGCACTCAAAATGACCATAAGGTTTATAGATTTTAAATTCACTTTTTATAATCAAAATATTACACCGTGACGCGGCGGTCCCACGCGTCTCAACAAAATTTCTAAATTGCCGTATATAAATCTCACGACAAATTTTATAATACCAAATACATATATAAAAACATGTATGCACATAATCAAATACCAACTCGCATCTCGTTTGTATTTATAACCCGGATTAATTTCCAATTAATACGCATTTAATTAATTAATCCCAAAAATAAATATAGCCAAAAGTACGGGGTATTTCATACTTCCCCCCTAATTACTGAATTTCGTCCCGAAATTCGAAACTAGAAAGTACCTGCTAAAAATAACTCTGGATAACGTTCGCGCATCTCATCCTCGCGCTCCCATGTGGACTCCTCGACATTGTGATGTCACCACTGAACACGCACTAACGGGACTATCTTTGACCGCAGTTTCCTCTCGCTTCGGTCCAAAATAGCAATCGGCCCCTCCTCGTAGGAGCTATCCGGCTGGAGATCGATGTCCTCCACAACAATGTGAGAATGAGCCAAATTATCTCTAAGGTATTTCCTCAGCGAGGAAATATGGAACACATCGTGAATCCGATGCAAATGCTCTGGTAGTCCAAGTCTATACGCAACCGGTCCGATCCGCTCAATAATAGGAAATGGCCCCACATACCTCGGTGCCAACTTCCCCTTCTTTCCGAATCGCATAATCCCCATCATCGGAGATACCCTTAGCAAAACCTGGTCCCCTACTTGGAACTCCCTGAAAAATCTCTTCCCATCAGCATAACTCTTATGCCTGTCTTGAGCTACCCGAATGCGACTCCGAATCAACTCAATCCTTGCCGAAGTACCCTGAATCACTTCCGGCCCAAGCAGTTTGTTGTCCCCCACCTCTAACCAACATGCTGGGGAACGACAAGGCCTACCGTACAATGCCTCAAACAGAGCCATGCCAATAGTGAACTGATAGGAGTTGTTGTAATAAAACTCCACTAGTGGAAGGTACTGCTCCCATCCACCCCCAAAGTCAATAATGCACATGCGTAGCATGTCCTCCAACATCTGATTTGTGCGCTCAGTCTGCCCATCAGTCTGCGGATGGTACGCCGTACTCAACCGCAATTCCGTGCCCATGGCCTCCTGGAAACTCTCCCAAAACCTCGAAACAAATATCTTGACTCTGTCAGACACGATATTTAGGGGCACACCATGAAGTATCACAATCTCTGAAATGAAGAGCTGGGCATACTGTCCCGTAGTGTAGTCAGTCCTTATGTGTAAAAAGTGAGCGACCTTGGACAACCTGTCCATAATTACCCAAACGGAGTCGTGACCCCTCTGCGACGTAGGCAACCCCGTGATAAAGTCCATGGATATGCTCTCCCACATCCACACCGGGACTTCCAATGGCTGTAGCAATCCTGCCGGTCTCTGATGATCCACTTTTACAAGCTGACAAGTGGCGCATTTCGAAACAAACTCAGCGATATCTCTCTTCATACCGCTCCACCAATACTGGCATCTCATGTCTTGGTACATTGTGTCCTCTCCGGGATGTACCGTGAACCATGAGCCGTGCGACTCTGCCATCACATCGTGTCGCAATTCTTCCCCTTCTGGAACTACCAATCTCCCATTGAAGCGTAATCCCCCGTCTGAGCTGACGGTATAGGACTCGGCTCCCTCTGCTAGTAATGGAACTATCTGTTCCTGACAGAATGAGTCATTAGCCTGTGCCCATACTACCTTCATGACAATCTGCGGTGTAACGGTCATCACAGACATGAAAGATCGAGCCACTGCATCCTGGTGTCCCAATTCCTTCCACTTTGCCTTCCACACCTCTGCCACCTCATCCACTGGCCTACAGCTCAACGCGTCCGCTACCATGTTAGCCTTTCCCGGGTGGTACTGGATGTCGAACTGGTAGTCCTTCACAAACTCAAGCCACCTACGTTGCCGCATATTCAATTCCTTCTGCGTGAACAG
This sequence comes from Sambucus nigra, assembly GCA_949130495.1. Classification (NCBI taxonomy): domain Eukaryota; kingdom Viridiplantae; phylum Streptophyta; class Magnoliopsida; order Dipsacales; family Adoxaceae; genus Sambucus; species Sambucus nigra. The sequence goes on along the minus strand of OX422219.1, from coordinate 472,746,973 downwards.
ATATTGTAGGGACTTGTGGTCCGTGAACAGTTGGAACTTTTCCCCCAAAAGATAGTGCCTCCAAATCCGTAGGGCAAATACCACTGCCGCTAACTCCAAATCATCCGTGGGGTAATTCTTCTCATGAGGCTTAAGATTACGGGAAGCATAAGTTATGGCCTGTCTCTCCTGCTGCAAGACACCTCCCAGTCCTTGCAAAGACGCATCGGTGTAAACCAAATACTCAACTCCCGGTCTCGGCAATGCTAACACAGGCGCTGAGGTCAATTTGTCCTTTAATTCATCGAATGCCAACTGACATGCATCACTCCAAATGAACGGCACACCCTTACGAGTTAGATGCGTCAAAGGACCTGCTATCTCCGAGAAACCCCGAATAAACCTCCTGTAGTATCCTGCTAGACCCAAGAAACTACGAATCTCCGTTGGTGTCGTGGGTTGTCCCCACTCCCTCATCACGGATACCTTCCCCGGATCAACAGATATTCCCCGGTCGGAAATAATGTGTCCCAAAAACTGGACTTCCTTCAGCCAAAACCCGCACTTCTCATATTTTGCATACAACTCGTTCTGACGAAGTGTCTGCAAAACCTGCCTCAAATGCTTGGCGTGCTCCTCCTCTGTCTGGGAGTAAACCAGAATGTCATCAATGAAGACAATGACAAACTGATCTAGGAAATCCCTGAACACTCTGTTCATCAAGTCCATAAACACTGCTGGAGCGTTGGTCAAATCGAAAGGCATAACCCGAAACTCGTAAGAACCATATCTCGACAAGAACGCAGTCTTCGAGACATCCTCCTCCCTGATACGCAACTGATGGTATCCCGATCTCAAGTCAATCTTCTAGAAGAAAGAAGCTCCTCTCAACTGGTCGAATAAGTCATCGATTCGAGGCAACGGATACTTATTCAGTATCGTGACCTTATTCAACTCTCGGTAGTCCACACACAATCTCAGTGAACCGTCCTTCTTCTTCACAAACAGAACTGGAGCGCCCCAAGGTGAGGTACTCCTGTGAATAAAACCGTGACCTAACAGCTGCTCTATCTGATCCCATAACTCCCTCATCTCAGCTGGAGCCATACGGTACAGTGCGCGTGCTATAGGTCTCGTACCCGGTAGCAAATCTATAACAAAGTCTATCTCTCGACTGGGTGGTAAGCCTGGTATCTCCTGAAACACATCCGAATACTCCCTGACTACTGGGATAGAATCTAAAGGAATCACTACCTCCTTAGAGGTATCCTCCTCAATGTAATACAGATGAGCGGTCGATCCTCCCTCTGGGCGAGGCATCGCCACTACAAACATCTCTTGCCCCGGAATGGCAAAAACAATGCTCCCGCTGAAGCAGTCAATCATGGCCCTATAAGCTACGAGCCAATCCATACCGATGATCACATCATGAACATGCATATCTAACACTAACATGTCTGCAGGAAATACCAAACCACCAATCTCTACCCCCACTCCCCGGCATATAAAGAAAATAAGTGACCCACTCCCCAATGGTGAGTCGACACACGTCACTGTGCTCTCTGTCGTGGCTAACAATCCTAAAGCTTTCGCGAAGTGTGTAGCACCCGTATCAAATAATACCCGACCGATAGTGCCATGGATAGGAAACGTACCCTCGATCGCGGGCGGTGCCTGTGGAAATGCAGCCTGGTGGACGTTGTAGACACGTCCATACTGTAGCTGCCCCTGTTGAGCTGGGACTGCTGGAATGGGTGGCAATGCTGCCATCTGTGGCGGTGCGGGAAGAGCGGCGGGAAACATAGGCCTCTGTGGCTCCTGGAGAGCACCCTACTGCTGCTGCTGTGGGGCCCTGCCCCTATCAGGACATTCCTGTCGCTTATGGCCAGTCTTGTCACAAACAAAGCACTTCCGTGGGAAGTTCCCTCCTCTCTGCCGCTGCTGTCCCCGGCCCTGGTGGCCGTTACCGTTCCTTCCTTGGCCCTGCTGGCCCTGGTGAAACTGCTGCCCATTTTGCCCCTGTTGGCCGTTTTGACCCTGATGGCCCTGACGGAAACCTCCCTGTCCCTGTCTGTAGTTCCCTGATCGGAACCTCTTATTATCCCCCTGCTGGGAGCCCTGCTCATTCTATCTCTGCCCCTGACCAGATTGTGCCCCGCTGGCACCATGTCCTCCAGTCCTGCCCTAATGGCTAGACTCCCCCGACCTCTTGCCCTCGGCCATATGAAAACGGTGGTCCTGGCAGTGTAACAATGCAGCGTTAACCACATCTGAGTAGGTGGCCAACGATAGGTTCCCTAGCAGATGCTGACGGATTCTCCAAGTCAACCCGTCCGTGAACTTCTCAATCTTCTTCTTCTCTGTTGGTATCTCATCTGGAACGATATTCAATAGATTTGTGAACTTGGCCTCATACTCGGCCACAGTCTTGCCCTCCTGCCTCAGACTCATCAATCTCCTCCTCATTTCCGTATGAACAGCTGACGGAAAGTACTTGCGGTCGAACCGCACCCAGAACTCCTGAATCGTTAGAGTATCCCTCTCCTCCATGGTGGTAATAGACTCCCACCACTGTAGTGCAGATCCAACTAGCTTGAAAGTAGATAGCACCTGCTTCTGAACATCCGTGCACTCATACATCCTTAAGTGCCTCTGCATGTCCTTCCTCCATTGGCTCGAGACTACCACATCTGAGCTACCTGCAAACTCTGGGGGATGCGCTTTCTGAAAAGCGTCACGTACACGTTCCCAAGAAGACGGGAATGCATTAGCCTATACTGGCGCGACAACCGGTGCCTGAGGTGGTGCCTGCTGAACAACGTCAATGGCGGCATTTACCGCTTGGGCTACTATAGCTGCAACCTCAGCGGCGTTCATCATGCCCTGAACTGGAGCGGGCTGGGGTTCGGGCGTTGCATCCCTGGGAACTCGTCGTGCACGTCGTGGAGGCATCTGAAATAAGAACAAAGTTTATAAGTTCGCTGTTTATAAACTTAAGATAGCTGAAGAACGAAGCATACACAAAAAGAGTACAACAGTCCTAAAATATAGGGCTCTAGATCAAATAAACTTAGCGGAGACATCATAAGTCGTCAGATCCTAAAGGACACTAGAACCTGATGCTCTGATACCACCTGTGACACCCCGACTAATTAAATACCGGGTAGCTATTCCTTTACTAAATTAATTCAAAATGTCAAGTTGGTCCAGTTAATAGCATCACTGTCGAAAACATTTTAATGATTACTAACCACCTAGTATTTAAAAAGTAAGTGCCAAATTTTAATTAAAGTCTGATTAACATGCAACAAGTGTAAGAATGAATAATAACACTATTCACCATAATGAAGTAAATAAAATGACATCACATAACGTAAATAAAGTCTGGAGGAAAAACTCCTCACTACAATCCCATAACTAAAATAAGTAAACCGAAAACTAAAACAGTACATGCCAAAGTCTGAAACTGAAATGGAAATGTAAATCTAATAGAAATGGGCAACATGCCCTACAACTGATAGATAATGAATCTGGAATCCAAGTGATAGAGGCGTCTACAAGCAAATCCCTGTAGCTTCCACAAACAGCTACAGCTCGTCACCTGAATGAATGTCCTATGCATGGTGTCCTTGTGGCTGGGCACCTAAAATGGTTTTACAAAGAAAAAGATTTGAAAAACAAACGGGTCAGAGCCCGAATGTGGAGTTATATTTTAAAACCTGCAAGTGCTTTAAAACATTTAAAACATTAAATGCAAAGTACATGTTAGGACGTGCACTCACATGATATTCTCACCTCTCGTCTAACTGTGCACTCCTAACGTAAGTACCCATCTATAACGACACAACCCACTAGCTAAGTGACATCATCTCTAGCTAGACTATCATAGGTCCTACCCATATTACTCGGCTCTATTAACATTATAACGCTCGTGATTAAGTAGGGGTTTAACGTAAACTCAGATGCTCAAATGCAATATATATATCACTATCAGTTAACTCGTTATATTTCTCGAAGCAATACCGTAATTATATTCACAACATTAACATGAAGGTTCCCATTAATTAAGTGTATATTATTCACATCATAAATATACAATATAAGCACCCCGAGAACTAAGATGCGGTGCACACATACTCTGCTATCCATCCCGGTACATCACGTACACAAGGATTACATATTCCGAATCTCTCAGGAATAGTTCACAGATAACAACATCACAAACAATGGAGGCGAACACAGTCACATCACATGGGTTACGCACATACCTATGCTCTCACGATCAGCGGACTTATTAATATCCCAATAAGTCTTTCTATGACCTATGTTCATCAAGGCAACCAGTCTAAATCCGGGCAACACAAGGATTAGAGGGCCCTAAGCGAACGCAAACCTCCCGTGATAGCAAGTATGGTAGGTATGTCATACACACAATTCATATACCAATACTAAGTAAACACACATCTTAGTAATCCCGTAGTTTAATCGTAATACATATCGCCTCCTCGTATTAACTTATAATTATCGCAATTTATACTATTCCGATTTATCATCATACGCGCCATAATCTATTCTCACGTCGTAGTAGACACTCACGTCTCAACCCAAACGGTTCATTGAATTAAATCTATCGTATATAAATTTACTCCTCGTAATAACCCAAAAGTCCCTAATCTATCCTTACATCATCAAAGGAAGGTTATCTATATCCTCGAACAAGTTTACGGGACTCCAAAAATCATAACAGTCCAAAAAGGCCCAAACTGTCAACTCGTTAGAAGTCTCGTTCGAACGAGACTGTTCGAACGAGATCCCTTTGTCAACTCGTTAGAAGTCTCGTTCGAACGAGACTGTTTGAACGAGATTCCAGTTCGTTCGAACGAACTGTCCCTTCTAACGAGATCTCGTTCGAACGAAGTTATCGAACGAGGCTCCCTTTCGTTAGAACGACTGGTCAAATCGTTAAAAGCTCGTTCGAACGAGTTCGATCGAACGCCTGGGTAGGGGCTTCTAACGACCTGCCAGTTTCGTCCCAGATTTCCTTAGTTACGTTTCTCACCAGTTTTAATACCTCAAGTCTTCTCCAAAGTTGGTTCTAACAATGTTTTAAGTCCTCTAATCATACTAAAACATGCTTAGGTCATAAACTAACATCTTTTAAGGCATTAATGCATCCTAAACATCATTAAATCACAAGATTTTATACTTATCCCCAATTTTATCAAGAACATGAACCCTAGATTTATATCATCATCAAATCCCAGAATTTAATCCGTTTTAATTTCTTCTAATCACAATTATCATGAGAATAATCATCTACCTATCATTCTACATGCAATTCTCTTCAAAATATTCAAGTTCTAAACTCCAAACTACATGGGTTTTCCTATTTCACCAAGAACAAACACAAAATTCGAATTTTTCTAACATGGAAAGAACATTCTTTGAAATTAAATGGAATTAAGTCACTTGCCTTGGTTGTCTCTGAGTTTGGTGTAGGTTTGATGAAGCTTTTCTGCAGAATTTCTTCTCTCCAAGCTTCTTCTCCAATGGTGGCTTAAGGCGGCTAGGGTTTGATTTGGGAAACTTAGAAAACTCTTCTAATAACCTACGTAGCCTTCTAGGTTAATATGGTTTGGTTAATGGGCTTAGTGGGTTAAATCCACATCAGATTAAAACTCCCAATTTTCGTCACTTTTAATTCCTCAAAATGTAAAATTACCAAAATACCCTTTATGATGCCGGTATGGCCTAAAAATACCCCGGGACCCAAACTACGCCCCCGGCTAGTGTTTTCTGACTATCTCAACCCTTCCGGACGCGTTGGCGCACTCAAAATGACCATAAGGTTTATAGATTTTAAATTCACTTTTTATAATCAAAATATTACACCGTGATGCGGCGGTCCCACGCGTCTCAACAAAATTTCTAAAATGCCGTATATAAATCTCACGACAAATTTTATAATACCAAATACATATATAAAAACATGTATGCACATAATCAAATACCAACTCGCATCTCGTTTGTATTTATAACCCGGATTAATTTCCAATTAATACGCATTTAATTAATTAATCCCAAAAATAAATATAGCCAAAAGTACGGGGTATTACAGGTATAAATGTTGGTAACTTCATTATATACAAAATAGTGAGTTTGAAAAGACCAAAATGCCCTTGAAGTTTCCTTTTGTGACGAAATAATCACTAAACGCAACTAAACTTCACGCTAAGCACTTTAATGCCTACAAAATCTCAATTATATCTCACAAAGCATATAAACATATATAAAAGAGGTTTTAAGGTTAATGAGCATAAATATAGTAATTAAGGCATCCAAAGGGGTTTAAATGAATAAGTAAAAGGGGTAAATAAATGCAATATTCGAGACGAATGACCTCACCTCTCAACTAATGTGCATGCCTAACGCACCCTTTCTAGTTATGCTACCCATACCAACTAGATAAAGTATCTAAATAACCTCAATATGTATATCTATCTCTTATTACTCATACGATATGCTACCATAATATCAATAATATATTACCCACATATTATTATTGAGTCATTTCATTAAGTTTCTCCATTTAATTTACTTTTAGATATACACAATCTATCCGTTATAAGTAGATATATCGCACTTAAATATATTTAACACACATATAATATAAAAAACTATTGCATCCACAGAATGGCCCCTCGTGATGCTGTCATACTTTACTATCAAGTCAATATACCTCTCGTACCAAATCACAGACTATTGATTCGACATGTCTCATCGGACCCAGAATAAATCAACACACACTGAAGGCGAACTTGTATCTAAGACTTTAGTATGTACACATACCTAACGTACCCAAACGACACGCTGGTCCCACTAGTACATAACATATAGTGAGCTTCCCTAAGTTCCATGTTCTGGGGCACACACCAGACCTCACTGGAATCGTCTATGTGGGATCTCCCTCTGTGCGAAAACCTCCAGATGGCAGGCATAGTAGGTATGTTCACACACATAATCAAATCACAACTATAGGTACTCACACAATATATATATATACACACACACACACAGGTATGCCTGTGCCTGAAGACACGATGCTAATTTTCGAAAGTGTACATCGTTGATAGGACCATACATCTTATTTAGTTCATCACAAATAAATAATATTTCAAACGACCTATGGTATGAATCTATTACTTTTACAAAAACAAAAAAAAAATTGAAAGTTTTTTTACATACATACATACACCGTGTTTAATCCATCATGGATTTCGTAATAATTGTTAATTATTGTATAACACGAATATATGTAAATAAATTGAAATTATTGGGGAATTATTTTTGTTTATACGATGATCCACCCGTTTAAGAAATAAAAAATATCCACAACAAAACAAAAGTCTACCTTGGACCTCGCATAAATAACATCATATCCGTAAAAAAATGGATTTAAGCCCTAAAGTTTTTTTACATCGTGTAAACATTTTAGAAAATTTAGGCAAAATTTTCTTTGTTTATAGGACTATCCCTTATTTAAAAAATAAACAATACTCCCAAAAATAACAATAGTAATAGTCCATATTGGACCTCGTATGAATAACATCATAATTTAAGTCAAAAACAATTACAACACAACTGAGTGTAAATAATTTACCAAATTTGGGCACACTTCTCTTTGTTTATAGGACTATCAATTATGTTTAACAAATAAAAATTACTCAAACAACAACAACAATAATAGTCCGTCCATCCTGGACTTCGTATAAACAACATAATCAGTTCCAAAAAATCTTATTTGGTATATAAAAATTTGAAATATAAAAATGGTTGGACACAATAAAATTTTTAATCCCTTCATCTCCATCTGTCTCCTTGAAACCCAATAGTCCTGCAGCACGAAACAACCAAGAACAATAATGAATTAGCGCGTAGATATGAAACAATAGTATATAGTTAGAAACTTGTACATTATGGGAGGCTATACACAATAATACATAGCTATACTCGACTGATTTATACCCCTGTTCTTATTTTTTTTACCGGTAAAATCATGTCTTTTTTTAATGGTAAACAACCCAATACAAAGAATTCAATACATATTCATCAAACAAACGTGAGCAGACCAAAACTCTACATCCATGCCATACTCTTAACCACCACTTACAATGGTTTTCTGCCTCAGATTTAACTAAGTTAGATGTTTTAGAAATTTTAAACATACAAAATTATATTTAAAATTAATAACAAGTAAAACACCAATAATAATAAGACTACAATTAACTCCATTCTTGCTCAATTAGGGATAATGTTTGAACTCCATTATCATATCGAAATTGTGAGCCCTAACTAATAAAAACACATATAAGAAAATTCTAAAATATTCTCATTAATAACAAAACTATAGCTAAATACATATACGTAGAATTAAATCCACTCACTCGCCAATATTTTCACATCTCTATTTAACTCCTTTTCTTTCATTTTTTACCATCGAATCTCATTGATTTGCGCGATTTCCACAATAACAAAACATTAGCAATGGGTGTGAAATTATTGAAACATAGAAAATAGTTTATTACATTATCTTCAAATATATTAAATTAAATTCTAAACCGTATACTACCGAAACAGTCAACACAGTGCACTAGTCACTCCAAGTTAGATATTGCACCAGTCGCTTCTTCATTGTACCTATATTCATATATCATTGCTACACCTTGTAAATAACCTGATGCATTGTTATTATAACAACACAACAACGCCTAAACATGTTAATGAAAAAAGTGTACCAGATTAATAGTATAAATAAATGTACCTCATTTGCCACACTAATTTACCACGGTGTCGGTGGTTGAGCATCTAATGTTTTGACCGCCTGTACACATGGTGTAACAACATACAATCACCATCATAAAATTTTATAGTTAGCACAATATCAAATCATGTATAAGAATACAATTTGAAATTGTACATGTTCAGCGTTCACTTCCGTGTGAAATTGTTCCATGAGTTACACATTATTTAATCTAATTCTAATCTTTGCAATGACTTCGGATAAATCGGTAATCTTCCTTGTATCTTTAAAAATAGGTCATTCAATATATTTAATATGGAGGAGATTAATTCCACATCTAGACATCTTTTAAGTGATAAGGCCTCTACCATAAGACAGTAGTTTATACCTCTTTCAATTGATAAGGCCTCTCCCAGTGGCTGCTACTCTGGTGATATTTTTTCAAGTGGAAAATTTGACGAATTTCTAGACTTAAATCCTTAAAAACTTATTTAAAATCATTTTAATGAGCAAACTCTAAGATTCGAGAAGTGATTTTCCTTACGATGATGATTAGATTCATCTTTTCAGCTTCAAAACCTGTCATATTCCTACTTAACCAAATGGTAAATTTCTACCTTGAATTGAGTGTTCTCATTTTCTAGGAAAAGATATATATTCAAAGTACACCAACTTAATACAAATCCTAAACACCAAAATGAAGTTCTATGATTAGTAACTGTTTCAATATCAAGTTGACTTCATTTTCTACTCGACATGCTCCAGCTAAAAGAATGGATCTCATCATATTCTCAATTGAATTAGCTGACTACCCTGATTGAATTGATAACACCTTGAAAATGATATGAAAAAAAGAGGTAGAAACATTACGCTTGGACGCGATGGTTAGAATCGAGTGTATAGCAGGACTATTGTACCCTTTTATGATCAGCATTTTTGAACTTCGTTAAATCGTGGTGAGAATAAACATTGATAGGGTTTATGTCGTATGTGGCGATAATAACATCTACCTTGTTATCTTTATTTTTTAAAAAGAACACAACTTTTCCCTGTTATCTGTACTGATTGGTTCCTCCACTATTATGAGTCCCGATCAAGTGGCCCAAAAGTAGAGATGGAGTGTGGAAAGAAAATATACCTACACTTAGTCATAACGGTTAACTTTTGATTTACCGCTAGCAAGCGGGATGCTTCCTTTCATTGTTTCTCCCTACATCTGCATAAACAAAAAATATAATTGACCACAAAACTATAATTAGTTCTTAATTGAAAACATACAAATTAATAATTAAGATAGAAAATGCAAGTAAAGAATGATTGATCAATCCACTTGATAAATTAAATACTCTAGAAAAACACTTGCATACATAATAATAGGACCTCAGTCATTTCACTCACTGCAAAAATATTAACAGGTGACATGTGTCCTATATCTTAAGTTAGACAAGAGACATAAATATTTTCAAATCTTATTTTCATGTAAATAATATGCTATTAGTGAAAATAAAACACAAAATCAAATAAATATTAGGTTTTTTAATATTCTATACAATTGGACAAATATGTAAGGAAATTATTATAAATCATAAAAAATAAATTTTATGTTCAAAGTTCCAAGAACATTATCTTTTAGTACATTTACTCCATTGACATTACCCGAACATTAAAAACCTATACAACTGTATCTTTCTAGTAGCCTATAGTAGCACCAAAAAAGTAACAGTATGTAGTTTGCTTCTCATAACCTTAGCCCATGTGATAATAGCTTCTAACAACTATTATTGAGTATATTATGTAGGAGATCAATAATACATGATTTTATTAAGTGGAAAAAAATTGAGATTATAAATATATGTTAAAAAATATAATGCATAAAAATAATTCTATATTGTATCTCTATGGACAAAAATATAATGACCAGGAATGTGAACCATATAATGGCCTGTAACATGAACCAAGTAACTATTTCCACAAACAAATGTATCTCTACAGACCAAAATTGTCAATATAATATTAGGAAAAAATTGCTCAGATTAAATTGTTGAATCTGTAGTTGAACATACACACACAGAGACACGGAGAAAATAGCATTCCAAGAATCAAACCTTGAAAATAACATTATAAAAAGGAATCAAAGCCCTTCTTCATCAAAGGTCTTTGACGAAAAAGTTTGAGCCTAAGTTTTAGATCTTCTTATAGAAATTGGGATAAAGATGCGTAAGAATCACTCAGTGAACTTAATGTTTAAATTAAAGTGAATTTTATGAATAATGTGTGGTAGATAAGTACTATCTCTCCTCCAAAAAACTCAGATAAAACAACTTCAAGATTTCAATATATCTAACCATATGTTTAAAAATACATAAAAATAAAATGGACTTAAGGATGAACATACACCATGAGTTCAAAACTATATTTAACAGCTTTAAACCTCATAACACTTTAAAACACTGTAAACAAAATCATCGGGATGGTCACCACACATCTATGACAATTAATACTTTGCCCAAAATGTCATACAAATATTCAGATCTACAAAAACAATGTAGAAACAAAATAAACCAAACTATGAAGAAAAAGTTCAAACCATGGAAAGGAACTAAAAAGATCTAAACACATGGAACAACAAAATATATAAACTGCAAGAGGCTTTTACTAAAATGGTATGGTAATCATTTTTTACGAATCAGTCCAGATCTGTCTTATCGGTAACAAAACCAACTGGATCATTACTATGAGCTCTATAATCGGTGTTCCATGTGTTTGGAGGCCAAACTAATAGGATCGGTAGTGGCACATCTCGCTATTTGGTCCTATTTGAAAACATTAATTTTTAAGGATACACTATGATTTTGTAATTTGGTCTTGAGATTGATGTTCATACATATTTTTTTTTGCCAAATGAGTTATTCGCAAAAGTGTACTATTACCAATTGTTTTGGAATTAAAGAACCATTTTTTCAATACGTGAGAGTTAATTTTCAAAGGCAGCCTTTTTGATGCTCACTCGCAGCCACTTATGGATAAGGCCAACATCAAGTTATAGAGATGGAAAGAGAACCTCATTTACATTATAGGTATAGCCCATCTTATCAAATTGGTTATCCTCCCTATTTTTTTATACAAATTAAATAAATATAAATGGTCTACTAGATTGTTGGATATGATTCAATCTTGGGTTCAAAACTTACTTTGGACTGGAAACACAAACAAAATAATAAAAGTTACTGTGTGTTGTTCTATCATCTGCTCTCCTCATGATAGTGTAGGGTTGGATATTATTATTTTTAATATCTACAAAAGGGCTTCCAACTTGAATTTCTTTGGTTCGAAATAGGGGATTTTATGACCAAGAATCACACGTGTCACCAAGGCATAGATTGTTGCTCCTAAGTACAAACTGTAGAATCTTCAAAAGCTTAAGAAATAGATTGTTGCTCCTAAGCACAAACTGTACGATTCTTGGAATAAAAGAGAAATAAAAGAGAAAGAGGTGACCCATGGATTAATAAATGAGACCTCATCACTAAATACCCCAAAACAATTTACCTTACAATCTTCAATCAATGATGACTTTGAGTGTGATTTAACTCAAGTATTTATCTCGAAGCCTATGAAGCTTCAAAATTAAAGGGAGTAAAATTGACAAATAATTAGATTAAAACCATAAACAAGATTGTTACTATAATAGTTAGCCAATTGAGAAACCAAATAGAACAATTAAAGAATACATAAAATAAATAATGAGAGTATAAAGGTCCAGTTTTCTCATACTAAAAACAACAGCTCAAAAAGAAATGAAAAGTTCAAGAGAAAGCAATACTTAATAACTTAACATATTCATTAATCAAACTTGACATAGGACTGGTTTTCTTATCCTCATAGTAATCTATACATATAAAATTAATCATGAGAGTACAAAGGAAAAAGTCTAAACAAACATATAATCATTTTTTCGTGAAGAGGCCGAACAGATTCGGTCCTTGAGCCAAATTGATTCGAAATACCCATATCCATCTTCTTCGTTTAAATGTTATATTTTTCCGTCATTTTAACCCATAATTTCTTCATGCAAGACACCTAAATTCCAATAGAATTTATCCCAGCATCATACATGAGCATAATATCAGTTCTAACAATTCTCTAATGTTAAAACATCATTAAATTCATGAATCTTAAGAATTCATCTAGGTGTCCTACTCAAAATCGTAGCTATGGAGTTCCTCATATAAGTAAATCAAAACCATGATTTCTTTCATGTTCTTTACCCCATCATTTTTTATTTCATTTTGTCTACAGAAAGGGATTAATTCTACATGCAATGCTACCCAAAATTATGGATTTTATTCATCAAGAATCCTACATTACATGGGTATTATAACTCATAAAATCATGCAAGATAAACACTTGCCTGATTTATTAGATCTAATTTCATTTTGTAAGTGATAAAATTGTTCCTCCCTTGCTTCCGATCACGATTGCGGTAACAACTTTGAAGAAAGATGTTCCACCTCCAAGAACTATATTTTCTTCCTCTCTAATGGCCTATCCTCTCATCTCCTTTGATTCTTAGGGTTAGAGATATGTTATGTTGCTGCCCCAAATGACTAACCTTAGGTTTTAAATCTTAATTCCTGAAATTATGCTAACGGACTAAGTCCAAGTGACCCGAACACTCTAGTGTGGACTCGATATGACTAAAAAAACGTGGAACCCAATTACAGCCCCCGGGTACACTATTCTGACTTTCTCGACCCATTCAAAATCAACCGTGATCTCAAAATTTCCATCTGAGTCACTTTATAATAAATTCCTATCCCAAACGCAATTAGTCTACACACAAATCTCGGTTAGAATATAATGTTACCATGCCACTATCGCTCGTTAGGATGTAAAATAATTATTTACTATCACTTAGTTATAATATTCCACAAAATATTAACCATTTTCTCTCTCGATTAATATTTTTAATCCATGCATATTAATTAATTCAATTAAATTACGGGACACGTGTAATTTAAAAATACACGTCTTAATTAATTAATTAATTAAAGCTCATAAATACGGAATGTTACATAGTTCCCCACTTATAAAGGAATTTCTCCCTCAAAATTAGGACGTACCTGTGGTGAATAATTCTGGATACTGCTCACGCATGTCATCCTCCCTCTCCCATGTCGACTCATCAACATTGTGGTGTCTCCACTGAACTCTAACCACATGTACCACCTTAGACCGCAACTTATGCTCACTACGATCAAGTATCACCAATGGTCTCTCCTCGTACGAGATATATGGCTGGAAGTTGATATCCTCTAATGGAACATGCCAAAAAGTTCTCTCACTCCTTTGATACCTCTTCAGCGATGACACGTGGAACACATCGTGAATTCGCTGTAAGTGCTCCAGTAGTCCCAACCAATATTCCACTGGTTTTACCCTCTCGATAATCATAAACGGCCGTACATATCTCGATGTTAACTTTCCCTTCTTATCGTACCTCATGACCCCCTTAATAGGAGATACCCGCACTAACACCAGGTCACCAATCTCAAGTTTTATGTGCCTCATATATGCATCGGCGTAACTTTTCTACTTGTCTTGAGCTATATGGATGTGCCGTCTAATAAGCTCAATCTTATCCGTGGTGTTTTGAATCATCTTTGGCCCCAATAGTTTGTTATCCCCCACCTCTAACCAGTAAACGAGCGAACGATAAGGCCGATCGTATGGTGCGTCAATTGGTGCCATGCTGATGGTGAACTGGTAGGAGCTATTATACCCAAACTCCACGAAAGGGAGATATTGGACCCATCCTCCCCTGAAGTCAAGTATGCACATCCTCAATATATCATATAGCATTTGATTTACTCACTTTGTCTGTTCGTATGTCTGTGGGTGATACGATGTACTCAATCGTAAATCCGTGACCATCGCCCCCTAAAAGCTTTGCTAGAAATGAAACACAAAGATCTTATCCCAATTCGATACAATATTAATCAAAACCTCGTGAAATCTTATTATCTCAGTAATGAACAACTCTACATACTGTTCCATCTTACAATAAGTACGAATCATAAGAAAATGGTCCATCTTACAATAAGTATTGATCGGTGAAATTATGGTGTAAAGATAACCCCTGTACGAATTTATTTTTAAGAAAAAAAAAGTAATAAATTGTTAATCTTCACGCACTATCCTCCCATATTTGGTCATCATTACTATGTTGTTTATGCTACTTAAATAATTGTCTTTGGAGATGAATGGATTTTCCTCATTGTCTCTTCAGTCTCTTAGTCTTTTCGTATGAAATCTAGTCTCTTCTCCTTCATATGGAGACGATAATAAAGACACATAAACCACTTGGGAGTTCAGATCATCTTCCTCTCTAATAGAGGTGTTCAAAGCATACATATAGAGCTTTATTGGACTATCTTCTCTCGGAGGTTCCAAGACAGGTGGCTTAGCTAAACACTTCTTGTGCATTTGGAAAGCTATATCGTTCTCTTCCGTCGAACCCATCTCTTCTTGATCCTTTGTAACTCTTATTGTTTTATTTTTGGGGGTTATGGTTTACATAATGCACTTGGCCCTGTCTGTATCAACTTGAATAACCTTTTGGTATGCCAAATATCTTAGAAAATTCCATGCAGAAACTCCAAAGGAACATTTTAAAGGATTCATATTAACTACATAAAGTCCCATTCTTTCGATGAAATTTTGTAGGTATGCTACATGCTCGGTCATTATTTTTGAGTTGACTAGTATTTGATTAATATAACAACCGAAAAATATTCCAACTATGCCATGGAAAATGGTTTGAACCTTTGGTAAGTAGCTCCTATATTCATGAATCCAAATGGAATTTTAACCTATTCGAAGGTCCTACAATTACTGAGGCACCTAAAAGAAGTATTATGCACATCTTCTTCAGCTATTCATATTTGGTGTTATCTTAAGCGTCCATCCATCAAACACATGATAGCGTGACTAATAGATCTATCAACCAATTAGTCTACCGTTGATATTAAATATTCATGATTTGGAGTTGTTACATTTAAGTTTCTAAAGTCAATGCATACTCCTAAATTTCCATTATTCTTAGTCACTCACATTATATTAGAGAAACATTATCATACTTGACAGTTCTAATGAACCCAACCTTCATCCTCCTTTTACTTAATTCTTTTATTTTCATTGTGACCTCTAGAGTCATTTTGCATGGTAGATGTTTAACAAGATTAAATATTCTTTGATTCATAATCTAAGTTCAACCAATTTTCTATCCAATCCAGGTAGCTCATCATACTCCCAAGAAAAACACTCCTTATACTAATTTATAAGGCTGACAACCAGTCTTGTTTTATTAGGTTGGCACTGATGTATTTTAATCTTTTGTTTTGTCTCGTTCCTAAGTACCCTTCCAATAGAAGATCTAGTTAATTTACAATGAGTTCTTCATATTCTATTTCTGAACTTATTAAATCACCCTTGTCTTGAGTTTTTTTTATCCACTTTATCTCCTTCAAATACATAGTTGGTCCAATTATTGGTCCTTTCCTCAATAATTTTTGTATTCATATCCAACTCTCTAAATTTATACAAGTTAATGAGAAAAGTTTTTTTCAAGATTAATAAGTGTGATACCCATTAATCAATTATTTTTTATTTTTCATTTGGTTCCATGTGACCAAAGGCTAGCTCCTCCCAAGCTTCATCTCAGATTTATCCTTCTAATGCCTCAGTTATCAATGAGTACACCTTGAAAAGTACCACATTTCTCTAGTAGATTTTGTCTTTAATATAATTAGAGCTTGTGTGGAAAGGGAAAGTATCAATTCCCACATCCGATACGTTCCCGACCTCCTTATTTAGAAATAACTTCTTTAATTTCTCAGCTTTATTTGTCTCTATCTCCGGTACTTCTTTCCCCTCTCCAGATTGGAACATCTTTGGAAGGGTCACTACTATGTTAATTGGCACTTGTTATGTTAAAGATTTAAATTGGATTAATTATTGTTGATAAGTCCCTTGAATAGGTCATATTGCATCCCCAACTATCATTTTCTCTTTTTTTCGTCAGAGGAACTATATTTAGATGTATTATCCCTATCGATACTTATAGTCTTTTTCAATTCTTTAATCTTCTCGATCATTATGTTAGAAGAAGATTGAATCCCTTCTTGCTTTCCATAGAATCTTGTACTTTAGCTACAAAGATGAAGACGTGATACCTTTAGATCCACTTGGACACAAAATCATTGAAGCCTCTTACTAGAACATATGTTTTCTTTGCATTTTCCTCTGTTAAGTGCGAGAGATCAAAATTTTTGTCTCTATTTTCTTTGATTTTGGTGGCTGCACTAGAAGCGACATTCCTGAGGCTATATGTTTATGACACCTTGCCCATTTTAATCACGAGGGATCAGTCATTTATCAAAATAATAAGGAATCTCATATGGTTCATTCTTAATATCATTGTCGACAAACTTTTTAATTACTAACCACCTATGTTAAATTAAGTCGTTGCCAAATTTTATCTTTCAATAAATAACCACATGCGGAATAAATTAACCAAACTATTCACAGAATACTAATATGAACAATCACATGACAAATATATAAATTAATAAGACCGAATAAACCATTGGTTCCCAAAACAAAACCAAATACAAGTCTGAAATAATAAAACTATATATGTGTAAAATATGATGAAGAAACTGAAGAAATAAATAATATGAAGGGGCAACACTCCCACATGAAATATTGAAGAATCTCTTATCTAGAAGTGAATAAACTGAAGCGTATACATCAACTCCTGTAAGCCTGCACAACTGTTGCAGCTACGCATCCCTAGATAAAATCATCAAGCTTAGCATCCATGTGGCTAGACACCTAAAAGGTTTTAAAAATATTTTGACACGGGTCAGAGAACAAGAAAACAGTTTGAAAATATTTTGCAAGCATTTAAATCACAAATTAAATCAATTATTAGATACACATGTTAGTTTCAAATATACTCTCTTGAGATTATCATGATACGGCACAAACTAAGTGTTCGTGTGAGGACAATATCGTTGTTTTAGGTTGCCCGACAACATACAAAAACCTAAACGATAACTACACTCAACAATGGAGTATAGCGGTCAGTCCGGATATCGAAAAATCCATAAGGAATGTTGTATAGATTGTAACGGTATTATTACTTCAAGAATAAAAGTGTAAAAGGTGATGGGTGTAAAAAGGAAAAAAAGAAAAAATAAGAAGTGAATTATGCTAAATAAGAATAATAATAATAATAAAATGATGGTATGATCATATCCCTGCCATGGGCTAAACACGCATAATTAGAATTTTTGTTTGAAAATATTTAACCGAGAATATTCAATTAGTTATAAACATCACATATGAAGGAATTTAATTCAAAAATGCGAGATAAAATATTTAATCAAAAATGGTCACACGTCGATTAAATTCAAAATATCGCTTTAAACACTAACGTTGCGTGACAAAGAAAGTTAAACGGATAATATTCTAACTTTTATATAAAAGAGGTTTCAATTAAACGAAATTTTACCCAAAATATAACTTTCAGAGATCGACGCCCATCAATGGTGGAGAAATAACCCCAACCCTTTACCTAGCCATAAGACATGAATAAACTAAGTAAGACAACTAATTAATAAGTGAAACAAGAAATAATAAACAAACAAGTAATCAAAAAAAATAAAATGAAGAACAAAGCAATAAACAAAGGAACATGATAATGAACAGTTACTTACATAAATGGGTTTCACCCCAAAGAGAGAGGAGAGGGAAGCTCCCCAAAAAACCTAAGCTAAACTAACCTAAATATGATGTAAAAAGGCTCCCCCAACTTAATAGAATGTTTACAAACAAATAACCCACCAAAAAACTACTTAAAAAAAGAGATGTTCAGACTTTTACTGTAGAAGAATCGATTCAGAAAAATTCCGAATCGATTTGGCCCTGGTAGTGCTGATTTTGCTTCGATCCAAATCTAAGCACGTCGCACGGAAACAACTATAATTTCTTCCTATGGAGTCAGAATGATGTGTTATTGGAACGGATGCAAAGATAATTTAATTCTCTACATGATTCAGATTTAAATCCCTCCAAATTATAAAGTATAAAATTACCAAAATACCCTTGAAGTAGAACAAAATATCGAAACCTTGCAAAAACGAGCATAACTTCCTGATTTGGGGTTAGAATGATGCAAGGTCAATGGCCATGAAAAGATAATTTGATGGTATAAATGTTGGTAACTTCATTACATACAAAATAGTGAGTTTGAAAAGACCAAAATGCCCTTGAAGTTTCCTTTTGTGACGAAATAATCCCTCAACGCAACTAAACTTCACGCTAAGCACTTTAATGCCTACAAAAGCTCAATTATATCTCAAAAATCATATAAACATATATAAAAGAGGTTTTAAGGTTAATGAGCATAAATATAGTAATTAAGGCATCCAAAAGGGGTTTAAATGCATAAGTAAAAGGGGTAAATAAATGCAATATTCGAGACGAATGACCTCACCTCTCAACTAATGTGCATGCATAACGCACCCTTTCTAGTTATGCTACCCATACCAACTAGATAAAGTACCTAAATAACCTCAATATCTATATCTCTCTCTTATTACTCATACGATATGCTACCATAATATCAATAATATATTACCCACATATTATTATTGAGTCATTTCTTTAAGTTTCTCCATTTAATTTACTTTTAGATATACACAATCTATCCGGTATAAGTAGATATATCGCACTTAAATATATTTAACACACATATAATATAAAAAACTATTGCATCCACAGAATGGCCCCTCGTGATGCTGTCATACTTTACTATCAAGTCAATATACCTCTCGTACCAAATCACAGACTATTGGTTCGACATGTCTCATCGGACCCAGAATAAATCAACACACACTGAAGGCGAACTTGTATCTAAGCCTTTAGTATGTACACATACCTAACGTACCCAAACGACACGCTCGTCCCACTAGTACATAACATATAGTGAGCTGCCCTAAGTTCCATGTTCTGGGGCACACACCAGACCTCACTGGAATCGTCTATGTGGGATCTCCCTCTGTGTGAAAACCTCCAGATGGCAGGCATAGTAGGTATGTTTACACAAATAATAAAATCACAACTATAAGTACTCACACAATATATATATATATATATATATATATATATATATATATACATATATACACACGTACACACACACACACACACACACACACACACAGGTATGCCTGTGCCTGAAGACACGATGCTAATTTTCGAAAGTGTACATCGTTGATAGGACCATACATCTTCTGTAGTTCATCACAAATAAATAATATTTGAAAGGACCTATGGTATGAATCTATTAGTTTTACAAAAACAAAAAAAAATTGAAAGTTTTTTTACATACATACATACATACACCGTGTTTAATCCATCATGGATTTCGTAATAATTGTTAATTATTGTATAACACAAATATATGTAAATAAATTGAAATTATTGGGGAATTGTTTTTGTTTATATGGTGATCCACCCGTTTAAGAAATAAAAAATATCCACAACAAAACAAAAGTCTACCTTGGACCTCGCATAAATAACATCATATCCATAAAAAAATGGATTTAAGCCCTAAAGTTTTTTTACATCGTGTAAACATTTTAGAAAATTTAGGCAAAATTTTCTTTGTTTATAGGACTATCCCTTATTTAAAAAATAAACAATACTCCCAAAAATAACAATAGTAATAGTCCATCTTGGACCTCGTATGAATAACATCATAATTTAAGTCAAAAACAATTACAACACAACTAACTGTAAATAATTTACAAAATTTGGGCACACTTCTCTTTGTTTATAGGACTATCAATTATGTTTAACAAATAAAAATTACTCAAACAACAACAACAATAATAGTCCGTCCATCCTGGACTTCGTATAAACAACATAATCAGTTCCAAAAAATCTTATTTGGTATATAAAAATTTGAAATATAAAAATGGTTGGACACAATAAAAATTTTAATCCCTTCATCTCCATCTGTCTCCTTGAAACCCAATAGTCCTGCAGCACGAAACAACCAAGAACAATAATGAATTAGCGCGTAGATATGAAACAATAGTATATAGTTAGAAACTTGTACATTATGGGAGGCTATACACAACAATACATGGCTATACTCGACTGATTTATACCCCTGTTCTTTTTTTTTACCGGTAAAATCATGTCTTTTTTTAATGGTAAACAACCCAATACAAAGAATTCAATACATATTCATCAAACAAACGTGAGCAGACCAAAACTCTACATCCATGCCATACACTTAACCACCACTTACAATGATTTTCTGCCTCCGATTTAACTAAGTTGGATGTTTTAGAAATTTTAATCATATAAAATTATATTTAAAATTAATAACAAGTAAAACACCAATAATAATAAGACTACAATTAACTCCATTCTTGCTCAATTAGGGATAATGTTTGAAATCCATTATCATATCGAAATTGTGAGCCCTAACTAATAAAAACACATATAAGACAATTCTAAAATATTCTCATTAATAAGAAAACTATAGCTAAAGACATATACGTAGAATTAAATCCACTCACTCGCCAATATTTTCACATCTCTATTTAACTCCTTTTCTTTCATTTTTACCATCGAATCTCATTGATTTGCGCGATTTCCACAATAACAAAACATTAGCAATGGGTGTGAAATTATTGAAACATTGATAATAGTTTATTACATTATCTTCAAATATATTAAATTAAACTCTAAACAGTATATTACTGAAACAATCAACACAGTGCACTAGTCACTCCAAGTTGGATATTGCACCAGTCGCTTCTTCATTGTACCTATATTCATATATCATTTCTACACCTTGTAAATAACCTGATGCATTGTTATTATAACAACACAACAACGCCTAAACATGTTAATGAAAAAAGTGTACCAAATTAATAGTATAAATAAATGTACCTCATTTGCCACACTAATTTACCACGGTGTCGGTGGTTGAGCATCTAATGTTTTGACCGCCTGTACACATGGTGTAACAACATACAATCACCATCATAAAATTTTATAGTTAGCACAATATCAAATCATGTATAAGAATAATATTTGAAATTGTACATGTTCAGCGTTCACTTCCGTGTGAAATTGTTCCATGAAATACACATTATTTAATCTAATTCTAATCTTTGCAATGACTTCGGATAAATAGATAATCTTCCTTGTATCTTTAAAAAGAGGTCATTCAATATATTTAATATGGAGGAGATTAATTCCACATCTAGACATCTTTTAAGTGATAAGGCCTCTACCATAAGACAGTAGTTTATACCTCTTTCAATTGATAAGGCCTCTCCCAGTGGTTGCTACTCTGGTGATATTTTTTCAAGTGGAAAATTTGACGAATTTCTAGACTTAAATCCTTAAAAACTTATTTAAAATCATTTTAATGAGCAAACTCTGAGATTCGAGAAGTGATTTTCCATACGATGATGATTAGATTCATCTTTTCAGCTTCAAAACCTCTCATATTCCTACTTAACCAAATGGTAAATTTCTACCTTGAATTGAGTCTTCTCATTTTCTAGGAAAAGATATATATTCAAAGTACACCAACTTAATACAAATCCTAAACACCAAAATGAAGTTCTATGATTAGTAACTATTTCAATATCAAGTTGACTTCATTTTCTACTCGACATGCTCCAGCTAAAAGAATAGATCTCATCATATTCTTAATTCAATTAGCTGACTACCATGATTGAATTGATAACACCTTGAAAATGATATGAAAAAAAGAGGTAGAAACATTACCCTTGGACACGAGGGTTAGAATCGAGTGTATAGCAGGACTATTGTACCCTTTTATGATCAGCATTTTCGAACTTCGTTAAATCGTGGTGAGAATAAACATTGATAGGATTTATGTCGTATGTGGTGACAATAACATCTACCTTGTTATCTTTATTTTTCAAAAAGAACACAACTTTTCCCTGTTATCTGTACTAATTGGTTCCTCCACTATTACGAGTCCCAATCAAGTGGCCCAAAAGTAGAGATGGAGTGTGGAAAGAAAATATACCTACACTTATTCATAACGGTTAACTTTTGATTTACCGCTAGCAAGCGGGATGCCTCCTTTCATTGTTTCTCCCTACATCTCCATAAACAAAAAACATAATTGACCACAAAACTATAATTAGTTCTTAATTGAAGACATACAAATTAATAATTAAGATAGAAAATGACAGTAAAGAATGATTGATCAATCCACTTGATAAATTAAATACTCTAGAAAAACACTTGCATACATAATAATAGGACCTCAGTCATTTCACTCACTGCAAAAATATTAACAGGTGACATGTGTCCTATATCTTAAGTTAGACAAGAGACATAAATATTTTCAAATCTTATTTTCATGTAAATAATATGCTATTAGTGAAAATAAAACACAAAATCAAATAAATATTAGGTTTTTTAATATTCTATACAATCGGACAAATATGTAAGGAAATTATTATAAATCATAAAAAATAAATTTTATGTTCAAAGTTCCAAGAACATTATCTTTTAGTACATTTACTCCATTGACATTACCCGAACATTAAAAACCTATACAACTGTATCTTTCTAGTAGCCTATAGTAGCACCAAAAAAGTAACAGTATGTAGTCTGCTTCTCATAACCTTAACCCATCTGATAATAGCTTATAACAACTATTATTGAGTATATTATTTAGGAGATCAATAATACATGATTTTATTAAGTGGAAAAAAATTAAAATTATAAATATATGTTAAAAAATATAATGCATAAAAATATTTCTATATTGTATCTCTATGGACAAAAATATAATGACCAGGAATGTGAACCATATAATGGCCTGTAACATGAACCAAGTAACTATTTCCACAAACAAATCTATCTCTACAGACCAAAATTGTCAATATAATATTAGGAAAAAATTGCTCAGATTAAATTGTTGAATCAGTAGTTGAACATACACACACAGAGACACGGAGAAAATAGCATTCCAAGAATCAAACCTTGAAAATAACTTTATAAAAAGGAATCAAAGCCCTTCTTCATCAAAGGTCTTTGACGAAAAAGTTTGAGCCTAAGTTTTAGATCTTCTTATAGAAATGGGGATAAAGATGCGTAAGAATCACTCAGTGAACCTAATGTTTTAATTAAAGTGAATTTTATGAAGAATGTGTGGTAGATAAGTACTATCTCTCCTCCAAAAAACTCAGATAAAACAACCTCAAGATTTCAATATATCTAAACATATGTTTAAAAATACATAAAAATAAAATGGACTTAAGGATGAACATACACCATGAGTTCAAAACTATATTTAACAGCTTTAAACCTCATAACACTTTAAAACACTGTAAACAAAATCATCGGGATGGTCACCACACATCTATGACAATTAATACTTTGCCCAAAATGTCATACAAATATTCAGATCTACAAAAACAATATAGAAACAAAATAAACCAAATTATGAAGAAAAAGTTCAAACCATGGAAAGGAACTAAAAAGATCTAAACACATGGAACAACAAAATATATAAACTGCAAGAGGCTTTTACTAAAATGGTATGGTAATCATTTTTTATGAATCAGTCCAGATCTGTCTTATCGGTAACAAAACCAACTGGATCATTACTATGAGCTCCATAATGGGTGTTCCATGTGATTGGAGGCCAAACTAATAGGATTGGTAGTGGCACATCTCGCTATTTGGTCCTATTTGAAAACATTAATTTTTAAGGATACACTATGATTTTGTAATTTGGTCTTGAGATTGAAGTTCATACATATTTTTTTTTCCAAATGAGTTATTCGCAAAAGTGTACTATTACCAATTGTCTTGGAATTAAAGAACCCTTTTTTCAATACGTGAGGGTTAATTTTCAAAGGCAGCCTTTTTGATGCTCACTCGCAGCCATGGATAAGGCCAACATCAAGTTATAGAGATGGAAAGAGAACCTCATTTACATTATAGGTATAGCCCATCTTATCATATTGGTTATCCTCCCTATTCTTTTATACAAATTAAATAAATATAAATGGTCTACTAGATTGTTGGATATGATTCAATCTTGGGTTCAAAACTTACTTTGGACTGGAAACACAAACAAAATAATAAAAGTTACTGTGTGTTGTTCTATCATCCGCTCTCCTCATGATAGTGTAGGGTTGGATATTATTATTTTTATTATCTACAAAAGGACTTCCAACTTGAATTTCTTTGGTTCGAAATAGGGGATTTTATGACCAAGAATCACACGTGTCACCAAGGCATAGATTGTTGCTCTTAAGTACAAACTGTAGAATCTTCAAAAGCTTAAGAAATAGATTGTTGCTCCTAAGCACAAACTGTACGATTCTTGGAAGAAAAGAGAAATAAAAGAGAAAGAGGTGACCCATGGATTAATAAATGATACCTCATCACTAAATACCCCAAAACAATTTACCTTACAATCTTCAATCAATGATGACTTTGAGTGTGATTTAACTCAAGTATTTATCTCGAAGCCTATGAAGCTTCAAAATTAAAGGGAGTAAAATTGACAAATAATTAGATTAAAACCATAAACAAGATTGTTACTATAATAGTTTAGCCAATTGAGAAACCAAATAGAACAATTAAAGAATACATAAAATAAATAATGAGAGTATAAAGGTCCAGTTTTCTCATACTAAAAACAACAGCTCAAAAAGAAATGAAAAGTTCAAGAGAAAGAAATACTTAATAACTTAACATATTCATTAATCAAACTTGACATAGGACTGGTTTTCTTATCCTCATAGTAATCTATACATATAAAATTAATCATGAGAGTACAAAGGAAAAAGTCTAAACAAAGATATAATCATTTTTTCGTGAAGAGGCCGAACTGATTCGGTCCTTGAGCCAAATTGATTCGAAATATCAATATCCATCTTCTTCGTTTAAATGTTACGTTTTTCCATCATTTTAACCCATAATTTCTTCATGCAAGACACCTAAATTCCAATAGAATTTATCCCAGCATCATACAAGAGCATAATATCAGTTCTAACAATTCTCTAATGTTAAAACATCATTAAATTCATGAATCTTAAGAATTCATCTAGGTGTCCTACTCAAAATCGTAGCTATGGAGTTACTCATATAAGTAAATCAAAACCATGATTTCTTTCATGTTCTTTACCCCATCATTTTTTATTTCATTTTGTCTACAGAAAGGGATTAATTCTACATGCAATGCTACCCAAAATTATGGATTTTATTCATCAAGAATCCTACATTACATGGGTATTATAACTCATAAAATCATGAAAGATAAACACTTGCTTGATTTATTAGATCTAATTTCGTTTTTGTAAGTGATAAAATTGTTCCTCCCTTGCTTCCGATCACGATTGCGGTAACAACTTTGAAGAAAGATGTTCCACCTCCAAGAACTATATTTTCTTCCTCTCTAATGGCATATCCTCTCTTCTCCTTTGATTCTTAGGGTTCGAGATATGTTATGTTGCTACCCCAAATGACTAACCTTAGGTTTTAAATCTTAATTCCTGAAATTATGCTAACGGACTAAGTCCAAGTGACCCGAACACTCTAGTGTGGACTCGATATGACTAAAAAAACGTGGAACCCAATTACAGCCCCCGGGTACACTATTCTGACTTTCTCGACCCATTCAAAATCAATCGTGATCTCAAAATTTCCATTTGAGTCACTTTACAATAAAGTCCTATCCCAAACACAATTAGTCTACACACAAATTTCGGTTAGAATATAATGTTACCATGCCACTATCGCTCGTTAGGATGTAAAATAATTATTTACTATCACTTAGTAATAATATTCCACAAAATATTAACCATTTTCTCTCTCGATTAATATTTTTAATCCATGAAAATTAATTAATTCAATTAAATTACTGCACACGTGTAATTTAAAAATACACGGCTTAATTAATTAATTAATTAAAGCTCATAAATACGGAATGTTACATAGTTCCCCACTTATAAAGGAATTTCTCCCTCAAAATTAGAACGTACCTGTGGTGAATAATTCTGGATACTGCTCACGCATGTCATTTTCCCTCTGCCACGTCGACTCATCAACATTGTGGTGTCTCCACTGAACTCTAACCACGGGTACCACCTTAGACCGTAGCTTATGCTCACTACGATCAAATATCACTAATGGTCTCTCCTCGTACGAGATATATGGCTGCAAGTTGATATCCTCTAATGGAACATGCCAAAAAGTTCTCTCACTCCTTTGATACCTCTTCAGCGATGACACGTGGAACACATCGTGAATTCGCTGTAAGTGCTCCGGTAGTCCCAACCTATATTCCACTGGTTTTACCCTCTAGATAATCATAAACGGTCATACATATATCGATGTTAACTTTCCCTTCTTATCGTACCTCATGACTCCCTTAATAGGAGATACCCGCACTAACACCAGGTCACCAATCTCAAGATTTATGTGCCTCATGTATGCATCGACGTAACTTTTTTACTTTTCTTGAGCTACATGGATGTGCCCTCTAATAAGCTCAATCTTAGCCGTGGTGTTCGGAATCATCTTTGGCCCCAATAGATTGTTATCCCCCACCTCTAACCAGTAAACGAGCGAACGATAAGGCCGATCGTACGGTGCCTCAATTGGTGCCATGCTGATGGTGAACTGGTAGGAGCTATTATACCCAAACTCCACGAAAGGAAGATATTGGACCCATCCTCCCCTGAAGTCAAGTATGCACATCCTTATTATATCATATAGCATTTGATTTACTCACTTTGTCTGTCCGTATGTCTGTGGGTGATACGATGTACTCAATCGTAAATCCGTGACCATCACCCCCTAAAAGCTCTTCTAGAAATGAAACACAAAGATCTTGTCCCAATTCGATACAATATTAATCAAAACCTCGTGCAATCTTATTATCTCAGTAATGAACAACTCTACATACTGTTCCATCTTACAATAAGTACGAATCATAAGAAAATGGGCCACCTTTGTCAACCGATCCACTATCACCCATATGGAATTGTGATCCTATTGCGATGTCGGTAGCCCGGTAATGAAATACATGGAGATAGTATCTCACTTACACATGGGAATCTCGAGTCTCTATAACATCCTTATTGGTCTCTGGTGCTCTACCTTCCCTATATGACAGGTAGCACACTTCGAGATATACTCTGATATGCCCTGCTTCATCTTCGACCACAAATACTGTTTGCGCGTATCCTAGTACATCTTATCCCTATGGAGATGTATTATAAATATAGACCTGTGAGATTCTAATATCACTGTATGTCTCAAATTATCATCCTCTGGAACCACGAGTCTCCCATTCAAACACAAACCACCCTTTGAACTAATCGAGTATGATTCTTTCCCATCAGCTAATAACTAGCTAAATCTGCACTAGAAATACTGATCCCCTACATGTTCTCTCACCACCCTCGTAATAATCTTGAGTGTGACACATAATACTAACATTCAAGCTCTATAAACCTCATCATCATGTCGAATCTCTCTTTACTTCCCCTTTTAAACCTCCGTTATCTCCCCTGCAGGCTATCGACTTAACGCGTCTGCCACCACATTAGCCTTTCCAGAATGATACTGAATATCAAACTGGTAATCCTTCACAAACTCCTACCACCTCCTCTGCCTCATGTTCACATCATTTGAAGTGAAAATATACTGAAGATATTTATGGTTCATGAATAAAGTAAAATTCTCTCCTAATATATAGTGCCTCTAAATCCTCAAGGCAAACACAGCCACTTCCAACTCCAAGTCATGCATGGGGTAATTCATCTCGTGAGACTTAATCTTACAAGATAAATAACATGTAGTTCTCTCCTCCTACTGTAATACACCCCCAAGTCCCAGTAAGGATGCATCAGTGTAGACACAGTACCCAACTCATCCCTTAGGCAGTATGAGTACATGTGTTGAATTCAATTTGTCCTTTCGCTCATCAAAAGCTAATAGATAATGGTCGTCCAAAACAAACAGTAAACCCTTACGAGGTAGATTTATCATCGAACTCATAAGCTTCAAGAAACCCTAAATGAATCGTCTATAGTACCCAGCCAACCCCAAAAAAATTTGAACCTCGGTCGGTGTCGTAGTATATCCCCACTCCCTCACTATCGATACCTTACTCGGATCGACTGCTATACCCCTATCAGACACAATGTGGCCCAAAAATTACACCTCCCAATGTCAAAACTAACACTTCTCTAATTTATCATAAATCTTGTTTTCCCGTAGTGTCTGTAAAACCATCTAGAAATGCTCAGCATGCTCATCCTCAAGGTGAGAGTAAACCAGAATATCGTCGATTAACACGATCAAAAATTGGTCAAGGAACTCCTTAAAGACTAGATTCATCAAATCCAAAAAATACTATTGGAACATTGGTGAGCCCAAATGGCATCACCCTAAACTCGTATGACCCATGTCGTGTCAGAAAATCAGTCTTAGGAACATCCCCCTCTCTGACGCGCAACTGATGATAACTAGACCTCAAATCTATCTTAGAGAAGTAAGTTGTTCCCCTTAGCTCATCAAACAGATCATCGATCTGAAGCACTGGATACTTATTTTGGATCATGACCTTATTTAACTCCTTGTAATCGATACATAACCAAAGTGATCCATCCCTCTTGTTGATGAACAACACTGACACACCCTATAGTGATGTACTTCATTTGATCAAATCTTGCCCCAGGAGATGGTTAATTTTCTCCCTCAACTCCCTCATCTCGGATGGGGCCATACAATAAGTTTCTCGGGATATAGGCCTCATACCTGGTGCTAGGTCAATAACAAACTCAATTTTTTGACTAGGTGGTAGCCCGGGTATTTCCTATAATACCACCTCAAAATCCCTCTCCAGTGGAATCGAGCCTAATAAAATAACCACCTCATGCGAGGTCTCATCCTCAATGTAATACAAATGGGTTCTCGACCCTCCCTCAGGGAGAGGTATATCCACTAAAAACATGCCCTAGAATCGAGAACACAATAGTCCTCCTAAAGCAATCTACCATCGCTCGGTATCCAGCTAACCAATCCATACCCAAAATAATATCATACCCCTTCATTTCTAACATAAAAAGGATGGCAACTAAACATAATCTACCCACATCGATATCCACACCCCTACAGATCGAGTGTATAAAGGACCCACTACTCGATGGGGACTCCACACACATAAGGAGACTACGAGTCTTCTCTAATAGACCAGCAACGCATGCAAATTTAGTCACTATAACAGAATGTGATGCCCCCATATAAAAAAGTATCATATCCTCTAGCCTTTGAATGAAAAAACGTATCCTTTACTGTTGATTGTGCCTATTGGCCCAGCTCTATAACAACATCTCAGACATTATAACATGTTTGTACTGCAGCTATCCCTGCTACGATGGGGCAGGTGGGACTGGTGTTGTAGGTGGACTCTGTGCCTATTGCTCCTACGGGGCACCCTCCTACTGGTTACTTAACCCTATTGTGTGAAATCTCTCCTCTTGTGGCCCGTCTGTCCACAAATAAAGCACTGACCTGAGAACTCCCTTCACCTCTGGCCTTGATAGTGCTGACCTTATTGTTGGCTCTGATGGCCTCAACCCAGTTGACCCTTATTATTTCCTTGGCCCTGGAGTCCCTGAGAAACCTACTGCTACTGAGGATCCTTCTGGCCTTGTCTATAACTTCATCGGGTCTATATCCCTCAGATTTAAACCTCTTGACCTTATCTCCCTGCTGGGAATACTGTGCCTAGTGTCAGCCTGACTGCTGCTACTGTTGTGGTGCTCCACTAGAATCGCTTCCCCCTATCTTGCTCAGCTGGCTAAGCTCACCCCTTACCTTACATCCCTTCACGTGGAAGCGATGGTCTTGGCCATGTAAAAGTGACGCATTGACGACATTTGTATAAGTCACCAATACGGGGTTGCAATCAAGTGTTGCTTAAACCTCCAGGCTAACCCACCCATAAAATTAACCTTTTTTATTTCCTCATCTTTCACCTCGTTTGGAATAAAATTAGCCCAAATAGTTAATTCCTCCTAATACTCGACTACTAAGCGGTGAGTTAGCTCACTGGACCTCTTTTTCATCTTTGTCTCAACGACTAGAGAAAAGTATTTACGGTTACACCCAGAACTCTGCAACAGACATCATGCTCCTCTCCTCAACAGTGGTAACTAACTCCCACCACTGTAACGCTCTCTAACCAGCGTAAAAGTGGATAATCGCTACACTATACCATGCACGGGTGGCACTGAATATCTTTCTTCTACTGGCACACTGTAATTACATCTGAGCTATCCTGAAACTCGGGTGGGTGGACCTTCTGAAAAGCTTCTCTAACTCTCTGTCAATCTAACGGCCACAGGTGGGTGTGGACAACCGGTGCCACTGGCTGCAGTGGTTGTTAGGCCTAAGGAAACTAGAGATCCATGGCAATCATCGATGCATTAGCTATGTGCACCACAATATTTATCACCTATGTTGCTGACACTGACCTCTGTGGTGGATGTGTCTACTACTGAGCCTCCCTCATATTTTCTCTAGCCGCTCTTATCGCTGCTCATCCTCTTTTGGGTGGAATCTGAAAACAGATCAAATTTTATGAGTTCACAGTCAATACAAATATAACAGCAGAAGAACTTAATCTTGAATGTGTAATCATGAATGCAATCGTCCTAAAAATAGGGCTCTATATCAAAGAACGATGCGCTAAAATTATAGTAAGACGTACAGATCCAATGGACACTAGAACATGATGATCTGATACCATCTGTGATTCCCCACCTATTTTAATCATAGGTGATCAGACATTTATCAAAATAATCAGGAATCTCATATGGTTCATTCTTAGCATCACTATCGAAAAACTTTGTAATTACTAACCACCTATGTTAAATTAAGCCACTACCAAATTTTATCTTTCAATTATTTAACCACATGCAAAATAAATTAACTAAACCATTCACATAATAAGAGTCTGAACAATCAGACTATAGATATATAAATGAAGAAGACCGAATAAACCATCAACTTCTAAAACAAATCCAAATGCAAGTCTGAACTAATAAAATCGAATCTGCGTAGATTCTGATAAATAAGCTGAAGAAATAAATAATATGAAGGGGAAACACGCCCACATGAAATACTAAAGAATCTCCTATATATAAGTGAATAAATTGAAGTGTCTAAAGAAACTCCTGTAATCCTCCACAAGTGTTGTAACTATGCTTCCCTGGATAGAATCATCAAGCTTGGCATCCTTGTGGTTACCTAAAAGGTTTTAAAAATATTTTGACATGGGTCAGAGTAAAAGAAAAATTTTGAAAATATTTTTCAAGTGTTTAAATCACAAATTAAATCCGTTATTAGATATATGTGTTAGTTCCATGTATACTCTCTTAAGATCTTCACCTCTCGACTAATGTGCATGCCAAATGTTGATACCAAAAATTATTCACCTATGTGGACCAATCAGATATGGTCACTTATCTCCTCACGTGGAAACAGTCCTAGTCAAAATCCACTTCATTAGCCCCGAAGGTAGTTGCTTGGTAGGCAAGATAGCCAACACGGAGAATGCAGATTATAAAATTAAATGAATAATCACCACTTGGGGGAAATAGACAAGGGTCCTTCCACATGTGATCTAGACTTTCAACCATCATATTAATTATATACTGGTGTAAATTCTTGAATATATAAAGGCATTACAACCCTTGATCTCATGGTCACTATAAATACATTGTATTCCTTTTGACAAAGGGAAGAGAGAACGGATTCCAGGTGATTCTTCTTAACAAGAGTACCTAGCTCTCTGTAATCAATCAAATCAATACTATAAGAGTGGACGTAGACATTATTACACAACTAAACCACTTTAAAAACTCTTTGTCTCTTGTGTGATTATTTTATTGCAATCTCATATTTTATCTATGATTAGAAAATTAGATCTAGTCCAATTTTTTACATCAACAGATTGACGTCGTTTATGGGAAACGTGTGTCTATTATCGTTGGCTTATACATCTCTGTTCAAGGGAAAATGAATGATCATGAGAGTAGTACCAAAAAAGAAGGCAACACTGATGTCCCACCTGCTCTTTCTACAACAAAAGACTTGAATATAATTCTTTCCAGTATTTCTAGGGGACAAGATGCCATACAGGAAATCATGAGACAATTAGCTCAATTAGTACAAGCTAGGTCTCGAGTCCTTTTTAAGAAACATACTAGTACATCCCTGAGGAGAAAAATGCCACCTCCTAATCATAACGGGCATAGCTATTTCGAATCTTCATGTGATAGGTCTTACCATCCAGGAGTAACTTTATCGCTTAGATCCACAAAATTCTATGATGGCCATTCTCTTTCTCCTGAAAGACCAAGCATTTTGGAAAGATTGAGTACATCTTTTCCTTTTGACTGTTTAGGACCACGAGCAAATAGGAATAATACCATAGAGTTATCCAGAACCAATGAACAACCAGTCGAACATTGTGAAGCCTCAATCAAGTTCGGGTCAAGCATCTGACGATATGTGTACGTTGAGCAGACATCTCAGGAAGAGAGCTCAGCACAAACACAAAGTAGGGATGGTCGATATGCTTCGCACAAATCTTATGCATGAAATCCTTCATGGAAAGGATCAATCCAGTAATTAAAATATCAGATGAAAGAAATAGCCAAGGAAAAGAATCCATTGCAGCAAAATTTTGTCAAGGGATCTCCCTTCATCTAGGTAATTATTAATTTCCAAACTCCATCCAAGTTTAAAACCCCAGTGTTTACCCCCAAATATGATGGTAAAACTGACCCAGTTTTGCATATTGAGCAATATCTGGAAACAACTGACATGTATTTTGTTCCTGATAAAATGAGATGCAGAACCTTTTCAAGCACCATTACTGTTTCTGCCCAAATATGGTACAACAATTTACCTCGAGGATAAATTACAAACTTCAATTAACTTGCCGAGCTATTCATGTACAACTTGTATTTTCGAGCTAGGACAGTTAAGAGAGTAGACCATCTCCTAAGTGTTAGGTATCGAGTAGGGGAAACCACTAGAGAATACATCATTCATTTTAATAAAGAGAAACTAGAAGTGGTTGATTATGAAGATAAAATAGCCATTACCGCTTTAATGAGTGGATTACTTACAGAGAAGCTATATTATGCTTTGGAAAAAGATCCTCCCAAAATCATGAATTAGCTCATGGCCAAGGTAGGAAAAATCATGAATGTTGAAGATGCAATGGCTGCAAAACAAAGTCCTACCATCAATCCTAAAAATAATGAGAAAAAATAACTGAAGGAGAAAAAACTGAAGAAGGATAACATTTTTAAAAATTATAGAACATATACTCCATTGACGGTTAGCATTCACTATATCCTGGAGGAGATTAAGCACAATAAAAATTTGAGATGGCCCGAGAAACTGAGGGCACCATATTGTGAATTCCATAAGGATCATGGCCACACAATCGATAATTGTATTACTTTCAATAACGAAGTGGAATCTGTCATTCGCCGAGGAAAGATGAACAAATTTATTGATCGGTGTGAAAGTTGAGAAACAAGAGGAATGTCAAATTATGCCTGCAAACCTAGGGATGATAGGAATCGAAATCATGAAAATGAATATGAAGATGATCCTCACCTGTCGAAGAAGCCTAAGGAACCATAACGTGAGGTAACTATGATAAGTTTTGGTTCTTTTGATTTGCATGTCATTACAGGTGGAGATGTAAGAGGAGGAGATCAAAATGTTGAAAGAAAGACCAACCTGAATGAAGCACATGCCTACTCATTTATATAAAGAATCAACCTAAATGAAGATTGATATGCCCCAAGTGTGACCTCAACTCAGTGACACCAACCTCGACCGAGAATGTAGCCGACGTTGGAAAAGCCATGGATCTGTGATTGCAACTCTCAACCATTTAAGGGTCGGCCCAGGCTGACACTACCACCAATCTCTTCAAAGGACACTACACGTATCATAAGGGTCAGCAGCACTCGAGTACACCTGGGAATGGCAACCTCGGCAAGATGTAGGCCGAGCCCGCAAGAAGCCTTACTTCTACTAAGGTCAACATCATCAAGATATCAGCTAATGCTCCAAGGACATGCCATCTCAACCTCGGCCCGGGCCGACCTCTATCCATTATCTCGGCTGAACTTAAGCCGAGACCTTCACGGATCATCTCGGATTAAACGAGCAACTAGACTTATCAACCTCGGCCTCTCCCAGGCCGAGGTCATGACCAAGCATGATAGCCGAGCACCTATTGACATGGATAAGGACACGTGGACAAAAATTAGTTATAACAAATCATTCCCCACACGTGGGGAGAATATTTCATCATCATTCTCTACATGTGACAGTGACAGATGCCTTCTCCATATTGGCTAGATCAACACGCACATGCTCATTGCATGCATGGGGGGCACAGTACACCCCCTAGGGACTATATATAGAGGTCATACTCTACCTTGTAAAGGATCCAAAATGAGTAACCCTAGCTGAAACTCTTTCTAAACACACAGTAGAGAGATAAAGCTTGAGAGATTGTAACTATGGCTATTAGATCCCTCATACAGTGATACATATCATACACTTGCACATTAGATGTAGGCCTAATTGGTTGAACCACTTATATTCCGGTGTGAATCCTATTCTCCTCACCTCCTTCTACTATATGTGTATGTACCCTTATGCTGCCATTATTAACATTGAATTGAGCTCACAAACACCTTGAAGGGTGGTGTTGTTTCCAGCATCATCATTTTGGCGCCGTCTATGGGAACGAGAAGATATCTCTTCCTCTTCTTCAGCTTAACCTCACCGGAGACTCTGGTGGTGAACCAGTCATCACCCCTTGCGTGGAGCTGTTTCACCATTGAAAGAGGTCCTTTAAGGTATTAAGCTCACCTGATACTTAAGCTCTTCACTAAGCAACACATGGCACCAGATTTAGCACTGCCTCTTCCGCCACCCAGAGGTGGGGGGCCTAGTTCTAGTCAGGCATCGCCCCAGTTCGAAATGGCGGAGGTAGCTGTAGCCTTGAGGTCTTTGGCTGCAACACAACAAGATATGCAGGAACAATTTGCACAACTCAGCCAAGCTATGATGAGGTCACCTGGAGTCTCACCGGATATGATCACTCCGGTGGCTATTCAGCCTCATCCTGACGCCAGGGGACCACCCGCAGGCACCAATGAAGGACCAGCCTGCACCCCAGCGGAGAAGGGACGTTGCTGACCCTAGGCGCTTACGCCTGGGGAGGCAAGGAAATCCTTGCCCAGAGGACATGTATGACAATCTAGAGGCGGAAGAGTCCCCAGAAGATTTTTGGGAGCCAAATGAGGTTTCAAACAATACAGTTCGTCCTCTTCAGCAGAACCGATGATGTGCTGGCCGAAGAGTTGAAGAGGCCCAACAGTGAGGATCAACTTTTGATCGATTGAGCAGAGGGTCAACCTTTGACAGGTTGGGTCCAATGAATGACCAAAAATAGAGATTGTCGAGATCGAGGAGCGCAGCAGGCTATCAGAGAGGAAACAGACAAGGTCGACCAGACCAAGGACGACACTGTGAAAGAAGGGGCAGGGACCAAGAAGAGGTCAACAGCTGCCGATGTGCTGTGGTAGGGGAACCCTCAGTTCACCCCTTGAAGGCGGCTGGGGACAACCTCGGCCAAGCCGATGGTAGAAGACCGTGGAATGACTCTATCCAGCGCCTTGAGGAGAAGATAGGAGACCTCATCAAAAGTAGGGACCCATTACAAAGGGCTACTCAGAGGGCTCTCCATTTATGGCTAGGATAATGAGCTTCCCAACTCCCGCTAAATTCAAACCTCCCGTGGTGTCTCCCAAGTATGATAGCAGCACCAACCCTATACATCACATAGAGATCAGTCGGTAGCAGACATATACTCGATACCTGATGAGATGAAGTGTAGGGCCTTCTCTGGGACCTTAACAGGGGCAGCACACAGCTGGTTTACCTCTCTTCCGAAGAACTCAATTGAGAAATTCAAAGGCTTGGCTGAACGATTCATCCACAACTTCTTCTTTGGGGTGAGACCTCAAAAGAAAACTACACACCTGCTGTATGTCAAGTAGGCCAAGGATGAGAGCCTGAGAGACTACATCACCAGGTTTAACAAAAAGAATATGGAGATCAAAGATTATGAAGAGAATATAGCCATGACCTCCCTCATAGGGGGTCTTCAGAAAAGGAAGTTGTTGTGGAAACTCGCGGAAGACCCTCCTAGGTCTATGGCGGAGCTACTGTCAACCGCGAGAAAAGTCATGAATGCAGAAGAGGCAATGGCCGCCAAAAATGAGGATGAGAATCACGGTAGTAGTGGGAAGTCCCAAAAAAAGAAAGATGGAAAGAAGAGGTCGGGTGATGACAAGTTCTCTCACTATACCCCTCTAACTGTGAGCTGTGAGCACATCCTCAATGAGATCAAGAATGACAGGACTATGAGATGGACAGAGAAACTGAAGGCCCCACCATATAAGAGGAACAAAAATTTGTGGTGCGAGTTCCACCAGGACCATGGCCACGTTACAGACAGATGCTTCGCCTTGAAGGATGAGATTGAAAAGATGTTAAAATTTGGAAAATTAAGGAAGGATGTGGACGGTAAGGCTCCTAAATGGGGAAGAGATGACCCTAAGAAAAGGAGAAATGACAGATGTCATGATAATGCCCCAGCCAGAAGAGATGATGATTCAGAACGTGATGATGAAGACGATCTGGATCTTCCACCAAAAAATAACAACACCCCGGTGAAGAGGGTTGGTATGATCTCGTTTAGTGTTGACACCATATGCGGAGGATTTGCAGGAGTTGGCTCTGAAGTAGCTAATAGGAAGGCTCACGTGGCAGAGGCCAAGTCAATGGCCAAACTTGAAGTTGTAAACCTAACGTCTTCCGATACAGTGAAGAAGAGGAAGAAAGTGGACATGGACACCCTTATAGTTGGGTTCTCCAGACTCGACTTCAAAGGTATCTTAACCCCCTATGATGCCCCTTTGATAATAACAACAAGGGTGCATAGGTGCGAGGTGCAAAGGATCCTCGTAGACGGGGGGAGCTCGGCAGACGTGATGTTTTGGCCTTGCTTCAAGAGCCTAGGTCTTAGTAGAGCAAGGTCGGTACCCTATCATCACCCCTTGATAGGCTTCAGTGGCAAAAAGGTCCACCCCTTGGGCATGTATAAGATGGACGTACGGATGGGTGATGCGTGGCCTAATAGGTTAACCAGGAAGATAAATTTTTTCGTGATGGACGAAAACGTATTCTCGGCCTATAACCTCATCATAGGAAGAGTGGCCCTAAAAGAGTTTGAAGTTATGTCGTCGGCGGTCCATCAGATGATAAAATTCCTGACTTTCTATGGGGTAGGGGAAGTGCAAGGTGACCAGACCATAGCATGAGAATGTTACTTCAACTCGGCCGAAGAGAGAGAGGCCCATAAGAGGACAACGACCACTTATAGCATTGATTAGCTTGACCCAAGAGATGAGACAAAATTGAAGAAGGGAGAGGCCGCGGAAGAGGTATAATCCATCATCCTTAATGAGGACGAGTCGGAAAAAACCATCCAGGTCGACAAATCCCTAAAGACAGAAATCAAGGAAGAGCTGATAAACTTCCTCAGGAGGAGGCAGAGTGTCTTCGCATGGAGTCACGCAGACATGCCCGGCATCGACCCTGAGGTTATGAGTCACAAGCTCAACGTAACCAAAGATGCCAGGCCTATTAAACAGAGACGAAGAGTCTAATCCAGGGAGAAGTATGACGTCATCCGGGAAGAGGTCAAAAATTAAAAGAGGTGAAGTTTATTAGATAAGTCACATATCCGAAGTGGTTATCAAATGTAGTCATCGTGCCCAAGGCCAATAGCAAGTGGAGAATGTGTGTTGATTTCACTGACCTGAATAGGTCTTGTCCAAAAGACAGCTATCCCTTACCTCGAATAGACCAGATGGTGGATGCTACAGCAGGATATGAGATCATGAGCTTCATGGATGCGTATTCAGGCTATAACCAGATCTTCATGGATGTTGAAGACTCAGAGAAGACAGCCTTCATTACCGACAAAGAGACGTACTGCTACAAAGTGATGCCCTTCCGTCTGAAAAATACAGGGGCAACATACCAACGTCTTGTGAATAAGATGTTCGAAGAGAAAATAGGTAAGACTATGGAAGTGTATGTACACTATATGCTAACGAAGATCTTGAAAGCTTGCACTCATGTAGAAGATCTCGAGAAGACCTTCGATATTATGGACTCATACAGAATGAAACTAAACCTCGCGAAGTGTGTCTTTAAAGTAGGAGTTAGGAAGTTCCTAGGATTTATCATCAACCAGAGAGGGATTGAAGCAAACCCTGAGAAAATTAAGGCTTTGCTTGAAATGAAGACACCGAGGAGTATCAAAGATGTCCAAAGATTTACGGGGAGAGTGGCTGCACTTAACAGATTTGTTTCTAGGGTAACGGACAAGTGCCTTCCATTCTTTAAGGTGCTGAGAAAGGCCTTCCAGTGGGACGAAGAGTGCGAAAAAGCTTTCAACCAGCTCAAGTCTTAGTTGGGGTCTCCCTTATTGCTATCTCGACCTGTAGTAGGAGAGAAATTATACGTGTATCTAGCAGTCTCCGAATCAGCCATCAGTGCGGCCATAATACGGGAAGACACTGGGATCCAAAGGCCTATTTATTTCAACAGTAAGGTCCTTCAAGGGGCTGAGCAAAATTACCCTCGCATGGAAAAGTTAGCTTACTCCCTGATACATGCTTCGAGGAAGATGAAGCCTTACTTCCAAGCCCACTCCATGGTTGTCCTCACTGACTCCCGACTAAGACAAGTCCTACATAAACCTGAGAAGTTCGAGAGATTAATGACCTGGGCCATTGAGTTGGGGGAGTATGATCTTAC
The DNA here is from genome assembly GCA_949130495.1 of Sambucus nigra. NCBI lineage: Eukaryota > Viridiplantae > Streptophyta > Magnoliopsida > Dipsacales > Adoxaceae > Sambucus > Sambucus nigra. The sequence continues at coordinate 472,707,090 of OX422219.1, read as the reverse complement.
CTACCAACCTAGGACAGCCATCAAAGGACAAGATCTCGTAGACTTTGTTGCTGAGTTCACATGGGAAGAGGTTGAGGCAGAGAATAACCTAGAGGGTGTGGAAAAGACAAACCGTGGTATCTCCCGAGATCAGGAAGAGACGGCACCAAATGTCTTCCGGGATCAGGAAGAGGTCGCATACAATAAGGCCAGGAGCAGAGTCACGGAGAACGAGGAAGATCGGTACCTCTTCAAATAAGGAGTCATGTCAGAAGGGCCTTCTCATTAGATGCATACATTTGGAGCCTCTTTGTTGATGGTTCCTCCTGCGACAGTGGAAGTGGTGCAGGGCTAATACTTTCAGCTCCAGATGGTGCCAACATCGAATACGCTTTGAAATTCAACTTCCAGGCTTCTAACAACGAGTCCGAGTATGAGGCCATGATAGCAGGTCTCTCATTGGCAAAGACTCTTCGTGTAAGGCGACTCCTACTCCACAACGACTCAAGGTTAGTTGTCAATCAAGTATTGGGGGTCTATGAGGCCAAAGATGAAAGGATGGCCAAGCATTTGAAGAGGGTGAGAACGATGTTAGAATATTTCGAAGAGATAAAACTGAAGAGAGTACCTCGACAAAGTAATAGCCACGCAGATGCGTTGGAAAGATTGGCCTCGGTGATGAAGACAAATGTCAGAAGGACAGTTCCGGTCGAGATCTTGGGGAAGGCGACCATCGAGGAAGAAGAGGTATGTAACCCATGTCATAATTTAAACCTAGGAGACTCGTGGATAGACCCCCTCCTCAGATATATCAGAGAGGGAGAGCTACCTGAGTCCAAGCGAGAGAGGAGAAAATTGAGATATAGGGCCGCCAAGTTCTCGATGATAGGAGACGTCTTGTACAAGAAGGGAATTCTATTACCTCTCCTCAGATGTGTGCATCCCACAGAAGTTCCCCGGGTCTTACAAAAAGTTCATGAGGGTTCTTGCTCTAGCCACATAGGGGGAAGGTCCTTGGCCAAAAGAATCATCACACAGGGGTACTGGTGGCCAACCTTAGCCAAAGATGCTGCAGCTCACGTGAAGAGGTGCGATAAATGTCAAAGATTCGCCATTATTCCTCACCAACCTCATCAAACTATGACGTCAATCACCTCTCCATGGCCATTCGTAGTATGGGGGATTGACATAGTAGGACCCCTACCAAGGGCTGCCAACAGTTATCGATTCTTGATAGTTTCCATTGACCACTTCTCAAAGTGGGTGGAGGAAGAGCCGATGATAACAATCACAGAGCATAAGACCTTCTAATTTATTTGGAGGAACATCATATGCAGATACGGTCTCCCAAACACTTTCATCTCGGACAATGGGACCCAGTTCAAGAACTCCTCTTTAGAAAAGTACTGCCTAAGAGTTGGGATAAAGCAGTTCTTCTCATCTCCTGGCCGACCTCAAGAAAATGGTCAGACTGAGGTCACGAACAAAATAATTCTCGATGGAATCAAGAAGAGGTTAGAAGATGCGAAGGGAAGATGGACTGAGGAGGTCTACGCTGTGTTATGGGCCTACAGGACCACGACAAGGACACCTACAGGAGAAACCCCGTTCATGCTTTCACATAGCTTCGAGGCCGTCATACCAATAGAGGTGGGGGGCTCCTTACTCACAGGGTTCAGACCTATGACCCTGATAAAAATGGGGAGGAGAGAATTCTAGACCTAGATCTAATTGAAGAAAGAAGAGAAGACGCAGAGGTCAGACAAGCAGCCTACCAACAGAGGGTAGTGAAATTTTACAACCAGAGGGTGAAGTCAAGACCCATCGCAGTGGGAGACTTAGTGCTAAAGAAGACCTTAAAGAAAACAAACAATCTCCATCCAAACTGGTACAGTCCCTACAAAGTGACAGAAGAGGTCGTGCTCGGCACTTACAGTCTAGAAAATCTAGAAGGGGAACCTTTCGCTAATCCATGGAATGCTGATCACCTAAAGAAGTATTACATATGGTGTTGCAAAGAGTTTTATGTAAATTTACCATCTTATTATGAAGAGGTTATTAATAAAAGATCAGTTCACATGACGATTCTTGCTACATTGTGCACTTATGTCAGAAATTATGAGGGTAACATCTTAGGTGATGACCTCAGACCCTTACAACATCATTAAGTGGTGACAAGGTCTGAGCTCAGACACCATAATGGGATGACCTCAGACCCTTAACATCATTAATATGGTGAGATTAATTATGAGGATAACATCTTAGGTGATGACCTCAGACCCTCATAACACCATTCGGTGGTGACGAGGTCTGAGCTCAGACACCATAATGGGATGACCTCAGACCCTTAACATCATTAATTTAGTGAGATTAATTATAAGGATAACATCTTAGGTGATGACCTCAGACTCTCATAACACCATTCAGTGGTGACAAGGTCTAAGGTCAGACACCATAATGGGATGACCTCAGATCCTTACAACATCATTAAGTGGTGACAAGGTCTGATCTCAAACATCATAATGGGATGACCTCAGACCCTTAACATCATTAATATGGTGAGATTAATTATGAGGATAACATCTTAGGTGATGACCTCAGACCCTCATAACACCATTCAGTGGTGATGAGGTCTGAGCTCAGACACCATAATGGGATGACCTCAGACCCTTAACATCATTAATTTGGTGAGATTAATTATAAGGATAACATCTTAGGTGATGACCTCAGACCCTCATAACACCATTCAGTGGTGACAAGGTCTAAGGTCAGACACCATAATGGGATGACCTCAGATCCTTACAACATCATTAAGTGGTGACAAGGTCTGATCTCAAACACCATAATGGGATGACTTCAGACCCTTAACATCATTAATATGGTGAGATTAATTATTAGGATAACATATTAGGTGATGACCTCAGACCCTCATAACACCATTCAGTGGTGACGAGGTCTGAGTTCAGACACCGTAATGAGATGACCTCAGACCCTTAACATCATTAATTTGGTGAGATTAATTATGAGGATAACATCTTAGGTGATGACCTCAGACCCTTATAACACCATTCAGTGGTGACGAGGTCTGAGGTCAGACACCATATTAGGATGACCTCAGATTCTTAACATCATTAATTTGGTGAGATTAATTATGAGGATCACATCTTAGGTGATGACCTCAGACCCTTATAACACCATTCAGTGGTGACGAGGTCTGAGGTCAGACACCATAATGGGATGACCTCAGACCCTTAACATCATTAATTTGGTGAGATTAATTATGAGGATAACATCTTAGGCGATGACCTCAGACCTCCATAACACCATTCAGTGGTAACGAGGTCTGAGATCAGACACCATAATGGGATGACCTCAGACCCTTAACATCATTAATATGGTGAGATTAATTATGAGGATAACCTCTTAGGTGATGACCTCAGACTCTCATAAAACCATTGAGTAGTGACAAGGTCTGAGCTCAGACACCATAATAGGATGACCTCCGACCCTTAACATCATTAATTTGGTGAGATTAATTATGAGGATAACATCTTAGGTGATGACCTCAGACCCTTATAACACCATTCAGTGGTGACGAGGTCTGAGGTCAGACACCATATTAGGATGACCTCAGATTCTTAACATCATTAATTGGGTGAGATTAATTATGAGGATAACATCTTAGGCGATGACCTCAGACCTTCATAACACCATTCAGTGGTGACGAGGTCTGAGATCAGACACCATAATGGGATGACCTCAGACCCTTAACATCATTAATTTGGTGAGATCAATTATGAGGATATGACCTCAGACCCTTATAACATTATTCAGTGGGGACTAGGTCTGGGGTGAGACTACTAATCGAGTTTAAACAGACAATTGCAACGAGACTTCAAGAGTTAAAAAATCACATGACAAACATTCAATAAAGTAAATGAAGAAGATGATCCTCCTCAGAGATTGACATATTCAGGGATTATAAATATTCAGAGGTTACAAGATTCAAAAAATGAGAACCATGTTCATTCAGAAATTACAAATGTTCAGGGATTACAAATAAGCATCACAATTGAATTCAAGGGTTTGAGGGGGGAATGATGGTGTCTTTGGCCTGGTTAAGCTGGATTACATTGGTCACCTCGACAATGTCACCATAGTGGTCTGACCCTCCAACCTCTGTGTCGTCCAACGTTGCAGTCTCGGCAGGCACGGCAACCTCCTCCTCAACCTCCTGAAGGGCCTGGGCAAGCGAAGGATTAGCAAAGCCAAGGCCTAAGAAATCAGAGGCTTTCAAAGTGCCAACCTCCTTCTCCTTGGTAGCTGCCCACTTGGTAGTAGCTTTGATACCTCTCTTGAGGTATTCAAAGCCAAAGCTCATAAAGTCATCAGAAGTTTTGTATTCAGCTATTATCCCCTCAGAGGCATCATCGAGGGCTTCCTTCACAGTCGAGTTAACCTTCTGCTGCAGAACGTCATCCTTGGCCTTCAGAGCCACAACATGATCCTTCTTAAGCTGAGAAATATCCTTCTCCAGCCCCTTCACCTTCTTCTCAGACTCACCCAGCTCACACCTCAGGCGGTAAATTTCTGCGTTCAGAGTGCTTTGCACCTTCTCGGCCTCTTGACCCTTCTGGATGAGGGGCAACTTCCTCAGAGTCCAATTGGAGAGGTGGTCCATAGCTGCTGGGCCCTGCAGATTTTGTGATCATGAATAAGTTGGAGACAAATTAGAGGTTACACTTGGAAATTACAAAGAAATATGAGGTCATACCTGAATGGATCTGTGGATGCCGAACTCAATCAGTAAGGGAGTATCTAGTGACCGGAAGAAATGCTTATCGGCCTCGGTCATTGTAGAGCCGAAGGCATCCAGGGCCTGCAGACTGTGGCCGACGATGCTATCAGTAATTTTCAATTGCTCTAGACGAGTCGATAAGGCGTCTGCTGAAAAGATTGGGATGGCCGAATCAACGCTTTTTTTCTTCTACCTCTGGTCCTCAAGGGCATGTTCAGTAGGAGCCCTCTTCTTCGTGGATTGGGAATTTGATGCAGAGGGAGCTGGAGGAGGAGCATTAAGACCGACCATCTTTGCGAGCCTCGTCAAGCTAGGTGCAGCCATTTCCTAAAGCTCGTATGAGATATCCTTTAGGCGCTCTGCAAAATTAAAAGGTCTGAGTTAGAAGATCAGATACGAATAAACTCAGAGGATCAACTTGGAATAAAAAATGCTTACCGAACTCGACAAGAGGACTTCCACCTAGGCTGGTCTCAGAGAGGTAGTGGGGGGTCATCAAGTGTTCGAATTTTATGAGAAGACCATGCATCCCCTGATCTTGAAGGTATTTCACCTTCTGAAGATTCTGTAGGCTCAGACCAGGGTCGGCCCTCACAGACATTATGACCTTACCCCATCTCAGGGGCATCCTAGGCTTTAGCAAGGACGAGGGAACACATGGACCAAATTCCCATGGCCCATAAGCGAAAAAGTATCAAGGCTTCCAGTTGTGGTTAGAAGTCTGAGTTATTTGGAGCATCTTTTTCTCAGGTTTCTGAGCTATAAAATGATAGTAGCTCGGATGATTTTTGGCAGAGGAGGGAACATAATAACCAACAAAGACCTGAACTGGAAGGTCTAAGTGGTGGATAGCCCTCCATAAGACTATGGCCCCTATTATGACCCTCCAAGCATTAGGGGACAGTTGGGAAGGGGACAAATTGATAAATGCAAGGATGGACCTAATAATGGGATGAATGGGCAAACTAAACCCTAACCTGAACATCTGCTCATACAAGCAGATCTCACCGTCTCGGCCATGGTAAGCCCTCTCTTCCCTCAGAGGTCTTCTAAGATTTATGGAGGGGCTGATAGAGTACAGATATCTAAAGCAAAGAAGATCTACCTCAGTAATGGTACTCTCGATCTCGACCGCCTCAGAGATGTCGACATCGCTTTCAGCCTCATCATCATCATCTAGCTCAACATCGGTCGAAGCAGACATTGATGGGTTGCTTAGGAACCTCTGAGCGAATTCAGCCCCGGTAATGGACGACAGAGGAATGGCGTTAAGTATGGGTGGAATAGCCACACTCGGCTCGACAATCTCAACCTATGAGGAAGAGGACAAGGTGCTTGAATTATTATGGGATAAGGCCCGGCTAGAGACCTCGGCTTGATCAGGGGACTGATCTTATCGAGTTATGAAGTCCATGGCCTCCTGGAAGGAATCCACAGACATAGGGTATGAGGTCGAAGACTCAGACTTAGACATCGGCACTGGTTCGGCAGGGACCTCTGTTTAGATAAATGACTCTAATGGATCAGGATATATCACCTTCAGGGGTGATGGAAAGATGGTCCTCAGAGGGAATTGTTGTAACCTACGAGCCTCCTCCTGCGATCTCTCTATTTGCCTAATTTTTTCTAAAGTCTTCTCTCTGAGAGAAGGGAACTCCTCAAGAAGTTGATAGAGGGGTCTGAGCATCATTGGAAGGCACTACACTTCCTCAAGTGACAAACAAGATTGGCTAAAGAAATAAAGCAATTTAAAGATCAAACTGCCCAAATTTAGCAAGAGCAGTTCGCCTGAAACTATGGAGTCCTCACCGAAAAACTTAGAAACTCGTCGAAAAACACAAATAAAAGGGAAAAAGCATAGAAAATGAAGACAAATGGAGGGAAGATGATACCTGAAGATGAAACAATTAGTGAAAGCGAAGAAAACGCGAGGAAATCACCACCAAGGACTTCTGAAGTGAAATCGTGAAGAAAATGCCCTTTAGTGAGAGAAACTGATGGAGTGAAGTCCTGGAAGGAAAGAGAATTGAGGAAGGAGGGAAAATGAGGGTTCAAACCCTTAAATATACAGGCACGTCTCCTAAGGCCCATCGTTGCCTTGGGAGCCCCAAAGGGCGGCTGACAACACATGCTTGCCAGGCAAGCCACACTTCAGCATTGGACAAGTGTCAAACGAACATTGGCTCATAAGAAAAAGGCCTCGGAGGTTTAGAGATCCCATAGTCACCTGCTCTCACATGTAACTAAGGGCTGGGGGTGATTGATATGCCCCAAGTGTGACCTCGGCCCAGTGACACAAACCTCGGTCGAGAATGTAGCCGACGTTGGAAAAGCCTTGGATCCGTGATAACAACTCTCAGCCATATAAGGGTCGGCCGAGGCCAACACTACCACCAATCTCTCCAAAGGACACTCCATGTATCATAAGGGTCATCAGCACTCTAGTACACCTGGGAATGGCAACCTCGTCCATATGTAGGCCGAGATCGTAAGAAGCCTTACTTATACCAAGGTCAACATCATCAAGATATCAGCTAATGCTCCAAGCACATGCCAGCTCAACCTCGGCCCGGTCCGACCTCTATCCATTGTCTCGACTGAACTTAAGCCGAGACCTTCACGGCTCATCTCGGATTGAACGAGCAACTAGACTTATCAACCTCGACTTCTCCCAGGCCGAGGTCATGACCAAGCATGATAGCCGAGCACCTATTGACATGGATAAGGACACGTGGACACAAATTAGTTATAACAAATCATTCTCCACACGTGGGGAGAATATTTCATTATCGTTCTCTACATGTGACAGTGACAAATGCCTTCTCCATATTGGCTAGATCAACACGCACATGCTCATTGCATGCATGAGGGGCACATTACACCCCCTAGGGACTATATATAGAGGTCATCCTCTACCTTGTAAAGGATCTAAATGAGCAACCCTAGATTAAACTCTGTCTAAATACACAGTAGAAAGAGAAATCTTGAGAGATTATAACTATGGCTATTAGATCCCTCATATAGTGATACATGTCATACACTTGCACAGTGGATGTAGGACTAATTGGCTGAACCACTTATATTCCGGTGTGAATCCTATTATCCTCACCTCCTTCTATTATATGTGTATGTACCCTTATGCTGCCATTGTTAACATTGAATTGAGCTCACAAACACCTTGAAGGGTGGTGTTGTTTCCAGCATCATCAAAGATGATCGACCCAGGAAAGTCAACAAAGATAAACTCGTCATCGTCTTTTCCAAAAATAGTCTCCCTAGAGTGTTGTATCCTCATAATGACCCGTTCGTCGTCAAGTTTAGAATCCAGGATGGCATCACTGCTAGGGTCTTGGTAGATAATGGGAGCTCAGCTGATATCATGTTCTATCCATGCTTTCCGAGTTTAGGACTGAAACTTAGCCAATGGTAACCATAACATAGGACCTTGATAGGTTTTTCAAGAGAAAAAGTATCCCCTTCGGACAGTCAAGATATAAGTGTTGTTCAGAACCTGGCCAACAAGTTGTACCAAAACGATATGCTTCTTCGTTAGGGATATAAATTTTCAATTTGCTTATAATATGATCCTTGGCCATATTCGATTAAAGAAATTAGAAGCCATACCATTCATAGTCTGGCAATGTCTGAAGTTTCCTACTCACTTTGGGGTTGGTGTCGTGAAAGGTGATCCAAAAGTGTCTAAAGAATGCTATTACTCCTCATTCGGGCAAGAAGATTTGGTTGATTTTAATAATAAGACCACCATTTACTAGGTAGACACTACGGATCCTAATAACGAGTTGATTATTGATACTGTGGATCCTTGAGATGAACCAGAGTTAATTAAAGCGAAGATTATTGAAGCCACCGAAAGTATAATACTAAATGAGGACAAATCAGAGAGAACCATCCAGATCGGCTCTACACTGGATCAAATCCTTAAATAAGAATTCATTGCATTTTTAAGACAATGGAGGATTGTGTTCTCTTGGAGTCAAGAGGATATATGCCTGGGATTGATCCCAACTTCCTCTCCCGCGAGCTCAACATCAATAAGGATGCCAAGCCGATCAAGCAAAGGCAAAGGGCATTCAACCCACAGAGAAATCAAGACTTATAGGAAGAGGTGGAGAAGATGCAAAAATCCCATTTCATTAAAGATGTCAAATATCCAGCATGGTTGGTGAATGTTGTCATGGTTAGAAAGAAAAATGATAAGTGGAAAATGTGTGTAGATTTTACTAATCTTAATAAAGCTTGCCCAAAGAACCACTTTCCTCTGCCTAGATTTGATTAGTTAGTGGATGTCACCTCAGGACATGAGCTGTTGAGCTTCATGGATGCATATTCTGGATATAACTAGATAAAAATTGAATCAGGAAATAGGGAAAGAACTTCTTTCATTACCAGCAGAGGTACTTATTACTACAATGTAATGCCCTTCGGGCTAAAAAATGCTCGAGTAACGTACCATAGTTGGTCAATAAGGTGTTTGAAGAGCAAATTGGAAAAGTATAGAGGTTTATGTAAATAATATGTTGATTAAAAGAAAGAAAGCTTCAGATCATATCAAGGACCTTAGCCAGACTTTCGCTCAGCTGGAAAAGAATTAGATGAAGTTAAATCTGACCAAGTGTGTATTTGGTGTGCATGAGGGAATTTTCCTCGTCTTTATAGTGAACCAAAGAGTAATTGAAGCTAATCTTGCCAAAATCAAAGCCCCGGTAGAAATGCAATCTCCAACTTGTAAGAAAGATGTTCAGAAACTTACTAGTAGAGTTGCTGCTTTAAAATGGTTTGTTTCTCATGCAACAGATAGGTGTTTACCATTCTTAAAGGTGTTTAGAAAGATGTTTGAGTGAAATTCATAGTGTGAAAAAGCATTTCAATAATTGAAAAAGTATTTGGGATCACCCCCGTTGTTATCTCGACCATTTTTGGGAGAAAATTTGTACTTATACTTAGCCGTTTCTAAGTCTGTACTTATCTCGGCACTGGTTCGATTGGGGAATGGGATCTAAAAACTAGTGTACTACACAAGAAAAGCATTACGAGGAGCCGAAATTAGGTATCCACACCTGGAAAAACTATCCTTAGCACTTATTGAAGACTCTAAGCGTATGAGGCCTTATTTTTAAGTGCAAACCATAGTTATTAACACTGATCTACCTCTTTGACAAGCACTCTAAAAACCTGAAAATTCAGGAAGATAGATGTACTGGGAAGTAGAATTGGGGGAGTATGATATCATTTATGAACTAAGGTCATCATTAAATGGACAAGCTCTAGCATATTCCATTGCAGAGTTCACTTATCCTGAGGTTGCCAACCAACAAAACTAGCATTCCTAGTAGACTTGTTTAGAAGAGAGCTCAGCCAAAAAGTAAGACAAAGTCGTAGACGACCAACCTAAATCATCCAGAATGTAAGAGATGGATTAGAAGTATGCATAAGAAAGTAAGAAAATATTCCTCCACGGATTTCTATTTGCATAAAAATTTAGCAGTGATATTCCATTATGGAATTTATATATGGATGGATCTTCATGTGAAACTAGAAGTGGAATAGTTATCATACTCAATACTCTTGATAATGTTGATGTTGAATATTCCCTTAGGTTTCAATTCAAAGCATAAAATAATGAAGATGAGTACAAAGCTTTAATAACTGGACAGGAATTAACACATTCATTAGGCGCCGATCAAGTAGTGGCGCATAGTGATTCGCAGTTGGTTGTCAACCAAGTTCTTCATCTATATAGAGTCAAGGGAGATTTGATGACTAGATATTTGACTAAGGAAATGGAAGTCATTTCCAAATTTTTAGGGGAGAAAATGAATAGGATACTAAGGATAGATAACGCCCGAGCTATGCACTTGCTTGTCTAGATTCAGTAATAAGAACAAAACTCCGGAGAAGTATTCGAATAGAGATTTTGGCAAGTAGGAGAATAGATAAGGATCCAATGATCAATTGCGATATTGTAGATTTGGTACCTTCATGGATGGATTAGATCAGAGCTTACATCGAAGAAGGAACCCTAACAACTAATCCAAAAGAAGAAAAGAAACTCCGGTATAAAGCAGCCAGATATGTGTTGGATAAAGGAGTCTTATACAAAAGAGGTTTTACTATCTCCTTATTACGATGTGTCCATCCACTAAAGGTTAAAGATTAATTGAAGAGGTGCATGAAGGTTCTATAAAGCTCATTCATCTGGTCAATTTTTACTCCAGAGAATCAACACATAGTGATAATGCTGGCTAACTATGAGGGCAGACTGTAGGGCCATTGTAAGAAAGTGTGACAAGTGCCAAAGGTTTTATGCAATTCATAAAATACCCAATGCTTCTCTAGAACTGATTACATACCCTTGGCCATTCTTCATTTAGGTAATTGACTTGGTCGGCCCATTAGCGACCACTGAAGGAAGGTTCAAGCACTTGGTAGTTGTTGTCAACTATTTCACAATATGGTTGGAAGTAGATTCGTTGATAGAGATGCCTTATGAGAAGGTATACCAATTTATCTGGAAGAACATTATATGTAGGTATGGCATGCATATGCCTTCATTATAGACCATTGAACCTAGATCGATAACGATAAATTCGAAGCATATTGTGTTAAGTCCAAGATCCAAAAACTCCATTCTGCATTAGGCCATCCACAAAGCAATGGCCAGACATAAGTGACGAATAGAACATTGCTCAATGGACTAAAGAAACAACTTGATGATGCTAAGGGAAACTGGATTAATGCATTTCACTCTGTTCTTTGGGCTTATAGAACAACGCTGAAGATAGAAACTCGAGAAACATCTTATATGCTTGTGTTTGGGATAGAAGCCATGGTTCCATCTTAGATAGGACTAGCAACTCACAGAATGTTAAACTTTGATTCTCCTAAGAGTGACTGAATGAATATATTAGATTTGGACATGTTGGACGAAGTTTGGGAAGATGCAACCCTAAAAAATGTTGTCTACTAATAAAGGACTGCTCGCTTTAATAATAAAAGGGTCAAGCCAACCAACTTGAAAGAAGGCAACTATATCCACTAGAAAGTAATTCAAAAGGGCAACAAGCTTGTGGCCAATTGGCATGGTCGCATTTCAGTAGTAATCCTCCCAAGGAACTTTAGACTTGAGACACTTCAAGGGGTGGAATTCATGAATCCTTGGAATGCTGAGCACCTCCGTAAATATTATCAGTATATAAAGATAGTGGGATATTGTATTTCTTTTTACTTTTTGTTCAGCACAACTATTTTTTAAGTTCAATAAAAATCGTGATTTTAGTTCCCTCAATTTTTTTAATTTTTTTCGAAGTACGGGGATATACATTCCCCTAAAACAACAAACAATGTGTTTTGGTCTTCAGCTCTTGTTGATCAATAGCACATAATCAGGTTGAACTTATCTGCCGATTAATAGCATAATATTTAATCGGGTTGAACTTTTCAAATTCGATATACACCAATAACTTTATGCACAGTCTTGTCTCGCCCAAATCAGTTATTACTTCATGTATGACTTTGTATGTACAAGTCACAAACAAGAAGTTATTACTTCATGTATGACTTCGTATTAACAAGTCACGAACAAGAAGTATTACCCAACCAAGTACTCCAAACACACTTGGTTTCCACTAGTAATTTACTTAATGTATGACTTTATCTTTGGCAAGTCAAGAACAAGAAGTCTATAAAATTTAGTATATAACTTCAATAGTTAAAACAAGTTTTACCCTACTAAGTTAAATGCTGGAAGAAATGCATGCATTACTAACCATTGGAATACACACATATGTTCCTCATACACTTGGTCGCCACTTATAACTGATGATAAACTTGGATAAAAAAAACTATATATAGTTTCATCTAAGTGCATTAGTAGAATTTATGGCCCTACAATCATACTTTAATAATTCATTATTAAACGATAACTTTGTTGACTAATTAATTAATTAAATCATCAATTGATATCACAAAAGCATGATTTTTTATTCAAATGCTAACTCTATTACATTCAAAATCAAATGAGTACAAAATATAGAAAAGTTATTAAGATGGACATTTTCCTTGAGCTATGGAAGTTTATGGCACTCTCTCTTATTCCACTCTCTCCATCCCAACCGAAGGATCATCCAGGGTATAAGGGGAATTAATGGAATTAAAATCCCTCAGCATTTGTCTGGTACTGCTGCTCGTCCTGTCAATTAAATGAGGAGGATGAATGATTTAGTGCACATCATGGAGACCATAATCCCGCAAGTATTTGGTAACTAAGCAGTGGGGAATAGTATGAGAAGGAATCCATGATATGTCCAACTTAAATGGGGGCTTGTGATAATCCAGCAAACAAGGCTCATACTAGTACCATAGCTCGATGTTCTGGTCATATTTAAGCAAGGTCAGCAAGTTCGTCCATTACCACCTGTAACCTTCACGATGGCTCTAGGCAAGATAATCATCAATATGGCTAAGGGCCTTATTATAGCCTTCCAACCTTCACTCAATGCTTTGTATTTAGCCTCATAGTCGGCATAAAGTGAAGACAAAGTAAATTTATGATCTTTTTATAAATCTTCAATCATCTCATAATAAGTAGCATTATTTTCCACTGCCCTATCCAGCAAGTAATGAATGTGAATATACGACTCCTTAACTTAGTCGAACACATCTGAGACAAGCAAGCCGACTAAGTCTTCTTCGGATAAAGGAACATGGCCAGATTCTAGAAGATATATACTCTGCCTGAGCGGGTTAGATTTGATAAAAACTATGGCTTGTTTCCTAGCATCAAATTGCAAATGAAAGAACACAAGTGTGATTGCAAACATATTACAAGGTGTGCGACTTCATGAAGATAACTCAACCAAGAAAGAAGGCATGAGTATGAAAAATGCAATATATTCATCTAAAAGAAAATGTTTTCATTAATAAACCAGGAGGGGTTACATAATAATGATCTTATTATAAGGCACAAGAACATAAAGAAAAACAAAGGAGTTAAACATTCTTTTTATCCTTCACATTACTTCCAAAGGGTAGCTCGTTAGAAAGGTTGGTTTCATCAATGACCTCTAAGACATGACCAGCTGGTTTAATGGAGGATTCTCCAGACCCTCCCTCATCATCAAAATCTTCCTCCAAGTTTGGAGGTGAGCCTAGATCATGCCTCTGGAACAGTTTGGAGTCCTCTGTAGTGCCGACTTAGTTTAGTGCCTCCAACCAACCATCCTTAAATGACTTTTTCCTGACGTAATCAATTTGTGTTGAGGTATCCATAAATGCCTTGCCCCACCCTTTAATAAAGGTGTCTTCCTTTATTTTTCTTGTTCTTGTCCTTCTCTATAACTAGGGCAGTAATCAGACCAACTATTTTCTCCTCGAAATACTTAAGGAGGGATTGATTCTCTACCAACTTCTCATATTCCACCTTGGCCTTGTCACTAGCGATTGTCAAACTGGTCTCAGCAGTCAACCGTTTTCCCTCAGTAGTAGTGGCTCTATCCTTATCCTTTTTGGTTCTTACTCCCAAACTTTTTGCTTAGACTCCAACACTTTCTTTGAAGTCTCCACATATTGCCTTAGACCCTCAAAGGCCTCTTTTACATCTCCTCTCAAAGAACGTATTTGATCGTCCTTCTCCAATAATTGGTTGAAGTTCACTAAAACCTGCACAAAGGAAAAATATAAGTTTACAAGAAGAAAAACAGACAGTGAAGACTAGTAAAGGGGGGAGAATTATCGAAGCCAAACTTTGGAAGCATTTTCTGCCAATTTAAATCTTGGCAGGGTGCCAACAATTGCTCTATCAGCATAGCAGGTGGCATATTTTATTAATTTTCTATCCATTCCTGGATTAATAACAACAGAGGATTACCCTACAATAACCATATCCTTTTGAATCTTCTCGACGAACTCTTGGTCGACACAAATCTTCTCAACTTTCTTCTCAACAAGACCTCTCCTTAACCTCTTAAAATGAGGTACAATAGTATTAATCTCCCCAATAATGATGCCTGAGGAGCTTGTTTAGTAGCTTTGGATGTTTTCTCTATCACAATTGACTTATTGGCATCAACATCCTCGACAGTTTTCCCGATAGGCCTCTTAATAGTAGGAGACAAAACTCTAATCATCAAGTCAGGAATCTTACTTTTTTCCTATAATATCAATAGGGGAGGTGGTAATAGTAGAATTGTCCAACAACTCAAAAGAAGATGAAGTACCAAAATTCTTCTCAACCCCCGTAGATTCCTCAGCCAAAGAAGTAGGAGTCGGTTCCTCTTCTATATCAATGGGCGCTGATGTTGCAGCAATGGTGGGTCTAGCAATAAAGGAAGTGATTGAACTCCTATACTTCAATAATTATGAAGATGATCTAGGGAGTTCCCTGATAATCCTCTAATCAATGCTCCACAAGATTTTCAACTCTTGAGGATTGAAGTCCTTTTCTTTGGGACACTTTTTCTTGCTCTCACTTGTGCAAAACAGGACAAGAAAACACTAGTCATCATATCATCAGACAGTTTGTTGGAAAAAAAGACAAATATAGAAATAAAAATTAACAACCTATGTCATGTCCTACTTGAGGGCATATGGGCCCATCATACACTTAACCTCTTTGACGAGGAGCATGTTCCTAATTTTTTTTCTGTAACCCATAATCAAAATAATCTTTGTTAGAGTCTGGTAAAATTAACTACTAGGGCTATCTTGACCCATTTATAATAAAACATCAGTTCAGGGATGCTAATATGATTTCCATGTATCTGGTCAAGCCTATATATCCAACTCACTACTCTCCAAGTGTTGGGAGCTACTATAGTAGGAATGACATCAAAATACGGACAAAACTCTAGATAAAAACGACTGGGGGAAAAGTGAAACCACACTCAGCTATGAACAAAGAGGGAATTCAATGACCCTCTAGTAGTTATAGCACCTCAACTGGTGGTACTGGCATTTCTAACTCTACCCAATTAGGAATATTCGTGTCCCGCCTAAATTCATCTAAAGAATCCCCGTGAACTATGTAAAACATGGTTATAATAAAGAAATAAAGAAATCGAAAAGAAAGGGAAGAAGAAATCTTACCAAGAAAATGGAGGCAGAAGCCAGGGTAAGATGCAAAGGAAAGCTCAAAGATAGGAAGCTTGGGGAAGAAAGAGAGTTTGAAAGCTTGAAAAGTTATGGTACAAAAAATGGGCATAACTCACGTCTCTTATATCTTCCTTAGAAAATTATTTAAGAAATGATTACTTGTATCGACGATTGATATTCTAAAGGCTATACAGTTTCTAAAAGAACAAAAATAGCAATATACCCTTTGGCGGTTCGCAAATTTTCAAATTATTTATAAGAATGCCACCACAAGATCAAGGCATGGAAAATTTTCACAAGTCAACCTATGCCGACCAACTTTGAAGAAAACATATATCATCCTTTCAATAAAAACATCAAGAATGAAGTATTGGGGGAAAATTATCCACCTACGTGGACCAATCAGATATGGACACTTGTCTCCTCACATGATAAGAATCTTAGTCAGCAACCACTTCATTTTCCCCGAAGGTAGTTACTCGTCAAACAGGTCGACCAACACAGAGAATGCAAACAATCAAAGTAAATGAACAGTCACAACTTGGGGGAAATAGCCAAGGGTCCTTCCACACGTAGTCTAGACTATCAACCCTCATATTTGTTATATACGACTGCAAATTATTGAATGTATAAAGGCATTACAACCATTGATCTTCGGGTCACTATGTATACATTGTCTTCATTTCACAAAAGGGAAGAGAGAACGAATTCTAGGTGATTGTTCTTAACAAGATTTCCCAGATTTCTGTAATCAATTAATCAATATATAACAGAGGACGTAGGCTTTCTTACACAATCGAACCACTTTAAAAATCTTTATCTGTTGTGTGATTATTTTATTACAATCTCATATTTTGTATGTGATTAAAAAATTAGATCTAGTCCAGTTTTTTACGTCAACACCTAACGTACCTTATCTAGCTATGCTACCCATCCCAACTAGATAACTAATCTAAATAACCTCAATATATCTAGTTCTATCATATTGACATGCTACCACAATATCAATAATAGACTACCCACATATTATTATTGAGCCATTTATTTAATTTTCTCCACTTATTTTAATTTTAAATATACACAATCTATCAGTTCTACTATCACACATAAGTAAATATATCACACTTTTATATATTTAACACACATATAATATATACAACTATATCATCTCCGAAATGGCCTCTCGTGATGCTAGCATACTCTGCTATCAAGTCCATGTACCTCTCGTACCAAATCAAGGACCATTGGTTTGGCATGTCTCCTCGAACCCAAAATCAGTCAGCACACACTGGAGGTGAATATGGTTTTAAGCCTTTGGGATACGCACATACCTAACGTACCGAAATGACACGTCGGTCCCCCTCGGTTCCACTAATTCGCAACACATAATGAGCCTCCCTAAGTTTCATATTCTGGAGCACACATCTAGGCCTCACTGGAATCGTCAAGGTGGTATTGACCTCTATGCGAAAACCTCCGGATAGCAGGCAGCGTAGGTATATTCACACACATAATTAAATCACAACCTATATATGCATATTACTCAGTAGGTATACACACAACCCATCATATAAGTTTGTACGTAGTATATACCTCTCGCATACTCAACGTATAAGCAATTACAATTATAAACTCTAATTGTATAGTCTCCAGTATTACTCACTACCCAAAGGTCCCTATTTACCCCTTATTAAACATCAACAGTTAGTACGTTCACACTTTACTGGTCAAAAGTATAGGTTCAATTATCTCTCCAAGATCCGTTCTATTCTTGTAAATTTGATGAACTTTCATATTATGTCCGATAGGTTCAAGCCTTAATTCTCCCATTTTGGCTAAACCTAAGCTATATCATAGGCCTACTAAATTTCATTATATCTGTAATACCCCTCATTTTTTAGGCTTTTAAAATTGGGGATTTATTAAATTTAATTGAGTTATTAATTTAATATTAATCCGAAAATTTATTTTAGATATTTACTAGCGTGACGAGAGTTAGTAATTATTGGGAACTTGTTGAATATTACTTAATGTGTAAAGTAATATATAGAATTGAATTTATTAAAATGTCACGAGTGAATAACATGACAATTATGGAATTTAAGTTGGAACGCGCATGTGTCATATCAGGACTAAATTATTATTATAAAAGTGAATAAATTATAAGTCGCTCATATGATCATTTTGAGTGTGCCAACGTGTCCGTAAGGGTCGAGATAGTCAGAAAAGTGTACCCGGAGGTTTAGTTTGGGTCTCGGGACATTTTTAGGCCTAACCGGTAATTCGGGAGGGCATTTTAGTAATTTTCCTTTTTAAGGCTTAATTATGGACGAAAATTAAAGGGATATATCTGATGGGAGTTAGAGTCTTCGAGGATTAGAATTGGTAGAGTTGTAGAGAGGCTAAGGAAGAGATAAGGGAGAAGTCTCTAAAGGGGAGAACCACCCTACCTATACCACCCTTGTTATCTTTCACCACCAAAGCGTAGATCGGGACACGAGGGACGCAACCATACCCGTCTACACTTGAGAATCAGACCTTCATATTTGAGGCAAGTATCTATCTTGCTACTTTTATAGTTAATATTTCACCCATGTTAGAATAGGATTGATAAATATATGTTTTATGGAAGAATTTGATGATTTAGGGAATTTAAATCACATGCTTTAGAGGAAATAAGTATATTCTGGAAATCTCAACATATGTAGAGGATTACCCACAAAATTATAATGGTTTAGAAGTGATAAATCTGGAAAAATAATTAGAAGATTGGAAATTTTAATGAAACTAGAGTTCTTGATAATTATGATGAATTATCCATTTAATCCGACATCTTTGATGATTTCATACATGCTTAACGTAGGGAATCATGCATATAGGTACCTTTACTCAATAGTAAACTTATTTGGGGGTTTGGGAATCATTAATGGTGTCTTGGAGAATTTTCTTAAATGAAACCCATAGGTCGGATTAACAGTTTTATGGGCAAGAGTCGCTTGATCGATCGAACGACCCCCTTCATTGATCGATCGACCCATCCTGGAAACTACATGTTTTTCCTCTTTTTGTTTAATTTGGATAAAATACGTGGGAACCCTTAATTATCATTTAAAGAGAACAATGGTCCATGAAGAGGACCAGTAGGGTCTAAGTAGATCCTGTTGAAGGAAATGTTATATGGGATGTAATAGTGTGTTAACGGGGGTTTGACACATATTGGAAATCGTGCGTAAGTTAACCACAGAATTGACAGATTCATCAATGACTTAGACTAGTATGTTATAGAGGGTGTACCTCCTGAATTGACCTTTAGCAAGAGAGAATACTTCGAGGGATGAGAAGTAATTACGAAATGATTAAAATTGTGAATAAATTGAGATGAGTCCTTTATGCGTAAAAATTTGGTAAAATTGTGTTACGTATGGTTAAAATATTATTATGGGACATGGGCGAACCTAATTGGAAAATGAGATATTTGTGTATAATCATATATGTGCTACTTGCTATCACGGAGGTTGCCACGTCAGGACAGTCTTATCTCGATGGGACCTTTATGGGAGATATTCATGTGTACCCTAGAACATAGGATTCCTTGGTACAGGTTATCTGAGGATGATAGTCAGACAATCCTAAGAGACGTGAGGGGTATGTGCTTACCTCTTAGTAATTTACAACTCGAGAGTGATTCCGAACTAGTATTTCCCTTAGTAAGAGAGATACGGGGACTTGATAGCAGAGTATGCCAGCACCACAGATTTTATGTGGGGTGCCGATAGTATATATATTATATGAGTGAGTATTATACATACGTATATATGGAAATCTTCTATTGTGCATATAAGTAGTTAAGTATTGAACAAATGCTCCAAATTTTATAATAAGTATTCGGGAACTTTATAACGGTATTGAGATATATTAAGTAACGTAAGCAATCATGAAGAGACTGATCTCTAAACTAAACATTATAGCCTTGTGACTTCTCAAAATAAAATCATCAGGAGATAAGTTAGATAGACTTATGAGGCATATAGTAGTACGGTAGGCGTGCACACTAGATGAGAGGTGATAATTCTCAAGAGAGTGTTGTGTACTAACATGGTGGTCATATTAGCCGGTAAGCATTTTAAATACTTGATAAACTATTTTTAAAACTTTTTTACACTCGGGCTCTGACCCGTTTTTGTCATTTTCTCTCTCTTGCATATATATATATGTATATATTACAGGTGCTCAGCTATAGTGGCATCAGGTGTAGATTCATTTGACTGGACGTGCTACAGCTGGTGTGGGAGTTGTAGGTCATTGTAGTAGACGCTTCCTCCTTTGGCTCCTCAGACCAATGAATAGTTCTTTTAGATAGGGCATGTGTCACCCATTTCCAGACTTGTTTTGGACTTGATAGGGATTTTATAATTCTATCATTTTAGTAGTTTGTTTTCATTTGGGATTATTTTATCTCTCACTTTTATCTCTGGTTTGTGGTTATTCATTTGCATTTGAGTAATCTAGTTGGCATGGTTCATTGGACGATTGGTATCTTTATCATTTGCATTATTCAAATTTGTTTATGTTTAAAAGATTTTTAAAACGGAATTAAATAAATGAGGGCTTTAAATTGTTTTTACACTTAGATTAATTATTTAGGGTGTTTAAATTGGAAATATTTATTTTGCGACAGTGATGCTAAGAATGAACCAACCGTTCACCTTCATTTTAATTTAATAAAGGAATAATCACTAGGTATGTAATTAGGCGGGGTGTCACAATATCCATCAGTATGGTTTAAGAATAACCCAAAAGCCTCTAGATGAACTATTCATAATTTTGGGGCATAAATAAAAGAAACTAGGCAAATCTTGGTAACCGAATCGATTCGGTGAAGAGGCCGAATCGATTCGTTGATCCAATCGATTCGCTCCTTGAGCCGAATCAATTGAAAATGCCATTGTTCGTCTTTGTAATACCTCGTAATTTTGTGTGATTTTATTTTAATTATGAAATCTGGATTAATTGATTTATATTGTGAATATGTAATATAAAATTTATCTAGATTTAATTGTAATAATTACTAGCGTGACGAAAGTTAGTATTTATTGAAAATAACGTGAAAAAAGTTAGTATTTACCGTAAATAACTACGTGAAATATTACTTAACAAGTAAACTAATATATGAATTCAAGAATACTATTTTGGCGTTGAGTGGAAAATACAGAAGTTGCAACACACTTAGTTGGAACGCGCGTGTGAGTCATGTCAATAATACTTTATTGGGCTAAAAAGGATTATTTATTTTTAAGTAACTCGTATGGCAATTTTAAGTGTGTCAGTGTGTCCGGAAGGGTATAAATAGTCAGAAAACACTACTCGGGTGTTTAATTTGGATTCCGGGGCATTTTAGACAAAAACGACACTCATAGGGGTATTTTGGTCTTTTGGGATTTTGGAGAATTAAAATGGATGAAAATTAGGAATTAAATAAGGGATCTATGTTGTTTATAGGGGATTTGTTAGTTTCAAACCTGTATGAGAGTGAGGGAGATAACAAAATAGGATAAGGAGAACACAATAGGTTCCTTGGAATAAGAATTCAAGTTCTTCTATCGGAAATCGCACGAACACGTAGATCGCGAAGAAAGGATCATTACCATACCAATTCCGTTCAACGATTCAGAGGTTCACAAAAAGAAAAGTGTTTATCTTTCTATATTATTAAGCATGTGTGATTCATGTTCACATTAGTCGATGAGATAACTAGAATGGTATGAATTTGAGACTGAATTGGGAATTAATTCTAAATTGGGAGTATAGGTTGGCATGCAAATGAATCACCCTATTCTAAGAATGATAAATCTGGAATTATAGGTTAAAATCACGAAATTTAAATTGGAGTTTTTATTTAATATTAATGGTGGGTTTATGATTATGAAAATTTTAGATATTTGAAGAATCAGTTTACAGCCTTGTGATTACATTAGGAATTAATGCTGAAAATATGTGGGAAATTACTCTATGATGATGAGGAATAGTCTAGGATTATTGTTTGAGGGTTAGAATAAGTTTTGGGTGTATTTTATTATGAGAAGGTTGGGGCAAAAGCAGAATTGGGCAGACAGGGACAATCTCAAAAATCTCATTCGAAGACCTGCCCAGGTCGTTCGAATGACCGCATTCGAACGAGATTTCTAATGAGGTTTCCAATGAAATTTTTGAGTTTGTTCGAAGTGAGAAGTTCATTTGAAAGACCTTGTTCAAATGAGAATCTTGGACTTCTAACGAGATTACATAATGCTTATTTATGGCCCGGATAATTTAGAATCGTTCCAGGTTGGTCCAAGTGAGAGAAATTAACCTACGCTTTCATTAAATTACTTAAATTCTTTATTAGAGTGAGTTGAGAGCGGGATTATTCAAGGGGATATGGCGGGATAAGAGTTCCTTAAAGAGAGTGTACTTGTAAGAAAGATAAGTTGTATGGTTGAAACATTGTGAGTAGTAGAGATAATAATGATACATATAAATTCGGGGACTTGGGTTACGTGAACTCCTATTGTATATAATAAGTTGTGTGGGTACTTATTGATTGAACTATTATGAGTATAACATACTTACGCTGCTTGCTAACGAGCGGGGGTTACGCGTTGTGGACAATCATACCTTGAGGAGACTTTGGGTGGGATATTGGTTTGTACCACTAGACCATAGAACCTAGGTACGGAGTATCTGTGAGAACGATAGTGATGACAGTTGTATGGTTGCATAGTTATGTGCGTAGCCCATCGGCTTGGGACTATCTTTGCCTCCAATATATGTGTTTTGTTTTGATGGTTCGAGAAAGATTGAACCTTTAGTCCTTTATGCAAATGAGCGATGCAACATGATATGATAGCAGATTATGCGGGCACCGCAATTATGTCTCGGGGTGAAATATTGGATATATATATATATATATATATGATATCTACTGTGTGAATTGGTTCTACTGTGTGAATTAAGTAGGTAGAATTATAATAAGATCTAAAATTAATTATGTAGCGAACACTTAATTATATTAAATTATAAGTCTCTATTTATGCTAAAGAGGAATTGGTTCTATGTATTATACATTGTGAGGGCAATAATCGGGAACAATATCGGATTATGATGTGTTATTAGACAGAAACAACTAGTTAGCATGGTAATAGAATTATTGGGTTTGGAATACTTGCTAGGCGTGCACACTAAATGAGAGGTGAGCATCCCAAGTGAGTTCGATAATTTAACATAAAAAATATACGTGCCAATAAATCATTTTAAGCACTTTCTAATCTTTTAACTATTTTCAACTCGGGCTTTAACCCGTTTTCTACAAATCTCTTTTCTTGTCAAATTATTTTAGGTGCTCAGCCATAGGAACACCAGGCTTAGGAGTTCTATTCAGTTGACGAGCTATAGTTGCTATGGAGGCTACAGGAATTTGGTAGTAAACGCCTCTGAGTCTACCATTCCTTACCTTTGAGTTAATTAAATCAGTTGGACATGTCGTCCCTTCTTATTTATATGCTCAGACATTATGGACTTAGTTATTTACTCTTCGGTTGTTTGATTTATTTAGTCGAACTATTGTATTTGACTTTAGGCTGGAAGTGTTTACTCGAGTCCCTTTATTATATCCGTTATTTCATTTCTTATGAGATTCGATTCAACGATGAATGTTTAGTTATTTTCCTTATATGGTTTTATATTAGTTGAAAAGATAAAATTTTGACATCAACCTTTTTGAATATTAGGTGGTTAGTTTTAATAATCAAATTTTCGACAGTGATGCATAGTGTGAACCAACTGGATATTCTGATTTTAATTAATAAAGGCCTGATCACCTGGTATTTAATTAGGCGGGGTGTCACATATGGTATCAGAGCATCAGGTTCTAGAGTCTTTAGGATCTGTATGACTTATTATGTTTCCACGTAGCTATCTTTGATGTAGAGCCCTATATTTAGGACTGTTGTATTCATTATTAATGCATTTTTTGTCTTTAGCTATTGGAGATATTTACTGTGGATTTATAAATCTTCTCTACCATTTTATATGCCTCCCAGACGTGCACAGTGAGCTAATCGGGGTGCCCAACTCGAGCCCCAGCCAACTCCGGTACAGGGAATGATGAACACTGCGGAAGTTGCTACTATTGTAGCACAGGCAGTTAACGCAGCATTAGTCGTGGTACAGTAGTCTCCACTACAGGCACCAATAGTGGATCCATCACCAGCCCACGCTCTCCCTTGTGCATGGGATCACGCCAAATATGCTTTTCAAAAGGCACATCCTCTAGAGTTCACAGGGAGTTTAGATGTGGTAAAGGTAAGCCAATGGAGGAAAGATATACATAGGCACCTGAGAATGTATGAGTGCACTGAGGGGCAAAAGAAGATCCTGGCTACCTTTAAGTTGGTAGGAGAAGCGCTACAATGGTGGGAGTCCATCACCATTGCAGAGGAGAGAGACAACTTGACTATCAGAGATTTTTGGGTGCGGTTTGACCGCAAGTACTTCCCTTCCGTCGTGCAGACCGAGATGAGACAGAAGCTACCGAACCTTAAGAAAGAAGGAAAGACAGTTTTTGAGTATGAAGAGTAGTTTACAAACCTTCTGAATCTAGTTCTAGACGATCTACCGACAGAGGAGAAGAAGATTCAGAGATTCATGGATGGTTCAACTTGGAAGATTTGTCGGCACTTCTTAGGTAATCTTTCATTGGCCACTTACTCTGATGTTGTTAATGTTTCCTTACTACATTATCAAGACCACCGCTTCCACCACTAGGGAAGAAAATGAGTTGGGGAGTTCATCCAGTAAGGCTGAACAGGAGGTAATAGCACCGATAAGACACCCACAACTCAGGGGCAGGTTCGTTAGGGTGAGCAGGGTTTCCAGCAGGGGGATCCTGCTAAGAGATTCCATTTTGGAGATTTCAGATAGGGACAGGGAGGTTTTAGGCAAGTCCAGCTTGGTCAGCAGGGTCAGTAGGGGCAACAACGTTTTCATCATGGCCAGCAGGGCTAAGGGAGGGGAGGTAACAGCTATCAGGGCTGAGGGCAGCAGGGACTGGGGGAAGGAAACTTTCGAGGGAGGTGTTTTATTTGTGGCAATAATGGCCATAAGCATCAGGACAATACCCAGAGGGGTAGAACCCCTCAGTAGCAGAAGCAAGGCGCTCGTCAGGAGCACCAGTAATTGTTATTTCCATCCGCCATCCCAGCACCTCCATAGATTCTTGCTTTGCCAGCTATTCCAACAGCTCCGGTGCAGCAGGGGAAATTGCAATACGGGCGTGCCTACAATATTCATCAGGCCCCAGTTCATCAGTTTCCACCCGTTGTTAAGGGTACGTTTCCTATCCATAGTACTATGGGGCGCATTTCATTTGACACGAGGGCATCACACTACTTTATAGCTACTAGTTTTGCACGGGCCATGGGGTTGTTAGACATAATAGAGATTACAGTGACTTGTGTAGAATCACCGCTAGGGAATGGGTCATTTATTTTCTTTATATTCTAGGGAGTAGGTATCGAGATTGGGAGTTTGATTTCGCCAGCAGATATGCTAGTCTTAGATATGCACGAGCATGACGACATTATTGGCATGGATTGGTTTACTTCTTATAGATCCATGATAGACTGTTTTAGTAGGAGCATTATTTTTTCTATACCGGGATAGGAGATGTTCCTAGTGGAAACGCCCCGTCCTAAGGAAGGATCGTCCACCCATTTATATTACGTAGAAGAGGAGACCTCTAGAGATATAGTTATTCTCGTTTATTCGATTCCCGTAGTTCGCGAGTTTTTCAATCTGTTCCGGGATATACCGAGACTACTGCCTAGCCAAGAGATTGATTTCATCATAAATTTGATGTCGGGCACTCAAGAAATAGACCAAGCACCCTACCATATGGCTCTAGATGAGATGAGAGAGCTACGGGATCAGTGAGCAGCTGTAGGGACAAGGCTTCATCCATAGGAGTACCTCGCCTTGGGGTGCTCCAGTGTTGTTTGTAAAGAAGAGAGATGGGTTATTGAGGTTGTGTGCGGATTACTGAGAGTTGAAAAAGGTCGCGATATGGAATAAGTATCCGTTGCCCCAAATCGATGACTTGTTCGACCAACTGAAAGGATCATCCTTGTTCTCAAAGATAGATTTGAGATTGGGATATCACCAGCTAAGGATTAGGGAGCAGGATGTGTCGAATATTGCTTTTTTGATGAGATATGGATCCTATGAGTGTCGGGTGAGGCCTTCCGGACTGACAAATGCTCAATCCATTTTCATGGACTTGAAGAACAGGGTGTTCAGATAGTTTTTAGATCAGTTTGTCACCATCTTCATTGATGACATTCTGATTTATTCTCGGACTGAGGAAGAGAATGCCGAACATCTAAGGACGCTTTTGCAAACACTGCGTGAACACGAGTTGTATGCAAAGTGTGGATTCTGGCTCAGGGAAGTTTAATTCTTGGGTCACATAATCTCTGAGGAGGGGATATCGGTAGATTCGAGAAAGGTGTCAGCGGTGAGGGAGTGGGGATAACCCACTACACCAATTGAGGTTTGTAGTTTCTTAGGGCTGGTAGGATACTACATAAGATTTATTTGGGGATTCTCGAAGATAGAGGGTCCGGTGATAAGCTTGACTCGCAAAGGGGTGTCGTTTATATGGGATGATTCCTCTCAATTGGCTTTTGACGATCTGAAGGACAAGCTGACTTCAGCACCAGTTCTAGCACTACCCAGGCCTGGTTGGTATACCTAGCCAAATAGTAATAAGAAAAATTATTAAATCTTGAAATGATTTCTTAAAAGAAACGAAAAGATGATTAATAATTGAGAAAATTTAACAAACTGAAAAGTGCAAAAGAAAATAGATCTGACAAATGGGAGAAAATAGGGTAGGGTACAATCCCTCAATCCTTAACAAATTACCGTATAGAATACTAGAATTGTAAATTAAAATTATTGACTAGATCCGGTCTTTATACATTCTAAGCATTACATATATGAGGGATCTAGCCCGCATCATATGAAATCAAAGATAGATATAAAGCGGTGAATGAATCCAGTCTTTATAAATTCTAAGCATTACGTATATGAGGTTACGCCCGCACCATACGAAATCAAAGGTAAATATAAAGCAGTGCTTTCACGATTCAATCAATATTTTAATTTAACCTCTATTTTCTACATAAATAATTTGCCTTGGATTGAGTTAATGTACCCCAACCCTTGGGAATTTAGCTACTCATGATTTGGTTCAAGAATAAATTCACACACAAAATTATGGATCTACAAGACATGGGAAATAATTTGCAAATAATAAAACTAGAGAATGGAAAGATATTACTTGAATTCAGCAACAAAAAATGGAATTGGAATCCAGAATTTCTTACAAACTAGGGTTCATGAAAACTCTTGAAGGAATAGAAAATTTGCTCTCAAAATCTAACCCTAAAATTTAATCTAGCACTTCTAACCTACTCCTAACCTAGCCTCTCTCTAGAAACTCTCCTTCAAATGATGTAGGGCATGGGATTTTATAGCACAAAGTCTCGAAATTGACAGCCAATAGTGCTTGTGGCACAAGTTTCATCAGTTGCACACGCCAAAAATCTGCATAATTAATGCCAGAAATCTGTACAGCCGGACCGGTCCGGTTTCCACCCGGATCGTTACTATTATATCGGATCGGTTCTTTTTTTCTGACGGATCGGTTTGGTCCCATCCGGATCCATCTTGTTTTTCTGGTTCATTTATCTTCATTATCGCGCAACTTCAAAACCTCGTAAGTTCTTCACCGTAGCTCGGATTGAGGTGCCGTTTTTTCCAGTGTTCTTGTAATTTAGAGCTCTTCAACTTTCTAGATGGCCCCACCTCCGGAATAAGGTTGAAAAATTACGAAAATGCCCTTCAACTCTCCATTTCTTGTTTTCTTTCACTGTTTTGAGTTCTGCTTAGCACTAACTTGCATGAAATACCTGTAAAACACATGAGAAATACACAAAACAAGAAATAGTTGCCAAAAGGGATTAGTAGAATACATTTGAGACAAATCCAAGCTACTTACACTGCACGGAATCATAAAAATACTAAAATTAAGGGGATAAATATGAAGAATATGTGCCTAAACACACCCCCTAACTTAGAACGTTGCGTGTCCCGAGCAATGTATATGAATCCTAACCAAAATTCTACTCTTGAAAATTCCTTTATTAAAATAATATTTCACTTTCGCAGGCACGCGATTGCATTTAGCGTATGCAACAAGCCTTTAAACCTCTAGGTTATCCTAGTAGGACGAGTTTTGTCTCGTGAGGGTTTGCAGTGAATACACCCACAAAATTCTTTATTGACTCAAATAAATATCAAAATACTTAAAAATTGTACAATTTAAACTTTTTCGAAAAAATAATCACCATCAACTCATATTCAACTGTCTCAAACCATAGTGTGTGTGTGCAAAGCCAAAAATTAAACCTCAAACATCCACCGATTGAGCATTACGTTACTTTCCGAAAATTTGTTTTGATTCAAATTCTTACGGATTGCACTCACAAACGAATCACTCAAATTGTGGCTATTTTCTCTCGGTATGCATGATATAAAGAGTAAATATAATGGACATAAATTCACGCATAAAAAATTGAAAAGAAGGAAATATATGGTGAAAAGATCCCATCATCGGAGTACAATTATTAGGAAATGGGAACATCACCTCTAATTCACACAATTTAATCTCTCATTTTATCTTTTCATGTCTTAGCTCTCCATGTAGTAATTAATTTCGCCATTTGGACTCGGTTAGGACTTTTCGGGTTAAAAGTGTAAAGGGTAAAATTGGGAATAGGCGGAATGTTCGGAATTGGAAAATGTCTTTATGATGTCCATTTGTGCTTTTTCGGGCATTTGCTCATTTTTCTCTTTCTTTTTCTCTTTTCATTTTTTTCTTTTTTTTTCTTATTTTTCTTTTGCTGAGCATTTTTTCTATTTTTCTCTTGCCCCTTTTTATTTCACAATTTGGACTTACTTGATGAATTTTCTCAATTTTTCCAATTCCGGGCTAAGTGGGTTTTTCGGGTTATCAAACGAAAAGATAAATTTTATTAGGCTCAAATTGGGTTGCAAAAGGATAATTTTGTTTTTCACAACTTTTTATGGCTAATATTTTTGGGTTAAACAAACGAGGGCCTAATCACATTACTATATGCATCTCGAGATTAATTAAGTTTAGAGATATATTTAGCATGAATTTCGAGACAACATTTCACACATTTCCCATAACCGATCAAAACAAAGGATTGAGATCATCAACGACTTATTAAAACGCTGAAAAGAACTTTGAGTTAATCATAAACTCGGATTGATTTAAAAACTCATAAAAAATTGAAAGGCTCGAAATCTCACCGGGTTGGACTAATCTCCACACTTATTCGTAAAGTCATCAATTTTCTTTCAATTTCCATCTTCAGTAAATTTTGGCTTAGTGCATTATTAAATTTTACAATTTGAGACTTTAAATAGAATAAAGGTGATATTTTTGATAAATTTAAATTCCTATTTTTATTTATTTTAAACAAAAATATTTTTGGTTTTTTTCAAAATTTTTCAATTTTTTTTTTTTAATTTTTTAATTTATTTATTTTTTTAATTTATTTTTCTAAAAAAAACACACTTGGAAAGAACATGTGATCGAATCAATGAATCTAAACAATAAATGGGAAGAATATCCCACACCCCCTAACTTAAATGTTGCATTGTCCTCAATGCGAATCAAGAACACAACATAAAGAGAGGAAAAGAAAGATATTACCCAAATGTAGTGATCCACAATGAGTACGAGTCCATTGAATCTACAAAACAAGTTAGAACCAAGCATAACAAAAATAATAACAAAATCTTTAACTAATGACACTACACTATTACAAAAGGAAAGAAAAAGAAAAAGAAAAAAACTAATTATGTACAACCTACAATTTGAACGGCTAATAAATCATACACTAGAAGTCGAAAAATTTGAGGGTCCACCCAAAATGCAATTTGACTTTGAGGGATTAATGGTGTACCCTCATTAGGATGCATGCCTCCCGAAAAGTAAGAATTTCGTTTGAAAAACGGAAGGCATGTGAAAAGTTTAAAAAATGAACCATCACCAATTACAAAATTTTGGGGGATAATGAAGGATTTTGGTGCATAAGAGGACAAGTCCCATTGGGATCCAAGAAATATAGAATCACGTTCCAAAGATTTTTCAAGTAGTATGGGGAGAGGGGCACACAAAAAGGAACAATCCATATTAGAAAATAATTTAAGCATAGAGTGCTTGTCCTCATAAACCGAAAAAGGATCCTCTTGTTGCGTAGCACGTGTGTTGGTCTCTAAGTCGGACGATATTTGAGTCGTATCTTCAAGTACCTCCGAAGACTCAAATGGTATGGGTGGAGGTTTGGGAAGGAGGAATGCATCAATTCTATTGTTCCACTCGCTTTCGTCTAAATGACGAAATGAGGCCTAGAAAGATTGGACTTCATCATTTAGGCTTGCATCCACCTGTCCGAACTCGCGCTCAAACTCTGCTAGGCTCAACTCCTCTAGCTCTCTCTCTTGCTTGGTGTCCTCAAAATTTTTTCCCTCAAAATTTTCAATTGGATCTGGTGGAGTGACACATCTAAGTGTGTGGCCCGTAAGATGAAGCATCTCAAAATAACATTCCCATATAAGAAGCGGATCAACATCCTTAAGACATTCATCCAATTCTTGTGATGGATTTAATGGTTCGATAATAGTGGGGACACAAGGAGACAAATGATCCTCAACCTCAGTAGATTTTGCAATATTTATAATAGGTTGAGATTCAAAAGAACTTGGATCAATTTCAATGATTTCATTCTCAAAAGTATTAGGTGAAGCACAAGTCTCGACCTTTTCTAAGTTGTCCAAATAATCATTCAACTCCTTGCAAGTTGCTATAATTTTCGACTCGAGAACAGCACGGTCATCAGATTGCTTTTTTATATCAAGTAAGAGTTCTTCCAAAGTAGGCTTTCTTGGTTCTAGCACCTCGAATTCCTCATTTGGTTGAAAACTTACTTCATCTTCAAAACTATCGGAAAAAAAATCCTCATTGGGTTCAAATAATGCATCTAACTCTTGCTCCCAATAACGATTTTTTTCGCGATATTCTTTTTCAAGTCTTTCTTCTTCAAGCAATTGATTTTGATAAATTTGGAGTTTCTCAGCACTAGGCTTGTATTTAATATAATCATCTTTAGTGATATTGATCCAATGTTCATAAGTCTTGAGTGCCTCCTCTTCCTCACTATTAGCATAACAATCAAAGCCACCAAAAGAGTTAAAATAAGACATGTCAAATTGGGCAATTCAAGAACGTGACACCCATTTTTTTTTTCAATTTTAGTTATATATATATATATATATATATATATATATATATATATATATATATATATATATATATATATATATATATATATATTCGAAATCACTTGTAGATAAAAATAACTTTCTTAAAAATTTAACAATTTCAATCCCCGGCAACGGCGCCAAAAACTTGACGCGACTTAATATTTGTCTCAAAAGTGCGTACAATCTAGGCTCAAGTGCAAGCCTGTCGCTCAAGTAATAAATCCGGTAAGTCGGGATCGTATCCACAGGGATCGAGATTGCCAAATAGTAATAAGAAAAATTATTAAATCTTGAAATGATTTCTTAAAAGAAACGAAAAGATGATTAATAATTGAGAAAATTTAACAAACTGAAAAGTGCAAAAGAAATTAGATCTGAAAAATGGGAGAAAATAGGGTAGGGTACAATCCCTCAATCCTTAACAAATTACCGTATAGAATACTAGAATTGTAAATTAAAATTATTGACTAGATCCGATCTTTATACATTCTAAGCATTACATATATGAGGGATCTAGCCCGCATCATATGAAATCAAAGATAGATATAAAGCGGTGAATGAATCCAGTCTTTATAAATTCTAAGCATTACGTATATGAGGTTCAAGCCCGCACCATAAGAAATCAAAGGTAAATATAAAGCGGTGCTTTCACGATTCAATCAATATTTTAATTTAACCTCTATTTTCTACATAAATAATTTGCCTTGGATTGAGTTCATGTACCCCAACCCTTGGGAATTTAGCTACTCATGATTTGGTTCAAGAATAAATTCACACACAAAATTATGGATCTACAAGACATGGGAAATAATTTGCAAATAATAAAACTAGAGAATGGAAAGATATTACTTGAATTCAGCAACAAAAAATGGAATTGGAATCCAGAATTTCTTACAAACTAGGGTTCATGAAAACTCTTGAAGGAATAGAAAATTTGCTCTCAAAATCTAACCCTAAAATTTAATCTAGCACTTCTAACCTACTCCTAACCTAGCCTATCTCTAGCAACTCTCCTTAAAATGATGTAGGGCATGGGCTTTTATAGCACAAAGTCTCGAAATTGACAGCCAATAGTGCTTGTGGCACAAGTTTCATCAGTTGCACACGCCAAAAATCTGCATAATTAATGCCAGAAATCTGTACAGCTGGACCGGTCCGGTTTCCACTCGGATCGGTCCTGTTATATCGGATCGGTTCTTTTTTTCTGACCGGACCGGTCCGGTCACCACCGGATCGGTTTGGTCCCATCCGGATCAATCCTGTTTTTCTGGTTCATTTCTCTTCATTATCGCGCAACTTCAAAACCTCGTAACTTCTTCACCGTAGCTCGGATGGAGGTGACGTTTTTTCCAGTGTTCTTGTAATTTAGACATCTTCAACTTTCTAGTTGGCCCCACCTCCGGACTAAGGCTGAAAAATTACGAAAATGCCCTTCAACTCTCCATTTCTTGTTTTCTTTCACTGTTTTGAGTTCTCCTTAGCACTAACTTGCATGAAATACCTGTAAAACACATGAGAAATACACAAAACAAGAAATACTTGCCAAAAGGGATTAGTAGAATAAATTTGAGACAAATCCAAGCTACTTACACTGCACGGAATCATAAAAATACTGAAATTAAGGGGATAAATGTGAAGAATATGTGCCTAAACAGAGGGGGTGGGAGAAGTACCTTCCACTGGTGGAATTTGCTTATAAGAACTCCTACCTGTTTACGATTGGCATGGATCCCTTTGAGGCGTCGTATGACAGACCCTGTCCTCAGGACACCTCGGCTAAGGTCGAGTTAATACGAAGTCGCATTCGGGTTGCTCAGTATTGGGGATTAGGTGCTTTTGTGAGTTTGTCCTATGAAGTGGGTAATGCAGTTAGGGAAGAAAGGGAAATTAACGTCGAGGTATGTTGGGCCATTCCCTATTATTGAGCGGATTGGGCCACTATCTTATCGACTTGGATTACCAGAGCACTTGCATAGGATTCATGATGTGTTCCACATTTCTTCACTGAGGAGATATCTTTGGAATAATTTGGCCCACACCCATATTGACTTAGAGGAGATTGATCTATAGCCCGATAGTTCCTACGATGAGGGAGCAGTTGCCATTCTGGACCGTAGTGAGAGGAAGATGAGGTCAAAGATAGTGATGTTAGTACGAGTGCGATGGCGACATCATAATGTAAGTCTACCTGGGAGCATAAGGATGACATGCGGGAAAAGTATCCAGAGTTATTTTCACCAGGTATACCTTGATATAGCCTTTTTTCGAATTTCGGCACGAAATTCTTTTATTAGGGGGGAAGTATGTAATACCCCGTAATTTTGCGTGATTTTATTTTAATTATGAAATCTGGATTAATTTATTTATATGGTGAATATGTAATTTAAAATTTATCCAGATTTAATTGTAATAATTACTAGTGTGACGAAAGTTAGTATTTATCGGAAATAACGTGACGAAAGTCAGTATTTATAAAAAATAATTACATGGAATATTACTTAACGAGTAAACTAATATATGAATGTGAGAATACTATTTTGGTCAGGAGTGGAAAATATGGCAGTTGCAATGCACTTAATTGGGACACGCATATGAGTCATGTCAGTAATACTTTATTGGGCTAAAAAGGATGATTTATGTTTACGTAACTTGTATGGATGTTTTGAGTGCGCCAGTGTGTCCGGAAGGGTCGAAATAGTTAGAAAACACTACCCGGGTGTTTAATTTGTATTCCGAGGTATTTTAGCCAAAAATTACACCTCAAAGGGGTATTTTGGTCTTTTAGGATTTTTGGGAATTAAAATGGATGAAAATTAGGAATTAAATAAGGAATGTACATGGGTTAGAGATGAGTTTTCAGTTTCCAACCTACGTAAGAGAGAGGGAGAGAACCAAAGAAGATAAGGAGAACTCAACAGGTGCCTTGGAATAAGAATTCAAGTTCTTCCATCGGAAATTAAACCAACGCATAGATCGCGAAGAAAGGATCATTCTAATACCAATTTCGTTCAACGATTCAGAGGTTCACAAAAAGGCAAGTGTTTATCTTGCTATATTATTGAGCATATGTGATTCATGTTAACATTAGTCGATGAGATAACTCGAATATTATGAATTTGAGACTGAATTGGGAATTAATTCTAAATTGGGAGTATAGGTTGGCATGAAGATGAATCACCCTATTAAAAGAATGATAAATATGGAATTATAGATTAAAGTCACGAAATTTAAATTGGGGATTTTATTTAATATTAATGGTGGGTTTATGATTATGAAAATTTTAGATGTTTGAAGAATGATTACATTGGGAATTATTGTTGAAAACATATAGGGAATTACTCTATGATGATGAGGAATAGTCTAGTATTGTTGTTTGAGGGTTAGAATAAGGTTTGGGTGTATTGTATGATGAGAAATTTTGGAAAAACGCAGAATTGGGCGAACATGGACGATCTCGGAAATCTCGTTCGAAGACCAGCCCAGGTCATTCGAACGAGATTTGTAATGAGATTTCCAACAAAATTTTTGAGCTTGTTCAAAGTGAAAAGTTCGTTCAAACGACCTCCTTCGAATGAGAATCCTGGACTTCGAATGAGATTCCATAATGCTTATTTATGGCACGAACAATTTTAAATCCTTACAGGTTGGTCCAAGTGAGAGAAATTAACCTACGTTATCATCGAATGACTTAAATTCCTAGTTAGTAGTGAGTTGAGAGCGGGATTATTCAAGGGGATATAGCGGAATAATAGTGCCTTAAAGAGAGTGTACTTTCTAGAAATATAAGTTATATGGTTGAAACATTGTGAGTAGTAGAGACAATAATGCTACATATAAACTCGGGAATTTGTGTTACGTGAACTCCTATTGTATATAATAAGTTGTGTGTGTACTTATTGATTGAACAATTATGTGTATAACATACCTACGCTGCTTGCTATCGAGCGGGGGTGATGCGTTGTGAACAATCATGCCTTGAGGAGTCTTGTATGGGATATTGGTTTGTACCACTAGATCATAGAACCTAGGTACAAACTATCTGTGAGAATAAGAATGATGGTGGTCATATGGGTGCGTTGGTATGTGCGTAGCCCATCGGTTTGGGACTATATTTGCCTCCAATATATGTGTTTTGTTTTGATGGTTCGAGAGAGATAAAACCTTTAGTCCTTTATGCAAATGAGTGATGCAACAGGACATGATAGCAGAGTATGCGGGCACCGCAGTTGTGTCCCGGGGTGCAATATTGGATATATATAAGATAGAGAGTATATATATATATATATATATATATATATATAGACACACACACACTTCTGATGATATCTACTGTGTGAATTAAGTAGGTAGAGTTATAATAAAATCTAAAATGAATTAAGTAGCGAACACTTAATTATATTAAAGTGCAAGTGTCTATTTATGCTAAAGAGTAATTGGTTCTATGTATTATACATTGTGAGGGAAATAATGAAGAACGATATCATATTATGATGGGTTATTAGACATAAAGAACTAATATGGAAATAAAATTAGTGGGTTTGGAATATTCGCTAGGCGTGCACACTAGATGAGAAGTGAGCATCCCAAGTGAGTTCGATAATTTAACATGAAAAATATATGTGCTAATAAATCATTATAAGCACTTACTGATCTTTAAACTGTTTTCAACTCGGGCGCTGACCCGTTTTCTGCAAATCTCTTTGCTTGTCAAATTATTTTAGGTGTTCAGCTATAGGGACACCTTGCTTAGGAGTTCTATTCAGTCGACGAGTTGTAGCTGCTGTGGAGGCTATAGGACTTTGGTAGTAGACGCCTCTGAGTCTATCATTCCTTACCTTTGAGTGAATTACATCAGTTGGACATGTCGTCCCTTCTTATTTATATGTTCATAGATTATGGACTTAGTTAGTTACTCTTCGGTTGTTGGATTTATTTAGTTAGATTATTATATTTGACTTTAAGCTGGAAGTGTTTACTCTAGTCCTTTTTAATATGTCAGTTATTTTATTTCTAATGAGATTGGATTGGATGGTGAATGTTTAGTAATTTTCCTCATATGGTTTTATATTAGTTGAAAAGATAAAATGTTGACATCAACCTTTTTGAATATTAGGTGGTTAATTTTAATAATAAAATTTTCGATAGTGATGCATAATCTGAACCAACTGGATATTCTGATTTTAATTAATAAAGGACTCGTCACCCTGTATTTAATTAGGCTGGGTGTCACAGTCTTCTACATTTAATTATTATGTTTTCCACCATTTTAACCCACAATTTCTTCATGCAACATACCCAAACTCCAATGTAATTTTTCCTAACATCATAAAAGAGCATATATATTAGTTCTAACAATTCTCTAATGTTAAAAAATCATTCAATTCATAAATCTTAAGATTTCATCAAGGTTTCCTACACAAAACCCTAGATATGGTGTTCCTTATATAAGTTCATCAAAACCTATATTTCGTTCATGTTTTTTACCCAATAAATTCTAATTTCATTTTGTCTGCACAAAGGGATTCATTCTACATGCAATCTTACCCAGAATTATGGATTTTTTCATCAATCTCCCAAGAACATTATCAATTTACATTAAATCAAGAACCCTACACTATATGGGTATTATAACTGATAAAATCATGCAAGATAAACAGTTGCCTTAATTAGCATATCTGATTTCATTTTTGTAAGTGATGAAAGTGTGCCTCCCTTGCTTCCGACCATGATTTTGGTAACAACTTTGAAGAAAAGATGTTTCACCTCCAAGAACTTTCTTTTTTTCCTCTCTAATGGCCTCTCTTCTCCTTTGATTCTTATGGTTCGAGATATGTTATCCAACCACCCCAAATAACTAACCTTAGGCTTTAAATTCCAATTCCTGAAATTAAGCTAACGAGCTAAGTCCAAGTGATCCAAACACTCCCGTGTGGGATCAGTTATGACTAAAAAGGTCCCGAAACCTAATCACAACCCCGAGTACACTATTTTGACTCATTCGAAATCAACTGTGATCTTAAAATTACCATCCGAGTCAGTCTACAATAAAGTCCTATCCCGAGCGCAATTAGTCTACACATGAATCTTGGTTAGAATATAATGTTGCCATGTCACTATCACTCGCTAGGATGTAAAATAATTATCTACTATTCACTTAGTAATCTTATTCCATAAAATATTAACCATTATCTCTCTCGATTAATATTTGTAATTCACACATAATAATTAATTCAATTAAATTACGGCACACGTGTAATTTAAAAATACCTGAATTAATTAAATAATTAAAGCTCAGAAATACGAGGTGTTATAGTGTTGAGGCTTTATAACCTTTGTACTGTTCGGAATCTC
This sequence comes from Sambucus nigra, assembly GCA_949130495.1. Lineage (NCBI taxonomy): Eukaryota > Viridiplantae > Streptophyta > Magnoliopsida > Dipsacales > Adoxaceae > Sambucus > Sambucus nigra. The sequence continues at coordinate 472,669,400 of OX422219.1, read as the reverse complement.
AATTTAACTATTGGTAAACCTTTGCATATTTTGAGCCATGAACCAATCCCGCACTCCCTTTACGATAGGAACTTAATTAGCCCTTTTCAAGGGCCCTGGAGTTCCCATGTATTAACATCATTTCTCTTTATTAAATCCTGGTTTAATGTATTGCTAGTTCCTTGGTGTCTTTGCATTTATTCGAGGATGATAGGGATCGATGAATGGTCTCATTTCCCCTAGGAAATTCCCTCAGAAATTCTCTTGATTTTGGAATTCATGAGTCCTAGAAGAATAGCCACAATTTCCCTTTTTCGAACTTTTATTGTTGTTTTCCTTTTGAAGAGAAGAATTGACACACCTCAACATATTGTTCCCCACACCTGTTACATGGGTGTTTCAAGAGCTTTTGATCTGTATCAACAGTAACTTGAGGCCTTGAAACCTTGAAATCCTCCTCTGTCTTCATCTTGAATTAAATGTGCCCTTTATTTCTTAGCAACCATATGGACATCATATTGGTTCCATTTTTTTACATTGGCAAATCGGTCTTCATCAACCTTAATATTATTTCCTTTTCTTCAAGAAATTTAATCTTCCATTTTCTAATCAACTCTTGCACTAAGTCATGAAAAATATAACAAGCATTAGTTGAGTTAGATAAGACATTATGCCATTTGCAATAGTTTTTTATTTTATTTTATTCATAGTTGGCATTTTCACGTAGTTATGCAGTTTTATCATTTTGAATCTTAGAAGATAATAAAAAATCTCTTGCACCTAAGAGATATCAAGGGAAGTATTTTTTTAATCATCCCATTTGACTTAGGTATATAAAACTCGATAGATGTATTCTTTCTAACCAATGGTTCACAGACTATGGGTTTAGTTCCAACTATTTCAACATAATTTATTTCTAAATTTGGATCTTTATAATATGTTTTGAAAGATTAAGTGTTTTTTTCGTGCTCTTCTTTTAGTAGAGCTTCATATTTAAACACTTTAGCAATGAATTCCACCAAATCTCTGAATTCATTCGCATCGAAATTCTTTCAAAGTCTAAATTCCAGTCCATTTTGAGATAACTTGGTGAATTCAGATTCTGGTAAAACTATATTGCATTTGTTCGTATCCCTTTCAAATTCATCTATGAAGCTAGTGGTTTCTCATCTAGTTTCTAGGTTAATCTGGCCAAGTCGATGATTGACACTTTTGGTTCAGTTTGGAAGAACCGCACAAAAAACATATCTTCCATTTATTGCCAAGTTTGAATAGTTTTGAGTGACAGGCATATGAACTAAGATAGGGTTGCATCTGGGAAGGAACTAGAAGATTAATAAAGTTTGAGGTATTCATATTTTCCAGAGTCAGTGCACTGACCAGTAAACCTTGCTACATGTTCCATTATGGATTGTCTCCCATCTCCTGAGAAAAGAGAGAAATTTAGAAACTTTAATAGTATAGGAACTTTAATCACATCCACACAGTAAGTGTATGGTTTTCTATATATTGGATAGTTCACCCCCGATCCATTGGTCCACAAATCTCATGTATGATATTCACAATTTAATTTCTTCCGACTCCATAAAGCAAGTTCCTATTTGTTGAGAAAATTCTTAGTTCGATATTGGTGTTGGTTGCACCAGTAGATGTGGGATCTTTGGAGGTGCTTGTTATAGTGTTTGAAAAGGCATCGGGTTGGATGCTCGAGGAACTTGATTATCTTTCCTTTAGAAGGGTTCGTTGCCAAATCTAGTGTTATTTACCACCCTCTTGGGGTCATATTTGAATATAAGATTTGTAACTACACCATATATAGTTAAAAGTTAGTGGAAATCACGAATTAGGCTCATTCAAGTATGGTCTAGACATTCCCACAATTGGGGCGGGCATTCTCCATATTGGTTTATTATAGTCTACCTATTGTTAAGTGTCATGTGTTCTTAAACCCTCTAATGAGTTTATCACACCTAAAACGGTAGTGTTTATGTAGTTTCCTATCCTTAGGTCTATTCCAAAATTAATTTCACCATTATTAGGTTTATAATACACATGGTGAAAAATATTAGGTTATGGGTTTAAATCTACACTAGTTTGTGGTGTGTAGCCTTGACCATTAGATGATGTAATAGTAAGAGGAAACAACTTATTAGTTAGTGTTGTAATCATTGTGCTAATATTTTACATAATATTACCAAGGTTGCCAAACACTGGATTTAACTGATGCATTTATTAATCGTTGAGGTGTGAGTACATATATATAATAGGTGTTACACTTGGATTTTTAGCCTATAAAGTCGTTGTTGCATTAATGTCTTGGTTTTGAGCTTTTGGTCTTAATTCTTGACCATTTCCACAACCGTTTGTGTTGTAGTGGTTATATAATGGCACTTTGAACTAATTTCACCAACATGTTATGTTCCGTCATAACTTCTTCTAGTCCTATCCATGAAAAATAATTATATAGCACTATGGTCCCACCGGGTGTTCCAAAAATATGCTTTCGCTGGATCAGTTAGATTATGTATTTTGATTGTGTGCGAGCATGTCAGGCAATATTATGGTCTTGCCAACCAGGTGATTATCGTAGTCTGCGATAACAAGGCAATTGTGTACTGTTCGATGCTTAAATTAAGACTTCCTAGCGAGTACTAATTTTGTAAACTAAACAAACTAGGATCTAAAGAAAAAGATAGTAAGTTCATAAATAAAGCTAAAAAAGGGATTGAAAGTGAAGTAAAATGAGTAAAAACTATGCTAAACTAGATTTAAAACAAGTAAAACGATTTACACTTGGGAATGTATAGCAAGTTACACCAAGAAATTTAGAGAATATTTAAATGCAAAGGCAAATGAACTTTTCAGGAAACAAAAAGAGAATTACACTAAATATAACTTACAAATTAATTCAAAGAATAAGAAAAGATAAACTATGCTAGTAAACAGTTAGGAAAAAAAATGTTTAAACGAGTAAAAGTAGTTTTTTGTTATGGGAGTCCTCTTTTACTTTGCCCTTTAATTGCTTATTTATAAATTCATTTGTTATGCAACTTCTATTGTAATTGTTGGGTGTTTCTCTAATTAAAATTTCCCTACTAGACACTCACCCCCCTAAATCACTTTATCTAAGTGGTTATCACACGTTCAAGGTCTTCACAAGTGTGGATTTCTTATGTATCCATTTGTGTTAAACTGACCCTAATATTTCTCGGCTTTAACAATCAATTTATATTTCCATGTGGCGATACACTATTGGTCGGTGATATTATTGTGTAAATAGATGGCCCTTCAAAACCCTAGCCTTATCCAAGTGTGTCAATAGATAGTTCCCGTGGGGAGAGACCAAAGTAAAACTCGTATACTACTATGGCGACACCTTCCATGAGTCCGCTACATCTTGGAGAACATCAACACGAATACCTTAGAACTAAACTCAAATGTGGAAGAATTCGAAGATAAGGACATATAATAAGACATCTATAACACCACGTACGAAGCATAAAGATAGTCGACTAACCCACCTTTTGAAGGTAACACCTCCAATGAATTTATTATCCTAACACTACGACCATTAGGTCTAATAACATTACTAAAACTGGCCGAGACTGTGCTCCATATAAATGGTTCCGTTAGTAATTTACGGAACTTAATTATCCATTCCATCCGGGTCCAAGACCTTGACAGAGTTGGTAACCCGAAACAAAACTCCTTCAAAATTTGGAACATTTAGAATGGAAAAATGATACAAAACAAGGAGTCTTCTCTAAAGAACAAAATGACTCTAAACGTTTAGAAAGGAAAAACGATACAAAACAAGGAATCTTCTCCAAAGAACAAATTGACTCCCTTACATAGTCACAATGATATTTCGACCCCATAACCACCATGAATAATGGTAAAGGACCCATAGTGGGACCAACATCAAGCTTCAACCAGGCCATTGCCAAAGTAAAGGAACAACTTAAGAGGTCCTACACCAAGACCATAACTAACCTATTCACCAGTCATGACAATGCGATCTCTACCTAAGAGGATTCATGGTGGTCCCAATGGTGTAAACCCTCGAGGAATAGCTCATTATCCATAGTACCCCCTGCCCCGCATGTTTTAAAAAACGGGGTTAATGTCTAGTCTACGAACCAACAGGGGGGACCAAAGGTTTACATGCCCCCCCCCCCCACCCCCACACACACAAACACACATTAAGAAACACCGAGGCTTTCCTATTATAGAATAACTATATAACAATTGGAATAACCACTTATGCCTTTCAGGAGAGGACTTCTCCTATCACGACTTGCATGATCCTTTGTGGGATGAACAACATAATAAAATGGCACCGAGAATGAAAATCTTCATTGAAGAGGGTCTATTAGTGGAGAGGTTCACCTGCCAACCACGAGGTTCACTAGTTCGTATATTTTATTTTTCCATTTTTTTTAATAACAAGGTTGAACTAGTAAGTTGACTACAACAAATGATATCACATGTAACTCTATTGACATGCACTTTTCTCATTCCATGTTTAATTGGCATCTCATTTTAATAGATTGTGGCTATTATGAAGTTGTTAAAACCAAATAGATTACGGGAGAGTATCCACCAGAAAAACCTAACAGAAGAAATCGCCAATAATGTGAGTTTCCCCATGAATAGACCAAGAGCGCGATATCCTAAGATAACTAAACAAAATATTTAAGACCTTCTTGTGGAGGAGGTGGTACCAAGACCAAAAGACAGCTAAGAATGCTTATTGTCACCTGTATGAATGCTATATGCTTTTATTTATCTTTGTTTAACTAAATAGATGGGTTGAATATCTATCAAAGTGTTACTTTATTTTCTTTCTTGATTTATTTATGCTTAAACTTTAGCATGCCAAACGATTATGATATAAGTTCATAATTTTATAGTAACTCAAAATTTTTAATAGGGTTACTTACACTTAGACTTCCTGAACTATACCCCTACTAACACTTCACTTTCATTTCTTTCACTTTTTTCAAATCACCTCCCTAACTTTGAAAACGGCTACAATTTACCCCTTCCTATCCAACTCCGTTAACTTTTGACAAAAATTGTTAGTCATGTCCATAGCACACGACCTTAAGGAAGGAAATTTTTGTCCAAACCTAATCGTTTTTGAAAAAATCTTTAAATAATAGTAAAAACATTTTAAAAATTAATAAAATACACAAAAAAAATTAAAAAATATTGAAAAACTTTGGAAAAAATTCACAAATTTTTTAAACATTTGGAAAATACGAATATATATTTAAAAATTATGAAGAATACCAAAAATAATATTTAAAATCTGCAAAATTATAGAAAGAAATAATTCAAAAAATATGTTTAAAATAATTACTAAAAAATACATTGAAATACAACAAAGGACATTTAAAAATATGGAAATTCTTAAGCAATTAAAACTCTGAAAATTACAAAAATATATATAAAAACAAAGGAAAACTTATTAAAAGAAAAACAGAAAGTACGAATATATATTTAAAACTTTTGAAAAATACCAAAATATATTTAAAATATGCAAAAATTCCAAAAAAAAATGAATCAGAAAATATATTAAAAATAATTACTGAAAAACACATTAAATACAAAAAAAAGACATTTAAACATATGGAAATTCTTAAACAATTAAAATTCTGAAAATTAACCAAAAAAAATAAAAAATTAGGAAAACTAATTAGAAGAAAAATAAAAAGTACGAGTACATATTTAAAATTCTGAAAAATACCAAAAAAAAAATAATCTGCAAAATTCCAAAAAAATAATTCAGAAAATATATTTAAAATAATTACTGAAAACTACATTGAAATAAAAAAAAGTTATAAAAATATGAAAATTACTAAACAATTATAATTCTGAAAGTTACAGAAAAATAGTAAAAACAGGAAAAATATTTTAAAGAAAAATAAAAACTGATCTAAGAGGGGAAATATTTAAAAAGACAGAAGATATTGAAATGCATAAATATACTTTAAAAAAATTTGTTGAAAATCTGAATAATAACAGATTTTCACACAAATCTGTAGAAATATTTTTTTGTGAAAAATCTGAATAGTAACTTAATCCACACAAATCTGAATATGCAAAGAAAAAAAAAACAATCCACATATTTACAAACCTCCAAAAAAAATTCATTAAAAACGTCCCAAAATAATTCCAAACATTCAAAAGAAATCTTCACAAATTTTGCATATTTCAAACCTCCAATAAAACTCCAAAAAATACCACATAAAAAAACCCACACTCCTAAACAAATCGGGTTGGTGGGGAGGGTTGGTTAGAAGATCGGGTTGGGGGGTGGGTTGGGGGGAGGTCGGGGTGGCTGGGTGGTGGGGGAGGGGAGCAGATCCGGTAGTATAGTTTAGGGGATCTAAGTATAATTAATTCTTTTTCATAATACCCTAACATTAATAAAATATATTTTGTGCTAAAATGGGGATGGAAAAATTAATACGGTAAGAAAATTTGAACCTTAATTGCATTCTCTACTCATATCTCCTAGGCACAAATTTAATTAAAGCTTTATGTTTAAAAACATGAGGCCAATTATTGTAGAATTCACTACTGCCGACAGCCTAAGAAAGGCAATATATTGACAAATATAGTTAAAAGTGAAAGATCATGACAAATATACAAAGCACAATTTAAAATAAATTAATAAAATTCTTCAAACAGAAATGAAGATAAAAAGGTGATGCACGTGGAAGCTTTGATAGACTGATGAAGACCCCAAAAAGGAATTAAACTCCTACACTCTTCCAAATGAAATATTGGAAAATAGCCACTAGGCAGATATTGGATTTATATGCCGACTTATAAACTGTACAGATAACAGCAACATGATTTTGATAAAGACAGGTTATTGTTGGCGATGATTATGATCATCATGAGTGAGAAATAGAGTTGGATATAGAGAGATAGGACCAAACTTGGATTTATGGCTGTGTGCGATGATTTATATGCTTTATTTTTTCAAACCAAAACTCAATTCGCCCTAGTTTGGAATCCTATGAAAATCCATACTGATTGATAGTTGTTGCTATCCAAAAACATTGATAAGCAGACACAAAACCATTTTTGTTTGCTTTATTGGTGCAGAGAATTTATGTAACTAAGCTTTTATCATTTACTATAGTTGTGCCCGAAAGGGACAATTCCTTATTTTGAATCTAGGATTAATACCCTCCCCAATTAACAACAAATTTGTACAAGGTGTGAAAATTGGCATTCTATAAAATTTGGTTTAACAAGATGCTTATGACATATTTGTGAAATATTATTAGCCGACGCGTTAATGCATTAAAGATTGAACAGCCTTCCATCACCATATTTTTTAAGAATAAATATTTATGGAAGTACAATTTATTGACACTATTTTATGTCTTTAATATATTGATTAGTCATATAATGTTAATTATGAATAACTCACATATTAATAAATGGATTAAAAAACATTATAGTGTCACTAGAAGGATTTTCCATAAAACAACTTATTTTTAAACAACATTTGACCATTGAGAGTCACATAAACCTCAGCTAACATTGGTTAGATGGAGAATTTAATATTGCATTATTGGTTAAATTAATCTTCACCATGTGAGGCTCTTTAAAATTAACTATTATTAGTAAGGATTGAGTTTAAATTTGTTGACTCTCTTTAAAGTGAGTTAATACAACATTCAAATGAGTTTAATGACACTAATCCCTCAAGAGTTATTTATTTGTTTTTAGAGTTTGGCTGCCTATAGTATGAACCCGGCTATGCATTTTGTTGTAGACACAAACTAGAGGGAGAAAAATGTAATTAAACACTAAAGCGAGAAACCCTCCGCTTCCATTAGTATATGTTCACCTCAAAGGCAATCTATTGGACCGTTATTAACTAGTTAAAACTGAAAGCCTCAATATTAAATCATTAATACTAAAATAATCATGTTTGGAAGTCATTTTCCTTGGTGACAATGCTAATAAATTTAACATATTAAAAAATGAGAAAGCTAATAAAATTGGACTCTTAAATTGAAAAACATAATGCCATTTTTAAGTGGTGAATTCCAAGTAGTTTGGAATTGGTTGGCCTTTCAGGTTGATCAATGGTCACAACAACCTGAGAAAATATAAGAACCATTTGAGGGTACTTTTTCTAAACAGTTAGTGTAACAAGTAGTTAAGCAACAAAAAACAATTTAAAATAGAACATTGTTTAATTGGAAGTATCAGTTACAATAATAGAATATCAACTCAATAATAAAGTATGATAGATTCAATATCTAGGTTCTCTTATTTTTCTTTCAAAAAGTTGAGTATCTGAAAACATAATAGGACGAGAAAAACTTTACTCGTATTTTTATGTGGTATGGGTTCCTCAACCGACCCCAAATCTTGAAGCCATGCAATGCAACCATTAGTTTATGTTCCATTACTTTTACTGAATATTCTTAGCATTTACAGTTTTATCTTAATAAAAGAATAATTCTTTTTGGATAAACAAATTGGCAAGTATTATTCTTGATTTTCTAATCTTCACATTGCTATATCATATGATATATTATGAGGGGTGGCAATATGGGTTTTCAAAGTCAAAACCAACCACAACCCGCCTAGAAAAAAAGGTGTCGGTTTATCAATTTTTTTCCCGCAGGTCAAATATGGTTTTGGCGTCCCCTTAGCACGGTTCGATTGACATTCATTTTTGGGACATTTTCAGATCATACCAAGGGTTTTGAAGCCTCTCTTTCTCTCCCTCGTCTCTCATACCTCTTCGTCTCTTAAATGATTTTAGTGTGTTTCTCCAATCTCACTATTAAAAAAGGAAAAAGGACTAAAAAAAATTAAGCTGTTTTTTTTGGCAAACAAACAGGGGGAATATTATTTTTAGCAAAACAAACACTTATATTTTCTTTTTGACAAACAAACACTAAAGATATTGTTTTTGATAAAATAAAAATACTGAATGTTTAACTCATTTAGTCCCTCAAATACTAATTTACCAAATATTCTCTTATTTTTAAAAGTACATGTTAACGGCACGCCTTATTTTTAAACTCATTTTTTTTAAATCTTTAATAAAAAATTATTTGGGTACATTTGAGAGGTTTTAACCTTTATTTTTTTTTTTAAATCTTTATTTTTTAAAAAAAACATTTTCAAAATTAAAACAAAAAAATATAAACCCAAGTTAACAACAAAAAAAAAACACTTCTGCCTCTAACCTTTTTTGTCCTATCCGACGGGTATAATTGTGGGTATAAGTGTGTGTCCATGTAGTGCCTCTCATATATAAATAGAGAGAGAGAGACACTTTCTCATACTTAGTCCCCGGGAGGTCTCAAAACAAATTATTTTTTTAAAAATATTAAAAAATATATTTTTTGATTTTTTTTTATAGTGTTTAAAAATTTCAAGAAATTAGCAAAATAATTTATTTTGAACTGAATTTTTTTATGAGTTCCTTAAAATATTTAAATAGCATGATAAATAATCAGCAAAAAAATATTTTTTTTACTATTTTTAAAAAAATTATACTTATGGAGATTCACATGCAGGTATGTATGAGAACTGCTCCGCGTGTGTATGTGTATGTGTGTGTATAAATACACATCATATATATATATATATATATGTGTGTGTGTGTGTGTGTGTGTGTGTGTGTGTGTGTGTGTGTGAATAAGATCACAAGTGAATTTAAAAATCGAACTTTTTAATTGATCTTAACAAAAAAAACGTCTAACAACCTATTAATTTTAATTCTTATGTAATAATTGGTTCGCGCCAGCAGTAACGGACACGCGTGTCTAACGAATATTTTTTTTATACCCCCCTCCGACCCCCCACACCCCATGACAGTCCTTGCCCCTGAGTAAACATTCCAGCAGCTTAATTTTTTTTAGCTAGTGGTCTGCCACAGTGGGGTTAGGGGGTAACAGGGTCTCTAGTTACATGAGTGTTCGTCTCGCTTCACATGAGTATCCCTTGTCTCTAGCACAGATCAATTATACCTTGAAAATTAAAATTAATAGATTGTTAAGTATTTTTTTTTATTAAAATTCATTAGAAAGTTTCATATTTAGATGTACTAGTGATCATCCCAATATGTGTGTGTGTGTGTGTGTGTGTGAGAGAGAGAGAGAGAGAGAGGGGGAGAGAGAGAGAGAGCAAAGGAAAAAAGGACCCATGATTACGAATTTTTTTTTCCGACCATCCGTATACACTATAAGAAAATCATTGTTGAGAATGGCTTAAGCCTGATTATTTATTGGTATTTAATTATATATATATATATATATATATATATATATATATATATATATCCTACATTAGGCAGAATGCCCTAGAATTCTTGAGATGGTCCATAAGTGAAGAATATATGGAATACAAATTAAAAGACATAAAGAAAAGTCAGGGTTTCGACATTTTGTGGTAGGAGCACTATTAGAAAAGGGAAAGGGCCTATATTAAGTGTCATTTTATCAATCAACATGGACCCACGCTTAGGTGTATGGCCCTAAAGTGATAAGGGGACCACGCCATGCGTGGCGATACGACGGTGGTATTTCATTTCACATCCCAGCCGAAAGTCTCGATTCTTTTAGGTGTATTAATTGGAGTGGCAGTTTTGTTAGTTACTTGTCACAATTGTTGCTATTAATATACATTGATTCTCAATCAATAACTACTGATTTTCAATCTATTCTAAATTCCCAGTATACCAACATTTTGTTAGTTAAATTAGCTGAGCAAATGTTTGAATATGTTGACCTGTAACTGCCATGTCAAAATTTGTTTGTTAATTAAATTGGTATATTCGAGAAAGCTTCATAATTATGTCATATTTATATAATATATTTTTAATTGATTTCATTAAAACAAAGTTTCTTCATTAGATGCTATTTGTGTTATATAAGATATATATACTTTTGTGTTTTATCAAATTTAAAATATGAAATGAATCATATTTATGCAATAAAAATTATACCATTAGAACTTACAAATGAAGAAGATGACCGAGTCAAGTGTTTGACACTCTCTCCTTAAGACAAAATGCGCTCCCGCTACGGTGCTTACGGCAATGAACAATGAGCGTTTGCCTCCCAGGATAAAACGGTCTCGACACGCGCAAGAAGCACTTCAGTGTGTGTGTCCCACGAACCAATTATGTTTGATACTCTATCCGACTCGATTGGGAATGGAAAGTATAGAAAATATTTTTCCTCCTTATTTCCTCTCTTTAAAAATGAAGACAAGTCATGTATTTATAGAAAACAAAGTGTTTTTTCATGAAAAGACATGTCTTTTAGAAAACAGTCACTTTAGGGACGTTTTTCATGAACAGTCACAACTTATGGTGAACAGTCACAACCTTTGATACCAAATTTCTTATTCATCATTTATCCGTTTTAAACAAATAAATATATCGCGTGACTCTTGACATTCTACAAGGAACGCGCACGTACTTGGTCCTACTTTGACCAATATATTAATTTGGTTATAAAATAATTTGTGTAAAAACACAATATTTTCCAACAATCCCCCACATGAATGAAATTTGGGTGAAGAATCAAATGAACATGAAGACAAATTAGACAGAGTATCAGTGGAAAAGGGCTGCATCGGTAAAGATAGCTTTTGGCCTTGAATCTTTCCTAGTGAGAGACTATCGGGTTTACTGGCCAATCAATGAACGCGATGTCTTGAATTGATCAACCTTTTAGTGTAAATCGAGACAATAGAATTCACACAGTCCTTCTCCGAACATTCTTGGTTCTCACTTTTGTGTCCGTTTTGGCCTTAGACACCTCCTGGTTTCATGAGTGTGTTAGAGAATTTAACAATGTAGCCGTTGGTTATTCTCATAGAAGTGGCCCCTTCTCACTCACATAGGTGATTTCTATAAAGAGTATCCTGCTAATACCCCACTTGATCCTTATGTTCAAGATATAGAAATCATTAAAATAAAATTTATCCTATTACACGCGGCAGATAGTGCACTGACTCATCCTAGGAATGGGAGGAAGAATTTATTTTCTTCTCAGTGCTAACTGAATCGCACATAATTAGGTTGTCCCGTTGAACCTAATTCTTGGGATCTCCAATCATTTAGGTTGGGTTTCCATTATGGCAATTCTTTTAGGTTTTAACCGGCTGTAAGCCCATTCCCCTTGATGTACGTATCTTACTCTCTTGTTAGCGGATCCGCAATGATTTTATTAGGCCTAATGTTATCACTAACAAAGAAAGATTTCTTTATGGTCTTATGTCATGACTAATAAGTCGTGACTTGCCAAATTGATTTATGCCTTTTCAAGCAATGATTTTCAATTGCAAGAACATGCATTATAATTGTTATCTCAAATCATCCTCTTTAAAATTGTCAAGGTACCTTGCTTTTTAGGAAATAATATTCATATTCCATCATAAGAGGATTTCCAAATATTAACACCTCTAATCATGCTAATATATCACTCGGAATACAAGTCTCGAAAGTCATATATTGTTTAAAATATATTCATAATTTCCTAATGTTTATGTCATTTGTCACTTATATCTTAGCATCGATACTGAACGACTCATTTGTACTTTAGACTCTTTGATCCATTGTGTACACGCTTAATCATTTCCAACCTTGGAATATAATCAAAGTACTTAAGTATTAATTATCGTTCAATCCATGAAGTATACACTTCTTTAGACAAATGCACGTTGGAAATACTATTAGTACATTAAATGTACTTATGCAATCAAATACTACACTTTCAGTAGTGTTTATCTTATTTTCAATAAGAAATGCAATCAAATACTACATTTTCAGTAGTGTTTATCCTATTTTCAATAGGAATCATCTCTGTTTCTATTTTTGGATAGAAATTATCGCCTTAGATAAATACCCCCACATTTATCATAATTCATACAAAGGTTCTCAACCTTTCCCATAAAATTTTTATGGTGGGTTAATGTGTTGAGAATATAACTCATAGAAAACACAATACTTCCCCCACAATTTCAAACATAAATTTGAAATTATACAAAATTGATACATTTATTCTCAACCTCGAAACGCTTTATTTTTCTTTAAAATGAAATGATATTAATGTATATTTGGACCAACACATATGTCCATCTAGAAGGTATACATTCATTTCATTGTAAATAAAATTTAGTTGAGATAAGTTTCTCTACTTTAGTGATTTCGACATTTAATGGTATATTCCTTATTGTTCCATAGGCCTACAAATGCACTTGTGATAATTCTTAGTATTAAACTAGAGTTGTGTCACACATAATTTATATGCCTCAAAACTATTTCAACATATTCTATGATTATGGACTTTAAAAATATCATAATATAAAATATGCAATTTGGTTACTTTCCCTTCTTTGAGTTTACTAGTTGTGGTGTCTTAAGATTACGCCTAAGTCTCCAATGAGTTCATAATTTGATTCTACCTTCTTTAAAGCAGTTGTGAAACCGCTCGGTTCTGAACCCCTTAATCATTTATATGGATTTATGATTTAATTCTATACCATCTTTAAAGCAGTCTTTAAACCGCTCGGTTCTGAATTTTGAATCATAAATTCAATAAATAAATCTGTAATCACGCCACACTAATTTTTCTCCATTGAAGAATACGTTCAACAAACGCATTAATTTGAAGTATAAGATTCTTCCAAAATGAATTTATATATTACGGAAAGGAATGTAGCACTTTATATCAACTAAAGACTCTCATATCTTTTGCAATCTTCATCGCATTTGATAACATTCAATATAGTGAAGGGGAGTAACATATTGAAATTGATCATATCCACTCTTTCAAGTCTATGGAAAATTGAGCAACACGATATCAATACAAATTGTATTTATTTTTCATCAACGTTAACATCAATTGAATGTTACATAAAAATGTAATTCTTCATGAAACATCATGTTTAACATAGCATGTTCCAATGATATTTTGATGAATGTGTCTCACAAAATTAAGAGTGAAAGGGTCACCCCTAAGATTAAAAGTCGCATTATGCTATATGGTTAATGATATACAATCATGCAACAAATATCCAATAGACTTCTACACGTGAAAATAGTATGTCATTACACACCTCAATTTTCATTACATGACATTAGATCATCGGATGCCACAACTATAAAATTATGCAAACATAATAAATTCCTAACCTATAGGACTTTTTAATTTATTATGCGTGAAACTATTCTCAAATTTTCAACATGTTGGTTCACATCGTTTTAAACAATAGTGCATATTCATATCTCTAAGAGTCGATATAATGCATGCATTGCAATGTTTAACATACATACCAACAATAATGGACAATGCATTATATTATATTTTTTCTCTTTTTCGTGACACGGGAGATTAAAAACCAATTTAAATGTAATATCAAGATTAATCATGTTTCTAAATATATCACATTTCCGTTCATGTAATCTAATTTAATTAGGTGACACTAAAATAGTACTGTTACACGTATACATGTAACCATACAAGAGACCATAATATCATCGCATATATTATAATCACATTAATTTGCATAAAATGCACTTACAAATCATGTGAATAACATTACCAAAGATGTGACTAAATCTCAACGCATAATCAGACATTTGATTAATCAGATATTTGATTGTAATGTGATAATATACATAAATGCACTTTATTACACATGTGACATCACATCATTATTTACTAATTTATTTTTCAATCTAAGAGCGCACCAAAATTGGTATTTAGCTCTACCGTCAATAAATAAATTATATAAGTATACTATGAATCAAACACACTCTTGTTGTCCCTTTGTTCATTTGGACAAATTTGAATGAATGTTTTCAAAATCACCTTATTTGAGACGCACTATTCTAATTTTAGACATTCAAAAGAATGCTAATTAAAAATTAATTAATTTTATCGCTAAAATTATCGCACGCCATACAATGTCAATAATCAAATTAAACATTAAAAATGCATTATTTATAAACTAATCACTTTTTATGCCATTTATGGCATAGTCCATGTAAAAGGCATAAAAAACAAATACATCACTAAAGATGAAAAGATACAAGTTAAATGCATATGAACATTACTCATACTTAATGGATTCAAACTGTCAAATAACCAAATGACACCACAAGTATTCATATATCAAAGTTGAGTTTCCAAATTTAACCAAATACCTCAAAAAAAAAATTACATCTTCAATAATTACATCCAAACTTCAATAATTTTAATATAAACGAATGAGACGTTTGTCACAATTATGATCCGACAATAAATCTTTGAAACGTTCTTATAATCAATTCCAATCAAACAAAGTCTTCGTAATATTTTGAATGGTCACTCAGTTGCCATTTGCAACTTAGATGATGGCAATATACAATTACCAAAAGTAAACAATGCCTTCTCATCATTCAGTACGCACAGTTACGGACAAAACTTCCAAAATTAAAGACAATACACCCGCATTTAGATTCTATTAACATTATATTTTATCCCAGGTTTGATATCATTTGCAATATTACTAGTATCATACTTAACCCACCAAGAGTAAAAAGACAGAAACATTAAGCCACATAAAAAATTGTGTACAAAAGTGACAAATCATGAAATAAATCATGGAAAGTTACAATACCACACGTTCAATCATCAATGTATTATGAAAGGTCTAATTTCATGCATTAACTAAAGGATGGACAAATATGTTTTCACACTCGAAAACTATTCATAAAATTAAAACACAAAGTAACATAAAATATTTTTAATTTTGTCTTAAGTTTGTTATATAAGACATATATACTTTTGTGTTTTATCAAATTTAAAATATGAAATGAATCATATTTATGCAATAAAAATTATACCATTAGAACTTACAAATGAAGAAGATGACCGAGTCAAGTGTTTGACACTCTCTCCTTAAGACAAAATGCGCTCCCGCTACGGTGCTTACGGCAATGAACAATGAGCGTTTGCCTCCCAGGATAAAACGGTCTCGACACGCGCAAGAAGCACTTCAGTGTGTGTGTCCCACGAACCAATTATGTTTGATACTCTATCCGACTCGATTGGGAATGGAAAGTATAGAAAATATTTTTCCTCCTTATTTCCTCTCTTTAAAAATGAAGACAAGTCATGTATTTATAGAAAACAAAGTGTTTTTTCATGAAAAGACATGTCTTTTAGAAAACAGTCACTTTAGGGACGTTTTTCATGAACAGTCACAACTTATGGTGAACAGTCACAACCTTTAGGGACGGTTCTGAAAAACAGTCACTATATAGCGAACAGTCACAACCTTTAGCGACAGTTACGAAAAACTGTCCCAGAAACTTAAATAAAATTTCCCAATAAACTTCATACATAAATGAGGCACTTTGATACCAAATTTCTTATTCATCATTTATCCGTTTTAAACAAATAAATATATCGCGTGACTCTTGACATTCTACAAGGAATGCGCACGTACTTGGTCCTACTTTGACCAATATATTAATTTGGTTATAAAATAATTTGTGTAAAAACACAATATTTTCCAACAATTTGAACATGTAAATATTTACTGCACTTATGTCAAATGGAACGTATCGGAATAAAATTGTTATCTAAAGATGTATTGCGGCAAAACAAAAAAACGAATTTACTATTTGACTATATATTTAGTAAATGAGATCGATTGATAAAAATTCATAGACTAAAATTTAACAATTTGTTAAGCTCTTTTAATTAAAACGTTCTCCAAGTATATAGTCATCCGCAATACCGCTCATACTAATAGTTTAGGTCATTTGACTCAAAATGTAAAATCCTTTTATCAGTAAATAAATATCTCTAGGATTGATAAATATACATGAATAAAATATCAATTGTCATGGTTAATACCCAATCGCTATATATTTTATATCTACCATAAACCCAACACTTAGCTGCCAAGGTTCCGAAAAACCTTTGACGACGCATTTTCCAATGAGTATCTGATATACCTCCAAAAGGACTCCGGCTAATCTCCGATAATGGTGTACCTTCAAGATGACTTTGGTGAACCTCCGAGTAGTTCACAACATCTCTCCACCGAGTCCCCTAGTGACAATTCACACTATGATTTTTTTAGCACAATACATAAATACAAATCATTCATTAATAACATAAGCAAAACGGTGAATGATCTAGCCCAATATACCATTTTGTAAATAAGAATGTGGATTATATGCAAAAGTCTTAGCGAGGGCAAAGCTAAGATTATCATTAAGGGGAATATAAAATGTTCAAAGTACAATGAGTCAAATTAAATGTAATTTAGTCAATAAATAAATATATTATTTTAATAAATATAAATATCCTTAAATGTTATATTGTGTTAGTAAAATCTGTTGACAAAATGATTAGATTATATACTATAAGCGTTTATACCTTTACACATGTTAGGGGATCATGCATTGGCTTCATTAGTGCTCTTTGTACACATAATGGAACACTATTTGACCCAGAAGTTCAACAAATGAAACTTTTGGACCGTTGTATATATACACACTATTTCTCCCGTGTGAGATGTGAAGACCTCGAACACAAAAATAATAAGGTTGAAAATGATTATGCACTATATCACATCTTATGCATTTAAGAAATAGATGAGCCACAAATGTTACATTATGTAAAATTCATCACGGATAGCGTGAAGGTTTTTGGAAACTCTATGCATATATACAATGCAAAGAAACACTCCAGCTAAGACTGAATAAAAAAAATTATGTACACTTTTTAAAATACAGAGGAGTACATGAGCAACCCCATAGCTTCCTAAGGGTTATGCGAATATTGCCCAAGTAAGGATGTTATACGATAATATGAGCAACCCCTCAGTTGCTAGTGGGTTGTGTGAGCAATTTCCAAGTAAGGAGGTTACACAAGCAACCCCGAAGCCAGAAGGAGAATAAGTGCATCTCCTCAAAAAAGGAACAAGTGAACGAGCAGTCAGTCTTCATTCCGTTATGATGAAAATCTATGAGCAATTCCCTACAAGTATGGATGGGAATAGAAGCACTTTAATCATTGATATTTCTCGTTGTTGTCTGTGATAAGTTTACTTAGTAATAAGCCTTGACCGAGCTAGCAGGGCTTAAGCAGATGGATAGTTGGGACCTCTTGAGAGTTTCGATTTGGAGGTGGGTCTTTTTGAGGAAGCTAAGGCTCAACTACATTAATATCATGGGAAAGGGAGAATATTGAGGCGAGGGATCCAAGAGGTCACTTGCACTCACACTCACGTTGCACACTTTTACATACAAAACGATAATTATTCACTTAAGATCCTTGCAAGACATTTTTAATTATACAAATGGCGAGTGACCCTCAAGGTCACTCACAAGTTTTCAAGCTTATTCATCAGGAAACTTTAATAACAGTTAAAATAGTATATGTTGGCATCATGGCCGACAAGATCACCTTTTGTTCGTTATTACATCAAATGTCACACCAGAACTGAGAAATCATGGTAGATAGTAATAAATAGTAATAAAGACAAAAAAAATTCAGATTTTTACCTCAAATATATATTTTACGCGTGTAAGTGCCATATATTCCCTAATACTTTTACGATAAATAAGTATCTAGATTCATAATTATTGACAACAACATAACAAGCACTTTTATTCTGTCCAAACTCCTCACGCGGATATTTTCTTCCTGCTTTCTCTCAGATATTAAAGTATTTATTTCTCCACTCTCAAAGAATCACTGCTCTAAAGAGTGTTCATTCCTTTATTTATTATTAAAAAGTTGTATCTAATCATTAAATGTTTATTCTTGTAATCAGAACTTCATTATTATATTAGAAAAGTTTTTTTTGTCTTTGTTATATCTCTTCAAGCAGTGATACTTTATAGAAAGGTTTTCCATTAGAATGGGTAAAGCCTCACCCATTTACACATATTTATAGACCCCAGTATTACCACCTTTTTACATTTGTCACCTCCTCTAGGGAGGTGTCCTCACTATAATGGAAAAAGAAGGTTTCAATGTTTGTAAACAATTATTTTTTGAAGACACTCCAATAGTCAATGGAGTTCACAGTGACAAAAATACTAATGAGTATGTTGTTGTTAGAAGGGAGTGAGGTCTTGACCCTTTTGTGAGCCAAATGAGCAACTCAACTGCTCCACGAATAACCGAGATGAATATTATGATTTTTTTCTTTGATTTTTTAAAGCAACACAACGTAAATATAGAGAGTTTGGTCCAAGTCTGTGCCACGCCAGTGGTGGCTCCTACTAGCAGATCAATCGCATGAGAAGTGGTGCCGATAATGAAAGTGCTAGCAGGGCAGAGCCCTACCCATGTTGCATCCCCTGTAGCAAAGAAAGCTCAGGTCGTAGAGTCATCATCTAAGGCGATTACTCTAGAGGAGGTGATCCTCTCACTAAAAAAATTGAATTTCTTCTCTTTGTATAAGGAGTTGAATAATCCTTACCCAGATAGTATTGATAAAATAACATACTCGAGGGCTATATCCCACCAAAGTTCATAGAGTTTAATAGAAAAGTAGAGAATCCTTAAGAGCATGTCAACAGGTTTATGGAGTACCTTGGCATACACTGCAATGATAAGAATCTAAGGCTGAGAGAATTCTCAAAAAAACTCTCACAAGTAAGGCCTAGTCATGGTATTACCAATTGGCACCGAATAATATTCCCACTTGAGAAAAGATTGCGGGGCATTGCAGGCCCGAAGCGTGCGGTGTTGACACACCTGGGGGAAAATATCATGGGGATGCGGGGAGTTCTTATCTCCTTACCCCTTTCTTTTTCATGGTGTCAGGTTATCGGTCTGGGGTTGGACTCGGTGACTTGCCACTGGAAAATGTTTGATGATATGTCTTGTTTGAGTCGCATACGCTTATTTCTCAAGCCTAGTCCTGATGTGTGTTTTTTCTTAGATAAGGGGTTCTGTTGGTTTATTCAGAGTCGCCACTTTTTTTATACAAAAATAAATAAAAGATTTGGTTTAGCCCTTTCAGGTTAATCTTTAGGCAGGTTTAAGTCTTCGATTAATCCAAAGATTCTTATTGAGTGGGTTCGAAATTCAGGTTATGAATGGGAAGGTATTATGCACTTTACTTATTATGTATGCTTATTTAATTATATGCATATTGGTGATCTTAACATTAATTGATTGTTTTTTAATTTATTTTAGAATTTATTTAAAAACCTTAAGTTTATAATACCTTAATATGTAGATAGGTGTTTAGGTTAAAAAAAAGTATCCGTGAGAGGTGTATGAACATCACTTCAAGCGGTGCAGGTACACAAAAATTCTCGTGTATGACTCCGTGCATTAATTTATATAACGGGTGGCAATTAGGCTATATGTAAGTGTGCAAGAGAGCTCATCTTTTAATATAGTTTGATATCTCTTTTGAGGTTTGAGGAGATATAAAAATGTAATATGAGAGATGGATGCATCTCTATTATGATAGCCTATCGAGAGATATGTTGTCGAGGATCATGCTCATGATAAGGACTCAATATTGTGCCTACGTACTCAAGAAAACTTGGGATCAAAGCCTACGTAGTTCGACATTGTATATGCATTTGAGTGTTTGTACGGGGAGGGGGGGGGGGGTGAAAGAGATCGTGACTTTGAGATAGTTCAATATCTCGTTCGTAGTATGTGTGAAAAAGGATGTAAGAGAGAGGTAAGAGATGGTCGCTTATAGCTGGGGGAAACCAGGCGTTCGTGTTACCTATGCTAGTCATTTTTTTCATCTCACACCATTATGTAAAAAAATCTAAAATATTACTACACTCTTTACGGGAATATAGCAGTTAGTCCAGGTATCGACTACATAAGGAATGTTACTAGATGTTAATTGACTTATTACTTCTCAATAAAAGTATTGATACCAAAATTTTCCACCCTACGTGGACCAGTCACAAGCCAGCACATGTCATCCACTGTGGCACAAGTCCAAGTCAAGCCGACCAACAATGAAGCCTAACTAACAGGGAAGCTCGACCAATAGCTTGTATTGATAACAAATCGACAGTAGTCCTACAGCTTATATTGCCAATGAAGCGACAACCTTTATACAATTAATTCTCATTATGTATTGATGTAAATGCCTAACAAATAAAGGTATTCCATCCATTCACATAATAAGTATCAGTACCCCTCTTAAGTTATAAATACTTTGTATAACCCTCCTTGTAAGGGATCGAAAAAACAACTCAAGGCAATCAATACTGAAAAGTGGATGTAGACTATTCCATTGAGCTGAACTACTTTAAAATTCCTTCTGTCTTGTTTGTTTTACTTAATCTATCTTCAATCAATTAATTAGGCCTAGTCTAGTTTTTTGCATCAACAGATTGGCACCGTTTGTGGGAATGTATTACTAAACATTATCACTCATTCATCATCTATGACTGAAATTCCTGAATCAAGTAGCAGAAATGAGGGAATTCTTCCCATTCCCTCTGCCCCTCTAAACAACAATGATTTAATAGGAATTTTGGCTAGTTTGGCCAAGGGTCAAGAGGCTATGCAGGATACTATAAGACAGTTAGCCCAAACTCTGTAAACTAGAATTTTTGCGCATTTTAATCAAAGGAATATGCCACAGCCACTAACAAGGAGTGTTGGGCATAGTCATTCCAGAACGTCTAGGGATCCTTCATACCTTTCTGGAGAAACTTCTTCAATCAGGATCACTAACTCCACTGATGGATAGTCCCTCATCCCAAAAAGATTGATTGCCTTAGAAAGGCTAAGTAGGGCCTCTCCTTTTGATCGTTTGGGACCCTAGGGAATTGCCTTACGGGTTGAGTCGAGAAATACTCGATGACTAACCAATTTAAAGGAAGGTTCGGCCTAATCAAAATTAAGCACCCGACGAACTAATAGATTCAGTCAAAGGGAAGGTTTCCAAGAAGAAAGTTCAACACGATCTGTTGGTCAAAATTACGGGGTGTTACATACTTCCCCCCTTACAAAGGAATTTTGTCCTCATAATTAAGATGAGCTTAGTGCTCCAAGTCTCGAATATCACTCTCTAGTCATGTACCTCTAAGCTCGCTATATCTATCTCTCCCGCTTTAAACTATAAGTTACACAAATATGCATTTTAATTTACTAGAGCTCCCATACACCCTGTACTCGTGCTTATCCGCACGAAAGTTACCCTTATTAACTAGGGTGTCCATAAACCATGTCCCCGTGCTTAACCGCACGAAATTTACCCGACTATGCTAGCCATAACCCATAATATAACTTCCAACCCGTAGTCATATCACATATATGAATAATAACCGGGGTACCCAACCCATGTACTAACAACCAAACATCTCCTTACTTCCAACGTTGCGCTAAGTTTCATGCATGGGATGTATCGCAAGCAAAATCCAAACAAGGACCCCCCCCGATACACTACTACCTAACATTGTCGGTCATTGGGATCTGTTAGACCCTTAGTCCATAGTACGTACCCCCAAATACTTGTCTATTAACACAAAATCATACATGCGTACTCTTATGCTACAAAAGACAACATAAAATACTGCGCCTTTACTATCACTAGATCTTGCACAAATTAAACCCCGGGCTATCTCTCCCTGCTCGAAAATAAATCTAACCACCCTGATTCATTTTAGAAGACAACCCTACTTACCGGGATAAAATATGAGAACACAAGACCTCATTATGTGTTACCATACCATGAAATACAACATATATACACACATATACATAGGCTAGACGTCCTCTCAGGTGATACCTAGTAAAATGTATACCCTGGTGTCGCGAACACCAAAACTTACCCCCACTATCCACAATAGTTCAAATCTATCGCTATCCAGCCGATATTGAGAAAATCATCAATCCTACTTACATAATTCTCAAAAGTAGTGACCCCTCGCTTAATTTAAACCTTATCTCAGTATACACCTCCACTCTTTTGTAGTTAACACCAAAGGACTTCGCTACCCCACGGAAAATTTTATTCACATACTATGGCTGCTACAGCCAGCGCACCCACTAATCGCGAATTCGAGTAAAAAAAAAATTGTATTGTGACACCCTCATTGTCACCCAAAACCCCCATACCCATAGGATAAAAATAATTACCTCCATACTCTAGATGCAATGGCTGATCCTCGGATTCCTGAGTAGCTTCTCCCTGCCCGAACGCACCTATGACTTATTGTAGTGGCTGTACATCCAGGACCTTGTCCTGTAGTTGACCCCTGCCTCTCTTTGGACAATATCTCTTCACGTGTCCCTCTTCCCCACAAACAAAACACCTCCTAATAAAATCACCCTGCCACTGATCCCTTCCTTACTCGCCTTCCCGAAATTCCTGGCCATTTTATCGATAACCCCTAGATCTAAATTATTTGGCCTGATTCCCCTACCGGAAATCCTACCCCTGATGTCCCCTTGTCTACTACTAGATACCCCACTGATATTGTTCCCTCATGCTTTCTCCGATTGGTTGGTTTCCACTCCCCTCATGCTTCCTTTCACGTGGAAGCGATATTCCTAGCAGTGTAGGAGTGTTGCATTAACGACATTTGTATAAGCTATTAATGCGGGATTACCAATCAAATGTTGTCTGATCCTCCAGACTAACCCATCCATAAACCTTACTTTCTTTCTTTTTTCATCTCTTATCTTATCCGGTACAAAATTTGCCAAAAGAGTGAATTCTTCCTCGTAATTGGTCACTGAACGGTCCCCCTGAGTCACCTCTCTGAATTTTCTCCTCATTTCGTTCTCAACTGTTGGCGAAAAATACTTGCAGTCGAACTGCACCCAAAACTCGGCAATTGTTATTGTATCCCTTTCCTCAACTATGGTGATCGACTCCCACCACGGTAGCGCTGCTCCCACTAACCTAAAAGTGGCTAGCATTTGTTTGTCACCTCATTATAATCTACCATGCGTAGGTGATGCTGGATATCTCTCTTCCACTGACACGCTAGAACCACATCTGAACCCCCTCGAAACTCTGTAGGATGCCCTTTTTGAAAAACCTCTCGTACTTGCTACCACCCCGACGGCCCCGGGTGGGCCTGAGCATCCGGTACCACTAACGCCTGTGGCTGATCTCTTGGAAAGTACCTTGCCATTGCGACCATTGTTGCTTTAACTGCTTGCGCCACTAATTCAGTTACATGTGATGCCAAAATCATCTGTAGCAGTTATTGCGGTAACTCTGGCTCCTGATGAGCCTCTCTAGTCTCATCTCCCCCTGCTGCCCTAGCTACTCCATCTCTCCTGGGCTGCATCTGAAATGAGAATCGAATCATATGAGTGAACCCTCAAATATAAAGTAATTGGCAGAAGAACATAAATGCACATACGTATGAGAATACAACAATCCTATGATAGGGTTCTACATCAAAGAACGCTAAGCTGAATCGTAAAAAGCCACAAAAATCCTAAGGACACTAGAACCTGATGCTCTGATACCATCTGTGACACCCCGCCTAGTAAAATATCAGGTGATCAATCATATACCAAATTAAAATAGGAATCCCAGTTGGTTCATCCTTAGCATCACTATCGAAAACTTTTTAAAACTTACTGTTGATACCAAAATTAGTATGCCGATGTGGACTAATAATAAGAAGACACGTGTCAATCTACGTGGCACAATAGCAACGAGGAAGCTCATTCCCCAGACCAAGTCATACTCACTCCGAGGAACTCCAGCTCTCCGAGGAACTCTTGAACGACGAGAAACTAAGGCGGTTCGAGCTGCATCTCGACCGCAGCATTAATTGCCAGATAATCAACAGTTTAATTATTCATTGAATGCTTATCACCTTGACGCACACGTTTGGAGAGAATTAAATGAATTACCCTTTCATATGTGTATCATTTAATGTAACACCCTTTCATGTACAACCTAAGGGCTATAAATATCTTGTATCACCCTCATTCAAAGGGACCGGAATTTCTTGATAGAACTTGTAATCGAGAATTCCCAAACACTCAGCAAATAACATAACAGTGGACGTAGGCCATTCATACAAGGCTGAAACACTTTAAAATATTCTGTCTCATTTATTTATCTGTGATTAAATTATTAGAGTGATCTAGTTTTTTACATCAACAGATTGGCGTCGTCTGTGGGAACGATTGTTATTATCGTTTTTCACCAAAAATCATTCATCATCAATAGCAGATAATCCGGAATCCAGCAATCGAAATGCTGGAAATGCTGGAAATCCTCCAAATCCCTCTGCACCTCCAGATCTGGCTGGGATTATGACGAATATGGCTCAAGGACAAACCTCCATGCAAGAAACAATGCGACAACTCGTACAGACCCTTCATGGCGGCGCACCTGCGCGTTCAGGACAGCGAAGTGGTCAGAGGCAAACCTACTTATTTTCTTCACGATCCAGGCGTACTGAGTCATATCGTAATGAGGAATCTGATGATTTCTCTTATCAACCTGGGCGAACTTCGTCAATAAGGGCTACGGATACTGATCAACGTATCACTCTCTCTCCAGAAAGACCCAGTACCTTGGAAAGACTGAGTAGGGTGTCTCCTTTCAGTCGATTCGTCCCTAGGAGGAATAGGAGTCCACCTAAGACCATGTCGAGGAGTTTTCGACGACCATCAGATCTAAGAGAAGGATCAGCACAATCACGACCAGTTGCTCGTCAAGATAGATCTCAAGAGGCCAGATCAGAACAATTAATTGCTCGAACTAATCAGCCCGAGGAAGGAAATGATGCGTGGAAGGGTTCCATTCAGCGCTTGGAGGATAGATTGGGAGAAATGGCTAAGGCGAAAAATCCCTTACAACGAACTTTTGTTCAAGGGACACCTTTTGTCCAGGCCATTGTGGGTTTTCCTACCCCGTCAAAGTTTAAAGCACCAGTAGTGACCCCCAAATATGATGGAAAGACATATCCTGTTCTTCATATAGAGCAATATCAAGCTGCCGCCGACATCTATGCTGTCCCCGACGAGATGAGATGCAGAGCATTCTCAGGAACTCTTACTGGATCTGCCCAGATATGGTACAATAATCTTCCTCGGGGTAAGATTTCAACTTTCTTGCAGTTGGCCGAGTTATTCATCGATAATTTCAGTTTTGGGGCAAAGCCAGTAAAAAGAGTAGCACACTTGTTAAGTGTTAGACAAAAATTTGGTGAGAGTACTAGAGATTACATAACTCGTTTCAATAACGAAAAGCTGGAAGTCATAGATTATGAAGAAAAGACAGCAATCACCGCCTTGATTAGTGGGTTGTTGCCTAACAAGTTGTGCTACACTTTGGCCAAAGATCCACCTACAACTATGTCAGAGTTGATGGCAAAAGAGGCCAAAATCATGAATGCCGAGGAGGCTATGGTTGCGAAGAAGAACATGGATAAGGAGACCAAGGTGGAAGTCGACAAATCTAAGAAGAAAGAGCATAAGAGCAATGGCGGTGACAAGCATTCCAAGAATAATAAATCGTCATGGGAAGTCCTGAAGAAATTCGATAATTATACTCCTTTGAAAATGGGTATTAATCATGTCTTGGAAGAAATCAAGAATAACGAGGAAGTAAAGTGGCCAAAGAAACTGAGGTCAGACCCTGACCTGAGAAACAGGGATAAATATTGCGAGTTTCATAAGGATCACGGCCATATGACCAAAAATTGAATAGCTCTTCAGAACGCGATTGAAACACTCATCCGAAGAGGGAAGCTAACGAAGTATGTTGACCGGGGAGGCTAAAGAAGAAATAATGACCGAACTAGAGAAAGGTTTAGATCTCCTCGTCGAGCAGAGGAGAAAAAGAAAAGGGATCATGAAGATGATATAGAGGATGACCCCGATCTTCCCAAGAAACCAAGGCAGCCATAACGAGAGGTATTTTCAATACGCTTTGGATCATTTGATTGTAATATCATTACAGGAGGATATGCAGGAGGAGGAGACCTTACTGCGGAAAGAAAAGCTTACCTCGGTGAGGCTCAGGCTTGCTCATACATTCAGCGGATAAATTTGGCTGAAGAGGATTGCCCGAGGAAGGTAAACAAAGAGAAGTTGGTCATTGGCTTTTCAAAAAATGACCTGGCAGGTGTTCTTTACCCTCACGACGACCCTTTGGTGATCAAAATGAGGATGAAAGAAGTAGTGATTTCAAGGGTGCTGGTAGATAATGGTAGTTCGGCAGACATCATGTACTATTCATGCTTTGACAGTTTAAATTTAAAATTATCTCAATTAGAACCTTATCACAGACCTCTATTGGGTTTTGCTGGTGAGAAAGTTTTTCCACTTGGGACGATCAAGTTGGATATATTCATCGGAACTTGGCCTGCTTATTGAACAGAAAGAATACGCTTATTTGTGATGGATAAGAATGTGCAGTTAGCCTACAACATCATAATGGGAAGAGTTGGTTTGAAGAAGTTCGAAGCAGTCCCATCTACAGTACATCAGTGCTTAAAATTCCCAATAAATTTCGGAGTAGGAGCTGTGAAAGGTGATCAGAAAGTAGCTCGGGAATGCTATTATTCGTCTGCCGAGCAAGAGGAGCTTGAAGAGTCGAGGAAAAAGACTACTACCTACCAAGTGGAGGGAGGTACAGAAATTGAAACACTTGATCCCAGAGATGAATCCCAACTTGTAAAAGGACAGGTGGTGGAATCTACAGAAAATGTTATTCTGGACGACGAGCACCCTGAACGAGTAACCCAGATAGGTTCATCGTTGGATGTTTCAATAAAACAGGAGTTGATAACTTTTTTGAGAAACAGAAGGAAAACTTTTGCATGGAGTCATGAAGACATGCCAGGAATAGATCCGAACTTATTATGTCATGAGCTCAATGCGAATAAGGAGATCAAGCCTATAAAGCAGAGAAGAAGAGTGTTTAGTCCCGGGAAGAATCAAGCCATACAAGATGAGGTCGAGAAGCTCCAGAAATCCCAATTCATTGAAGATGTGAAGTATCCAGACTGGTTGGAAAATGTGGTGATGGTGAAGAAGAAAAATAATAAATGGAGAATGTGTATTGATTTCACTGATCTAAACAAGGTCTGTCCAAAGGATCACTTTCCATTGCCCAGAATTGACCAACTAGTGGATGCTACCTCGGGGCACGAGCTGCTCATCTTCATGGACGCTTACTCTGGCTACAACCAGATTAAAATGAAACCTGAAGACAGGGAAAGCACTTCTTTTATTACCCCTAGGGGAACTTATTGTTATAATGTTATGCCTTTTGGTTTGAAAAATGCAGGAGCGACATATCAGAGGCTGGTGAACAAGGTTTTTGACGAACAAATTAGTTGCAATATGGAAGTCTATGTCGACGATATGCTGACAAAGAGAAAAAAAGCTGCTGATCATCTAGTTGACTTAGGTCAGACTTTTGATCAACTGGATAAATACCAAATGAAGCTCAACCCGACGAAGTGCACCTTTGGAGTACGAGAAGGAATGTTCCTCAGGTACATCGTCAATCAGCAAGGCATTGAGGTAAATCCAGCAAAGATCAAAGCTCTTTTAGGGTTGCGATCTCCAACAACGAAGAAAGAGGTGCAGAGTCTTACAGGACGAGTTGCAGCGCTCAACAGATTTGTATCCCGAGCAACGGATAGATGCCTTCCATTCTTCAAAACACTTCGAAAAACTTTCGAGTGGAATGATGAATGTGAAAAAGCCTTTCAAGACTTGAAGAAATATTTGGGAGCACCTCCATTGTAAACCAGGCCAGTAATGGGAGAGAAATTGTACTTGTACCTGGCAGTATCAGAGAATGCAGTCAGCTCGGCATTAATCAGATTGGAGAATGGAGTCCAGAAGCCAATTTATTACACAAGTAAAGCTTTCTGAGGTGCAGAGATCAGGTACCCAAAGCTAGAAAAATTAGCATTGGCATTAATTGAAGCAAGTAGAAGAATGAGGCCTTATTTCCAGGCCCATACCATCATCGTGTATACCGACATACCATTGAGGCAAGCCCTTCATAAGCCAGAAAAATCAGGGAGACTGATGTATTGGGCAATAGAGCTCGGTGAATATGATATTGTGTATGAACCCAGATCATCATTAAAAGGGCAGGCTGTAGCAGACTTTATAGAAAAAATTACATATCCTGATACCCCCGAGGAACAAAAGTCGCTCACTGACCGACCTGTGGATGTTACAGGAACAACAAACATAAGTCCAGATCAACTCCGGTTGGTAAAAGGGCTTGTGGATGTAGAAAGATCATCAAATTCAAACTCAGACCAACTCCGGTTGGTAAAAGGGCGAGAAGAGATGGTCGACGAAGAGCAAAAAATAGCAGGGGAGGATGAAAGGAAACAACAGATATTTCACTGAGGAACTTTGTCAGATAAGAAATTTGAAGATGAGTTATCTACATGGAGATTATATGTAGATGGGTCATCTTACACAACAGGTTGTGGGGCAGGGATTATTTTAAAAACCACATACGAGATTGACGTGGAATACGCCCTGTGATTCCAATTCAAAGCTTCCAATAATAAGGCTGAGTATGAAGCCTTGATAGCAGGACATAATTTAGCAAAGTTTATGGAAGCGCAACAAGTGATGGTATTCAGTGATTCTCAATTAATTGTGAATCAGATGATGGGAACATATGCAGTTAAAGGAGAATTAATGGTCAAGTATCATGCAAAGGCGATGGAGTTATTGGCAGAATTTGATGCCATTCAGTTAATCAGAATACCAAGAATGGAGAATGCACAAGCAGACGCACTGGCCCGACTAGCATCAGCTACTCGTACCGAGCTGCGAAGAACGATACCAATTGAAGTATTAGAAGCTCGGAGCATAGATGAAGACCTGACGATGAATGTTATTACCCTTGATTTAGGACCATCTTGGATGGATCCCATCAGGGCATATATTGAGGAGGGAGAATTGTCGGAAGATAAGCTCGTTGCAAAGAAATTGAAGTTTAAAGCTGCTCGGTATGTACTAACTAATGGTGTTTTGTATAGACGAGGAATTATGGTAGGTTTACAGAGATGTGTGCATCCCTTCGAAGTAAAGGAATTGATTGAAGAGATCCATGAAGGGTCTTGTGGAGCCCATGTAGCAGGTCGGACACTTTTGCAAAGGGTGATGACACAAGG
Source organism: Sambucus nigra (assembly GCA_949130495.1). Classification (NCBI taxonomy): domain Eukaryota; kingdom Viridiplantae; phylum Streptophyta; class Magnoliopsida; order Dipsacales; family Adoxaceae; genus Sambucus; species Sambucus nigra. Next base: position 472,639,276 of record OX422219.1, on the reverse strand, counting down.
ATACTACTGGCCAACGATGAGGGATGATTGTATAGCCTATGCTCAGAAATGTGATAAATGCCAACGTTTTTCTTCCATCCGACGTAGTCCACAAGCATTATTGACACCCATAACTTCCCCTTGGACATTTGCCATGGGGGGAATTGATTTTGTTGGACCACTGCCAATGACCCGAGGAAGATTCAAGTACCTCGTCGTTGCAGTAGATTATTTTACTAAGTGGGTAGAAGCTGAGCCACTTATTGACATGACATACGAAAAGGTGTACCAGTTTGTTTGGAAGAATATCATTTGACGATATGGTCTCCCTCATGTCTTCATCACAGACCATGGAACACAATTCGATAACGAGGAGTTTGCTGCCTATTGTCGTCAATCAAACATTTTGAAGACTCATTCAGCACCAGACCATCCTCAAAGCAGTGGACAGACTGAAGTGACGAACAGAACATTACTAAATGGTTTGAAGAAGAGGCTAAGTGAGGCTAAAGCTAATTAGATTAATGAGCTACCGTCAGTATTATGGGCTTACCGAACAACTCCCCGAGCAGCAATTGGAGAATCACCATATATGCTAGCATTTGGAAGTGAGGCTGTAATACCTGCCGAGTTAGGTCTTCCAACACACAGAGTGCTGAATTTCAATTCCCCAGTCAGCGACCTGATGAGGAGATTAGATTTGGACATGCTCGAGGAAGTTAGGGAAGAGGCAGCCATTAGGAATGCTGCTTATCAACAGTGAACAGTCCTATTCTACAACAAGAGGGTGAAAAAATGCGACTTAAAAGAAGGAGATTACGTGCTAAAGAAGGTCATTCAGAAGCACAATAAGTTGGAAGCAAACTGGCATGGACTTTACCGAGTTACTGCAGTTGTCCGACCAGGAAAAAACCGAATAGCAACTCTAGAAGGAGAGGAATTTAAGAATGCATGGAATGCTGAACACCTACGCAAGTATTATCTATGATGTAAAATGTAAAGCAGTTCCATCAATATGAATAAAACGATGATATTTCACAATCTTCTATACTTTTATTGAAAGTTTTTTGGGGAATACTAGTGTGTTTAACACTATGCTGCTCGGTACGCAACCCTGCTCAGCAGTAAAAAGAAGATGATAGTTCAAACCCACGACCAACTCCGGTTGGTAAAAGGGCGAGAACAAACTATACTCCTTTGGTTAGGAGGCGCACACTAGTGTGACCAACTAAGGTTGGTAAAAGATCTAGTGGACATGATAGTTCAGATCCACGACCAACTCCGGTTGGTAAAAGGGCGAGAACAAACTATACTCCTTTGGTTAGGAGGCGCACACTAGTGTGACCAACTAAGGTTGGTAAAAGAGCTAGTGGACATGATAGTTCAGACCCACGAACAACTCCGGTTGGTAAAAGGGCGAGAACAAACTATAGTCCTTTGGTTAGGAGGCGTACACTAGTGTGACCAACTAAGGTTGGTAAAAGAGCTAGTGGACATGATAGTTCAGACCCACGACTAACTCCGGTTGGTAAAAGGGTGAGAACAAAAAATGATCGACGAAAAACCAATCTCGGTTGGTTAGGAAACAAGATATGATCTCAAATGCCAACTTATGTTGGTCGAGAAGTAAGATATTATGCCAACTTATGTTGGTCGGGAAGTAAGTTTATTACATAAAAGAACAAATATTCCAAACTGAACCAAGTATAGTTGGTCGAGGATAAAAACCCACTAACTATAATTGGTCGACGAGCTCAACTTAACAACATTGGTTGGTTGGAAGAATTTTTATACTCATTACTTTATTATTAAGTGATCAAGCAATATTTCTAATACTTGTAATTTTTTATTACTAATTTGGTCGAGGAACCATACAATATTGTTATGCAAGCACAAATATAGAATGTCTAATAATCACAAGACAATAGCAATACAGATTTGCAAACAGAAAATGAAAGCCTTTCATTACAATTCAAAACGAATTACAAGTTACATATGTGTACTAACTATTACATTGAGATCCCTACTCTATTGGTTTCTTTCCCTATGCTTTTGAAATAGGTTCCTCGCCAGCAGGCGGATCATTTAAAGTCTGCGGAGAGTTAATAAAGTTCAAGTCCTTAATAATTCTAACGTTCATCACAGAAGGACGATCTAGCAGATGCTCAGGACGAGATACTTCAAACTGAGAATGCAAACTGTAGTCACCAAGATAATTTGTAATTAAGCTCCGAGGAATGGCACGAGCTGGTATCCATTCCATGTCCAACTTGAACTGTGGCACAGGCAAGTCAAGTAATCTAGGCTCATAGTAGTCCCATAAATAGTGTCCCTGCTCGAGTTTCAACACACATAAGGCATTCATCCAGCCTTATTTGTAGCCCTCATTATTGGCATTCTGGATACGAGCATCTAAATAGAATAGTGCCTCGTTATATCCAGCCATCCAAAACTCCCTGGGCTGTTTATGGAATTGAAATGTTAGCCTCTCAAGCTTCTCGTGAAGACTCTGGATGAAAAGTCCATTATTCTCCAACTCTGATTTCTTGGCAGAGAGTTCTTGTTCCAATTCTCTAGTTTTCTTGGACAATTCAGACAAAGCCCGATTTTTTGCATTCAATTGGAACGCTTGAGTCTCCAACGTTGATCGAGTACGAGCTTCTTCAACATTACGACTAAGATCTCTTGATCCTCCCCGAGCAGGTCAAGAACTTGGTTCCTCGATGACATTCTGAGCAGCTCTTCTTCGACCACGAGAACCTCTTCCTCATCCCCGAGTAGCAGTAGAAGTACCAGATCTTCTCAAGGTATCCAACTCTTACCTTAATTTGGCATTCTCAACCTCTAGAAAGGAAAATCCCTCGTCAGTCACTAGGATTACAGTTGTTAAAGAAGATACTACAGACTTATACCGTGCCAGCTCTTTCTACAAATTGTTATTTTCTTGCTCTAGCAGCTCGGCAATCTGTCTACAAGCTTCAACTGCACCTTTTAGGGTTCTCTCCCTGACATCGTACCCAGCAAGGATCTTTTTGTGGCCTGTCTCGGCAGAAAGCTGTTGATACCTCTTTTCATACCCCTGGTGCAGAAGGGCAGTTGATTCTTTGTACTGAGTCTGAAGATCTTCTAGAGTATATTGAAGCTCCTCGATCATCTCATAGTAAGCCACGTTATTGGCCACGGCTCGATCAAGTAAACCCTTCAGGTATTGATAAGCTTCTACCGCCTGCTCTGAAGCATCATGACCGAGGATGTCAACAATTTCTGATACACTCAATTCTGTGTGACCAGCCTTATAATATTCATGGCATTGCTGCATCAACTTTGTGTCATTGGCAGATAATAATTCCATTCTAGCCACAAACTAGTAAAGAAGAGAAGGCAAAGAGTTAATAAAAAGCAGACAGAGCATCAACAATGTAGAGGAACAAAAAGAGGTGATTTTATTACATCATCAAAAAGAGTACATCATTCAGAATACAAAGTACAAGTAAAAGAAAAATAGAAAGAGAATACCGAGCAACTTCACACCTTTTCCTTGTCTCCCAAGACTTTCTCGGGAGGCTGGGATGAGGAGCTTGGTTGCTCGGTGGGAACAATGATTTGATTGGCAGAAGCTGGGACTTGTTCACGAGGAGCGTGCAAGGACGAAATATCCTCGGTGATTGTCTTGTTGGGTTGTGGAGCAAGGACTTGATCACCCACTATCATTGAAGACTCTTCAGATGCAGCTTCGTCTTCATCCTCATCTTCAATTACAGGAGGAGGGCCAGGAAGATGTTGTTGAAATAATTCAGAGTCCTCGCTCACTTTCAATTCTTGCAAGGCGGCAACCCAACCATCTCGAAAGTATTTCAAACTCCCATACTGCACCTGAGCCATCATTGAAGCTACCCCCTATCCCATCCTTTGTCCCAACCGGTTCGAAAGGATTTTTTAACAGCCATTTTTCTCTTCATTTTCTCCGAGGAGAGCTTCTTGGATAGAAGATCCTCGGTGGCTTTCAATTTGGCCTCCACCTCCTCTTTCTGGCGATTTACTTCTCGCAGAAGGGACAGCTCTTCCTCGGCCGATTTCAACTTATTCTCAAGCTCCCTAAAATTTATGAGCTTCTCGGTGTATTTTTTATTCTCTCTCTCCAAGTCCTTCACCTTTTTTCCCAACTGCACTTTCTCTGCCTCAGACGCAGTCAACTTTTTCTCCCATTCACCCTTATCCTCGTCGTATTTTTGACGGGATTCCTTCAGAGATTGGGCCAAACCCACAAAGGCATCCTCCACTCCAGACGAGGAGCTAGAAGCCTTGAGTGATTCATCTTTCTTCACTATGGTGTTAAAGCAACTCACCAGATGAAAAAGAAGGTAACGATAAGTCAATGCCGAGATACATGAATTGATGTAAAGAAAGAAAAATTCAAGATAAGAGAAACTTACTGAAGCGATGTGATGAGTAGCTAGGGATGTCAGCATATCCCTAGGCATGTTTTCTTCTATCCCTTGGACTTCAGGAATAGTCCAAGTCTTTACCGAGCTCATCGCAGAACTCGGAGGAATAATGGTTGGAACACCATCTCCACTAGCTTGGAGCTGGGGAATGGTTTCAGTTAAAGTGACCGAGGAGGATTTCTTCAATCTCCTCAGTGGCACTTCAGCAATTTCAACTAAAGAACTTTTGGTTGGGACTACTTCCACAGGTGCATTTTTCTTGCTCGGAGCCACCGGGGGCTCTTCAGCAGCCTTCTGAGGAGCAACAGAAGAGGCACCATCTACTTTCTTTGTCCCCTTTGGGACTTAAACCTTGTTTATCTTTCCATCTCCAGCAGAGGAAGACTCCTCGAAGATAGCAGGAACTCTTCTCTTGCCCATTTTCTGACTTAAAGGAATGTGAGATTCTGGTGAAGATTCCTCAGAAGCTGGCAATGGGTCACTAATGCTGACCAAAGGACGAGCAGTAAAGGATGATGTGTTGCTCCAGTACTGCAGCAAATATGAAGCAGACCTGATGTGCTCGTCTGTAACTCTTCGATGTAAATTCCAGATATGTTTCAAATGTTTAATATTTACTTCTGATTCTTTTGGAGTTTTTCTCTTACTGTCAACTGCAAATAAATACATAGTGAAATATCAGTCATACATTTTGTCAAACACAATGAAAGCATAATTTCAAAAAACAAAATAAGATGAAAATAACCTATCCCATTGCCATATGGGGGGGCATCTGGGACCCTCATATACTTCATCTCCAACCAAAGGAGTATGTTGCCAATTTTTGATGACTACCCCGTGTTCAAAATAATCCCTGTTTGCATCAGGGAGGTTGACTACTAAGGCCCTATTCAAAAACCTAGTTTTTAAATAAAAAACATTGTCTAAAACAGCCCATCTATAACAGTACATAATCTCAGGAATTCCTATACGAGTTCCATGAGTTTGATTTAACCTATACACCCCATTAACTATTCTCCATGTGTTGGGGGCTATTTTTGCAGGGACAACATCGAAATACTGACAGAACTCTAAACACAAAGGGTTTGGTGGAAAAGAAAATCCACATTCAGCAATAAAGAGGCTAGGGAACCAATGTCCCTCAGCCAAATTAAAATAATTTGAAGGCTCAGAAAGACTCTCCAAAATTACCTAAGAAGGAATAGAAAAGTCAGAACGGAATTTATCAAGAGATTCGATAATATAAACCATGGTGAATAAAAATAAATGAAGAAGAAGGAAGAAAATCTTATAAGAAAGAGGAGAGTTGTTGACAAAGAAACGAAGGAAGGGATGAACGCACAAGAGAGAGAGAAGTTATAGAAAACTCGAAAGCAGAAATTGAAAAGGTAGAAGACGATGGGATTGCTTCTGAAGCCTAAATACTTTGCTTTGGGAAACGGAGAAAGAAATGATTACAAAAAAGAAACTATTACGCTACCGACGACTAAAAGGACAAAAAGGGCACGAAGATCGAAGCGCTTATAAAAATACAAAAAGGTGGATTCTGCGAATTTGGAAGGAAATTCAAATACGAAGAAAAGGCTCCTAAAACCCAGGAAGGTCATTTAATATTTCCATATACCGAGAAAGAATGTTCCATACTCCTCAAAGTTCAAAATATGAAACATTGGGGGCTTCTGTTGATACCAAAATTAGTATGCTGGTGTGGACGAATAATAAGAAGACACGTGTCAATCTACGTGGCACAATAGCAACGAGGAAGCTCATTCCCCCGACCAAGTCATACTCACTCCGAGGAACTCCAGCTCTCCGAGGAACTCCAATGCTCCGATGAACTCCAGTGCTCTGAGGAACTCTTGAACGACGAGCAACTAAGGCGGTTCGAGCTGCATCTCGACCGCAGCATTAATTGCCAGATAATCAACAGTTCAACTATTCATTGAATACTTATCACCTTGACGCACACGTTTGGAGAGCATTAAATGAATTACCCTTTCATATGTGTATCATTTAATGTAACACCCTTTCATGTACAGTCTAAGGGATATAAATATCTTGTATCACCCTCATTCAAAGGGACCGAAATTTCTTGATAGAACTTGTAATCGAGAATTCCCAAACACTCGGCAAATACCATAACAGTGGACGTAGGCCATTCATACAAGGCTGAACCACTTTAAAATATTCTGTCTCATTTATTTATCTGTGATTAAATTATTAGAGTGATCTAGTTTTTTACATCAACACTTATTAACCACCTAGTATTCCGAAAGCTGGTGCCAAATTTAAACTTTTTAATTATACAAAACAGTACACGCGGAAATAAATAAAAACCATTCACACAACTGAATTTAAATCAACTGAATAATTAATTAAACAATTTTCCGAATAAACCATCGGTCACCAAAGTAAATAGTCCAATATAAACATGCAATACCTGAATAAATAAATTTGAAAACTACAACTGAAAAGTCTGGGCAACATGCCCTAAATGAAACTGAAACTAATAAATGATTCCTACTCTAGGAATGAATGAACGATGCGTTTAATCCAAGCTCATGCTAGCATCCACATATGCTGCAGCTCCGTGTCCCTGGAATAGAATATCAATCCTAGCGTCCCTATGGCTGGACACTTAAAAGGTTTTGAAAATAGTTTTGTAGCAAGGGTTAGAACCCAAAACATTTTGAAAATATTTAGCAAGTGAATAACTGCAGTAATTTAAAATGCATGAATGCGCTTCATATTTAAGTTAGTATCGTACTCCCTTGAGGACATACTCACCCCTCCACTAATATGTGCACCTAAAGGTTACCTTAACCCCACTTAGTTGTACTACCCCATCCAACTAGTCCTGATATAATCTCCCCTTGCCATACTACTCTAACTCGAGTATCATAATTCCTGGATTATAAGTTATCTCACTAATTAACTTGATTAATTTACTTTTAATAATATCATATTATTGTGACACGAGTTATATAAAACAATTACATTACACACTATATTATTACCCACATATAATATTTAATACGTTTATATACGTACCTTTATCACAACATCCACATATATATCATATGTATATCCATCCCTTCGAGTATACCGTCTCTGGATGATTCCCTCTAAAGTGTTATCTCACTAGGTGTGGTCACATAACCTAGTTCCCCAAGTTAGAATTTCTCACCAACCTGACTAAAAATATAAACATAGTGGAGGCGGTCATATTCCTTCCCCGAAAGTGAGATAAACCACTCACCCATATACCGGACGCTATGACCTGGGGATATACTCACCCTACTCCTCAAGCTAGGGGATTCACCCACATCGCACAACCTCCCTTGATAGCACTAGAGTATATAACTTAAATAAATATCTAGTCCCTGATATTCAATAGCACACATAAAGTACACACACACACACACACACACACACACACACACACACATATATATATATATCCCGACCTTACCATGTACTAAAAACTCGTAACACTAGACTTTATATTCCCGAGTCTATGGTCCGACTAATAATTGATTAATTTCTCATTAATAAATTTATCACTTTCCCGAGTCTATAGTCGACTCTAATTTAATTAACTTCTCATTAATAAGTTTATCACTTTATCGAGTCTATAGTTCGACTTTAATTTAATTAATTCACTCCTTAACAAATTTCATTACCTTCCCGAGTTTACAATCCAACTCTAATTTAATTAATTAACACATCAATTAATTTAATGCTTGGTGTCGCCCAAGCATTTTACCCTGACTCACTCACTTGGACCGTACCATCGTCAATATCCGATTCTATATTCCACCCCATAACTAATTAATCACACCTCAATTCCTTTAACAATGTAGTATCACTCAACTACAATACCCGAACATTTTCCTCGGTCCAAAATCAATACTTACGAATTATTTTTCAAAATTCGTTCATCTCATGACATACAATTATCACCCTCCTAAACCCAACTATATCACCTTATAATTGCTAAGGGATATGTGCTACATATGAATTTATCACTATTTCAAGAGTAGGGGAAAAAATCTAAACTACATTTCCCTTTATACATAAAACTGGCGAACCTTCCAGAATCCTGGGACCATCGATCGATCGATCGATCGAACAAGTCTGGTTCTTCTCTGCCTTGTTGTTTAATCCATTAACGAAAATTCAATCTTTCTTATCCCTAAATTCAAGCCCAATACATCATATTCATCATCTTTTTACATCTATTACGAATATCTAATCATCGTTTAAACCTTTTAGCGTCAATGATTTTCACAAATCTTCACCCACTCAAGAACACACATTTCCATGGTAAAATCCCAATTATCATTCACAAGTTTGATCCCACAATCTCAATAAATTCATCTCTAACACGGGTGTTCTATTATGGTTCTAATGTTAATCAATACTGGATAATTTTATAACATCAATTGGACTGTCCAATCACTCAACCAATTAAATTTATAAAAACCCATTTCATGCAATAGCCCACCCAAAAACGAATTTAGGTTTACACCTCCCATAATATGAATTTATTATCATCAATTTAAAAATCACAACAGCTAACCACTTGCCTGGAATTGTTCGTAGTGTCTGATCCGTTGGTGTAGAGAATGGTTGACGACGAATACTCACATTTGTCCCTTAATTTGGCTCCAAAAGATCCCTAATTGCCTCTTGATTTGTTTCCTCTGTGTCTCTCTCAAACCCTAGGTTTAGAGTTGTGTTAACTGCCATTCAACATTTCCCCAATTAGGATTACAACTCCTAATCCCATTTTTGGCCACATGGGCCTAAATCACCCTGTGTGGGCCCGGCTATGCCCAAAAATGACTCGAGACCCAATTACTACCCCCGGGTCACTCTTTTCTGACTATCTCGACCCATCCGGACTCAACTACGCGCTCAGAATTTTCATCCGAAATACTTTATAACATTCCCAAATTTTGACCTCAAAATGCGACACGCGAAATTTCAAACAATTTAACTTAAAGTCACCAAATATAAATAATTTTTCCCACTCAAATAAATTCTGCAAATAAAAAATTTAACTTTCTCCAATTTAAATATTTTTTTTCTCCCAAAACAATAATAAAATACCAAATCCTCAAAATTACGGGGTGTTACAATAACCATTTGTCAAGTGGATATATCTGAGCCGGACGACGAGTCTGAGGTTGAAACCTTAGATCCATGAGAAGAATCAGAGCTTGTAAAAAGCCAAGCGATGCAGGCAATAGAAAGCATTGTTCCGGACGATGATAAACTCGATCGAACAACTCAAATAGGAGCATTATTGGAACCAATTCATAAACAGGAATTGGTGGCTTTCTTGAGACAAAGAAAAAAGGTGTTCGTATGGAGTCATGAAGATATGCCAGGCATATACCCAAATTTCCTATGCCATGAGCTTAATGGTAAGAAGGAGGTTAAACTTGTGAAGCAACGAGTAAGTGTTTTTAGCCTGGAGAAGAACCAGGCTATACAGGAAGAAGTGGATAAGCTTCAAAAAGCTTCCTTTATTGAAGATGTGAAGTACCCGGACTGGTTGGCCAACATAGTTATCGTCAAGAAGAAGAACAATAAATGGAGGATGTGCGTGGATTTTACTGACTTGAACAAAGTGTGCCAAAGGATCACTTTCCTTTGCCACGAATTCATCAATTGGTAGATGCTACTTTAGGGCATGAGCCTCTGAGTTTCATGGATTCATATTCTCATTATAACCAAATCCAAATGAAGACTGAAGATAGAGAAAGAACTTCTTTTATCACTCTCCAAGGAACTTATTGCTATAATGTTATGCCATTTGGTCTGAAAAATGCAGGTGCTACTTATCAGAGACTACTGAACAAAGTATTTGAGTAGTAAATAGGCAAAAACATGGATAGGTGTATGTTAATGTTATGCTCGCTAAGAGAAAAAAAGCTGTTGATCATATTTTCGACCTCAACCAGACGTTTGATCACTTGGAAAAGCACCTGATGAAATTAAACCCCACCAAATGTGTCTTCGGAGTATAAGAGGGAATGTTCCTCAGGTACATAGCGAATCAAAGGGGCATTTAAGCTAATCCAAATAAGATTAAAGATCTGATCGAAATGCAGTCCTCAACCCGTATAAAGGATGTTCAAAGACTAACAAGATGCATAGGAGGACTCAACAGATTTATATCCCGAGCAATGGATAAATTCTTGCCATTATTTAAGGTGCTCAGAAAAAACTTTGAATGGAATGATGAATGTGAAAAAGCCTTCCTAGAATTGAAGAAGTACTTGGGAACACCATTAATCTCCCAACCAGTGTTGGGAGAAAAGATGTATCTATATTTGGAGGTTGCTGAGTCAGCTGTCTGCCTTGATCAGGGAGGAGAATGGAGTCCAAAAGCTAGTTTATTACACTAGAAAAGCTTTTCGAGGAGAAGAAGTTAGATATCCCAGACTGGAGAAATTATCATCGGCCTTAATTGAGGCCAGTAGATGAATGAAGTCGTATTTTCAAGATCACACCATAGTGGTGTACACTGACATGCCACCGAGGCAAGCTTTGCATAAGCTAGAGAAATTCGGGAGATTAATGTATTGGGTTGTGGAGTTGGGGGAACATGACCTTGTATATGAACCAAGGACTACTTTAAAAAGCCAAGTTGTGGCTGATTTTATTGAAGAATTCACTCACTCAAAGGTCCCCGAGTAGCAAGGGAGTCTAGCCGAGCAACATGCAGAAGTCAGCAAACTTACTGAAGATACGCCCGACCAACTCCAAGTAAGAGAAACTGCAAAAAAAAATTATAACTGACCAACCAGAACCCTTTAGTGGAGTAAAAAAGATAAAGAAAAAATATGAGGATGCGAAGGATAAAATCTTCTATCAAAGGATTCTGACAAACCAAGCATTTGATAATAATATTCCTATATGGAGTCTGTATATTGATGGGTCATCTTGTGCAATTGGATATGGAGCTGGAATCATTCTCAATACTCCAAATAATTTAGACATGGAGTACGCTCTACAATTCCAATTTCAAGCCTCCAATAATGAGGTGGAGTATGAAGCTGTAATTATTGGGTTAAATCTAGCCAAATCACTGAACGCCGAGCAAGTTGTGGTGTACAGTGACTCACAGTTAGTTGTAAATCAAGTGTTGAACTTATATACAGCTAAAGGAGAACTAATGACCATATACTTAACTAAAGCGTTGGAGATAATTTCCACTCTGTTAGCTGTCTAGGTGATCAGCATTCCAAGATTGGAAAATGCCTGAGCAGGCGCACTTTCTCGGCTTGCTTCAGTAACTAAAATTGAGCTACAAAGAACTATTCCTATTGAGTTACTTGCTAATAGGAGCATAGAAGAAGATCTGATGGTAACGTTATTGCAGTTGATACGGGGCCATCTTGTATAGACCCCATAAGAGCATATATTAAAGATGGGATTCTTCCAGTCGATCTACGTAAAGCTAAGAGGCTGAAATATAAAGTTATAAAATATGTGTTAGATGGTGGTGTGTTATATAGAAGAGGACTAACTGCTGGTCTACAACGGTGTGTGCATCCAAATGAAGTGAAAAATTTGATTAAAGAAGTCTATGAAGGGTCCTATGGATCCCATATAGCAGGAAGAACGTTGTTATAGAGAATCCATACATAAGGGTACAACTGGCCAATTATGCAAGCAGATTGTGCAAATTTTTCCAAGAAGCATGATAAGTGCCTGAGGTTTTCCAATATAAGCAAGGCTCCACAAGATCTCATAACATCAATTACTTCACCTTGACCTTTTTCTATATGGGGAATTAACTTGGTTGAGCTTCTGCGAACCACCTGAGGAAGTTTCAAGTATCTGGTTATAGCTGCTGATTACTTTACTAAATGGTTAGAAGCTGAACCGTTGATTGATATGTCCTATAAGGAGTTTTATCAATTTATTTCAAAGAGTATCATATGCAGGTATGGCTTACCCTATGCCTTTATCACTTATCATGGTATAAAGTTTGACAACGACGAATTTGCTGCTTATTGTGCCTAATCCAACATCCAAAAAATCCACTATGCTCCTGGCCATGCTCAAAGAAATGGTCAAATAGAGGTAACTAATAGAACTTTGCTGAATAGGATGAAGAAGAGGTTGGAAAATGCAAAAGGGAATTGGACCAATGAATTGTATTCTGTCTTGTGGGCTTACTGAATATCTCCCCGAATAGCTACAGGAGAAACTCCTTGCATGTTGTCATTTGGTACTGAAGCAGTAATTCCTGTCGAGCTAGGTTTACCTATATGGAGTTGTTCACTTCAATACCATAGTTAGTGATTTGATGAGAAGGCTAGATTTAGACATGGTGGAAGAAGTCCATGAAGATGCAAATTTAAGAAATGCATCCTATCAAAAATGGATTGCATGTTTCTACAACAAGAGGATCATGTCGAGCAACTTAAAAGAGGGGGATTATGTTTTGAAGAAAGTGATTCAGAAGAGCATTAAGCTGGAGGCCAATTAGCATGGGCCTTATCGTATTACTGCAGTCATCCGACCAGGCACATATCAAATTAAAACTTTGGAAGGGGAAGAGTTAAAGAACCCTTGGAATGCATAACACTTGAAGAAATACAATCAATGATGTAATCATGTTGTATTAAGTTCATTTCAATATTACTGAGAATGGGATTTCCCCAAAATTGTTATTTTATTTGGAGTACTAGTGTTATGCACTACAAGAATACCACCAATAAATTTGGTCGGTATCGATTAAGGCTAACAAAAAAGTTGGTCGGCATCAATAAAGCCACTAACTTTACTGATGATTTTGTTGTAGTGTATAACACTAGTACTCCGAAGAAAATAACTATTTTAGGGAAATTTCATTCTCATTAATATTCAAATGAACTTAATACAACATTATTACATCATTGATAGTATTTTCTCAAGTGTTTTGCATTCGATGGGTTCTTAAATTATTCCCCTTCCAAAGCCTCAATCCGATATGTTCCTGGTCGGATGACTACAGTAATACGATAAGGCCCATGATAATTGGGCCTCAAGCTTATTGGTATTCTGAGTCACTTTCTTCAAAACATTATCTCCCTTTTTTAAGTTGCTCGTCATGACCCACTTGTTGTAGAAATTTGCAATCCGTTGTTAATAGGCTACATTTTTTAAAGTCGCATCTTCATGGACTTCTTCCAGCATGTCTAAATCCAGCATTCTCATCAAATCACTAACTAGGGTATTGAAGTTAGAACTTTGTACGCAGGTAAACCTAGCTCAGCAGGAATTATCGCTTCAGTACCAAACGTTGACATGTAGGGAGTTTCTCCAATAGCTGTTTAGAGAGTTTTTCGATAAGCCCACAAGACATAAGGTAATTCATTGATCCAATTCCCTTTTCCATTTTCCAACCTTTTCTTCAGCCCATTGATCAAAATTCTATTAGTTACCTCTATTTAGCCCATTTATTTGAGGATGGCTAGGAGCATAGTGGATTTTTTAGACGTTGGACTGAGCACAATAAGCAATAAATTCGTCGTTGTCAAATTGTGTATCATGATCAGTGATGAAGGCATATGGTAAGCCATACCTACATATGCTACTCTTCCAAATAAATTGATAAACCTTCTCATAGGATATATCAATCAATGACTCAGCTTCCTTCGATTTATTAAAGTAAAGAACAGCTACAACCAGGTACTTGAACATTCCTCAGGTGGTTGGAAGAGGCCCGACCAAGTCAATCCGCCACATAGTAAAGGGACAAGGTGAAGTGATTGGTGTAAGGAGAGATTGTGGAGACTTGCATATACTATATCATTTTTGTGCATCAACAGTAGATAAAGTGATTAGGATGAGATTGAAGATGAACAATCACATCAAATAAATAAGAGACAACGATTTTTAAAGTGGTTCAACTGTTGAAGAAAACCTACGTCCACTGTTATTTTATTTCCAGGGGTTTATAATAGCACAACATGGTGTGTAGAGAGGTAGAATGAATTGCTTGCTAATGATGAATTAGTTAGTTTCCCCTTTAGCTAAGAGAGGGGTTGTATTTATAGTGATGGAATGTCTTTATATATTCAGATATATACATCTATTTACAATAAATATGACTGTTGGCCTTCTAGGGTTCAATGACTGTTGGTTTCTCTTCTCTAATGACTTTTGGCCTTCTTCATGGTTTGTCTTATATAAGTTAGTCGGTCGGTACACCGACAGACTCTCCTCGGGAGCTGACCAAGTGTTTTCCATGATGAGCGAGTATAAATATTGCCATGTAGGATGACGTGTGTCCCTTTCTGACTGGTCCATGTAGATGGATAATTTAACATCAACAGAAGCCCCCAATGCTCCATTCTTGACAGCATTTGAACCCAATTCTTCAATTTTATTAGTGTCGAGCTAGTAACGGACTCTGAAATATTTACATATAAGTACAACTTCTTCTTCTTTAGTATTGGTCAGGACAGCAGTAGTGGAGATCCCAGTTCTGTACATGCTGAATCTGACTCCTAAACTTCAATAGCATGTGCATAATAACTCCTGAATGATAATTGTCTAGTGATATTTCTTTAACTATTATGATTTGGAGATGAATCTAATGCTCGGATGATACTGCATGATGTTATTAGACTGTGCCACTGAATGAATAATTAATTCTATAGCAAAAGCCCCCAAATGCGGAGTATGAACTCTAAATGATTTCTTGGCCTTAAAGTATACTAGTCTTGTTAGAAAAGATAAGGCCGAGGAAATGTTCCCCAAAATGAGTTCCCAAGAGCTTTGCATGTTTGCATTTCCATACTATCGTGATTCTGATATGTGCCATTGATCAGGATCCAATAATGATCATGATTGAGCATAATATATAACCTTTCAATTCCGCGAGTGTGAGAACTCCTAGGAGACGCGATAGATATGGAGAAACCCTATGTGACAAGATTGAGTTAGGGTTCGAGAAACGGCCATGAGATCCGAGAAGAAGAAGGATTTAGGGCTTTTTATTTGGGTGCATGAAGTCGGGGAGTTTTGATAATTTTGTCTCTATTTACAATAAAAAAGAGTTTCTTCTTAAACTTGAAGTTAAAGAAACTAGGACTGTTGCCAAACTCTTGGAAGAGGAGAATAATAATTTGAGGGATGAAGTGAATCTTTTGAAGTCTGCTTCAGGGGATGTTGTCTCTACTGCTGAATATTCCTTTTTGGAAGATTAGAACGCAACATTGAGAGATGAATTGGAGTCCTTAAAAAAATTAAATCGGCATCTTCCTCCCGAGCTAGAAATAGGCCTATATGGGGAACCACAGAAGAAATTAGGACCCAACAGGCCCTTGCCAATTAAGTTGCACAACTAAAGGCAAAACACCGAGCTATTGTTGAGATGTCCCAAAAGTTGCAGACCTTGTCTGAACAATTATCTACCCAATCTTCCTAATAAGAGGTTAAGGATGGGATACTGAAGAAACATCAATCATAAGTTGATAAATTAACCTTTCAATTCCATAAGCAGCCAACAGATGTTTAGACGGATGGGTATAATGAATCTTTGGGACATTTTATCGATAGAGTTAAAAGGCCTAGAATGAATCCTATAAATGGGGTTGGATGAACGCTTTAACTTTGATGAAGGTGGATCAGAACAACTCTTTATGGGATTGGTATGATACGGGATTGTTATATCTTGACAATCCTCCATTCAAGTTAGATGTTAATTGGATTCCAGTTCATCGTAATCCTCAACGCTTGATTTCAAAATACTTAGGAGATTATGAGCTACATGATGAACTAGAGATCGTCTGACCTCCTCATCTTCTTGATCATCGTAATAGTAGCTACACGAGGATGCTTCAAAATTTTAACTTTATCAACTCACCTTTTACCTTGGATGATCCTCCAGCTGGCATGGATCTTGTTTTTAAGGCTGAAGGAAAACGTCCTGTAAAATAAGGCTTTGTATTTTATTTTTTCTATAATATGTAATCATTTAATTTAATGAAAATCTTATTTTACGAATGGATTAATTTTTAGTCAATCTTTATATGTTTCTTTTGTCTTTGACTATGAATGGATCAAATTTTAGTTAATATTTTGTTTTCCACTGGTTCTATTCTTATCCTAGGTATTACATCAATTACCAATGCATCACCATGGTTCTACTAATGTACCTAAAGTTTTTAGGTAATTGCATTAGTTACCTAGATTTGCAGGCGTGAGTGGAATGTTTGTCCATCTTTTAGCCCAATTTAGATGAAAATTATTCATTCGGGTCTTCATTAACTAAGCAATTGGGACTTATAATTTTGCCTTGCGTGATTTTTTTATATGTTTGACAACAAACTTTGTTGGTGCCTTTATTGATGCCGTCAAGATTTGTTGGTGGCCTTTTTTGATACCGACAAACTTTGTTTGTGGCCTTCATTAATACCGACCAACTTTGTTAGTGGCCTTTGTTGACACCACCCAACTTTATTGGTGTCCTTCATTGATACCGACTAACTTTGTTGGTGGCTTTGTTGATGCTGACCAACTTTGTTGGTAGCCTTCATTGATGTCGACCAACTTTATTGGTGGTTTTTTTGTAGTGCAACAAAGTTGGTCGGCATCAACAAAGTTGGTCGATATCAATGATGGCCACCAACAAAGTTGGTCAATATCAATAAAGGCCACCAATAATGTTGGTCGGCATCAATAAAGGCACCAATAAAGTTGGTTATCAAATATATAAAAAAATCACACAAGGTAAAATTGTAAGTCCCAAATGCTTGGGTAATGAAGACCCGGATGAATAATTTTCATCTAAACTGGGCTAAAAGATGGACAAACGTTCCACTCATGCCTAAGAACCGAGGTAACTAATGAAATTACCTAAAAACTTTAGGTACATTAGTAGAACCATGGTGATGCATTGGTAATTGATATAATACCTAGGATAAGCCTAAGGATATCAATAGAATTAGTGAAAAAAAATGATTAACTAAAAGTTGATCCATTCATAGTCAAAGACTAAAGAAACATACAAAGATTAAATAAAATGTGATCCATTCGTAAAATAAGTTTTTTATTAAATTAAATGATTACATATTATTGCAAAAACATAATACAAAACCTTATTCTACAGGACGTTTTCCTTCATCCTTAGAAACATGATTCATGCCAGCTGGAGGATTATCCAAGCTAAAAGGGCAGTTATTGAAGATAAAATTCTGAAGCATCCTGGTGTTGTTGCTACTAGGATGATCAAGCAGATAAGGAGGTCGGACAATCTCTAGTTAATTATGTAGCTCATAATCTCCTAAGTATTTTGAATTCAAACATTGAGGAATATGATGAATAAGAATCCGGTTAACATCTAACTTGAATGGAGGATTGTCAAGCTGCAGTAATCCCGGACCATACCAATCCCATAAAGAGTTGTTCCGATCCACCTTCATCACAATTAAAGCGTTAATATAACCCCATTTATTGGATTCGTTCTGGTCCTGTTGAAGTCTATCGTCAAAATGTCCCACAACATTGTTATACCCATCCATCCAAACTTCTATTAGCTGCTTATGGAATTGAAAGGTTAATTCATCAACCCGTGATTACATTTTCTTCACTACCCCATCCTTAACCTCTAATTGGGAAGATTGGGTGGATAATTGTTCAGACAAGGTCTATAGCTTTTGGAACATCTCAGCAATAACTTGATTTTTTTCCTTTAGCTGTTGAGTTTGATTAGCAAGGGCCTGTTGGGTCCTAATTTATTTTGTGGTTTCTTGGTCAGGCTTATTTCTAGGTCGGGAGGAAGATGCAGGTTTAATTTTTTTAAGGCCTCCAATTCATCTCTCAATATTGCGTTCTCAACTTCCAAAAAGGAATAACCTTCATCAGTAGTAGCGACAACAGCCCTGGAAGCAGACTTCAAAAGATTCACTTCATCCCTCAAATTATTATTCTCCTCTTCCAGGAATTTGGCAACAGTCCTAGTTTCTCCAACTTCAAGTTTAAGAAGAAACTCCTTTTTATTGTAAATAGAAATAAAATTATCAAAGCCCCAACCTACACTTAAGATTTGATATTTCTGCTCATAGCTCTGATGCAACATCGCAGTAGATTCTTTTATATTATTCTTAAAGTTCTTCTATCATTTCATAGTAGGAGACATTATTTTCTACTGTCCGATCAAGTAAGTACTTCAAATACTTGTACAATTATTTAACCTGCTATGAGGCATCATCACCGAGCAACTAAGGAATTTCTTATTCGGTCAAGTCCATATGACTAGCTTTGAAAAAATCACTACACTTCCTCAGTAGCTCGGTATCATGGGAAGATAGTTGTTCCATCTTCATTATAAACTAGCAATAACAAAATAACCACGAATCAACAATAAGAATAAAGAACATGTACAGTCCATAAGAAATAAAAGGGAGTAAAAGGTTCTTTTATTAATGACAAAAAGTTCTAGTACAACAAAAAATGAAAAGAAAGAAACAACAAAGGAAAATGTCAAACAACTTTACACCTTCTCCCTATCAACCTTCTTATCCTACGAAGAACAAGGGACTACAGACTGGGGCTTCTCGGTTTTGCTCGACCGGAGGAAGATAAGACTTAATGACATCAGGTTGTTTAACAGAAGATTCAACCACAAGTGAAGACTCTTTAGAAGAAGCTTTATCTTCAACCTCATCCTCGATGACTAGAGGAGGACTATGAATATACCTCTGAAAAAGTTCAGAATCTTCAATTGTATTTAACTCTTAAAGGGAAATAACCTAACCATCTTTGAAATATTTTTGCTTTACATACTCAATCTGAGTAGAAGCAGTAGAAATGGATTTGTTCTAGCCTTTGTCCCAACCAGCACTGAAGGAGTCCTTCGCAACAGATTTTCTCTTAGCTCTGGTAGAGGATACAATATCTTCAGTAGCCTTTGCACTACATTCAGCTTCCTCTGCCCTGCGCTCAACTTTCTCTTTCTTACGCTCAGCCTCCTTCCCCTTGCACTCAGCTTCCTTGTCCATGCGCTCAGCTTCAAGGGCATTATCATCAGATTTATATCGAACAGTATTAGCTTTCTCCAGTTTCTCTGCCCAAGTACTCTTCTCAGTATCCAAGGCCTACTGAGATTCGAGCAGATATTTCTTCAAGTCAGCCAAAGCTTCCTCTACCTCATTTGAAGAAGAGTAATTATTAATTGCATCATCCTTCTCCAGAATATTATTGAAGTGTACTAAGAACTACAAAACAGGAAGATCAAAATGAGTATATAAGAGATATAAAAGATAACCAAACCAAGAAAATGGAAACTACTCATTGATGCAAGGTTGTGAGCATCCAATTCAGAAAAACCCTCATTCTATGGAGTATGACATCCACCCCCGATGGTCTGAAAGAGTAATATACTTAATCAACTTCCTGGCTAAAGAAGGAGTAATAGCTTCTGGAGGAACAACACCAAAAGAGGGTAAGTCAACCAATGACAATTGATCAGTCACCTGGATGACTTTCTTCTTTGCAAGGCCTCTCCTAAGTCTCCTCAAAGGAACTTCAACCTCTTTGGGAGATACATCCTTAGGAGACAAGTCTTTGGGGTTTGGGTCTTTAGGGACTGGGGGCTTCATAAAATACCCTTTGTTCTTAATTTCCCCTTCAACAGATGTTTGGAAGCTAGAAGTGATACCACTTTAAAGGTCAGGAAATTTACTCTTCTTTATAATTTTAGACAGTGGAGTGTCTAAGTCAGCAGCAACCTCATGATCAAGGTCAATCACTATAGCAGGAGAAGAAGCAGGTCTGGTGATAAAGGAAGAAATAATATTTTTGTATTGAAGTAGATAGGAGGCAGACCTAACTTGCTCCTCAGTAACTACCTTGTGAAGTCCCCAGATAAACTTTTATTCTTTCAAATTTACTTCACTCTTTTTGGACCACATTATTTTTTTCTCAACTGCAAATCAATTTATAAAATAATAGTCAATATGACAATTTATCAAACATAAACATGGTAAATGTAGTAAAACACAAAACAACCTATTCCGTTGCCAAAGAGCGGACATCTAGGTCCTTGATATTTAGCACCTCCAACTAAAGGGGCATGTTGCCAATTTTTTACAACTACCCCATGATCAAAATAATCCCTATTAGAATCAGGGAGATTAACTAGTAAATACTAATTGTCCTAGTTTTCAAATAAAAAGTGGTCTCACTAGTTACCCATTTATAATAAAACATTATTTTTGGATCCCTAGATGGGTTCCATAAATTTAATTTAACCTATAAACTCCATTTACAACTATTCATGTGTTAGGAGCCACTCTTACAGGAGGTACAATGTAAAAATATTGACAAAACTCCAAACACATAAAGATGGAAGGGAACCAATAACCCTCAGCACGAGAGAAAAAATCAGAAGAAAAAATGGGATGTTCGAATACAGCCCAAGATGGAATATTAAAATCGATTATGAACTTATCAAGTGAATCGATAGAATAAACCATGATAAAGAAAACAAAGAAGAAGAAAAGAAAAATTCTTACAAAGATTTAAGGATTTAGCAAGAACTGAAGACAGAAGAGAAAGTGATCGCACGAAAAAGAAAAGAACTCAGCGGAAGAATCAAAAGTAAGAGGCAAAAGATGATCGAATTTTTTACCGTCCTTTTTATAAGACGCATCAAAAACTAGGAAGAGTAATTATTAAAGCGAACGACGTTTGGGTTTACGACGAATAACAAAGGAAAAGACGAAGATACCCCCATAAAAGTTCGTTAAAATTTGAAATATTTACAAAATTTCCATTCGCGACCAAAAATTGTCAATCAAGTGGGTAAATTTCACAAGTCTACAAGGTCTGCAGCTAAACCAAACAGCCGAAACTACTGTTGAAGCATAATTTTTCACACTTTCCCATCAACTCCAAGTATGAAACATTGGGGGCTTCTCTTGATACTAAATTTTACCACCTTATATGGACCAGTCACAAGCCAGGACGTGCGTGGCACAAATCCAAGTCAGTCCGACCAATAATGAAGCCCGACCAACAATAAAGCCCGACCAACGGGGAGGCCCGACCAACAACCTGTATTGATAATAAAGCAACAGAATTCCTACAGCCTGTATTGCCAATGAATAGACAACCTTCATACAATTAATTCTCATTATGTATTTATGTAAATGCCTAACAAATAAAGGTATTCCATCCATTCACATGACAACTATCATTACCCCTCTTCGGTTATAAATACTTTGTATCACCCTCATTGCAAGGGACCGGAAAAATAACTCAAGGCAATCAATACAGAACAGTGAACGTAGACTATTGATTGAGCTAAACTACTTTAAAATTTCTTGTGTCTTGTTTGATTTACTTAATTTATCTGTGATCAATTAATTAGGCCTAGTCTAGTTTTTTTCATCAATAAAATGTGTAAAATATAGAAGGGTTAACAAAAGTTCAATCTAGGCATGTATTGAAACTAAGATTAAAAAAAAAGAGTAAAAACTATAGATTGAGAATTATATCCCTCACCTCGGGTTAATTATTATAAATGGTTAGATGGGATGAAAAGCTTATCAATATTAAATCTTATTTTCACAATTAATAAAAGCTAAAGTTGTCACCCCCTAAATTGTCATAAATGCTTAATTAATTTTAGCATTGATAAATATTCCAGAAATTACACACAAAAGGTCGTAAATACGGAGCATACATGATATACACCATTAAATATCCTAGGAAAAAAATCAAAAATAATCTAACCCATTTAAACCAATCTAATCCATCACCGAAGCAAAGCAACCATTTAATCCAAGGTGAGTTCAGTCATCTCAGCCTAAACTAATTTGGCTAAAAAGCAATTTAAATGATATGGGATTAAAGGAAAATAATAAATAAGCAAGTAAAAATAATTATCAAAACAAGAAAATTAGCTACCAAAGCAAGAAATGGAAAAAAAACTTTAATATAAGGAAAAAGGAGATGAATATTAGCTTACATATCAAAGAAATGGCAAACTCTAAGAAAGAGAAGGAGAAGCTCCCAAAATCCTCTCAAACCCTAACAAATTACTAAAAACTAAATATCTTATAATAAAAACAAATTTACATATATGTCGTAAGTGATTAAAAAGAAAAGGACAAAGAAAAGAGAACAAAAAAAAATTAGAATTAGCTTTATCGATTGATCGATGAAATTCGTCGATCGATCAATGAAGGCTAAAGTGAGTTTTTAAAATTTCATCGATCGATATAAGAATGTTAAAATTCGGCACTGTCTTAGGGTCAAGGCAAACTTTGTTTCATCGGTCGATCGATGAAATTTATCGATCGATTTATGAAGGCTGAATTGAGCCAATTCTGTTTCATACAAATATGATTCATCCCATGAAAAGTGTCGTAACTTCTTCATTATACATAGAAATGAGGCGTGGTCAGAGGCTATGCGAAGCTAGATTGGAGGTCTACACTTACACAAAGACTTTGAGATACCAAATGTTAAAATGACTAAAATTCCTTTGAATATGCACTTTATGATAAAAATTTCTCCGAATGCAATCAAACTTCATGCTTAGCACTTTAAGACATACAAAAGCACAGTTATACGTTTTAAAGCATATAAACAAGATTGAGTTAGGGTTCGAGAAACGTCCATGAGATCCGAGAAGAAGAAGGATTTAGGGCTTTTTATTTGGGTGCGTGAAGTCGGGGAGTTTTGATAATTTTGTCTCTATTTACAATAAAAAAGAGTTTCTTCTTAAACTTGAAGTTAAAGAAACTAGGACTGTTGCCAAACTCTTGGAAGAGGAGAATAATAATTTGAGGGATGAAGTGAATCTTTTGAAGTCTGCTTCAGGGGATGTTGTCTCTACTGCTAAATATTCCTTTTTGGAAGATGAGAATGCAACATTGAGAGATGAATTGAAGTCCTTCAAAAAATTAAATCGGCATCTTCCTCCCGATCTAGAAATAGGCCTATATGGGGAACCACAGAAGAAATTAGGACCCAACAGGCCCTTGCCAATTAAGTTGCACAACTAAAGGCAAAACACCGAGCTATTGTTGAGATGTCCCAAAAGTTGCAGACCTTGTCTGAACAATTATCTACCCAATCTTCAAAATAAGAGGTTAAGGATGGGATACTAAAGAAACTTCAATCATAAGTTGATAAATTAACCTTTCAATTCCATAAGCAGCCAACAGATGTTTAGACGGATGGGTATAATGAAGCTTTGGGACATTTTATCGATAGAGTTAAAAGGCCTAGAATGAATCCTATAAATGGGGTTGGATGAACGCTTTAACTTTGATGAAGGTGGATCAGAACAACTCTTTATGGGATTGGTATGATCCGGGATTGTTATATCTTGACAATCCTCCATTCAAGTTAGATGTTAATTGGATTCCAGTTCATCGTAATCCTCAACGCTTGATTTCAAAAAACTTAGGAGATTATGAGCTACATGATGAACTAGAGATCGTCTGACCTCCTCATCTTCTTGATCATCGTAATAGTAGCTACACGAGGATGCTTCGAAATTTTAACCTTATCAACTCACCTTTTACCTTGGATGATCCTCCAGCTGGCATGGATCTTGTTTTTAAGGCTGAAGGAAAACGTCCTGTAGAATAAGGCTTTGTATTTTATTTTTTCTATAATATGTAATCATTTAATTTAATGAAAATCTTATTTTACGAATGGATTAATTTTTAGTCAATCTTTATATGTTTCTTTTGTCTTTGACTATGAATGGATCAACTTTTAGTTAATATTTTGTTTTCCACTGGTTCTATTCTTATCCTAGGTATTACATCAATTACCAATGCATCACCATGGTTCTACTAATGTACCTAAAGTTTTTAGGTAATTGCATTAGTTACCTCGATTTGCAGGCGTGAGTGGAATGTTTGTCCATCTTTTAGCCCAATTTAGATGAAAATTATTCATTCGGGTCTTCATTAACTAAGCAATTGGGACTTATAATTTTGCCTTGCGTGATTTTTTTATATGTTTGACAACAAACTTTGTTGGTGCCTTTATTGATGCCGTCAAGATTTGTTGGTGGCCTTTTTTGATACCGACAAACTTTGTTTGTGGCCTTCATTAATACCGACCAACTTTGTTAGTGGCCTTTGTTGACACCACCCAACTTTATTGGTGTCCTTCATTGATACCGACTAACTTTGTTGGTGGCTTTGTTGATGCTGACCAACTTTGTTGGTAGCCTTCATTGATGTCGACCAACTTTATTGGTGGTTTTGTTGTAGTGCAACAAAGTTGGTCGGCATCAACAAAGTTGGTCGATATCAATGATGGCCACCAACAAAGTTGGTCGATATCAATAAAGGCCACCAATAATGTTGGTCGGCATCAATAAAGGCACCAATAAAGTTGGTTATCAAATATATAAAAAAATCACACAAGGTAAAATTGTAAGTCCCAAATGCTTGGGTAATGAAGACCCGGATGAATAATTTTCATCTAAACTGGGCTAAAAGATGGACAAACGTTCCACTCATGCCTAAGAACTGAGGTAACTAATGAAATTACCTAAAAACTTTAGGTACATTAGTAGAACCATGGTGATGCATTGGTAATTGATATAATACCTAGGATAAGCCTAAGGATATCAATAGAATTAGTGAAAAAAAATGATTAACTAAAAGTTGATCCATTCATAGTCAAAGACTAAAGAAACATACAAAGATTAAATAAAATTTGATCCATTCGTAAAATAAGTTTTTTATTAAATTAAATGATTACATATTATTGCAAAAACATAATACAAAACCTTATTCTACAGGACGTTTTCCTTCATCCTTAGAAACATGATTCATGCCAGCTGGAGGATTATCCAAGCTAAAAGGGCAGTTATTGAAGATAAAATTCTGAAGCATCCTGGTGTTGTTGCTACTAGGATGATCAAGCAGATAAGGAGGTCGGACAATCTCTAGTTAATTATGTAGCTCATAATCTCCTAAGTATTTTGAATTCAAACATTGAGGAATATGATGAACAAGAATCCAGTTAACATCTAACTTGAATGGAGGATTGTCAAGCTGCAGTAATCCCGGACCATACCAATCCCATAAAGAGTTGTTCCGATCCACCTTCATCACAATTAAAGCGTTAATATAACCCCATTTATTGGATTCGTTCTGGTCCTGTTGAAGTCTATCGTCAA
This sequence comes from Sambucus nigra, assembly GCA_949130495.1. NCBI lineage: Eukaryota > Viridiplantae > Streptophyta > Magnoliopsida > Dipsacales > Adoxaceae > Sambucus > Sambucus nigra. The sequence continues at coordinate 472,613,680 of OX422219.1, read as the reverse complement.
AATGTCCCACAACATTGTTATACCCATCCATCCAAACTTCTATTAGCTGCTTATGGAATTGAAAGGTTAATTCATCAACCCGTGATTACATTTTCTTCAGTACCCCATCCTTAACCTCTAACTGGGAAGATTGGGTGGATAATTGTTCAGACAAGGTCTATAGCTTTTGGAACATCTCAGCAATAACTTGATTTTTTTCCTTTAGCTGTTGAGTTTGATTAGCAAGGGACTGTTGGGTCCTAATTTATTTTGTGGTTTCTTGGTCAGGCTTATTTCTAGGTCGGGAGGAAGATGCAGGTTTAATTTTTTTAAGGCCTCCAATTCATCTCTCAATATTGCGTTCTCAACTTCCAAAAAGGAATAACCTTCATCAGTAGTAGTGACAACAGCCCTGGAAGCAGACTTCAAAAGATTCACTTCATCCCTCAAATTATTATTCTCCTCTTCCAGGAATTTGGCAACAGTCCTAGTTTCTCCAACTTCAAGTTTAAGAAGAAACTCCTTTTTATTGTAAATAGAAATAAAATTATCAAAGCCCCAACCTACACTTAAGCTTTGATATTTCTGCTCATAGCTCTGATGCAACATCGCAGTAGATTCTTTTATATTATTCTTAAAGTTCTTCTATCATTTCATAGTAGGAGACATTATTTTCTACTGTCCGATCAAGTAAGTACTTCAAATACTTGTACAATTATTTAACCTGCTATGAGGCATCATCACCGAGCAACTAAGGAATTTCTTATTCGGTCAAGTCCATATGACTAGCTTTGAAAAAATCACTACACTTCCTCAGTAGGTCGGTATCATGGGAAGATAGTTGTTCCATCTTCATTATAAACTAGCAATAACAAAATAACCACGAATCAACAATAAGAATAAAGAACATGTACAGTCCATAAGAAATAAAAGGGAGTAAAAGGTTCTTTTATTAATGACAAAAAGTTCTAGTACAACAAAAAATGAAAAGAAAGAAACAACAAAGGAAAATGTCAAACAACTTTACACCTTCTCCCTATCAACCTTCTTATCCTACGAAGAACAAGGGACTACAGACTGGGGCTTCTCGGTTTTGCTCGATCGGAGGAAGATAAGACTTAATGACATCAGGTTGTTTAACAGCAGATTCAACCACAAGTGAAGACTCTTTAGAAGCAGCTTTATCTTCAACCTCATCCTCAATGACTAGAGGAGGACTATGAATATACCTCTGAAAATGTTCAGAATATTCAATTGTGTTTAACTCTTAAAGGGAAACAACCTAACCATCTTTGAAATATTTTTGCTTTACATACTCAATCTGAGTAGAAGCAGTAGAAATGGATTTGTTCTAGCCTTTGTCCCAACCAGCACTGAAGGAGTCCTTCGCAACAGATTTTCTCTTAGCTCTGGTAGAGGATACAATATCTTCAGTAGCCTTTGCACTACATTCAGCTTCCTCTGCCCTGCGCTCAACTTTTTCTTTCTTACGCTCAGCCTCCTTCCCCTTGCACTCAGCTTCCTTGTCCATGCGCTCAGCTTCAAGGGCATTATCATCAGATTTCTATCGAACAGTATTAGCTTTCTCCAGTTTCTATGCCCAAGTACTCTTCTCAGTATCCAAGGCCTACTGAGATTCGAGCAGATATTTCTTCAAGTCAGCCAAAGCTTCCTCTACCTCATTTGAAGAAGAGTAATTATTAATTGCATCATCCTTCTCCAGAATATTATTGAAGTGTACTAAGAACTACAAAACAGGAAGATCAAAATGAGTATATAAGAGATATAAAAGATAACCAAACCAAGAAAATGGAAACTACTCATTGATGCAAGGTTGTGAGCATCCAATTCAGAAACCCTCATTCTATGGAGTATGACATCCACCCCCGATGGTCTGAAAGAGTAATATACTTGATCAACTTCCTGGCTAAAGAAGGAGTAATAGCTTCTGGAGGAACAACACCAAAAGAGGGTAAGTCAACCAATGATAATTGATCCGTCACCTGGTTGACTTTCTTCTTTGCAAGGCCTCTCCTAAGTCTCCTCAAAGGAACTTCAACCTCTTTGGGAGCTACATCCTTAGGAGACAGGTCTTTGGGGTTTGGGTCTTTAGGGACTGGGGGCTTCATAAAATACCCTTTGTTCTTAATTTCCCCTTCAACAGATGTTTGGAAGCTAGAAGTGATACCACTTTAAAGGTCAGGAAATTTACTCTTCTTCATAATTTTAGACAGTGGAGTGTCTAAGTCAGCAGCAACCTCGTGATCAAGGTCAATCACTATAGCAGGAGAAGAAGCAGGTCTGGTGATAAAGGAAGAAATAATATTTTTGTATTGAAGTAGATAGGAGGCAGACCTAACTTGCTCCTCAGTAACTACCTTGTGAAGTCCCCAGATAAACTTTTATTCTTTCAAATTTACTTCACTCTTTTTGGACCACATTATTTTTTTCTCAACTGCAAATCAATTTATAAAATAATAGTCAATATGACAATTTATCAAACATAAACATGGTAAATGTAGTAAAACACAAAACAACCTATTCCGTTGCCAAAGAGCGGACATCTAGGTCCTTGATATTTAGCACCTCCAACTAAAGGGGCCTGCTGCCAATTTTTTACAACTACCCCATGATCAAAATAATCCCTATTAGAATCGGGGAGATTAACTAGTAAATACTAATTGTCCTAGTTTTCAAATAAAAAATGGTCTCACTAGTTACCCATTTATAATAAAACATTATTTTTGGATCCCTAGATGGGTTCCATAAATTTAATTTAACCTATAAACTCCATTTACAACTATTCATGTGTTAGGAGCCACTCTTACAGGAGGTACAATGTAAAAATATTGACAAAACTCCAAACACATAAAGATGGAAGGGAACCAATGACCCTCAGCAAGAGAGAAAAAATCATAAGAAAAAATGGGATGTTCGAATACAGCCCAAGATGGAATATTAAAATCGATTATGAACTTATCAAGTGAATCGATAGAATAAACCATGATAAAGAAAACAAAGAAGAAGAAAAGAAAAATTCTTACAAAGATTTAAGGATTTAGCAAGAACTGAAGACAAAAGAGAAAGTGACCGCACGAAAAAGAAAAGAACTCAGCGGAAGAATCAAAAGTAAGAGGCAAAAGATGATCGAATTTTTTACCGTCCTTTTTATAAGACGCATCGAAAACTAGGAAAAGTAATTATTAAAGCGAACGACGTTTGGGTTTACGACGAATAACAAAGGAAAAGACGAAGATACCCCCATAAAAGTTCGTTAAAATTTGAAATATTTACAAAATTTCCATTCGCGACCAAAAGTTGTCAATCAAGTGGGTAAATTTCACAAGTCTACAAGGTCTGCAGCTAAACCAAACAGCCGAAACTACTGTTGAAGCATAATTTTTCACACTTTCCCATCAACTCCAAGTATGAAACATTGGGGGCTTCTCTTGATACTAAAATTTACCACCTTATATGGACCAGTCACAAGCCAGGACGTGTGTGGCACAAATCCAAGTCAGTTCGACCAATAATGAAGCCCGACCAACAATAAAGCCCGACCAACGGGGAGGCACGACCAACAGCCTGTATTGATAATAAAACAACAGAATTCCTACAGCCTGTATTGCCAATGAATAGACAACCTTCATACAATTAATTCTCATTATGTATTTATGTAAATGCCTAACAAATAAAGGTATTCCATCCATTCACATGACAACTATCATTACCCCTCTTCGGTTATAAATACTTTGTATCACCCTCATTGCAAGGGACCGGAAAAATAACTCAAGGCAATCAATACAGAACAGTGAACGTAGACTATTGATTGAGCTAAACTACTTTAAAATTTCTTGTGTCTTGTTTGATTTACTTAATTTATCTGTGATCAATTAATTAGGCCTAGTCTAGTTTTTTTCATCAATAAAATGTGTAAAATATAGAAGGGTTAACAAAAGTTCAATCTAGGCATGTATTGAAACTAAGATTAAAAAAAAAGAGTAAAAACTATAGATTGAGAATTATATCCCTCACCTCGGGTTAATTATTATAAATGGTTAGATGGGATGAAAAGCTTATCAAGATTAAATCTTATTTTCACAATTAATAAAAGCTAAAGTTGTCACCCCCTAAATTGTCATAAATGCTTAATTAATTTTAGCATTGATAAATATTCCAGAGATTACACACAAAAGGTCGTAAATACGGAGCATACATGATATACACCATTAAATATCCTAGGAAAAAAATAAAAAATAATCTAACCCATTTAAACAAATCTAATCCATCACCGAAGCAAAGCAACCATTTAATCCAAGGTGAGTTCAGTCATCTCAGCCTAAACTAATTTGGCTAAAAAGCAATTTAAATGATATGGGATTAAAGGAAAATAATAAATAAGCAAGTAAAAATAATTATCAAAACAAGAAAATTAGCTACCAAAGCAAGAAATGGAAAAAAAACTTTAATATAAGGAAAAAGGAGGTGAATATTAGCTTACATATCAAAGAAATGGCAAACTCTAAGAAAGAGAAGGAGAAGCTCCCAAAATCCTCTCAAACCCTAACAAATTACTAAAAACTAAATATCTTATAATAAAAACAAATTTACATATATGTCCTAAGTGATTAAAAAGAAAAGGACAAAGAAAAGAGAACAAAAAAAAATTAGAATTAGCTTTATCGATCGATCGATGAAATTCGTCGATCGATCAATGAAGGCTAAAGTGAGTTTTTAAAATTTCATCGATCGATATAAGAATGTTAAAATTCGGCACTGTCTTAGGGTCAAGGCAAACTTTGTTTCATCGATCGATCGATGAAATTTATCGATCGATTTATGAAGGCTGAATTGAGCCAATTCTGTTTCATACAAATATGATTCATCCCATGAAAAGTGCCGTAACTTCTTCATTATACATAGAAATGAGGCGTGGTCAGAGTCTATGCGAAGCTAGATTGGAGGTCTACACTTACACAAAGACTTTGAGATACCAAATGTTAAAATGACTAAAATTCCTTTGAATATGCACTTTATGATAAAAAATTCTTCGAATGCAATCAAACTTCATGCTTAGCACTTTAAGACATACAAAAGCTCAGTTATACGTTTTAAAGCATATAAACAAGCATAAAAGAGGTTGTCTGGTCAACTATCATAAATGCAAGAATTAAGGTACCCAAGGGGGGAAAATGCATAAGTATAAAGGGTAAGTAAATATAATATTGTATATGAATTACACCACTGTGGCCATTTCGACCTAATTGGGACGCGCTAGCTGGGGAGTCTAGCACCCTTCCTCAGGGTGATTCGGACGTCGTAAATTGGGGTGATGTATAGAAATAGATCTCCAAACCTATTTTGGACAAAGCGGGAGAGAAGGACATCAAAGACATACTAATTCTTGCGAAATAAATAAGTTAAAGGATTCGGGGGCTATGTTCTGGAATGGGAAGCTGTTAGGAACCCATCCCACCCTTTCGCTCTCTTATGGACGTGTGTTATTCTTCTTCTTAATAACTTTGTAAAGTGTGTACGTGTATATATAAAGAGAGAACATAATCACTCGACTCACGTCATGGATAAAGTTGGAGTGAGGTCATCCATAGAAGTGTTCCCAAAATTGTAATTGAAAATGTGATGTGCGGATTTGTTAGGTCGCTGGTCGTTTATAGAAGAATGATGGTATATGTTGGAAAAATGCAAGCATGAATCACAAATATAATATATGGAAAGAATATACGAGCAAAAGTAAGAAAGGAGGAATCGAATCTCTAATTTTACCCAAGATGCCTATATAACCTAAAAAGGCATCAACGCTCACGTAGTTCGCATGCAAGAAGGTGGTGGGGTTTATCCCATAAATCCAACTGGGGAATTTATTATATGTATATGTGTGAAAAAAAGGATGTTTTAGTGTGAGAGAAAATAGTGAGAAATCCCCGTTTAAAATTTACAAGCAAACCCTCTTTTTCTTATTTTTTTATAGAAAATATAGTATATGCAATACTACTAATAAAAAACTGGATATTAATATGTGTGATTTAGTTAAGATGAAATGCTAACGTAAGGATTAAATAACTAATGTGAAAATGAGAGAATTTTAAGAGTGAGTGAAAGGTTTGGCCCTTCTTCGGAAAATTTCAAGTTGATCTTGATTGATGAAGGGATGTTATTGCAAATGGATAAAGGTGGTAAGAGGATAAAGGAGGAAGTTTACTAAATTTGGTGAGGAAATGATGGAATAGAATGTGGAGGAGAGGTTTCAATATGAAAACCACGCTGACTTCGAGAAAGTGTTGTTAAGATCACTTAGAGGGATGTTTTCGGGGTGCCTTTTGAAGTGAGATCATGTTCCCATTATATAGGGTCAAGGGGTTACCAATCATCATTGTCCTTGACCTGCCTATCAGTAAGAAATCCAAGACACACAACCGATAGGGCTGCCTGTCGATAGGCAGGGAAATGGATTTGCCATTCGGCACTCTCGTGCAGATTTTTCAAAAAAATAATCGTATAACACAATACAAATGTCTTAATCACACGTGAGATGAACCATTGAAAAGGATATTCAAATACCTTTAAGAATCCATTGAGTCGCTCTCGAGTTCAGAAATGACTGTGGTCAAACGAGGCTCGGAAGTGCCTGACGATTTTTTAGATAAGAGGAAAACAGATCATTCATTCGAACCATATGATTTATTTGTGCACGGGATAGACCTTTAGAAAGATATAGAAGATGCCTTTGTTGTTTTAAAGAACTTTTCTAGGTTCAGAGAGTTAACCCTGGTTAAACAGGGTTTCGGGTGTCTAGTGACCCTTTGGAGTAAAATGGTCATTCATCCGTATTATAAGGCTAATTTATGCACAGGGTGAACCGTTTGAAAGGGTATTCAGATACCTTCAAAGATTCATTTAGTCTTGTTCAAGCTGAAGAGTTGAAGGGAGTCAAACGGATCCCAGAGCGTCCGATGGCCTCTATATCAATTTTGGGGGAAAATGGTCCGTTCGTCTGAACCATAAGGTCGATTCGCATAGGGGAGGACCTTTATAAAGGGGATTCAGGGCCTTTTGAAGATTTATTGAACTTTTTCTTAGGTGAGGAAGTTGACTGAGGTCAAAACGGGGTCTGGGAGCCCCCGATGGACTCCAAATCGATTTTTAATAATAAAATGGATCGCTCGTCCGAACCTTAAGGCTTATTCACACAGGGGAGGATCGTTAAAAAGGTAATTCAAGATCCTTCGAAGATTGAGCTATCAGTCAGGTCAGAGAGTTGATCGATAGTCAAACGAGGTATGGGAGCGCCCAATGGCCTCTAGATTAGTACCTAGGGTTTATGGTGAAGAAGGAATTGTTAGGAACCTAAGGAGATGCTTATGGGGTCATAGAATTTAATTTCTATAGATCCCCTTGACGGGTGATCTTAGAACAAGTAAAGGCCATCGAATAGACATCACATGAATATTTTTTGGGGAAAGGGGTCAATTTTATGGATGAAAGTGATAGTGATGACTGGTTCAGATGGTCGAGGTAGATTTTGAGGACCTAAGGTTGAGGGGACCGATTCTAAAGGTCGAGGTCAATTCTGAGGACCTAAATTTTAGGGGATCAATTCTGAGGGTCGAGGTTAATTATGAGGACCTAAAATTATAGGGACAGATTCTGTGGGTCGAGGTCAATTTGAAGGACCTAGAAGTTGAGGGGACCGATTCTGCAAGTCGAGGTCAATTCTAAGGACCTAAATTTGAGAGTATCGATTTTACAGGGCGAGGTCAATTTTGAGGACCTAAAGTTACGGGGATAGATTCTACAGGTCAAGGTCAATTCTAAGGACCTAAAGTTATAAAGATCAATTCTGCAGGTTAAGGTTAATTCTGAGGACCTAAAGTTGTAGGGGACCTATTCTGCAGGTCAAGGTCAATTTTGAGGACTTAAAGTTGAGGGGATCGATTTTGTGGGTCGAGGTCAATTCAGAGAACCTAAAATTGAGGGGATCGATTATACTGGTCGAGGTTAATTTTGAGGACCTAAAGTTGTAGAGACTGATTCTGAGGGTTGAGGTTAATTTTGAGGACTTAGGCCTTGTTTTCGAGTTTTATTTTGGAGAGAAAAGAAAGGAAAGGAAGGGAAAGTGTGTTTCCTTTCCTTCGTTTGGGAGTTTAAGTAGGAAGGAAAGTGATTTTCTCTCATTTGGGAGTTTAAAAGGAGAGAAAAGAAAGGAATTTTTTTAAAAAACTTTCCCTTCCTTTCTCTCCAAAACTTTCTTTCCAAATTGGAAATAAATGAAGAGAAAGGAAAGTTTTTTACTAAATTGTTCCTTCTTCCCCTTAAAAAAATTATTTTCCTTCCTAACTCCCAAACACAAGAAAGAAAGTTGTTTTCTTTTCTCTACCAAACTCCTTTATCTTCTCTTCTTTTCCTATCTCTCTTATTAACTTTCCCTCCTTTTCTTTTCTCTCTGAATAAAATTTTCCTTTCCTTTATTTTCTTTTCAAAACTCCCAAACGAGCCCTTAAAGTTAAGAGGACCAATTTTGCGGGCCGAGGTCAATTTTGAGGATCTAAAGTTGGAGTGACCAATTCTATGTGTCGAGGTCAATTTAGAGGACCTAAAGGTGAGGGTACTAATTATGCGGGTCGAGGTCAATTATGAGGACCAAAAGTTATGATGATCGATTATATGGGTTGAGGTACATTCTGAGGACCTTAAGTTGAGGGGACCGATTCTGCAGGTCGAGGCCAATTATGAGGACCTAAAGTTAAGGAGATGAATTATGTGGGTCGAGGTCAGTTATTAGGACCTAAGGTTGTGATGAGGGGACTTGTTCTCTTGGGAAATCTTTAAATGTCTTGGGGATACAGATGAATCTGTGGTTCCGTTGGGGATTGTGCTAGTTTAAAACTATACTAGGGAAGGATTTATCCTTGATACATCTGACTGGGGATTATGTTATTTTGAGATGGGATAGCGTCACTAGAAAAACTATGAGGGATTTGGTTTGCAGGCATATCTTGAAATTTCGATAAGGGACGAATTGGGAGAAATTTTTGCCCAAAAATTTCGCTGGGGAATTTGAGAAGGTATTATTTTTCGATCCTACTCGGGAAGCATTTGATTTGAGGTTTATGGTTCCACTGGGGAAGATTTTAGATTTAATATTCCAATAGAGAATTATAATGGACTTGGAAAGAAGGCGTATTGTTGGTTCTATTTGTGAAATATGCTTAGGGTTTATGCTGGGGATAACAGCGTAATATTAATCCTGCTGAGGACTTCGTGATTTTCTAAGGGATTTTAAAAAATTGGTTTTCTTGATGGAGAAATGTTCCAATATGTGTTTGGAATTTTTAGGGGTATTTTTTGGATTGGGGTTGCCATTTGTCAATGGAACGGACTCCTGGGCTTCCTTGGGCAAAAAAATAGGCAGGTGAGGATCGGTATGTCCAGGGGTCTCCCGATCGGCATGCCGTTTAGTCCCCTGTTAGAAGGGGGCGATCCCTCCTCATTTTTCACAGCTTCAAACTTTTGAATCTTCTGCTTCTTCTCTATAAAAAATCTTCGTAAGTCCTTTCTTCTTTAATACTTAAAATGTCAGGTTCTTTTAGCAAGAAATATGACTTAGAGTGTCTGAAAGCTAATGAGTGGGCCAGCCTGGAGTGGCAGTCTAGGGCTGCCCTTGCCTTGCGTAATAAAAATGCTTTTGATCTGTTTGAACCGATTGCTGATGAGTGCACTCTTCCGTGCGATCCTCCACACAACCATTCATCTACGGTGAGGAACCCTTATGGCTATGTAATTATGGTGGCCTTTTGTATTCCTTTATATTTTTCTTTATTTTTTTATGCTGATGAAAAGTGTTTTCTTCTCTTTGACCTTACATTTGGATTTTAGGGAGATGACTATTACTCCCATTAATGTTCAATATCTACTGGGGATAGATTACGAGGTTGGGAAGATAAAGGTGGACCATACTATGAGGGTAATGTTGGAGGTAGTTCAGGCAGCATTGGGGGATGTGGGTAGGATCATTCTGGGGATTCTATCTGCATCTATTCTCTTCGAGGGGTGCTCTTAAGTAGGAGGATTTATGAAACTGACAGGCGATAGGTGAGATAGATAGGTGAGATAGGTGAGATAGATGGGATGGCCTGGTTATTCATTTTTCTTATGTTGGGTGGTTTTTTGGTGGTGACGAGTGGCGATGTCCTTTATCTCTGGTTTTTATCATTTTTTGACGTTCCATTCTATGATTGGGGGAGCCTAACTTTGGCGATCCTTTATTCTTCTTTGTATGCATTCAACTGGTGATGCCGATAGACTTTTATAGGGTCCACGTACCTTTTGGAGACAACTTTAAACTTTTTTCTTCTTACGTATTTCTTTGCATTTTCCTTTAGTTTCTTTTTTGCTAATTCCTCTCTTTTTCAAACGTGGTTCTATGAGGTTCTTGGTCACAATGTGAGGTTAATATCATTGAAGGATGAATATTTTAGGGACTTCTTTTGGATGTACTAGTGGCGAAAGTCTAATAGGAAATCGAATCAGTCCTTGTCCATAGCGTCGATGCGGCAGGCTCTGAACACTCTGACAAGCGATCAGGTTATTTCCTTTTTATTTTAAATCCTTTGTTACATTTTTTTTCATGAATATTGATATTTTGTCGCGGATTTCATGTGACCTTTTACCCTTAGGGGTGGACCCTCAGCATACGAGGGTAATGGGCATGCATACGCAAATGCGGCTGTTGATGGCGCATGAGTTTGGGTACGCCTAGTACTTAAGAGAGAGGGTGGTGCGAAAGATCATGGAGTATGCGGTGATGGTCCTAATAGACAGGGTTTTTCCGCGGCGCGAGAGTCACCTACGCACTGGTCGTTTTATGTTCAGCTCACCTGAACTATATAAAATCCAAAATTACGACTGCACTTGCGATACAAGTATACCGGTAAATCAGGAATCAAAAATCCACAGAGACGAGTTGCTATAATTTAATTGGTTTAGTACTTCTAAAATAAAAGTGTAAAAGATAAATATGGACAAAAAGGAAAAGATGCAGAAGGGAAAATTATTAATCTAGGTGAGTGTATTTAAACTAGATTAAGAAAGTAAGTAAAAACTTTAGGTTGCGTCGAATATCCCTCACCCGAGTTAATTAGTATAAAATGGTTACATGGGTCTATGAGTTATTATGACTGCGTTTCGTTTCGACAGTTAATTGAATCAAGGGTTGTCGCGCCCCAAAATTTGCATAAAAGCCTAATATGATTTTGGCGTCAACAAATTTCTTGAAAATTACGCACGCAAGGTCGTAAGCACGGTGCATACATAATATGCCCCGTCAAATCTCTTAGGCGTAGTAACTAGGACAACGCACCCGAAATATACCCATAAACTCTATCACCAAAGCAAAGCAACATGTCAATCCGAAATGAGTTCAATCCGACACAACCTAGACTAACTTAGCTAGAAAGCATATTAAACATGCGGTAAATGAAAGCGGTAAATAAATGCATAAATCTACACAAGAAAGCAAGTAATGAAAGCAAGTAAATAAATCATGTAAACCTAATTATGAAAGCATGTAAGTTAATTACAAAGCAATAATTAAGGAAATACAAACTATATTAATGGAGAGGGAAGATGAATATTCAACTTACAAACCCAAATAAGTGTCAAACTAAGAAGAAATGAATAAGAACCCTCCAAACCCCCAAACCCTAACCTAAACTACCTTCTAAAACTAAGTATCTCTAATATTTACAACAAAATTGGTTTATATAGTAAGTTGGAATAAAAATAGAAAAGAAAAGGAAAAAGAAAATATCTGCAGAAAACAGGGGATCGATTGATCGATCGATCAATCAGATATGAGCCCACTACTTCCCACGATGAATGAAAATTTAAGGATCGATCTATCAAGCAGGTCTGCATCAATCTTCCTCATGTTTTGGTTCACTTGGTTTTCTCTTCCGCTAAAATCACCGTAATTTCTTCGTTAGGGATCGGTTTCGCACACCATTTGCGGCAACGCGAAGCTCGCATATAGAGATAAAACTTCCATGAAGATGTTGGGCCAGTGCTCAAAATGTGGAAAGACTAAAATTCCCTTGAACGTGAGATTGCATACGAAAATTAACCGGAATGCGTCAGAACTTCATACTTATCATCCAAATACCTATAAAAACTCAATTAACCCCTGCAAAGCATGTTAACATAGAAATCCAAGGTTCTCTAGTTAACGAGCATAAATATAGGGAATAAGATACCCAATGGGGCTAAAATGCGTAGTTTCGAGGGATGAAATACGCAATATTTGCGTATTATCACACCTCTTAACTTACACATTGCTAGTCCGTAGCAATGAAATAGGATGCAACAAGAACTACAATAAAACCAAAATCAGGATACAAGTACAAAAATATGGTATAAAAGCATAAGGCCACTTTCACGGGCGATTCGATTGCATTTAGCATATGCAATAAGTCGTTAAACCCCATGGTTACCCTAGTGGACGGGTGTCGTCTCGTGAGGGTTTTCAGGGATGAAACCCACAAAAATCATATGGTTTCCTCAAAATATTCCCAAACCAACATGCAACAAGCCCAACAACAATGAACAATATTTCATACGCATTATTAGCACAATGAATGAATTCAAACAAAAGTCCAAATCATTAACATTATAGAATGCACCTCATAGAATTGAAACCTTAAAATTTGGGAGGGGAGCGAGAACATGCAAACTGTGATTTGACAAAAACTTATATAAACCGGATACTAAATAAATCAAACATATATTCAATCCTTATGGGCATTATACTCATCAAGTGAATTCACTCGAAACAAGGAGGTAACACACGGAACATGTGGGCAAAAAGAGTAAATGTAAATGGAAACTAGGTCGCACACATGTCACAAATGAAGAACACAATATATAAAATGAAAAATTATAATCTCAATGAAAGATACCTCTCATTAAAGGAGGTGAAATATATTTTCACAAATTATCAAAACATTTATGAATTTTAAATTAAATGCACCCTACAATCACATAGGACTTTAATAGGGTTGTAATGTAAGCTAGGCTGGGGTAAAAAATGAATGATATGTATGTACGGGTTCAAATTGTTCGAAAATCAAAACTCGAGGTAATGGAAAATGCGGGCAATAACAAATATTGGAAAACAAGTTCCAAACAAGCATTAGATATAACAATTGGAGAGCAATCAAAGCTTATTTAATTATATACACAACATATACAAACTTCTCTTTATTTTCTTTTCTTCTTTTTATCATTTTTCTCTTTTGTTTTCTTTTTCTTTTCACTTCTCTTTTTTCACTTCTTTCTTTTTCTTTACTTTTCACACTCTCATATGTCTAAATTTTAATTGCAACACAACAACAACATTCAATCCCAAGTAACATTCCAAACAAAGGTAAGGAAAGTAATATATGGCGTATAACTCCAATTCGGAGTTGGTTATGGGATTTTGGGTAATGAAATGCAAGGCTAATATGTAGGATTAAAGGGGTTAACTAGGGGAAACATATTAGGTGAGGTCAAGGTCAATACGGGTGATATAACAAAGATGGCCTATAATCATTTCATAAAGTTTACGCAATTCTTGGATGAAAACAAACTTTGAAAATCATGCTCAAGTAATGCATTTCATATATGAACTCAAATAATGGATGATCAAATGAAAGAATAGAGAGATTACCAATGACTGTAACGTTTTCAAAGAGGAAAGAATAGTGTATACACTCATAAATGACGAAAGGTACAAAGATTACTCGGTGTAAGTATATACAATGCAATAAATTATTACCGAGTTATAAAAATCTTAAACCAAATCAATAGAACAATAAAAGCGCATGTGCTCATGGGATTAAAGTTTAATTCATGTAGTTATTCATAATATCATTGATCGAGGACTAAAGTCTAATAACTTCTAAAATCGAGAACATGCATCATTGGGTTATCTATTTGATCGGGCACTTATTGAAATTTATCATCAGAAACAAATTCAAAAATGCCCAAAAAAGGAGAAAAAAGAACGAAAATCTTTTTGAAATTTTTGAATTTTTCTAAGAAAAGCATACTAAGTAACTAACATGTGAGAAAAAATATGGACTAAATAAAGAAGTAATGGACAGAATATCGTACACCCCCTAACTTAAAATCTGACATTGTTCTCAATGTGAATTAAGAACCAAGTTAAAGAGAGGAAAATAGTGATATTACCCAAAATTGGAGCGATCCCCATAAGAATCTACAAAACAAGTTAGTACCGAGCATAGAAAAAATAAATAACAATAATTGAACTAATTACAAGAGGCTAAATCAAAAGAAAGAAAAACATAAAAAGAATAAAAAGCTAACTATATACAATCTACTATATAGGATTCACACTAACTGTACACTAGAAGTCTAAATAGATGAGGGTCCACCATGAAAGCGATTTGAGTTTGGAATATAACCGGTGTACCCTCATTCTTAAGCATGCCCTCCGAAGAATATGAATTCCATTTGAACAACGTAAGGCATGTGTAAGGTGGAAGAAATGAACCATCGTCAATTAAAAGTTTTGGAGGGACAATGGGGGATTTGGATTGAACGGGTGACAAATACATGTGGGGACCGAGAAAAGCAGAATATCCTCCCAAGGATTTTGAAATTGGAATGGGAGGGGGCGCACATGGAGGCAAAGATGAGTTCATGTAAGGCTACTCGATCAAGTACTCCTCATCGGCGAAAAGGTTTAAAAACATTAAAGTTTGAAATCGAATCATCGGGTACTTGAGACGGTGTGATAATAGAGAATGAAAATGGGGAGGAAAGAAAATCAAACTCAAGATATGAATCATCATTGTTTGAAGATTGAGTTTCGAAGGAAATAAGATCATTTTCAATGAAATGTTCTTCTTTGGGGGCCAAAGAAGAAATCATTTCATTGCAAATAGATATTACGTCATTTTCATCCTCACTTTCAATATCTATTACGCAATGGGAAAAGTCGACAATGATTTATTCCAAAGTAGGTACAAAGTCCTCATTTTGTTCAAAACATTACTTGACTTCAAAAGTCTCAGAAGAAAAATCGTCATCGAATTCAAATAATAAATCCAATTCATGTTCCCATAAATGATTTTCAATTTTCTCACTCTCAAGAATACGCAAACCCTTTGCCAAAATTCATAGGCCGAGGTGCGGATTCTTGAAAATGAGAACTTTAAAAATTATCATCGGACATAAACTTAAACTCATTATTATAAGAATTTTGAAAACTATTGCAATTTGTTTCAAAATTCCTCTTATAAGGAATTAGAGGACCAAAACTATTATCATCATCATCAAAATTCCAATAACCCAAGTTTTGAATTTCATTATACTCACCCAAAGTCATATTTGAATTTGTAATTTTTTGGGACTCTAGAATTATGGGAATTTTGAGAATTATAATAATGATTACCGAAAGAATTGGAATAAGACATGCTTACCCCAAAAATGGCTCAAAGTGGCAAATTCCACAAAGTAGATGCGTGTGGGAAATTCAAGCGTTTCTTCGCACTTAAATGTAGAAGTCCTACAAAAATCTGAGACAAATAATACAAATGGAAAGAAAATACTACGAAATAATTAATCAAATAAATTCTAAAATAAACTAGTCCCTAGCAACGGCGCCATTTGATAGGCAGGGTGAAAAGCGGCGCGCGTCAGGCGTCGATCGTTGTTTTCTATTCATCGCCTCAATACAAAAACCTAATTACGACTACAATCAACGTGTGAGTATAGCGGTAAGTAGGTTATCAAAAATCCACAGAGACGAGTTGCTAGAATATTAATTGGTTTAGTACTTCAGGAATAAAAGTGTAAAAGATGATTATACACAAAAAAGAAAAGATGCAGAAAGGGAAATGATTAATCTAGGCGAGTGTATTTAAACTAGATTAAGAAAGAGAGTAAAAACTATAGGTTGCGTTGAATATCCCTCACCCGAGTTAATTAGTATAAAATGTTTACATGGGTCGACGAGTTATTACGACTGCGTCTCATTTCGATAGTTAATTGAATCAAGGGTTTTCACGCCCCTAAATTCGCATAAAAGCCTAATATGAACTTGGCATCAACAAATAAACCAAAAATTATGCACGCAAGGTCGTAAGCATGGAGCATACATGATATGCCCCGTCAAATTTCCTAGGCATAATAACTAGGACAATGAACCCAAAATAGACCCGTAAACTCCATCACCAAAGCAAAGCCACATGTTAACCCGAAATGAGTTCAATCCGACACAACCTAAACTAACTTATCTAGAAAGAATATTAAAAACGCGGTAAATGAAAGCGGTAAATAAACACAATAAATCTACACTAGAGAGCAAGTAAATAAAGCATGTAAACCTAATTAGGAAAGCATATAAATTAACTACAAGGAAAGAATTAGGGAAATACAAACTATATTAATGGACAGGGAACATGAATAGTCAGCTTACAAACCCAAATGGGTGTCAAACTAAGAAGAAATGAAGAAGAACTCTCCAAACCCTAACCTAAACTATCTTTTATAACAAAGTATCTCTGATATTTACAACAAAATTGGTTTATATAGTAAGTTGGAATAAAAATAGAAAAGACAAGGAAAAAGAAAATAAACGGGAAAATATCTGCAGTAAATAGGGGATCGATCGATCGATCAGATATGAGCCCACTACTTCCCACAATGAATGAAAATTGATGGATCGATCGATCGATCCTTCTGATCGATCGATCAAGTAGGTCTACATCAGTCTTCCTCCTGTTTTGGTTCACTTGGTTTTCTTTTCCTCTAAAATCGCCATAACTTCTTCCTTAGGGATCGGATTCGAGTACCGTTTATGGCCACATGAAGCTCACACAAACGAAAACAACTTTCGTGAAGATGTTGGGCCAGGTGCCCAAAATGTGGAAAGACTAAAATGCCTTGAACATGCGATTGCATACAGAAATTATCCAGAATACGTCCGAAGTTCATACTTAGCATCCAAATACCCATAAAAATTCAATTAACCCCTACAAAGCATGTTAACATAGAAATCCGATTTGTCTGGTTAATGAGCATAAATATAGAGAATAAGATACCCGATGGGGATAAAATGCGTAGGTTCGAGGGATGAAATACGTAATATTTGCGTATTATCAGGTCCCACCGTCGGTGCCCCCGATATATACGATGTGGGTAAGAGAGAATCGAGTCTAAGGCAGAGGTAATGGTTAGTGAGTATACAGACACGATGGAGGGATATGACTAACTGAATTTCATGATCAGTTGGTTGATGCCCTCTTGCATTTATGACGTGGTGAACATGCCTCCACTTCCTACGGCTTCGAGTAGGGGCACCACTTGGCCAGTGGGATCTTCCTATTTGGTACGACAGCGACAGAGGAGGCTCTGCTTATTTCAGTCACTCCCCCTTCTTATAATTTTTTGTTGAATAGCGGGGGACACTGAGCATGTCGCACCATACTAATGCAACGGCATCAAGGTTGATGGGGCTTAAGGATGACGTCGTTCAACCTGAGGCATACTTTTCTCTTTCTTCCCATTTTTATTCTCTCTTGATTCTTTCTTTGCTTTTTACTGAATGAGTGGTCTTTTGCTATTTGATTGCAACATTGGGTGCCGACAACCTAGCTAAAGGATATCATGGACTCGGTGGCCTCTACGAATACTTACATAAAGGATTCCATCCCTTCCTATTTGGTTATGTTATCCACCTCGGACAAGGGATCGGGTTTTAGGAGTGGATGTTCTATCGCTCGTCCCTGGGGGAAGCGTGTTCACCATGGGGGGTGAGTGATTGAGAGAAAGAGAGAGAGAGAGAAAGAGAGAGAGAGAGAGATTATGGGCTCGGGCTATGTCCCGTTGATTTGGTTCTATTTTTTTCTTTCCTATAAAGACGTAATTGTGTAATAACATCATATATAAAGGAGATGTTTTTCATTTTTATTTCTTGTTTTAATGACTTATCCTACACGCACTTTTACTTTTCCGCTGAGACTGTTTATTTTGAAAAAGAGACCTTAATTTAAAAAGATTTGTTTATGAAAAATGATAAGTAAAGATGGATAAGAAGAAATAACCCGAGGGTTTTTGAAATAAGGATTTCTTTTTTAAGAATTTCATTTTGGAAAAAAAGGAAAGATAGAATCTCGTAAAATAGGGGGTTGTCGATCGACATACCTTTTGTCTTGCCTATCAGCATATGGGTCAAGTCATATCACTCTAAGGTTTTGATTGCACTTTCCTCCAGGTCAGAGAACTTTGTACGGCAGGAATTCATTTAGACTCCTCAGATTCCCTATATTTGTCTAAGCCATTTGTGTATAAAAGGAGAGGTAAGGAGTCTAGTTTTTCCATCCACACCCACTTTCTTTTTCTTTCTTTTTTCTTCTTTCTTTTTGTTTCTTACTTCTTTATTTCTTGCTTTCTGCTCCACTATTATCCAACTGGCCCTTGTGATGCATGCAAAATTTTCTTCCTACCTCAAAATTCTAGAGGCCATGTGCATGTAGAACGTGGACTATAAGGCTTTCAACTTGTGTCGAGTATTTTTATGGAATAACACGGTTATTGATGGGAATATGCTAGTGGTGGCGACGCAGTTTTGGTTCCCTGAAAATCATGTTTTCCATTTTAGTTTAGATGAAGTATGCTTGGCCTATAAAGAGTTCTCGGACATATTAGGAATCAATCCTAGTGTAGCTATGGCTATGCCCGAATTTTCGGGTTCTCCCTGGCATTGTTAGCAGAGTTGTTCCATATTTCCCCTTTAGTGGCTCTACCATTGGTTATTTGGGGGATGATTTCCATTCAGTCTATCATACATTACGTGCTCTTGAAGTATTTTAATGATGAGGACTACATAAGATTTGTTTCCTCGGGCCTTACTTCGAGGCGCTTACTAGTGACAGTGGACTTAATAATGGATCCCCAGTTAGTTGTGATAATAGCATGGATGTCCTTCCATCGCAGTCCTACGGTGGTGATACTGAAGGAGACTCTGAAAGGCCTTAATACTTAGAGGAAAGGACGCTTCAAATTTTTAAGAGGGAGCCCGATGATGTTGTTCATATGGCTAGCTAAGAGGTTCTATCTAGCTATTCCTCCTGTGTATCCCTTAGTAGGCGTGCCAAATTGCTTTTCCCGATACTTTATCAGTTTTTGCTATAGAGAACTGGTTGAATTAGTTCATGGAGCACGGATCCTGGTACTTTCGTTAGTCGGTGCCATAGTGTGTCCTGTACTAGAACTAGGACAATATTAGTATGCATGATAAGTGGGCTTATGATAGACTTTATTCTATTTCCCTGGGAGACTTATGCATCAAGTTGGGTGGGAGAAAATAATGCCTCCTCGGACACTAGACTTCTTTCTGGTGGATGACTTGATTGAATCCATTCGTATGAGGTTAGGTTCTCCATGGGAGAGTCATCGACCGTCAAACTATCCATATAAATCTGTAAGAAGGGTCTGCCATATGTCCGAGGACTATCTAAAATGGCCGTGGAAGCAAGTAGTGGAAAAGATCTTAGTGGAAAAGACCGGCCAGAGGTGTTTTATTCTTTTTAACACCATGCAAGGAGCAGTAGTGGTTTTTTCTAGGCTGATCAGGGCATACCTCTCCATAGAGCGCATTCGTTATATCAACTAGGCAAGTAAAGTTTGGGGACCTCTGGGGGCTGATGATGAGGCTAGGTCTTTTGGAAGTTGTGGTTATGTTTTTTATGAAGCTGGGATTATTTTTATGTTAAGCTTTCTAGGTGACTTTCGTGAAGCTTTTGGTGATTGGGATGTTTTTGTATTTTCAATTTTAGGAATAATTTTGTGAACTTTGGTTAGGGTTGTTTAGAAACAGTTTGGTCAGCGGATAGGGGTTGTTAGTTTGAGTCCCTTCACTAATACGTCATGTAATGGTACCGAACTTCCTTATTTGAAATAAAAAAGATTTTGATCATATTATTGTGACTTTTTATGAGTTGTACATTTGAGTTATCTATACCAATTGCTAAGGCATACATAATCATTTTGTTCATGTAAATGATAAAATGAACTATTTTTCTCAGAGATTAGAAATTCATAGCATTTTATGAAAAAGAAAGGGACAGTGGCCATGTACGGTGTATAAACTGCCTACGTACCTCTGGGGTTTTGAGAGGATCAGGCCCCACATAGTTTTGGGTAGAGAGAAATGAAGAGTTTTTTTAGAATAGAAGGGAGATGAGAAGAGTCATAGCGCACCAAGATTTTGGAGTAAAGGTAGAACCTCTTGATATGATCCAGGTTGATTTGACGTGCCATATCTTCTCCATCAAGGTAAGTGAGCATAGCCACGCCTCTTGAGAGAATCTTCTTTACGATGTAGGGGCCACTTTAGTTTGACTTGGACTTACTTATGAGGTCCTAGACAGGTACTATGATCTTCTTAAGGATAAGGTCTCATTCCTAGACACAACTGTCCTTAACTCTTTGGTTGAATAATCATGTTATTCGACAATGGTACCCTTGTATGTGGTATAGAGCCTTCAGCCTCTTTTCATCCAAGAGCGACAATTTGTCAAAGCATCTCTGATGCTAGTCTTCTTCGCTAACTTTTCTCTCAAACATGATACACAAGGAAGTATTTCTAGCTTAATGGGTAAGACTTCCTCCATAATGTATACCAAAGAGTATGGGGTAACCCCAATAGATGTCTAAACTGTGGTGAGATAGCCCTAAAGGGTGTAAGGGATCTGATCAGCCCAATCTCGATAACTCTCGATCATTTTACTGATGATAGATTTAAGGTTTTTATTGGCATCTTTGACTCATCATTATTTTGGGGTTCGTAGGGAGATGATTGTTGTCTTTGAATGCCATATTCGTCGACCAGTGTGTGACCTCTTTTTTGAAATGTAACCCATTATCTGATACTAGCTCATGAAGAATTCCGTATCGATATATAATGTTCTTTTGAATAAACTTGGACACCTTCTTGGCATTCAATATTATGTTTGGCTCGAATTTAACCCATTTGGTGAAGTAATAAATGGTGACTAGGATGAACTCATGCCCATTTGAATATTTGGGTACGACTTTCCCCATGATGTCAATGCTTCAGGTGGAGAATGGCTAGGGAGAAGTCATGTTGTATAATTTTTAAAAAGGCAAGTGCTAGATATTGGAAAACTATTAGCATTTGAGGCATGTTCGGACATTGGCGGTGAAATATTAAACCATGGTGGTCCAGTAGTATCCTTGACGGATAATCTTCTTAGCAAGCATATGACCATTCATGTGGGGTATGCATTCCCCTTTGTGGATCTTTTACATCATTTGTTTAATGTTACCCCCTGTAATGCAGTGCAAATGGGTTTCATCGAAGTTTCTCCTGAACAGTGCTTTGTTATAGATGATATACTAGGTAGTCAGTTTGTGAAGCGTTGGACGACCTTTCTTATTTAAATCTTTGGGATACCTATAATGCTTTAGGAGTCACTAAATGTCATAGTACCAGAACACGGCTATATGATAATCTTCCCCGGTGACGAGCTCAGTGTGGTAGTAGGGGGTTGGCATAGCTTATTTTTGTAATAGGAAAGGGGCCATCATTATTTTCTCGAGCATCTCGACCATGGAGGCAAGGGTAATAAGGGAATTGGCTAATCTATTTTTTACTCGGGGCAAGTAGTGGAAGGTGATATCTCAAAACTGGGAGGCCAACTCTTCTAGGTGGGCATGAAAGGGTAAGAGCTTCTCATCTTTAACTTTCCATCTTCTAAAGACTTGGCTGATGATGAGAGAAGAATCCCCGTAGATATCTAGGTGCTTGATACCTTTCTTGGAGGTGACTTTGAGGCCTATAGTGCATGCCTCGTATTCGATCAAATTGTTAGTGCAGGGAAAATCTAGCTTGATGGCAATAGGAGTGTGAGAGCGTCAACGGTGATTAGGAGTATTCCAATGCCATATTCTTTCTTGTTGGTAGTGCTGTTGTAGACATTCCATTATATTACCCCCTAACTTTCCTTAGGTCCCTAGTACCTAAATTCATCACCGTAAACCCAGGTCATGTCCCGAGTACTGACCTAATGGACATCGGACACTCCCCGGCTCAGTTTGACCCAAAAGTCAAAATCTTCATCTCGACTGAGACTGAATGAATCTTCTAAGGGAACTGAATACCCTTTCCAACGGTCCACGCCGTGCGCGATTCCAACTTACCATGCGGACGAACGATCCATTTGCGTTCGAAACTTGACCTAGAGGCCACCGGGCGCTCCCGGGTTCTGTTTGACCTATGTCAACTCTTCAGCTTGACTGAGGCTGAATTAATCTTCAAAGGGAACTGAATAGCCTTTCCAATGGTCCACCCCATACGCGATTCTGACTTTCCCTGTGGATGAATGATCCATTTGACTCCGGGAGGTAAGAGAATGCTTCCTGGGCTCGGTTGACCAAAGTCAACTCCCCAAATCGGGTCAAACTCTTTTGAATGTTAAAGTACATATCCTAACCTTTCCAACGGTCTACCCTGTGTGCGATTCGAACTTACCATGCGGACGAACGATCCGTCTGAGTCCGAGCAATTCCCCGTCCAATAGATCGACAAATGTTTCCGAGCCATATTTGACACAACGTCAACTCCCTAACCCGAGAGCGGTCTAAAGGACTTTCGAAGGTATCTAAATTATCTTTCCAATGGTATGCCCCGTTCATGATTCTGACCAACGGTTTGCCCTCGACGGCTAATTTTCCGAAAAAGCCTAAAGCGCACTACCAAATGGCAGGTTGCAGACCCTGCCTATCGGCACCTGCCGATAGGCAGGAACAGGTCTATGCCGATCGGCACTCATCTGGGCCTATAAAAGGAGTCCTTCACCTCATTTTCAAGAAGAGCCCAGATCTGATAAAAATCTCTCTGAACGAATCCCAGAAACTTCTCTCGAAGGCAGCGTGATTTCAACATCGAAATCCCCTTTTTACTTCCACTTTTCATCATCCTTTTCATCAAACTTGGTGAATTAGCCACTCTCCATCATCATCTAAGTGCAAGGGCTTCTTTCCAACATTCAAGATTAAGCTCAAGATCTTCAAGAAGGTCCAACTTTCTCAAACTCTCTCTTAAATTCTTTTAAATTCTCAATAACTTAAATTCTTATTTAGCACTTTATCATCAAATCTCACACATCCTAATATACTTTTTTATTTAGTATTATTGCAAATCTCCTATGTTCATATAAAGAAAGCCCAAAAAATAAGAAAAATAGGGTTTGCTCATAAATTCCAAGTAGGGATTCTCACACTTTTTCCACACTTTCCTCACAATCTAAAACCCTTTTTCTACACACACACACACACACACACACTCACAAATAAGAGATTCCCCATTTGGATTTATGGGATAAACCCCATCCCTCATTTTGTATGTGAACTACGTGGACTTTGATGCCTTTATAGGCTACGTAGGCGTCTCGGGGTAAAACCCGAGACTCGAGTCCTTTTTCCCACTTTTGCTCTCATCTTTCTGTCTACTATAATCTTCTTATATTCTATATACCTGCCCTTAGTTACGTATTAACCCACATGCGTTATCATTCCATTATAACGATCAACGTAGGGGTAATCGCGTAAATCTTATTTTTCTAATATTATTCTTATACCTTCCTACGGATGACTTGATTTATCTTTTCCATGATACAAGTCGAGGATTCCTACCTCCATTCGATACATACACATGAACACATATCACGGGGGAAACAAAAGGAAAATAGCAAATATTCATGAGAGACCGAAAGGGCGGAATGGGTGCCTAACACCTTCCCATTTCGTAACTAAGCCTCGGAACCCTTCTCGAATCATCTTGGTTTCGCACGAACTACTATGTCTTTAAATGCCATCCTTCGGGGTGGCTTCCCCTTTTTCTTTTGTTTGTTTTGAGTAAAATAGACTGGTGACTCTGAATCTCTCGACATTTCCAAATCTCAAACGACGCCAGCCGAAGCGCTCCCGAGAGGCACACGCGGGACCCGAAGGATCCTTTCCTCCACGCTACCCGCCCGCGCGACGAGGACCGGGGATGGCCACAGTGGCGACTCTGCTGGGGATATGTGTTTTTGTTTTTGGGCTTGACTCTATTTACATGAATGCTATATTTTCTTATATTTCTCCCCATATTTGCATGTTCCCCTTTCTCATATGTATCCCATGCTTATGATTATGTTCACACACTTGTAAAAATTTCTCCATGTACACTTCACACCACGTGCACCTAGGATCACATGTATATACCCATGTTGCACGCATCACCCATCCATACTTGGTGTACCTTTTGGGGTACTTGTACTTTGCTCCCTATCTGGCATAATCAAGAAAAGGCATTCTCATCATACGACACTAATAGTAAAATCATGCATGATTCACACAACATCACCAAAGAGCATTGATATTGACCAAATTTTACCCAGTAACTGGAGGGTCACTTCATGATGGGCGCTGGTCTGGCAGGTCGCAGTTAGCCTAAGCGATATGACTCTCACCTTCCATTGGCCAAGTACCTTCGACGTATATCGAACGGTTCCCCCGCATCGTACCGCTTGACCGAAGTCATGACGGGAGGTATATCGCAGGGAATTCATTCACGTATGTCGAGTATATCGAATTCGCTCTCACACGTATCGTCCCCACGAGGTATATGGTGAGGCAATTCACGTACACTCAGGTATATCAAATGGCTTGTCCACACGTACTGATTGCACGCAAGGGCAAGACGTATATCGTGGAAGTCACGCCAAAGGGGGGAACCCATGTCGATTCACCTAACCAACTGCATACTCGCATATAGGTGTCAAACCTAGGACACGCACTTTAGATTGCCGGTTTCAACCCGAAACTCTTTCGAAATTTCGGGTCGGCCTGTCGCCCAATTTTTACGCATTTTTAAAATGGGACCCTCTCGGTGAGCCTGGTTACAAGTCCAAACCGTAGCTTTGCATATATTAAGACCCCCACTTCTCCAGGCTCGGGTCCTATCCGGCATTGCATTTAGGAGAATTAAATACAAGTGAAAACATAATAATCATGCCGAGTTAAACATTTCTCCCTTCTTTATAAAAAATCCAAAAACATTTATCCTTTCTTTATAAAAAATCTAAAAACATTTCTCCCTTCTTTATCGAACATCCAAAAATAATTCTCCCTTTTTTATTAAAAAAAAATCTCATCCTACGCCTTCTCAGGTCGATCGCAAGCCCTTGGCCTGGCTCCCTATTGGCTTCGATCTTCAGTCAAATCACCCCGGAGTTTCATCCGTTCCTCTACTACTTCTTCCGAGTCTTAAATCCATCCATCTTCCATGGAGAATACAGATTAACCACCAGTCATACAGCCGGATCTGACGACAGTCCTAACTCAGCTCGTGTCCAAGATTGACAACCTCCAAACAAAGGACTCCGAGATGCAACGAAACCAAGTTCCTATTCCTCAAGATCTCGAGTCCTATTCCCTAATGCTATGGGTCCACCCAAGCCTATCTGGGTTCCAGAAGAATATCAGTATGTTCCACGTGCCCCTCCTGCCAATGGGTCGTCGCCTTCCCAGCTTCCCATGCCAAACATTGCCCAGCCTATGGCTAACCTGCCTGTGGCCGTTGATCCAAAGGAGGAGGGGTTGAATAAAGTCAAAGAGGATCTCAAGATGCTCACCAAGAAGTATGACCAAGTCAGGATCTTTGGAAATTACATGGACTACACCCACATGTCTCCTTATCCTAAAGCAAGGTTGCCTGAGAAGTTCAAGATGACAAATATCGAGAAGTTTGGAGGGAATGGACCCCCAATTGTTCATCTTCGCAGTTATCATCGTTCCATGACTCTTCTAGGGTCTTCCAAAGAGGTGATGGCCCAATTGTTTCAGAAAACTTTGAAGGATAGTTCCCTTCGATGGTTTTTATCTCTTGAGGAATCCAGAATCCATAGATGGGAGGATGTATCCCGAGAATTCATGTTGCAGTACAAATACAATGAAGAGCTTGAGGTCACCCGTCGTGATTTAGAGCTACTCAAATAGAATCCTGGAGAATCAGTCAGTAACTTCATAACTTGGTGGAGGGAGCAAGCAGCTACCATGACTAACCGTCCATTCGAGGAAGAACAGGTCAGCATAGTGAATAAGAACTTATTGCCGCATGTCCGAGCGACGATGGGAGGATAATAATATCCCCACTTTCGAGATCTTAGAGAGGCTGGAGTGGAAATTGAGGAGAGACTCGTTAAAACAGAGGTTGAACCAAAGAAGGTGTTCGAACAGTTCACCCCTAGAAAGTATGATAAGGCTTACAGTGATACCGTTTCGACCATCAATAACATCTCTCAACTAACCACATCATGGGCACCAGAAAGCCTCCCTGCCCCCATCCAAAGGGAATACACTGAGCTCCATGATCCCCTCTCTAAAGTTTACCAAGCCCTGTTAAGTCAAAACCTCATCAAACCCTTGGATCTACGTCCATTGCCAAACCCACTCCGAAGAAACTTCAAGACCTATGCTCATTGCGCCTTCCACCAAACTGTCGACCATACTACCAACCAATGCTCTCACCTTCGGAACATAATCCAAGATCTCATTGATCGGGGTACCATCGCCCCACCAGCCAATCCTAAGCCAAACACTACTCACAACCCACTCTCAAATCACACCAATGTCATCTTCTTGGATGAAAAACCCATATTTTATCCCTCAACTCAAATCACACCAATATACTCTCCTAAACCTCTTCAAATTTGCCATATTTCCTCCTACACCCTACTAGCCTCGTTGATCAGGCACTGTCACTCCTAACCAGAGCATGCATCGCTGTCTGTACCCGTTCTTAAAATGGAGGTATGGAATTGTCAGAGGTGTTAAACCAACTCCTAGAGTTTGGGCTAAAATTGCCCTCACAGATGGTCAACGATTGACAGTAGTTCAGCACACTGTTCTTAGAGGCACAAAAGTAGGATCAAGATTCATACAAGTGGGTGGTACCAATCGAGGAAGTCAGCCTAGATGATGTTGTCCAGATTATGGCAGAATTATTCGGGAAAACCAACAGCATTTGCAGTATCACCGGGTTACTTGACACTTTGAAACTACAAGGGCATTTGGTCCTTTCAATCACACATATCCCCACAGAATGGGATGACCTGTATGAAGAAGCCATTGAAATTGTGGAATGCATCGACTTTACATGGAAAGACAGAATTGTTACCACCGGATGGGGGGAAGACTTCGAAGATTCGAGTGAAGAACACGCTTCAGGAAGAACTGGCCCAATAGTCGACATATGTGGGATGATATCATTTGAATAACTCCTTAGAGAAATAAATAGGGTGGCAGCACAACCTGAGATTGATGATGAAATGGGATTCATGTTCTTTCCTTCTTCAGTAAATCACATGACCAGATCAGGGAGACATTACCAGGTTCTGAGCTCACTACTAGCAAATGACAAAGGGAAGGGCGTTAAAAATCTTCCTATGCCAGAGATGACCATTGAGGAGATCAAGATCCTCGATTAACTGAAGAAAACCCAAGCTAACATGACTCTATGGGTTTTTTTCATGTATTCCCAGTTGCACTGAAATGCTTTAATCAAGCTGCTCACTGGACTCATAGTTCCTCCATCTACCACACTAGAAGAAGCGATAAATCTAGTCGGATCCTTGACCTCTACCCGAATGCTATCATTTTCTGAAGAAGAAATCCCCAGAATTGGTCCAAATCACAATCATGCACTCAATATCTTTGTCGAAGTTATGGGGCAGGCAGTGCCACTCTCCCTTGTCGATAACGGATCCGCCTTGAACGTTTGCCCTCTGAGAACTTTCAAGTGTTTAGGCCTGAAAGAAAGTGACCTCGCTCCAACCTCCGTCGTTGTGCGTGACTACGATAATACTCGTTGTGAGGTGATAGGGTCCATAAAAATTACAATAGGGGTTGGCCCTATAAACCCCGTCGTTGAATTCCAAGTCATAGACATCCCAGCTTGTTTCAACCTGTTGCTCGGACGCCCCTGGTTCCACAGTATCAAGGGTGTGTCTTCCTCACTCCATCAGAAATTAAAGTTTTTCGCCGACGGGCGAGTCATCACCATTTTGGGCGACAACGAAAATGCCGAGGGGACAAGCACCAGTAGTCCAATTCTTGAGATACAACACGGATCAAATGATATGATCCTATCAGGATTTCGAGTCGAGCCACTCCGACTCCTGGCAGGGGATGGTTTCAAAGAAAAGGGTTTTTCCAGAATATGACCCTCATGGCAATGTCAATGTGATTCAAATGTTCAGAACCATGCACTTCATGCCCGGACTGGAGTTAGGGTAAAGACAGCAAGGGATAATCGAGCCCATCAAACTGAAGAAAGCTTTCCCTCCTTGTGGATCGGGGTATCAATCATCCGAACAAGAGCTCGGAATGATCCGCCAGTCTCGACCAAAGAGAAGATCAGACTGCATCTGAACTATCTCAGGAGACTCCTTAAATGGACGATTCATCAAAGAAGGCGAGGACTTCCCCTTTTGCGGTTTTCCAGAACCATGGTATGACCATACAGATAAGAAGATGAAGCCTGGAATGGATATCTTTTTCCAAAACAGCTACCCATGGGCCGAAAGTTTCCCACACTAAGTACAACCATTCATCAAAGATGTCGAAGAGACTGAGGAAAGAGATTCCGAAGATTCCTTCAACTTACAGACACTGGGGCTAGCACTCTGCATGGTTCATTCAGGCACTACATCAATGGACCCATCCCGTTTGATTAAAGATGCTGAACACCTCTCCTCAACTGGCATGCTGCGCCAGTTCTACCCCTTGAAGTCTCCCCTAACCCCAATGTTTACCCTATTTCTTCTTCTGTTGTCTATCATTGCTCAAATGTAATCGATACCTCTTTTGATGAGGTTCTCAATGGTGTTTTTCCTATCAATGAAATAAATGAAGATTTTGAGTATCTTGATGTGCCTTATATTAACTGCTTGAATTCTAATCAAACTTTTGATGATGATGATTTTACAAATAAATAATTCTTAACTGATCTAAATAAGGTTATTAATAAACAACATAACCGCGTTAAAGTTAATGAAGAAGAGACTATTGTTATTAATCTCGATTTAGTAGCCAACTACGCGAGATTAGGATAGGGGCCACCCTTGACGAGAATGAGTGTGCACAACTCAAAGAATTACTAAAGGAGTTCGTAGATGTCTTCGCATGGTCCTATGATGATATGCCCGGCATCGATCCTAAAATAGCTCAACACGAGATCCCCACTCTCCCAGATTACAAGCCGGTTAAACAAAACTTGAGAAAACTCCGCACCGAATGGTCGCTCAAGGTCAAAGAAGAGGTGGTCAAACAGTTAAATGTGGGTTTCATTCGGGTGATCGAATATCCCACATGGCTATCCAACATTGTACCTGTGCCAAAATCCGGAGGGAAGGTTCGAATGTGTGTAGATTACTGAGATTTAAACAAAGCTTCTCGAAAGGATGATTATCCGCTATCGAATATCGATGTTTATACCAAACTTAACCTACTGATGTGGACCAATTATGTGGAGACACATGTCAATCTACATGGCACCCGAGAACATTTTTGACCACACCTTGACTCCGAGGAACTCAACCTCCCCGACCAATATTTTGCTCCGAGCAGCAAGTGTTCTCCGAGGAACTTTATTATACCGAGCAACTCATATATACCGAGCTACTTAGGCGGTCCGAGCAGTTCAGGCGGTTCGAGCTGCACCTCATACAAAGCATTTATAACTGAATAATTAAGAGGATTGAATGCACATTAAATGTTGATTATTATCATACTGATGTACACGTATATTGGAAAACTGTGTAATATTCTCTCACATGTACAGCCTCAAGGCTATAAATAAATTGTAACCTCCTCATTAGTAGGGGACTTAGAATTTCTTGGTAAAACATCTATTATCGAGAATTCCAAACAGTCATCAATAATAAAATAGTGGACGTAGGCCATTCCTTCGAGGCTGAACCACTTTAAAATCCTTTGTCTTATTTATTTTTTATCTGTGATTAAATAATTAGGGATAATCTAATTTTTTACATCAACAGATTGACGTTGTCTGTGGGAAATGACTGAAACTATCATTTTTCACCAAAATAATTCATCCTCAATGGCTGATAATCCTGAATCCAGTAATCGAAATGATGGAAACCCCCCAAATCAATCCACTCCTCCAAGTGTCCAAGATCTGGCTGGAATAATGGCTAATTTAGCTTAGGGCCAGACCGCCATGGAAGAAACCATGCGACAACTCATGCAAACTATCCAGGGTGGAACACCTGCCCAGTCAGGACAACGAAGCATTCAGAGGAATACCAAATTACCTTCCTCACGAACTAGACGAACATTACTCCCAGAGGATTCTCAATCTAGACATGTCGATTCATATCGCACTGATAGATCTAATGATTTTTCTTATCAACCTGGCCGAACTTCATCAGTACGAGCCACCGATACTGAACAAAACATCACTTTATCTCCAGAAAGGACCAGTTCTCTTGAAAGATTGAGTACAGTTTCTCCCTTTGATCGTTTGGGTCTCAGGAGGAATAAAAGTCCCCCTAGGATGGTGTCGAGGAATTTTTAACGATTCTCTGATTTAAAGGAAGGTTCTGCCCAATCCTGACCAGCTGCTCGTCGTGAAAGATCCCAATAGGAAAATTCAATACGATCATTTGCTCAGACCAATAGGCCCGAGGAGGAAAATGATGCATAGAAAGGCTCTATTCAAAGGTTGTAGGATAGACTAGGGGAAATGTTTAGGCCAAAAATCCTCTATAAAGAACTTTTGTCCAAGGGACACCTTTTATCCAGGCAATTGTGGACTTTCCCACACCATCAAAATTCAAAGACCTAGTGGTAACACCAAAATATGATGGAAAACTGATCTTGTTCAACATATAGAACAATATCAGGCAGCTGCTGATAGCTATGATGTTCCAGACGAGATGCGATGTAGGGCATTTTCAGGAACTCTCACTGGATCTTCTCAAATATGGTACAACAATCTTCCTCGGGGGAAGATTGCAACTTTCTTTCAACTGGCCGAGCTCTTTATTGGAAACTTCTGTTTTGGAGAAAAACCAGTTAAGCGAGTAGCACTCTTGCTAAGTGTTAGACAAAAAGTAGGTGAGAGCACTAGGGATTATATTACTCGTTTCAATAATGAGAAGATCAAAGTTATTGACTACGAGGAAAAGAAAGCAATCACTGCTCTGATGAGTGGATTGTTGCCAAATAAATTGTACTATACTTTGGCCAAAGATCCACCTAGAACCATGTCAGAATTAATGTCAAAAGCAGCTAAAATCATGAATGTCGAGGAAGCTATGGCTGCAAAGAAGAGCATGGATACTAAGGAAACCAAAGTTGATGCCGAGAAGATTGAGAAGAAGGATCAGAAAAATAATGGTGGTAACAAGCAGTCAAAAGCAAGTTAAGTGTTGGAACAATTGAAGAAATTTGGAAACTATACTCCTTTGAACGTAGATATAAACCATGTTCTAGAAGAGATCAAGAACAACGAGGAGTTAAATTGGGCCGAGAAAATAAAGACAGGTCCTGATAAAAGAAATAAGGCCAAATATTTCGATTTCCATAAAGACCATGGTCACACGAACAAAAATTGCATAGCTCTTCAGAATGAAATTTAAGCGCTCATCAGACGAGGAAAGCTGGCCAAGTATGTTGATCATAGAAATGAAGGAAAAAATAACGACCGAGCAAGACAAAGATCTAGATCTCCTCGTCGAGCAAAAGAAAACAAGAAAAGAGATCATGAAGACGATCTAAAAGTCGACCCCGATCTCCCTAAAAGACCAAGATAGCCAGAACGTGAGGTATTCTCTATTCGTTTTGGGTCATTTGATTGCAATATTATTACTGGTGGAGATGCAGGAGGTGGAGACCTTACTACAGAAAGGAAAGCTTACCTCAACGAGGCTCAAGCTTGTTCGTATATTCAACGGATAAATCTAGCTGAAGAAGATTGCCCGAGGAAGGTTAATAAAGATAAACTGGTCATCGGCTTCTCTAAGAATGACCTCGCAGGTGTGCTATACCCTCATGATGACCCATTGGTGATCAAAATGAGGATGAAGGAAGTAGTGATTTCGTGAGTCTTGGTGGATAATAGAAGCTTGGCAGATATTATGTTCTACCCATATTTTGATAGTTTGAACCTAAAGCTATCCCAATTGGAGCCATATCATCGACCACTCCTTGGTTTTACTGGAGAGAAAGTTTTTCCACTTGGGACGATCAAGTTAGATATGTTCATCGGTACATTGCCTGCTTGTCGAACAGAAAGAGTGCGCTTTTTTGTGATGGACAAGAATGTTCAATCAGCTTATAATATCATCATGGGAAGGGTAGGATTGTAGAAGTTCAAAGCAGTACCATCTACTGTACATCAATGCCTAAAATTTCCAACCAGCTTTGGAGTAGGAATTGTGAAGGGTGACCAAAAAATAGCTCAGGAATGCTACTATTCATCTACCGAGCAAGAAGAACTGAAAGAATCCAGGAAAAAGACTACCACCTATCAAGTGGATGAAGGTGTAGAAATTGAAACGTTGGATCCTAGAGACGAGTCGCAGCTCGTAAAAGGTCAGGTATTGGAAGCTACTGAAAACATCATTCTGGACGACGAACACCTAGATCGAACAACTCAAATCGGTTCATCGTTGGACACCCCACTAAAACAGGAATTGATAGCCTTCTTGAAAAGCAGAAAACAAACTTTCGCATGGAGCCATGAAGATATGCCAGGAATAGACCCAAATTTCTTGTGTTATGAACTTAATGTGAATAAGGAAATCAAACCTGTGAAGCCGCGAAGAAGAGGGTTCAGCCTCGAGAAGAACCAAGCTATACAATAGGAGGTTGAGAAGCTCCAAAAATCTTTCTTTATTGAAGATGTCAAATATCCAGGCTGGTTAGTTAATGTGGTGATGTTGAATAAGAAGAACACCAAGTGGAGGATGTGTGTAGACTTCATCGACCTCAACAAGGCATACCCAAAGGATCATTTTCCTTTTCCCTGAATTGATCAATTAGTGGACGCTACCTCGAGACATGAGCTATTGAGCTTCATGGATGCTTATTCTGGTTACAACCAGATTAAAATGAAACCTAAAGATAGGGAGAGTACCTCTTTTATTACCCCTAGGGGAACTTATTGTTATAATATTATGCCTTTTGGTTTGAAAAATGCAGGTGCAACATATCAGTGGCTGATGAACAAGGTGTTTGCAGAGCAAATCAGTCATAATATGGAGGTTTATGTTGATGATATGCTGATAAAGAACAAGAAAGTTGCTGACCATCTAATTGATCTAGGTCAAACCTTTGATCAATTAGATAAATATCAAATGAAGTTGAACCCTACTAAGTGCATATTCGGAGTACGAGAAGGCATGTTTCTCTGGTATATTGTCAACCAATGAGGTATTGAAGCAAATCCAAAAAAGATCAAGGCTCTATTGGGGCTACGATCTCCAATGACGAAGAAGGAAGTGCAAAGTCTCACAGGGCGAGTTGCATCACTTAATAGATTTGTATCACGAGCAACTGATAGATGCCTCCCATTCTTCAAAACACTCCAAAAAATATTTGAATGGAATGATGAATGCGAGAAGGCCTTTCAAGAGTTAAAGAAATACTTGGGAGCACCCCCACTGTTGTCTAGGCCAGTGATGGGAGAAAGATTGTACTTGTATCTGGAAGTTTTGGAGAATGCAGTTAGCTCGGCATTGATTAGAATGGAAGATGGAGTGCAAAAACCAATTTATTACACTAGTAAGGCCTTCCAAGGAGCAGAGATCTAATATCTAAGACTAGAAAAGTTGGCACTGGCGTTGATCGAAGAAAGTAAAAGAATGAGGACGTACTTCCAAGCTCATACCATAGTAGTGTATACCGATATGCCACTAAGACAAGCTCTTCATAAACTAGAAAAACCTAGGAGATTGATGTACTGGGCAGTAGAACTTGGTGAATATGATATAATTTATGAGCCTAGGTCATCACTTAGAGGGCAAGAAATAGCCGATTTTATCGCATAATTCACTTATCCCGACACCTCCGAGAAGCAAAAGTTGAATACCGACCAATCTGTGGATGTTACAGGATCATCAAATTTAAACCCCGATCAACTTAAGTCAGTGACGATCAGGGGGAGATGGGCGATGAGCATCAAGAAGTACTAGAGGAGGATAAAAGGAAGCAACAAATATTCCACCGAGGAACTTTATTCGATAACAAATTTGAGGATAAGGTACCTATATGGAATCTATATGTGGATGGTTCATCTTGCATTACAGGGTATGGAGCAGGGATTGTTTTGAATAACCCAGATGAGGTCGATGTGGAGTATGCTTTGCATTTTCAATTCAAGACTTCTAATAATGAGGCTGAATATGAAGCTATGATTGCAAGACTTGGCTTGGCAAAAACCATGGGGGGCGAAGCAGGTTATCGTATTCAGTGACTCACAATTGATCGTAAATCAAATGCTGGGATTATATGTAGCCAAAGGAGAATTAATGATCAGGTATCATGCATAAGCAATGGAAGTTTTATCAAGCCTGATCGTAGTACAGATAATTAGAATACCAAGATTAAAGAATGCAAGAGCGGATGCCTTAGCTTGGTTAGCTTCAGCCACACGCACCGAGATACGAAGAACAATCCCAATAGAAGTCTTGTCTAGCAGAACCATAGACAAAGATCTAATGATGAACTTTATTACCCTTGAGTTAGGACCATCTTGGATGGATCCCATCAGGGCATATATTGAAGAAGGAAAATTACCAACCGACAAACTCGCAGCTAAGAAACTAAAGTTTAAAGCTGCTCGATATGTATTGACTAATGGTATTCTATATAGACGAGGAATTATAGCAGGTCTGCAAAGATGTGTGCACCCTTCTGAGGTGAAAGATTTGGTTGAAGAGGTCCATGAAGGGTCCTGTGGAGCTCATGTAGCAGGTGGGACGCTTTTGCAAAGAATAATGATGCTGGGATATTATAGGTCGACGATGAGGGCTGATTGCATAGCGTATGCCAAGAAACGTGACAAATGTCAGCGCTTCTCATCCCTTCAAATAACTCCTCAGGCATTGCTAACACCCATAACACCCCCTTGGCCATTTGCCATGTGGGGAATGGACTTAGTTGGGCCACTCCCGACGATAAGAGGAAGGTTCAAATACATCATCGTCGCTGTGGATTATTTTACTAAATGGGTGGAAGCTGAACCTCTTATTGATATGACTTATGAGAAGGTGCATCAATTTATATGAAAGAACATCATTTGTAGATATGGTATTCCTCATGCATTCATCATAGACCATGGAACTCAATTTGATAACGAGGAGTTCGCTGCATATTGTCATCAGTCAAATATATTGAAAATCCACTCGGCACCAAGCCATCCCTAGAGCAATGGACAAACTGAGGTGACGAACAGAACGCTGCTGAATAGTTTGAAGAAAAGACTAGATGATGCGAAGGCAAATTGGATCAACGAGCTACATTCTGTACTATGGGCTTATCGTACTACACCACGAGCAGCAACAGGAGAATCTCCGTACATGTTGGCATTTGGAAGTGAAGCTGTTATACCTACTGAGCTGGGTCTCCCCACACACAGAGTGCTGAATTTAAATTCTCCTATCAGTGACTTGATGAGAAGATTAGACTTTGGATATGCTCGAGGAAGTTAGACAACAAGCAACAATCAGAAATGTTGCATACCAACAACGAACAACTCTATTCTACAACAAGAGGGTAAAAAAGTGTGATTTGAAGGAAGGAGACTACGTGCTAAAGAAAGTAATTCAAAAGCACAATAAGTTGGAAGCTAACTGGCATGGACCTTACAGAGTAACAGAAGTTGTTCGACCAGGGACATATAGGATTGAAACCTTAGAAGGAGAGGATTTTAAGAATGTATGGAACGCAGACCATCTACGTAAATATTATCAGTAGTTCAATCCTTATGTAATGCCGTTTCCCTCGATATGAATAAAGCTTTGGATGTTTTACCCAATTTTCTCTTTTTGTTGAATTTTTTTTCGGAGTATTAGTGCTACACACTATGCATCAAGTTAAATAAAAAACCCTACCAACTACGGTTGGTCGGTCTACCAACTACTGTTGGTCGATAAATAAAAATCCCACCAACTACGGTTGGTCGGTAAAATAAAACCCTACTAACTACGGTTGGTCGGTCTACCAACTACGGTTGGTTGATAAATAAAAAAACCCTACCAACTACGGTTGGTCGGTCTACCAACTATGGTTGGTCGATAAATAAAAATCCCACTAACTACAGTTGGTCGGTAAAATAAAACCCTACTAACTACGGTTGGTCGGTCTACCAACTACGGTTGGTCGATAACTAAAAAACTCTACGAACTATGGTTGGTCGGTCTACCAACTACGGTTGGTCGATAAATAAAAAACCCTACCAACTACGGTTGGTCGATAAATAAAAATCCCACCAACTACCGTTGGTCGGTAAAATAAAACCCTACTAACTACGGTTGGTCGGTCTACCAACTATGGTTGGTCAATAAATAAAATCCCTCCAACTACGGTTGGTCGATAAATAAAAAAACCCTACCAACTATGGTTGGTCGATAAATAAAAAAACCTACCAACTACGATTGGTCGGTCTACCAATTACGGTTGGTCGATAAATAAAAATCCCACCAACTACAATTGGTCGGTAAAATAAAACCCTACTAACTACGGTTGGTCGGTCCACCAACTACGGTTGGTCGATAAATAAAATCCCTCCAACTACGGTTGGTCGGTCCACTAACTAGGTTGGTCGGTAAATAAAATCCCACCAACTATGGTTGGTCGATAAATAAAACCCTACCAACTGCGGTTGGTCGGTCTACCAACTACGGTTGGTCAATAAATAAAACCCCCTAACTACAGTTGGTCGGGGAATAAAAATTCACCAACTCCCGTTGATTGGAAACAAATATCTTAATAAATTCTAGTTGGTCGGTAAGCCAATTACAATCATCTCCGGTTGTTTAAATTAAATAGGATCATGAAATAATGGATGTTTTATCACATAAAGATCAAAGATTGATAAATCACTGCAATAAAATAAGCAACCAACAAGCAAAAGCATTCTACAAATTATTTAGAAGAAAAATGAAATGACAATTTTTCATTCAAATGAAATAGAATTACAAAAGTGGTGAAAAGTACAAGTCATTACATAAAATCCTATTCTATGGGTTTCTTTCCCTCTGCCTTTGAAGCAAGTTCCATTCCGACAGGAGGATCATCTAAGGCATAGGGGGAGTTTATGAAGTTTATGTCTTTCAACATTCGAATATTCATCACAGAAGGACGAGCAAGCAGGTGCTCTGGCCGAGATATCTCAAAATTAGATTGTAGACTGTAGTCGTCGAGATACTTTGAAATCAGGCATTGAGGAATGGCCCGAGCAGGAATCCATCTCGTATCAAGTTTGAAAGGTGGCACTGGAAACTCGAGCAACCCAGGTTCATAGTAATCCCATAAATAGTGACCATGTTCCAACTGCAGCACACCCAAGGCATTCAACCATCCTTGCTTGTACCCCTCGTTGTTTGACTGCTGGATTCGATCATCAAGGTGATAGAGGGCTTCATTATAACCATCCATACAGAATTCTCTGGGTTTCTTGTGGAATTGGTAGGTCAACCTCTCTAACTGCTCGTGAAGATTCTTCACCAAATTTGTTTTGTTCTCCAAAGCAGAATTTTGGGCAGCAAGATGCTCATCGAAGGTCTGAATTTTCTTAGACATCATAGCTAATTCTTGATTCTTTGCCATCAACTGGAAGGCCTGATTCTCCAAAGCTGATTGAGTTCTTTGTTCCTTAATTGAAATATGAGCAACCCCTGCTCGTCCCCTAGAAGCTCTTCCTCGCCCGCGAGCAGAGGTAGAAGGTCCAATCCTTTTTAAGGTTTCCAATTCATCTCTCAAGTTGGCATTTCGACCTCCAAGAAAGAGAAACCCTCGTCGTTAACAGGGACCAAAGCGCTCGAGGTAGATGCTGCTGATTTCAGCTGAGATATCTCTCCTCGCAGGTTATTGTTTTCTTGTTCCAGCAACTTCGCGATCTACCTATGCTCTTCGACATCGATCTTCAAAGTCCTCTCCTTAAAATCATAAGCAGTGACTAACTTATCATATCCTTTGTCAACATTTAGTTGCTGATACTTTTTCTCATACCCCTGATGCAAAAGGGAAGAAGATTCCTTGTATTGTTGCTGAAGTTTCTCGATGATACCCTGGAAATATTCAATCATCTCGTAATAAGCCATGTTATTGGCAATAGCTCGGTCGAGTAAGAATTTCAGATATTGATAAGCTTCCACTACTCGCTCAGAGGCATCTGAACCCAAGATATCAAAAATTTGTGATTCATCCAAATCTGTATGGCCAGCTTTGAAATATTCATTATATTTTTTCATCAGCTCAGTATCGTGAGCTAACAAGAGTTCCATCCTGGACATAAACTAGCAAAGAGAAGCCATAAACACGATTAATAAAAAATAAAGGAAGAGCAAGACAAAGAAAGTCAACATGCTCGAATTTTTATTCATCAAAAGACAGGTACAAGGTTCAGGGTTACATTCAAAAGAAATAATAAAATTAAATCCCGAGAAACTTTACACCTTCTCCTTGTGTTTTGCGACTTCCTCGGAAGGCTGAGATGCGGAGGCTGGTTGCTCAGAGGATATTGACAGTTGCTCGACAAAAGTACCGGTAGATTGAAGCTTCTCTGTAGGAGTAATAGTTGGTTGGGGCTT
This sequence comes from Sambucus nigra, assembly GCA_949130495.1. Lineage (NCBI taxonomy): Eukaryota > Viridiplantae > Streptophyta > Magnoliopsida > Dipsacales > Adoxaceae > Sambucus > Sambucus nigra. The sequence goes on along the minus strand of OX422219.1, from coordinate 472,574,768 downwards.
CTCGTAGAGAAGTTCAACTGTAAGGACTTGATCCCCAACCATCATTGAAGATTCTTTAGAGGCAGCTTTGTCCTCTTCTTCTTCGCCAGGGGAAGGAGGAGGACCGTGAACATGACATTGAAACAGATCAGAACTCTCTGAGACTTTCAACTCCTGCAGACCAGCAATCCATCCTTCCCTGAAGAATTTGAAGCTAGCAAAATCCAATTGAGAGGACATGGCAGCTAGGCCTTTGTTCCAACCTTTGTCCCAGCCAGCACTGAAGGACTTTTTAACAGCCAGTTTCCTCTTCACCTTCTCTGAGGAAAGATTCTCAGATAAGAGTTCCTCGACAGCTTTCAATTTCCTTTCTGCCTCTTCCTTCTGACGATCAGCTTCACGGAGTTTGCCCAGTTTTTCTTCAGCAGTTTTAAGCTTGGTCTCAAGCTCTCCAGCATTTTGGAGCTTTTCCTCAAGCTCAGTATTCTTCTTCTCACATTATTTTATTTTCCTCTCTAACTCCTGAGATTCTTCCACTGCTTTCTCTTTCTCTTGCTCAATGGCTTTTAATTGCTTTTCCCAAGCAGTTTTATCTTCATCATACTTCTGACGAGAATCCTTTAATGACTGTGTCAGACCTATAAGAGCTTCCTCCACACCTGACGAGGAGCTCGAAGATTTAATAGCTTCATACCTTTTCAAAATGGTGTTGAAACAAGTTACCAACTGGAAAAAGAAAACAATTGTAAGTCAGAGCAAGTACATAATATTGAAAAGTGAAAGTTTAGATTAATAATACTTACTGATGAAATATGTTGAGCTGCCAAGGTAGTAACCCTATCCCGAGAAAGAGTGTCTTCAAGACCTTGGATTTCAGGGATAATCCAAGATTTCACAGAGCTCATGGCAGAGCTCGGAGCAATAAAAGTGGGAACACCACTTCCAGCAGGTAGAGGTTGAGAGATGGATTCAACCACTTTATCCGAGGAGATTTTCTTCAACTTCCTCGTAGGAGAAGGAACATTTTTGACCAAGGATGTGGTCTTGGTCGGTGATATAACTATAACCTCTCTTGGAGGAGAAATATCCACAATCTTACTCTTAGCCACAGGGGGATTCTCGGCAACCTTCTTAACAGCAGCAGGAGGGGGTGCATCAACTTTTCTTGTCCCTTCCTCTAGGACATCCTGCTTATTTTTCTTTGCCTCTACATTGGCAGAGTCTGATTTGTCAAAGTATGAGGGAGATCTTCTTATCTTCATTCTGTCACTGAGAGGAATATTTGATTCAGGAGAGGAACCTTCAGAAGATGGTGCCGGTTCTATGTCACTTGTTACTGGACGAGCAGTGAAAGAAGAAGTGTAACCCTTGTACTGCAACAAGTACGAGGCTGATCTGATATGTTCATCAGCAACAGTTTGGTGCAAACTCCAGATAAGTTTCAAGTGCCTCAAATTAACATCTGTTTCTTTAGGGTATTTCTTTTTGCTATCAACTGCAAATAAATAAAAATTAAAATGTCAATGACGCCTTTTACCAAACACAAAGAAAACATAATTTCAAAAATAAAATAAAATAAAAGCAACCTATCCCATTTCCATAGGGAGGGCATCTAGGACCCTGATACACATCATCTCCATTTAATGGAGCATGTTGCCATTTTTTCATAACAACCCCGTGCTCGAAGTAATCCATGTTGGCATCGGGGAGATTGACAACTAAAGTCCTATTTAAAAACCTAGTTTTTAAATAAAAAGTGCTATCACTAACAACCCATCTATAGCAAAACATAATCTCTGGAATTCCTAAATGAGTTCCATGAATCTGATTTATTCTATGGACTCAATTAACTATTCTACAGGTATTGGGAGCTATTTTTGCAGGTACCATGTCAAAATATTGACAGAATTCCAAACACAACGGTCTTGGAGGAAAAGAAAAGCCACATTCAGCTACAAAGAGACTGGGGAATCAATGTCCCTCAGCCAAACGAAAATAGTCAGAAGGATCAGAAAGCTCTTCCAATATAACCCAGGAAGGAATAGAAAAATCAGAGCGAAATTTGTCAAGAGATTCAACGACGTAAACCATGATGAGCAAAAGAAATAAAAGAGAAAGAAGAAGATCTTACAGGAAAAAGATGAATCAGGTGACAACGAACAATGGAAGAAATGAACGCACAAGACAGAGAAGAAGTGAAGAAATTCTAAAGATGCAGATTTGAAAAAGTAAAAGACGATCGAGTTTTCTGAAACGTTTAAATACTTTACCTCGAGAATGGAGAAAAGAAATGATTACCTAGATAGACGATTGCGTATCTGGAGGCTAAAAAGAAGAAAAAGGCACGAAACACGAAGCAGTTATTGAAATTTAAAACACTTTAAAAACCTGATACTATGTACTCAGGAAAGGAGATATGTATAATGAACGATTGTCTAAAATTCATAAACTTTAGGCGGCATAAATGTTCCATACTTTTCTTCAACAACAAACCACAAAACATTGGGGGCTTCTGTTGATACCAAATTTAACCTGCTGATGTGGACCAATTATGTGGAGACACGTGTCAATCTACATGGCACCCGAGAATATTTTTTACAACACCTTGACTCCGAGGAACTCAACCTCCTCGACCAACTATTTCGCTCCGAGCAGCAAGTGTTCTCCGAGAAACTTTATTGTACCGAGCAACTCATATATACCGAACTACTTAGGAGATCTGAGAAGCTCAGGCGGTCTGAGATGCACCTCGTACATAACATTTATAATTGAATAATTAAGAGGATTGAATTCACATTAAATGCTGATTATTATCATACATATGTACATGCCTATTGGACAGCTATGTAATATTCTCTCGCATGTACAACCTCAAGGATATAAATACATTGTAACCTCCTTATTAGCAGGGGACTCAAAATTTCTTGGTAAAACATCTATTATCGAGAATTCCAAACAGACATCAATAACAAAATAGTGGACGTAGGCCATTCCTTCGAGGCTGAACCACTTTAAAATCCTTTGTCTTATTTATTTTTTATCCGTGATTAAATAATTAGGGATAATCTATTTTTTTACATCAACAATCGACATGATCGTGGACAACATAACCAATCATGCTCTCAAGTCTATTATCGACGAGTTTACTGGATACAACCAAATTAAGATGCACCGTGACCACTAAGAAAAAACCGCATTCATCACCCCATGGGGAACCTTTTGCTACACCGTTATACCATTCGATCTCAAGAATGCTGGGGCTACCTACCAAAGGTCTGCCATAACCATCTTGCACGATCTGATCCACAAGGAGGTCGAGGTTTATGTGGATGAGTTGATTATCAAGTCCAAAACTAGATAGGGTCATGTTTCCGCTCTCCGGAAGTTCTTCGAACGACTGCGACGGTATCAGATGCGACTTAATCCACAAAAGTGTGTCTTCAGCGTTACAAAGGGAAAACTCTTGGGATTCATGGTTAGAAAAAAGGGGATAGAAGCAGATCCTGCAAAGATGAAGGCCATACTTGAGATGCCACCACCCAGAACAGAGAAAAAAGTCTGAGGTTTTCTTGGGAAATTGTAGTATATCATCTAGTTCATCAGCGAAATAACCTCCATCTGCGAATCGATCTTCAAGCTCCTTCAAAAGGATTCAACCAAGGTTTGGAATGAGGCCTGCCCAGAAGCTTTTGACTGAATCAAAGAATACCTAACCCAACCTCCAGTGCTCATTCCACCATAATCGACACTGCAGCTGGGGATTTGCTAGCCCAATATCTTGAAGACTCCCGCAAAGAAAGAGCCATATATTACGCTAGTCGCAAATTGGCCGGGTACGAGGTCAACTACACTGCCTTGGAAAAAGCATGTGTCGCACTTGTCTGGGTCACCCAAAAGTTGCGACACTACATGCTCTCATTCTCCATCAAACTTGTATCCCGAATTGATCCCATCAAATACCTGCTTGAGAAACCAACCTTATCTAGCTGAATGGCCCGATGGTTAATGCTTCTAACCGAGTTCAATATCATGTACGTCACACAGAAAGCTATTAAAGGAAGAGCCATCTCTGACTACCTTGCCGATTACCCAATAGAAGAAGAAGATGTCCAGATCTTCGAATTCCCAGATAAAAATATCCTCTACACCACTGAAGACCGCCTTCAATGGAAAATGTTCTTTAGTGGCACTGCCAACAAAAAGGGATATGGCATTGGGATACTTATGATCGCCCTAGATGACTCCCACACTCCTATCTCCATTAAATTGGATTTCCCTTGCACCAACAACATGACGGAATACCAGGCATGCACAGTGGGCCTCAAGGTTGCTCTCAAGAAGGGTATTCAATACCTTGATGTCTACGGGGATTCTGACCTTATCATCGATCAAGTGCTCAGAAATTGGAAAGTTACGGACGAAAAGCTCCAACCCTTTCATGCCCAATTAGAAGAGTTAGCCTCCTGGTTCTGAGATATCACCTTCCATTACCTACCTCGAGAAAAGAATAACCTAGCCGATGCTCTCACCGCCTTGGCCTCCATAGTCGACATGCCCAAAGGAATAACAATGACCTCCTTCCTGGTTTAAAAGCAAGACAAATTGACCCATTGCTACCATATTGAGCTTGTCTCCACTGAAGATCCCGAACTAGCTGATTACTGGTACTATGATATCTGGTGCCTCCTCAAACACGGTAGGTATCCCGAGGGTTCCAATAAGAAATATCGAATAACCCTTCGAAGACTAGCCGCCCAGTACATCATCTGTCATAAAGCTCTACTAAAGAGGAATTTCGATGGAACTCATCTATACTGCATCGCAGGGGCTGAGATTGAGAAAATAATGCAGAAAATCCACAATGGGGAATGCGAACCCCACATGAATGGTCACATGCTCACCAAGAAGATCATCCGACAGGGCTACTACTAGACCACCATGATCCAGTATTGCACCGCCTGTGTCTGGAGGTGACTCAAATGCCAATAATTCTCGAATCTTCAACACTTTCCTCCGCAAGAATTATACAACATGACCTCTCCCTGGCCGTCCTCCACCTAGGGTATCGACATCATAGGGAAGGTTATACCAAAGGCTTCAAATGGACATGAGTTCATCCTAGTTGCCATCGATTATTTCACCAAATGGGTCTAGTCTGAGTCATACGCAGTATTGAATGCCAAGAAAGTGGCCAAATTCCTTAAGAAAAATATCATCTGCCGATATGGGGTCCCGCACGAGTTGGTATCAGATAACGGGTTGCATTTTGAAGCAGAAGTCACAGAAGTAGTCGAAGAGTACGGGATTCAGAGACACAAATCTTATCCCTACCGACCTCAGACCAATGGTGCAGCAGAAGCCGCCAATAAAAACCTCAAAGCCATCATCAGCAAGATGATTGAAAGTTGTAGGGATTGGGCCGATCGGACCCCATATGCCCTCTGGGGTTATCGAACCTCAATACGTACCTCTACTAGGGAAACCCCTTAATCCCTGGTCCACGATATGGAAGTTATCCTACTTGTGGAGCTGGAAATACCCTCGCTACACGTCATGCTCAAAAGAAAGATTAGTAAAGAAGACTGGTGCCCAAGTCGTCTTGATGAGCTAGCCCTCCTAGATGAAAGAAGATTAAAAGCTCTTTACCACATACAAGGGTACCATCACCAAATAGCGCGATCATTCAACAAAAAAGTTAAGGGAAATTTAGCCCTCAAGGAGATAGTAGAACCCATCTAGGACCCCAGAGGGAAATTCAAGCCCAATTAGAGTGGCCCCTACATTGTAAAGAAAATCTTATCCGGTGGTGCCGCCATGCTCACTGACCTGAATGGGGAGGAGATGGCTTGTCCAGTCAATCTGGACTGTCTCAAGAAATTCTACCCCTAGTCCGAAATCTCGACGCGCTACGACTCTTCTCATCCCCCTTCTATTCTAAAAAAAACTATTTTAAAACATTTTCAAAAAACCGCAGAGGTACATAGGCAGCTCATACTCCTCATATGAGTACGGCCCCTTTCTTTTTCACAAAATACTATTCTTTTCTTACCTCCGAGAACGGCAGTTCATTCTAAAATTATTTGAACAAAAGGATTATGTATGCCTTAGCGATCAGTATAGATAATTCAAAATACAAAATTCATCGAAAGGCACAGTTGGATGGTTAGAAACTTGTTTATTTCATTAATAAGAAATAACATTACGGATTACATAAGAAAAGGAATGGATAACTCCCTTCCCCCTATTACCATAAAAATCCAAATAAAACCCCCACATACATTCCCTATTACACAAATAAACTCCCCAGGAGTCCTACCCATAGCTACCAGAGGAGCCTGCACCCTCGTCATCTACATCCTGAGGACCCTAAGTTTCCCCTGCCTGAATAGAGTTCCGTAAACATTCCATGGATCGATGAGCCTTAACCATCATTGAAAAGACCACAACACCGCCTTCCATGGTGTCAGATAAAATAAACCATCTTTGTCCAGTCTCCACTACCAACATCTTGCTGACAACTTTCCTCCACAACCACTTCATATAATCTTTGGGGACATGGCAAAACCTTCTCGACAAACTGAGAGGGACGGTTCGACGAACATCGATTTTACCACAGAGACCCAAGCAACAGATGCAGATGCTCAGTCAAATCTTCTATCGGAAAGAAGTTTGAGGTCCGAGGGGGCACGACCTGCGCCCAGCCAAATTGGTGCAAAACCCTCCAAGGGAAATAAAAAGAGGTATGTCTGAGACCAACCAGCTGCACATATGAATACTCTCCTAGCTCCAGAACAGGCTGCAACTGTCCCCACCAAGGCACTGACCATTACAGACCACAAGCCCCATGCTCCACAAGCCAATTCTCCCAGTTCTCAACATATAGGTCAACACGGATGAAGTAGTGCGAAAAGAAGTTGGGTACGGCCGACAAGGGATATTCTAGAGGAGTCGACAATCGAAATCTTTTAGACAACCACATGAATAGCATCACAGGGCTTCCCCTCAAAAAGTTCAAAAGTCTTTCTCTCTAAGTATCCAGGCCATTCAGAGTCTCCGCCAATATCACCGTTGCGGGATTGCAACGGTATGACATCCATGAAGTAATGGCTGAAAGTTGTGGGTCCACTTGCAATTCCCTAGTCACGAATAATAATTTTGAAACCAGACTCAGAACAACGGCTCGAGCGTAGCCAGCATCACCTACTTCTCGCAAATGCATGGACTGCAGCACTTCCTGGAGGGAGATCATTCCTCCAGCAACCAATGATCTAGCCGCCAAAGGAGAAATATGAAGAAGCCCGTCTAACAAATCCCTAAGAGAACGGGAAAATTCGGGCAAAGTCGTAGCAACACTGGGATTTACACCCAGTATGGAAAAAAATTCCTCGTAGGTAGGACAAACTTCTTCCAATACATGGTCTTCGGGGTACCAGAATTGTACCGCCACCATCAGCATATTCCACTCAATAGGTCGATTGCGCCACAAGGAGACTCGACGTATGTTAAAATCATCATAGTCGACATTATAAGAGCACATAGTTTCCAAGGCTTCGAGGTAGTTGGCAAATTCAGTGCTACCAGGGAGAGCCATCTTACAAGGCTAAAAGATGGTGGGAAAGTAGGTAAGAATGCAAAGGTGTGACGAAAACACTCCACCCTACCCCTTTTTATACTTGAAGATCCTCACAAGAGACACAATCCCTGCAGAAATCTTAGGGAACCCTACCCCATAAGGTACCAAAGGCTGAAAAGGGTACCATTCAAAACTTTGAATTGATGAGACTACACTGAACTGTTGATAGGCAGGTCAGGGTGCTTGCCGATTGGCAACCACCCCATTTTTAGAAATTTCCCTTTTTTCCTCTTTTGTCAAATCAGAACACTCAATAAAAATAATTTGATATTCTCAATAGAAGTTCAAAATCCCTTTAATTCTCCCTTATTAATCAAAAACTTTACTTCAAAAAATTCCAAAAATATATCCTTTTTACGGTCTCAACAACAAAGTAAAAAGCGTATATACATACGTTCATCATTAAATAAAAGGTAATAAAAAAAACTGCATTGCATTGCATATATCTATTTTCAGTGTTACACCATCTTTGTAGGAAATAAAAAGAAAAAGAAAAAACAACGGGACTTAGCCCGAACCACATTCTCTCTCTCTCTCTCTATCTCTCTCTCTCTCTCTCTCTCTCAGGAGCTTCCACCCCTGCGACGTGCTCTATTCCCCTTACGGTGAGATGATGCACCACCACTACCCGAGCCTGAGTCCTCTCCAGACGAGGCAGATGGAACCAAGAAAGAAGGGATAGGAACCGAGTCCTGAATGTGGGCAGTCGCCGAAGATATCCAGTCTCTGATGTCCCTCAGCCAAGTGGTCGACACCCGGACTTGCTGAAAGAAAAGAAAAAATCAGTATCAAAGAGGAAATGACCAAAACAAAAAAGAAAGTAAGAGAATAACAAAAAGGTATACCGCAGGTCGAAGGACCTCCTCTGTCAAACCCAACTCCTCCGGATTCATCGCATGAGGACGGTGCAGCATAGGTACCATCCCTCCATCAGCCCGCCGAATGTTGTATGAAGGAGTGTGAAACCGCACGAAAGGGACCTCCGAGGTCGCCTCCGCTGCAGATGCCGACGGACCACCACCGCTGTGGGAAGATCCTACCGCCCGACTCGAACCCGCCGGAAGGAAAGGTAGCGCATCATATATGCTAGGTGCCATCAACTAGCTCGTCACAAAATCCATATAGTCATACAGCGTAGCCATATCGGTGTATAGCAAGTAGGACTCGTCGATCATCATCGTGATCCTCTCATCCTCCAACATCAGTCGCTCCCGCCTCAGAGACGTAGGAGGCTGCGCAGGTGGCACCACCACCTCCTCGGCAATCTGATGAACCACCCTCTCCCCAAGGTACAAGGAATGGCCGAACTCATGTGCCAGTAAATGCCTCATCCACGCGTTCACCCCGGTCGCCCACGCATCCTGAATGGCTGTTCCCCACGGGTAAAAGGTCACCTGAAAATATCCAAGTGAGCATAAATCAATACAAGATCAGAAGGAGCAAACACCAAGATTGAAATGGAAAGAGTCTTACCCTACCACTAGTCAGGTCATTCAAGACCTGACACACCGCCTCTAGGGAGAAAGATCCCTTCGACTGCCGATTGGCCTTACGCCATCGACATAATCGACATAAGTCCCCAACAGTGTTGTCCTTCAAAGCAATCAGCAGGGTATTGCACCCAATCACCTCATAGAACCACGTCTGAATTCAAAAGAAAAAAGATACGCATAAGGAAAATGCAAGTGCATGAAAGGAAAATGTGAATGCATGAAAAGAAATGCACAGACGGAAGAATACCTCAAGAAGGTACATGGCCCCAATAAAGGTCTGCTGACAGCACCGGCTGAATGCATCCAGAGAAAAGTAAAGGGTCGCCAAGGTCAGACTCCCCCAATCATAGAAAGGGATGTTCGAAAACATCCTCAAGTACGGCAGAAACCACAAATGAACGACGTCACCGCTCGACGCCACCATGAAACCTCCCATCACCAGAAGAATGAATAATCGGTACATCTGCCTCACTTGTAGCCCGTCCTCCACATCAATCACCCCTCTCACCAGAACATCCTTCAGCACGGGCAGTCGGATAGAATCCCCAGAGACTATCCTCCCTGCATCACCAAGTGACGCACGCACTGCCTCCGGTCTCACCCGTAAAGAGCGATCCACCTCTATCTTCTCTCCATCACAATCCAGCCCCAACAACTGTTGCACATCTATAGGAGTCACCGTCATCTCCCCGAATCCAAAATGAAAGGTATGGGTAGTGTCCCACCACCTCTCTCCCAAAGCGCACAGGATCGCTGTCGAACGAGGCGTCTCATCCGGCGCAGATGCCAACCATCCAAAACCCACTGATGAGACAACCCAGTGCACCACAGATGGGAGATGTTCCCAGATATCCTTGAGCCCCGTTGTCCCATAGGCACGCGTGTTCTTCAAAGAAATATCAGACTGGTAAAAAGAGAAGTCTCATCAAAAGTCAAGAAAGAAAAATCACCAGAAAGAGAAGAATGCCAATGGTCGGGTTACTTAAATAACCTTCAGGGATCACTCTAGAAGAGCGATGACTCGATGGCTCTCGCAACAAGGTCCGCTCATCAGCAACAGGCTCGAACGGATCAACGGAGTTCTCACTCCCCAAAGCAAGAGGCGCCCTAGCCCTCCACTCCACATTCGCCCAATCATCAACGGTCAACCACTCCCAGTGGACTGCAGTGCTCATGAAAGCGGCCATTTCTTGAAGATCAGAATGATAGAACGATTTGCAGAAGAATCGCAGAGATAGAGAAAGCAAAGGAAGCTGTCAAAAAATGAAGGGATTCGCCCCCTTTATATAGGATGCCAAGCGCCATGCCGATCGGCACCTCCCCCTACCATACCGATAGGCACTGTCCCCTTGCCTTCCCGAGGTATCCCAAAATTTCATGCCACTGCCGAATGACACCCTTCATACTATGCCGACCGGCACCCCCTCCTTAAATTTCGTACAGAAATTCCCAGAAAACCTCAAAAAGTCCCCGAAAAATTTTGAAAAATCCCAGGAGGGATTTAAAGCCTCTTTACCAAGAAAATTTCGCATTCCCCCAAGCAGAATCCCTCTTCCCCAACGGAATCCTAAAAAAAACAAGTGAAAAATCCTCCCGATAAAGCTCCGGAGGATCCCTAAGGATCACCTGATCACTTCCCCAACGGAATTCTCTTACAACACCCAAAATAGGTTATTACCCCCTGCGAGGTCTCCTAAAAGCTTCCCCAGCTATCAGCTCCCCATCTCAGATTAAAATCACAAAGCTCTTTCTCCAGCAGAATCAAAATCCAATCTTTATCCACTCTTCGGTCAGAATTGGCCCCGGTCTTGGATCGCCACCTGAGTTAGGTCAGAATTGACCTCGATCCTCGGTCCTCACCAATCTTGGGTCAAAATTCGACCCGGTATTGGATCATCACCTGAGTTAGGTTAGAATTGACCTCGGTCCTCGGTCATCACCACTCTTGGGTCAGAATTAGCCCCGGTCTTGGATCATCACCTGAGTTAGGTCAGAATTAACCTTGGTCCTCGGTCGTCACCACTCTTGGGTCAGAATTGGCCCCGGTCTTGGATTGTCACCTGAGTTAGGTCAGAATTGACCTTGATCCTCGGTCGTCACCACTCTTGGGTCATAATTGGCCTCGGTCTTGGATCGTCATCTGAGTTAGGTCAGAATTGACCCCGGTCCTCGATCGTCACCACTCTTGGGTCAGAATTGGCCCCGATCTTGGATCGTCACCTGAGTTAGGTCAGAATTGACCTCGGTCCTCGATCATCACCACTTTTAGGTCAGAATTAACCTCAATTATTAAATCTTTACCCTAAGCCCACAGAATTGGCTTTGACCCGCATAATTGTCCACCCTCATCATTTAAACCCGCAGATTTGGTTTTGACCCGCAAAATTGGTCACCCTCCCCAACACCACTTCAGGTCCTCAAAATCGACCTAAACCTCCGATCATCATCCATCCCCATCACGCTCCTTAGGTCTGTAGAATCGACCTCGACCCTTTGAATCGATCATACTCCCTCAAAAGCATCATGTGGTGTCTATTCAATGGTCATCATTTGTTCTAAACTCACCCATCGAGGGGATATGTAGACACCCCATTCTGTTACTCCCTAACTTTCCTTAGGTCCCTATTACCTCCCTTCATCACCCCAAACCCAATTCATGTCCCGAGTACTGACCTGGAGGCCATCGGACCCTACCCGACTCAGTTTGACCCAAAATTCAACTGAATGAATCTTTGAAGGGCACTGGATACCCTTTCCAATGGTCCACCCCGTGCACGACTTCGACTTACCATGCAGACGAACGATCCGTTTGCATCCTAAACTTAACCTAGAGTCCATCGGGCCCTCCCGGGATGTTTTTGGCCTGTGACAACTCTTCATCTCGATTGAGGCTGAATGAATCTTCAAAGGGCACTGAATACCCTTTCCAACGGTCTGACTCGTGCGCGATTCTGACTTGCCTTGCAGATGAATGATCTGTTTGACTCCGGGAGGTCATCGAATGCTTCCCGGGCCTGGTTAACCAAAGTCAACTCCCCAAATCAGGTCAAACTCTTTGGAATGTCGAAGTAAATCTCCTAACCTTTCCAATGGTCCACCCCGTACGCGATTCAGACTTACCATTCGGACGAACGATCCGTTTGCGTCCGAGAAATTCCTTGTCCAATGGACCGAGAAATTCTTTTGAGCCATATTTGACCCAAAGTCAACTCCATAACCCGATAGCGGTCCCAAGTACTTTCGAAGGTCTATGAATTACCTTTCTAATGGTAAGACCCTTGCGCGATTCTGACCAACGGTTTGCCCTCGACGGCCGATTTTCCGAAAAAGCCTGAAGCGCACTACCAAATGGCAAGTTCCAGACCCTGCCTATCGGCACCTGCCGATAGGCAGGAACAGGTCTATGCCGATAGGCAGGAACAGGTCTATGCCGATCGGCACTCACTTGGGCCTATAAAATGAGGCATTTACCTCATTTGCAAGAAGTGCCCAGATCTGATAAAAATCTCTCTGAACGAAACCCAAAACCTTTCTCGAAGGTAGCGTGATTTCAACATCCAAATCCCCTTTTTACTTCCACTTTTCATCATCCTTTTCATCAAACTTGGTGAATTATCCACTCTCCATTATCATCCAAGTGCAAGGGATGCTCTACAACATTCAATATCAAGCTCAAGATCTTCAAGAAGGTACAACTTTCTGAAACTCTCTCTTAAATTCTCTTAATTCTCAATAACTTGTCTTATTATTTAGCACTTTTATCATCTCATCTCACACATACTAATATACTTTTTTATTTAGTATTATTGAACATCTCCTATGTTCATATAAATAAAACCCAAAAAATAAGAAAAAGAGGGTTTGCTCATAAATTCCATGTAGGGATTCTCACACTTTTTCCACACTTTTCTCACAATCTAAAACCCTTTTTCTACACACACACACACACACACACACACACACACACACACACTCACAAATAAGAAATTGCCCATTTGGATTTATGATATAAACCCCACCCCTCATTTTTTATGTGAATTACGTGGACTTTGATGCCTTTATAGGCTACGTAGGCGTCTCGGGGTAAAACCCGAGACTCGAGTCCTTTTTCCAACTTTTTCTCTCGTCATTCTATCTATGCTAATCTTCTTATATTCTATATACCTTCCCTTAGTGACGTATTACCCCACATGCGTTATCATTCCATTATAACGATCAACGTAGGGGTAATCCAGTAAATCTTATTTTTCTGATGTTATTCTTATATCTTCCTATGGATGACTTGCTTTATCTTTTCCATGATACAAGTCGAGGATTCCTACCTCCATTCTATACATACACATGCACACATATCACAAGGGGAAACAAAAGGAAAATAGAAAATATTCATGAGAGACCGAAAGGGCGGAATGGGTGCCTAACACCTTCCCATTTCGTAACTAAGCCTCGAAACCGTTCTCAAATCATCTTGGTTTCGCACGCACCAGTATGTATTTGGATGCTATCCTTCGGGGTGTCTTCCCCTTTTTCTTTTGTCTGTTTTGAGTAAAATAGACTGGCGACTCTGAATCTCTCTACATTTCCACATCTCAAACGACGTCGGTCGAAGAGCTCCCGAGAGGGATGCACGGGACCCGAAGGATCCTTTCCTCCATGCTACCCGCCCGAGCGATAAGGATCGGGGATGGCCATAGCTGTCAAAGAACATTTTCCCACGGAGGTCCTACTAAAAGGTGCAAAGGATATTTTCATCCCGGAATTTGTATATCCAAATGTCAACCTCTTCCATGGGGTAGTCAGCAAAGTAATCGGAGATGGCTCTCCCTTTTAAGGCTTTTTATGTGACATATACGATATCGAACTCAGTTAGTAGTATCAACCATCGGTCCACTCAGCTAGACAGAGCGATTTTCTCAAGAAGGTATTTGATAAGATCCATTCGGGACACAAATCTGATGGGAAAAGCGAGCATGTGGTGCTGTAACTTTTGAGTGGCCCAGACTAGGGAGATGCATTATTTCTCCAAGATAGTGTAGTCAACTTCATACCCGACCAGTTTTCAATTGGAGTAGTAAATGGATCCCTCTTTGTAGGATTGTTCAATATACTGCACTAGCAAAGCCCCTATTGTGGTATCTGTTACGGTCAAGTGCAAGATTAGAGGGAGACGTGGCTGTGGAGGCATAAGTACCGGAGGTCAGGTAAGATATTTCTTGATTCTATTGAAGGCTTCCTGACAAGCCTCATTCCAGACTTTAGTAGAATCTTTTCGAAGGAGTTTGAAGATGGGTTCATAAATAAAAGTCAAATGGCGGATGAACCGACTGATGTACTATAATTTTCCCAAGAATTCCCAAACCTCCTTCTTTGTTCAGGGTGGTGGAATTTCAAGTATAGCTTTCAACTTTGAGGGATCTGCTTCGATTACCTTTTCACTGACCATGAATCCTAAAATCTTTCCTTTTGTGACACTAAAAGTGCATTTCTATGGGTTTAACCACATTTGGTATCACTGTAGTCATTCGAAGAAATTTGGAAGGGTGGGAACATGAACTTTCCGTGTCTCAGACTTAATAATCATGTGGTCTACATAGACTTCGACCTCCTTATGTATTAAATCATGCAAGATGGTTGTGCCAACCTTTTGGTACGTAGCTTCAGTATTCTTGAGCCTGAATGTCATGACAATGTAGCAAAAGGTTCCCCACGGGGTGATGAATGTGATTTTCTCCTAATGGTCAAGGTACATCTCGATCTGGTTATATGCGGTGAATCCATCGATAAATGACTTGAAGCCATGACTGGTCGTGTTGTCCATAATCATATAGATGTTGGGCAAAGGGTAGTCCTCTTTTGGAGATGCTTTGTTCAAATCCCGATAGTCGACACACATGCAGACTTTTCCTCTTAATTTTGACACAGGGATGATATTGGTGAGTCATATTGGATATTTTATCACCAGGATGAAGACTATATTCAACTTCTTGATTACCTCTTCCTTGACTTTGAGTGACCATTCAGTGTGGAGTTTTCGTAACTTTTCTTTGACCAGCTTGCATTCTGGGAGAGCTGGGATCTCGTGTTGATCTATTTCGATATCAATGCTAGGCATGTTATCTTAGGAACACGCGAAGATGTCCAAAAACTTCTTTACCAGTTCTTTAAATTATGCGCGCTCATTCTCATTAAGGGTGGACCCCATCCTAATCTTGCATTATTGGCTACTAGAATCGAGATTAATAAAAATAGTTTCATCCTCATTAGTTTAAACGTCATTATATTGTTTGTTATTAACCTTATTAAGACCAGTTAATAATTATTCATTTGCAAAATCGTCATCATCAATAATTTGATTAGCAACAAAAAAATTGATATAAGGCACAACAAGAACTAAAAATCCTTTTTTATTTCACTTTTTGGAAAAACAGTGTTGGGAACCTCATCAAAAGAGGTTTTGATTACACTTTTATCAAAAAAGGGAGGAACAACAACAAATGAAGAGATAGGGTAAATTGCAAGGTTGGGTTGTAACTCAGTAGGTGGCACTGGTATATCATTCCAGTTAAGGAGAGCCTCGTCAGTGGCCTTTATCATAGTGGATGGGTCTAATATAACACCTGAATGGATCATATAGAGAGTCATCCCTAGTCCTATAAATTAAATGAGTCTTCGGAATCATTTTTCCCGGATACCTCGACAATGACTACGGTTTTTTCGGTGGAAGATTTCACTTCATGCTGGCAGTCTTCAGCCCAAGAGTAGTTGTCTTGATAGAAGATTTCCATCCTTATCTTCATTTTCTTATCATCATGATCATACTATGGTTCAAGAAATCCAGAGAAGGGTAAGTCCTAACCCTTCTTGATGAATCTCCCAATCAGAGAATCCCTCAAAATAATCTTGGAATATTTTAAAACCCTTTTGAGTCGTGGTTAGCGGAGCGCTTTGATTTCTTTTGGTGAAGGTTGATAACCCAGGACATATGGGGGAAAGGACTCTTTTAAGACTATGGGCTCCAGTATTCCTTGTACACATTGCCCAATACCCAGTCCGAGCATGAACTGCATATTATTGAACATTTATAGCACATTGACATTATAGTAAGGGTTGTGCTCTAGACAGACTCGATCTTTGAAATTATCCTCTGCTAAAAGGGGAAGAGGATTAACCCTAAAGCCTAAGAGAAGCATTTAATCCATACCATGCTATATTTCTTGTATCAGATTGCTCGTGCTAGCATTTTCTGTACCATCATCGGCCCAAAAAGTGGTGATGACATGTCCTTTGGTGAAGAATTTCAACTTCTGATAAAGGGAGGAAGAGACTCCTCGAATGCTATGAAATCACAGTTGGATCCCATTACCTCTTGGCGGGTATTACCATAGGCACGCACTGCGGCGAAAGTAGGAGAAAGATCAATTGCTTTCAACTCAAAGAAATTGAAGGTTCTTAGTGAGAAAACATTGAGGAAAGATTCATTATCGACAAGTGAGAGTGGTATTGTCCTTCCTATTACTTCCACGTAGATGTTGAGGGCATAGCTGTGGTTAGGGCCGACCTTTGGAATTTCCTCTTCAGAGAATGAAAGGAGTCTAGTGGTGGTCAAGCTCCCAACCAGGTTTACAACATCTTCTGGAGTGGTGGAAGGAGGGACTGTAGGCCCAATGACAAGCTTTATTAAAGCACTATGGTGCAACTGGGAGGACATGAAAAGCCCCCATAAGGTTATGGTTGTTTGATTATTTTTGAGTTGGTAGAGGAACTTACTTTCTTCAACAGTCATTTATGGAATGGGAAGTTATTTGACAACTCCCTTCCCCTTATATGTTATTGATGACTCATGATTAAGATCCTAGAAGTGTCTTTATGATCTTATCATTTCGTTTATAGAGGTGGTTAAGAACAAGAACCCTGTGTCTTCATCTATTTCTAGTTGAATAGATACCTTACTAATTTCCCCAACAGGTCTTCGAAAGATATCATATTGCATATGTTGATTATTGGACTGAATTTTTAATGAATCGGTTCATCATCTGAGCTATCAAATTCGTCCCCCCATCCGATTAAAATGATGTCTTCTTTCCAAGAGAAATCGATGCATTCAATGACCTCAACGGCTTCTTTATATAAATCTTCCCACTCAACGGGAGTGAAGGGACCAACCTCCCTTATAGCTTCAAAGTTGTGAATTGTTAAAAATTACTACAGATGTCATTGATTTATCGAAACATATCTACCATGATCTATACCATGTCGTCTAAGTTGAATTCATTAATAGGTGCCACCCATTTTTCTGATTCTATGGCCCATTTTCGGGATTTCATGAATAGACCACTGAATTTTCTACAGTCGATGGTCATCTTAGTGGGAAATTTCAGCCCGAACTCCAAGAGTTGGTTCAGAATAGCTAGTAACTCCATATCTCTTCCTTCGAATTGGGTGCAAATGGTAATGAAAACCCTCATGTGGAGTGACAAAGCTTGGTCGATGAAATAGTTAGGGTGTAGGAGAAAATATGGGAAAACTTTGAGCAGTTTAAGTGAGATTACGGGTATGATGGGTGCTTTACTAGGCATAATTTGGGGAGAAGGATTGAATTCTGGGTCATTCTCTAGAAAGATGTCATTTTTGTGGGCTGGAAGTGGGTTATGAGTGGTGTTGGGTTTAAGATTGGCTAGTGGGGCGACGATACCCCAATCAATTAAACCTTTAACCACATTTTGGAGATGGAATTATTAGCCGATGGCATGTCCCACAGACTGGTGGAAAACACAATGGGCATCGATCTTGAAATTTTAGGAAAGTGGGTTTGGTAATGGAAGGGGGTCTAAGGGTTTGATGAGGTTAAAGATTAACAAGGCTGGTAGACTTTGGATAAGGGAGCATGGAGCTCGGTGTATTACAAATGACGAGATTACAGCAGCTTTCTGGTGCCTAAGAGGTAGTAGGCTAGGATATATTGTTGATGGTTGAGACTGTAGCAATGGAAGGCTTCTCGTACTTCTTGGGGATGAACCGTTCGATCAGTTTCTTCGGCTAGAATTATACCTTGGTAGAAATTTATTTAATTTCTACACCCTCTTACCAACGGTCTCGAAAGTGTGGATAATACGGACCTCCCATAGTCGCTCGGATATTGGGTAAGAAGTTTTTCTTCACAATGCTGAATTATTACTGCTTGGAGAAACTGTTGGTCATGGTGGTAGACTTTTGTCTCCATCTTGCTATGAAGATACTAATGGTTTCTACATGGATGTGCTTGAGAAGCTCTAGATCAAATCTTGTAACCTCTAGCTCCTCGTTATACTTATACTATGACATGAACTCCCAAGTCACATCTTCCCAACTGCGATTTCAGGATTCTTCGAGGGATAGGAACCATCAGAGGGCGTTGTTCTTCAAAGTTATTGAAACATCTGGGCCATTATCTCTTCAGAGGCGCCACGAAAGGTCATAGATCGGTGATAACTATGAAGGTGAATAATTGGGGGCCCACTGCCCACTGAACTTCTCAACGGCTAGCATCTTAAACTTCTTTAGCAATCTTGCTTTGGGGTAGGGAGACATATGGGTGTAGTCCATGTAGTTCCCGGATATACTAACTTGGCTAAATTTCTTGAAAGAAGTTTGAGGTATTCCTTGACCTTGTTCAGTTCTTCCTCCTTTGGATCAATCGGTACTGGAAAGTTAGCCCCTGGCTGGGCAAGATTTGGCATACGGATCTAAGCAGATGGTGGTCCATTAGCAGGCAGGGCACGTGAAGCATTATGATATTCTTATGGGACTGAGATAGGCTCGGGAGCAGGTGGACCTACGGCACGAGGAAAGAGGACCTCATGTTCTTTGAGAATTTAAACCCAGTTTTGCTGCATCTCATGAACCTCAGTTTGAAGGTTGTCAATATTGGCAATGAATTAGACCAGAATTGCCATCAGATTAGGCTGCATGTTTGGTGTTTGGTCGATGTTTTTCAGGAAGAGTTGGGGAAGGTAGACTCTGGAGTCGAATGAAACAGCAGAGGAACCGGTGGAGCTTCGGGGCGATTTGATGGAAGAACAAAGCCAATAGGGAGCTAGGCCAAGGATCAGGTATACGATCGAATTGTGAAGGAAAATGATTTGAATTTATTTTTGAAAGAGGGAAGAAAGAATAGATTTTTTTGGTATTTTTTTAAACAAAAAAAGAGGAAAAATGTTTTTTTTTGTTTTTTTTATAAAAAGGAGGGAAAATGTATTTGGTATTTTTTATAAAGAGGAGGACAAATGTTTTTGGTATTTTGGCTTTTTGAGAAAGAGGAGGAAAAATGAGAGAAGAGTCTCAACATTATTATTATTATTATTATTATTATTATTATTATTATTATTATTATTATTATTATTATTATTATTATTATTATTATTATTATTATTATTATTATTATTATTATTAATATTGTTATTATTTTTATTATTATTATTATTGTTATTATTATTATTATTATTATTATTATTATTTTATTTTATTTTATTTTATTTTATTTTAATTTAATTTTATTTAATTTTTATTACTAGGTTTTCACTTGAATTACATTTACCTAAATGCTAAAGAAATATCGGACAAAAACCGAGCCTAGGAAAATTGGTTTTGAAAAATATGTAAGATATGGTTTCACATATTTTCAGGCTCATGGATAGGGTTTTGTTTTGGAAAATGAAGAAATAGCACAAAAATTTGAGCGGCATGCCGATCCGACATTTCAACAGAGTTTCGTGTAGCAACCGGAAGACTAAATATGAGTGTCCTAGGTTTGATGCCTATATGAGGTTTATGCACTTGTTGGGTTAGTTGAAGGTTCCCACCTTTGACATGACTTCCATGATATACTTCTTGCTTTCGAGGGCAATCGGTACGTGTGGACAAGCATTTGATATACCTGAGTGAACGTCAATTGACTCACTATATACCCCTTGGGGACAATACGTGTGAGAACAAATTTGATATACTCGACGTACGTGAACAAGTTCCTTATTATATATCTCCCATTGTGAGTTTGTTCAAGCGGTACGATGCGAGGGTAACCATTCGATATATGTCGAAGGTACTAGGCCAACAAAAGGTGAGAGTCATATTGCTTAGTCTAAGTGTGACCTTTCGAACCAGTGCCCATCACAAAGTAACCCCCCAGTACGGGACAAAAATTTTGTTAGTTGCCATGAACTTGGTGATGTAGCGTGAAAAATGCATGATTCTTGATTAGTATATTATGGGAAGATTTTTTTGTTTGGCATGATGAGTAAAAGAAACTCTATACTAATTGGGAAGAATGTACAAGTATCATGAAAATTAAATCTAACATGGAGCATTAAGATTATACTATGCATGGATACAAGTGAACGAGTGATATGTAAATATCTACAAGTGAGTGTGAGGTAGTGAGCTTAAGCATGGATCAACTACAAGTGGCGTATGATATGTGCAGGTGAGCATTAATATATACAAGTGTGATAACTGTAGGTGTGTTCTAGTGAGACCTAAGCATGGATATTCTATGTTGTGTGTGAAGCATGTGGGTATAAGTGATCCAACATACAAGTGTAAGTAGTGTGAAGTGTACATGGAGGTTATTTACAAGTGCATGAGTGAGAAGTGATATATGCATGAGGTAGATATATACATGAAATAAAAGAGTGAAAAGGGAACATACAGGTAAGTTCATACGCACACATGCAAACAATAATAATACCCATGTAAAAATAAAGTCTAGCCCTAATATAAAATTCACTCCATAGTGGAGTCTCCGCTGTGGCTATCCCGTCCTGATCCGTGCACACACGCAGGGGTCTCGTCCCCTTCCTCGGGGCGCTTTTGATTGTCATCAATTGGGGTGATGTATAGAAATAGAGTCTCCAACCTATTTTGCACGAAACATGCAAAAGAAATGTTGCTTCATCGAGAGAATGACATCATAGACATACTGATGCTTGAGAAACTAATTAGTTCAAGGATTTGGGGGCTAAGTTATGGAATGGAGAGATGTTAGGTACCCATCCCTCCCTTTCGGTAACTCATGGGCATGTGTTATTCTTCTCCGTAATAACTCTCTACAATGTGTGCGTTTTTATATAAAGAGAGAGCGGAATCACTTGACTCGCATCATGGATAAAGGCGAAGTGAGGTCATTAATATGAGTGTCCCTAAAATAGTAATTAAAAACGTAATGTGTGCATTTGTCGGGTCACCAATCTTTTATAGAAGAGCGATGATATAGGTTGGAAAAAATGCCAGCATGAATCACAAATATAATATATGGAAATAACATATGAGCAAAAATAAGAAAGGAGGAGTCGAATCTTGGATTTTACTCGAGACGTCTACATAGCCTAAAAAGGCATTAAAGTTCATGTAGTTCGCATGCAACATAGGGGTGGGGTTTATCCCATAATTCAAATCGGGGACTTTATTATATGTTTATGTGTGGAAAAAGGATGTTTTCATGTGAGAATTTGTAGTGAGAGAATCCCCGCTTGGAATTTACTAGAAAATCCTCTTTTTCTTATTTTTGGTTTTTTATAAAAAAACATAGTATGTTCAATAATACTAATAAATTTTTTGGATATTAATATGTGTGATCTAATAAAAACGAAATGGTAAATTAAGGATTAAATAACTAATGCAAAAATAAGAGAATTTAAAGAGAGAGTGAAAGGTTTGGACTTTCTTCAGAAGCTTTAAAGTTGATCTTGATTGTTGAAGGGTTGCTCTTGCAAGTGGATGAAGGCGGTAGGAGGAGAGAGGAGTGAATTTTCTAAATTGTGTAAGGAACGGATGGAGGTGGAATGTGGATGATAGGTTTCAATATAGAAGCCACACTGACTTCAAGAGAATGTTGTTGAGATCACTTAGAGGGATGTTTTGGGGTGCCTTTCGAAGCGAGCTCATGCTCCACTTATATAGGGTTAAGGGGGGTGTCGATCGTCATTATCCTTGACCTTCCTATCGGTAGGAAACCCCAAACACGTTGCCGATAGGCATGAAAATGGGTTTGCCATTCGGCATCCTCATGCAGATTTTTTAGAAAAAACAGTCGTAAAACGCAATTCCAAAGTCCGAATTGTGCACGGGATAAACTATTGGAAAGGGTATTCAGATCATTTTAAGAATCCATTGGGAAGCTTTCAGGTTTAGGAATTGAGTATGGTCGAACGGGCTTCGAAAGCGCATGATGATATTTTGAACAAGAGGAAAATGGATCGTGCGTCTGAACCGTAAGGACGATTCGCGCATGGGGTAGGCCATTAGAAAAATTATGCAGAGCCCTTCGATGTTACAAATATATTCGCTCAGTTCGGAGAGTTAACCGTGGTCAGATGAGTAAAATGAGTCGTTTGTCTGTACCATAAGGTTGATTTTTGGACGGGACAAACCATTGAAAAGGGTATTCAGAGCCCTTCAAAGATTCATTCAGTCTCGATTAAGATGAAGGGTTGACGAAAGTAAAACGGTGCCCAAAAGCACCCCGTGGCTTCCGTATTTGTTTTTGGGGGAAAATATCCTTTCATCTGAACTATAATGTCGCTTCGTGTACAAGATAAAACATTAAAAAGGGGATTCATGGCTCTTCAAAGATTCATTGAGCTTTCGCTCAGGTGAGGAAGTTGATTGTGGTCAAAATGGGAGCGTCCGGTGGCCTCCATATCGATTTTTGATAGTAAATTGGACTGTTCGTTTGAACCATAAGGCCAATTCCCGCACGGGGTGGACCATCAGAAAGGGAATTTAGGTCCCTTTGAAGATTCAATGATCTCTCACTCAGGCGAGAGAGTTGATCGATAGTCAAATGGGGCTTGGGAATGCCCAGTGGCCTCTATATCGGTATTTAAGGGTTATGGTGAAGGAGAAAGTGCTAGGGACATAAAGAGATGCTTAGGGGGTCCTAGAATGTGGTGTCTACACCACTTAATTTCAACTTTGCTAGTCCTTAGCAATGAGATGAAAAAAAATAAGAACGAAAAGCAGCACCATAAGAAGGGAGATATGTACAAAAGAGATAAATGTCATTTTCGTGAGTAAACGATTGCATTTAGCATATGCAATAAGCCGTTAAATCCCTAGGTTACACTGGTGGATGAATGTTATCTCGTGAGGATTTTCAAAATAAAACTCAGAAAAATCAAAGTTTCCTCAAAATATGCCCAATCAATAATTCAATACAAGCTCAATAATAACGAAAAAGATTTTAACATGTTATTATCAAAGTGAATGAATTCACACAAAATTCCATAGTTAATAAAATTTGAGTAACTTCATATAATTGAAATCTTAAGTGTGGGAGGAAGAGAGAGCACATGAAAACATGATTTGGCAAAACGTTTATAAACCAAATAATAGGGCATTAAATTGTGAATGATATTCAATCCTAACCGGAGTGTACACTCAGGAAATGAAATCACTAAAAAATGGGGGTATAACACATATGGGACATGCGGGCATAAAAAGCACGTGTAAATGGAAACTAGGCCACGCACATGTCATCGATGTAGAACGCTATATATAAAATGCAAAATATGTAGTCTTAATGAAAGAATATCATCATCAAAGAGGTGAAATACATTTTCACACATTGTCGCAACAATTTAAAATTTTGAAATACATTCACTTTAGGATAACATAGGAATTTTATAGGTTATAATGTAGGCTTGGCTCGAGTTTTAAAATGAAGAGAATATGTATGGATTCAAAGTTGTTCGGGGATGAAAAACTTGGGACAATGGAAAATTTTAGGCTATTTTTAATTTGGAATATGTTTTCTATAACAATAATGGAATATAACAATAGATATTAACAAAAAATATTGAACACTATGAATAATATGGAACTACTTTCTCTTTTTCTTATTTTCTTCTTTTTATCTTCTTTTTCTTTTATTTTTTTTCTTTTGTTTTTTCACTTTTTCTTTTCTTTTTCACTTCTTTCTTTTTCTTTTCTTTTCACTCTCACCTACTCAATTACAGCCACATAAAAAGAATATCATTTAATCCCAAGTATCATTCCAAACAAAGGTATAGAAGGCAATATGTATGGTTCAAAACTCTAATTCGGAGTTGATTATGGGATTTTGGGTTATGAAATGAAAGGTTGCATTTAGTCTCAAAGGGGTTGATGAGGGAATACATATAAGGTGAGATCCAGGTCAATATGGGTTAAATAACAAATATGCCCTATGATCCTTTCCTAAAATTTATGAAATTCTCGAGTCAAAACAACTTTGAAAATCATGTTCAAGTAACTCATTTCAAAATATGAACTCAATTAATGAATGATCAATGAAAGAATAGTGACATTACTAATGATTTTAACGTTTTCAAGGAGGAAAAAGTAATGTATAACACTCACAAATGAAGAAAAATCCAAAGTTCACTTGGTGTAAGTATATACAATGAAACAAAAGATTATTGGGTTATAAAGTCTAAAACAAAATCATTTAAACAATAAAAGGGCATGTGCTCATGGGTTTAAAGTTTAATTCATGAAGTGTTTTATAATATCAATGATTTGAGGACTAAAGTCTAATAACTTCTAAAATTGAGAACACGCATTATTAAATTATCAATTGGATCGGGCATTTATTTGAAAATTATCATTGGAAACAAAGGCAATATCACCAACAAAGATAAAAAAGAAAGAAAATATTTTTGAATTTTTCAATTTTTACAACAAAAGCATGCTTAGAAAGAACATATAATTAAATCATAGACTGGAAAAAAAATGGATAGCATATCCCACAGCCCCTAAGTTAAACCTTGCACTGTGTTTAATGTGAATCAAGAACCAAGTTAAAGAGACGAAAAGAGCAATATTACCCAAAATGGAGCGATCTTCCAAAAGTACAAATCTAAAGATTCTACAAAACATGTTAGCCCCAAGAATAACAAAAAAGAAGGACTAAAACTTTCACTAATTACACTAGAAAATAAGTAAAAAGAAAAAATAACTTAATATGTACAACCTAAAATTTTAACTTCTAACTAACTATAAACTAGAAGTTGAAATTTTTGAGAGTCCACCCAAAATACAATTTGACATTGAGGGAAATAGGTGTACCCACATTTGAGTGCATACCTTTCGAAAACTAAAAATTCCATATGAGCAACGAAAGGTATGTTTAAGGCGAAAGAAAGGAACCATCACCATTGATAAGTTTTTGGGGGATGATTGAGGGTTTGGATAAAATGGGTGACGGATACACTTGGGTTACAAAAAAATAGAATTTTCACCCAAAGATTTTGCAATTGTAATGGGAGGTGGCACACGAAGAGGCAAAATTATCTTAATGGAAAGAAACTCAATCAAGTAGTCCTCATCAATAAAAGGATTAAAAATTTTAAAGTTTTGAACTAAATAATAGGATACTTGTAAGGGTTAGATAATGTAGAATAAATATGAGGAGGAAATAAATTCAATCTTGAGAGATGAGTTATCATCGCTCAAAGATTGAATTTCGAAGGAGATATAATCATTTACATGAAAATTTCATCTTTCATTACAAAAGAAGAAATCATTTCACTGCAAATGGATACTACATCCATTTATTTCTTACTTTCATTCTCTATAATTCCTTGGGCCAAATGAAGAATGATTCTTTTACAAAGTAGGTATCGATTACTCATTTTGTTCAAGACATTCCTCAACTTCAAAGTAGGCATCGATTCCTCATTTCGTTCAAGGCATTCCTCTACTTCACTCTTTTCATTCTCAAGAATGTGCAAGCCCTCACACAACATCATAGGTGATGAGAAGTTCAAAAACTATCCTGAGAACTACTATCAAAATCATTATTATAAGAATTTTGAAAGCTATTGTAATTAGTTTAACCATTCTTTTTACAATGACTTTGTGGACCAATATCGGAATGGTCATTCCCAAAATTCATATAATCCATAACTTCAGTATTGTAATACTCTCCCAAAGTCATTTTAGATGTTTTATATTTTCGACTTTGCGAGTATTCACCAAAAGTCATAGGTTTAAGAGGATTTTGAGAATTATCGTTACGATTATCGAAAATAGTGAAATAAGACATGCTTAACCCAATAAGCTCGACGTGATAAAATTCATAAAGTGATGTGCGATAGATAGATTCAAGCATTTCTTGGCGCTCAAATTTAGAAGTCCTACAAAACTTGTTAACAAATAATATATGTATAACGAAAAATATTACGAAATATTAAATCAATTAAATTTTAAAACAAATAATTCCCCCACAACAGTGTCATCTTAATAGCCAGGGAAAACCAGGCATTCGTGTTACCTACGCCAGTCATTGTTTTCGGCTCCCGCCACTATGCAAAAAAATCAAAGTTGTTAACAAACTCTTTACGGAAGTATAGCGGTTAGTCCATGTATCGAATCCAAAGGGAATGTTGCAAGAATACGTTAATTGTCTTATTACTTCTCAATAAAAGTGTAAAATATGGAAGGGTTAAAAAAAGTTATATCTAGGCATGCATTGAAACTAAGATTAAGAAAAACGGGTAAAAACTATAGATTGAGAATAATATCCCTCACCTCGGGTTAATTAGTATAAATGGTTACATAGGAAGAAATATTTATCAAGATTTAATCGCATTTTCATAATTAATATAATCTTGAGTTCTCACCCCCTAAATTATTATAAAATCTTAATTAATTTTGGCATAAAAAATATCCTAAAGATTACACATGCAAGATCGTAAATACAAAGCATACATGACATACACTATTAAATCTCCTAGGCATCAAATCAAGAATAATCTAACCTATTTAAACTAATCTAATCCATCACTAACGCAAAATAACCATTTAATCCAAGATGAGTTCAATCATCTTAACCGAAACTAATTTAGCTAGAAAGCATTTAAAATGACATAAAATTAATGGAAAATTATAAATAAGAAAGTAAAACTAATTATATAAACAAGAAAATTAATTACCAAAGAAAGAAATGGCAAAAGAAATCTTTAATTAAGGAAGAAGAAGGTCAATAATACCTTACACATCAAATAAATGGCAAACCTTAAGAGAGATAATCAGAAGCTCTCAAACCCTTAAAAAACTACTAAAAACTAAATATCTTCTAATAAAAATAAACTTATATATATATATATATATATATATATATATATATATATATATATATATATATATATATATATATATATATATATATACCCCTATTTTGCCTTCGGCTATTACCGGCTTGGCCCAACAGTGGATTTTTTTAAAAAAAGGCGTTCCTTCAATAAAATCTTTTTTCAAACAAATCCAATGTTGGGCCAAGCCGGTAATATTCGAAGGCAAGAAAGGGGGATATATATATACTGTGAGTGATTAAAAAGAAAAGAAAAGAGAAAAGAGAACAAAATATCCCTAATTGACCAACATCTGGGTTCATCGATCGATCGATGAAGGCTAAAATGAGTTATCGATTGATCGATAAAATTTCATCGATCTATCTACGAATATTAAAATCCATAACTCTCTTCAAGTTAAGGCAAAGTTTGTTTTTTTGATCGATCGATGAAGGCTAAATTGAGACAATTTCACTTCATCTCAAACATTATGAATCCCACAAAAAATATCACAACTTCTTCATTACAGATCGGAATGAGGTGTGGTCGGAGGCTACGCGAAGCTAGATCAGAGGGATACAATTTCACAGAGACTTTAGGGTAGAAACCCAAATGTTGAAATGACTAAAATGCCATTAAATATGCGCTTTATAACGAAACTTTCCCAAAATTCAATCAAACTTCATGTTTTACACTTTAATACCTACAAAAGCTTAATTATACCTTACAAAGCATATAAACATGCATAAAATAGTTTTTTGGTTAAAGAACATAATTATTGTAATTAAGGTACCCGAGGGGGATAAAATGCATGAGTATAAAGGGTAAATAAAAGCCATATTCAATATAAATCAGTCGTATCTCTGTGGAGGACAATATATCATGATAAATATTTTTTAGGCTTGAGATCGCAAGAAGGATGCGGTATTATGCCTACGTACTTTTGTAGCCACGAGATCAAATCCTACATATTTCGGGTATTCAAGCGTTCCAACGTGATGTGTGTGCAAGTGTAGGTGTTGGATCAGGAAGGGGAGGCTTGGTGTATGGAATATCAGAATGAGAGTGAATCCCAAGATGTAATATATTGGCCCATAACCTTATAGTAGCTGGGTGATTACTAGTCTGAAGGGGTACTCCTTCAGGTTTGTTTGAAGGCGTAAACCTGAAAAGTGTTGGGATAAGAAACGGGGAGGTTACATCAAGGGTGTAATATTATACTGTTGAGAATCATAGCAGAACACTACATATTGGCATTAGGGTGGGCCAAAAGAAGTTCGGGTAGTTCAAGATCGAGGATGGATGCATCCGTATTAGATAATATGCCAAGAGACATATTATGAGGATTAGGCTTCATGAGTTAAGCTCAGTATAATACCTATGTAACCAAGGAGACTTGGAATTAACGTTAGCATAGTTCCAACAATGAGGTCAGAGAATATATAGAAAAAACATTTGCATGTTATTTTATTTTATTTTTTTTGTAATATTAACCCAAATGTTTTTATGAGTTTGCAACATTAGCCAATGTTGCAATTCCGTTAAAGAGGTTGATTAAAGGATGACTAGGCATCTTATGTTGGACCCACATGATATTTTTGGGTTATGACTGTATTATAATTTTGACTCGTTCATTTTATGTCATTTTTTAATCATGTGCATTGCATATGAGTGCATTTTTGTCCAACCACTTATGTAAAAGACTAATGTTTTGTTCGAAAACTTAACTCTCTTAGAATCAGCGAGTGAAATGATTTTTTTTAAAGTTAAGGCGTTTAAGTCTAGAAAATAAAAGTAAACATGATGAATTAAAAGTAATTGCAAAGTTAAAGGCACCAAAGTGTAATTAACCCTTTTTAAATATTTTTTGGGATACATTTTTACCTTAAAGTATTGCAAAAAAATGGAAATGGACCTCAAATTAAAAATACATATAATTACAAAACCTCAAAATGAAAAAATCTTTACACTAGAATTCAATCCACACGATGCATGGGATGTATTAAAAATACAACGAGGAAAAAAAAATAAAAATATAAAATTAAATAGTGAACTTCCATTTCATAATTTAAAGGCCCGTCTTTAAAATTCTAAGATTCCTCATATTTCACAATTTCAAATAACTTTTTTTACCAAAATGTTACAAATTTGATCGAGTAGGGAGCGTTTATGTGAAATGAAAATGCACTTTACATCAGAAAAAATATGTTAAGGTGAATTATTCAAGAATTGAAAAAGCTTGATTTACCCAAGATTTTCCAAGCTATAAACCTATAAATTACTGATATTTTTGTCATCGTAAGTTTTCCCAAAGCTAAATATACACAATCCTACCTTCATGCATTTTCACTATCATTAATTAACACAATTATAGAGTAGAAGGGAAAAATAGTTGATAAGAAAATTTATACAACCAAGTTAATTATTAACAAAAGACTAATATAAACTTAATACTATAGAGGTAGACAAAGTGAGGTGGTAGGAAACGTAGTACTATACGGAATATAAGAATGAGAGTGAACCCTAAGATTTTGGATACTGGCACATAACCTTATAATAGTCGGGTAATTACTAATCGAAAGGTGTAGTTCTTCTAGCTAGTTTAGAGGTGTAGAACAAGGAGGAGTTGGGCTAAGAAGAGGGGAGGTTACATCAAGGGTGTAATCTTATATTACTGAGAAGCATAGGAGAACACTACATCTTGGTATTGGGGTGGACCAAGAGAAGTCGGGCGAGTTTGGGATCGGGGATGGATGCATCCGTATTAGATAATGCACCAAGAGACATACTATGAGATATGGGCTTCATGAGTTGAGCTCAGTATAACGCCTACATACCCAAGGAGACTTAGGATCAAAACCACCATTGGCAAGAGCCTAAAAAATGAGAAGTAAATAAAAAAAAATTAAAGGACAACTAGTTTTATTTTATTGATTTTCAAAACTAGTATCCTCAAAAGTCTTTAGAGCAAAACATGATTTTTTTTTCTCTTTTGAAGGTGTTATAGTTGACGATTAATGGATTTGCACAATGAATCCTAGTTATGCTTATCATGTCACGATGCTATTGATTTATAGAATCATCAAAGTGTGTTGTGCTTGTTTGTTCATTGAGTTCACTTTATTTATCACTTGAGGCTAAATATTAGTTTGATAAAGTTTTGCCATCAAATAGAACTCCTTGGACATTTTTGAGTGATCGAGTCATAGTTCATTTGTACTAGTTTGCGCCCATTTATTATATTCCACATGTTTAGACAAATTGATACTATGCTAGTGTGTAAAGTTTATTGTGGTGTTTATACCTATATATATGTGTGTGTCTATGTGTCATTAGTATATTTTGTTTTGAGTCTTTGCATTTGCATGTAATCCATGTTTGACAAATGCTTTATCTTTGAATCAAATTCACATGCTATATGATCATATTGGTATTTATTGTTACTTATTTACATTGGTATCTTATGCTTTTTTGTGTATTCTAGTGGGTATAATATATGCATCAATATTGGTATTAATTAATCATTGTTTGGATTATTTATGCTTGTGTCTCCATGTTGTGATTGTTGCACTTTACACCATTGCATGATATTATTACTTCTTCCTTAATTTCAATTGATATCACATGTTCTCTCATTTTGGGAGAGAAATGGTTTATGGGGGAGAAATAGTTTTCATATTCTCTTTTCATTTGAACGTGTGTTTAAGTGTGCATGTTTACAACATGCGACAAAGTTTACAAACGTGCAAAGCTACTCAGGGTATGTGTCTGTTGAGCGTCTGTACTTTTTTCATTGGTGGTTGAGATTGAGACTTTAGAGAGCTTGAAGTTCCATAGGGGGTTTGTTTTTAGTTTCGTCCCGAAATAGCCAAAGGGGGGGATTTTTAAGGACAAATTTCAAGTTGACTCAATTTATATGTATTGGATTAATTCTAGACAAAAGATTTGGAGTAATAGGTTAGACTTTGTATTTCTGACCTTTCAAGCCTATATTGTGTTTGATTGAAGATGTATCGACAAAGTTTTAGAGATTATATCGTACAGTATTTTGTGCCACCTTTTATCTTTGTATTTTTTAGGATCTCTAGGGTACGAATGTTTATAAATTTTGAACCTTGAAAATTTTATTTTTGGTTGTTTATTTTTATAATATATTTGGAGATATTTTTAAAACATTTTAAAATAAAATCATTTTTTTGTTTTAAAGTCGTTCGAATGAATTTATGGATTTCGTTCGAACAAGTTTAAGAGTCCAATCAAATGAGCTTCAAATGAACATCAAATGATACTTAACTAATATTGTTTGATGCTCATTCGAAGTTGGATCGAACAAAATTGGTTGTTCATTCGAACGAGGTTTAATTTGTTTTGGTTCGAACGAGTTTGTAATTTCATTCGAGCAAGGTCATATTTTCATTCGAATATTTTTTTCTCGAAAAATGTGTTTTCTATATAACTGGGTTCATGCATTTATTTTTAGAGAGACTTTTAGAGATAAACATTTCATATATGTATCCAAAATTTCCCATACCCTAGTTTTACGCAAAGAGTTTAAGATCCAAGTTTGATAATTCTACATGATTTGAGATCTTATTTTGTAGGCACCAATAAGTTTATTCTCTTAATCTTGATTGAGAACTATTTCATGTGGAGGATTCCGTATCCGATTTGATATTTTTACACGGTAGAGTCTTTGGTGTGGTGTTGCAGTGAAGAAGCGATGCATTCGTGTTCCATATCCATGGACAGTAGCGAAGACTTATCGGTGGATACCAAGGTGTTTATGAACTCACACGTTGTGACAACTTATGTGGGTAAATTATTGCATTGTCACTGTGGAAGAGAGGCTGAAGATCGAAGAAGTGTAAAAGTTTGCGAGGGTATCGAGCCATTGAGTAAGTTATTTGTCGGCTTTTGTAAAATCTTATCATAGTTAATTTGCTTAGCCGGGCTATCCGAGGTTTTTCTCGTTGTGAATTTTTTTTTTCTTACATTAGCGTGTTGTGTAATTGATTTTATTTTATCTACTATCACCTAGATGTATGCATTAGGATAAAGATAAAATTGGTTCATCTTTTTTAACATAACAATTGGATTAAAATCGGTGCATAGTTTTGAATTGGGTTAATTTGTTTAAGCTTTATATTTAATTTGAAAAAAAAATTAAAAATTTGACTTTTGCTGTTTAAACCATCCCTCCATACTTTCTTTAGGGACTTCAGCAGAGAAAAATCATTTCTGTTTTTGGGGCATTTACGTAATTTCCATCCGATCAACATATAGAATTCTGGATCATTGTCGCCCTCCGACCAGAAGAGTAATCCTGTCATCCCTACAAAACATGAAGACTTGACCAACATTAACAACCGACTTAGGCACAAAGACCATAGACCTCAATAAACCATTGGTCTTCAGGTGAAATTATGGGTTCAATAGTTGTGCTGAAACATGTGCGCAGGCCACGTGTCCTCACAATCAATGAAGATTCCAAGTCAAAGAAGAATACTTCAACTCAATCACTTGCAATAACTGACCGTGATAGAGGATACATCCAAAATCTTAAAAATATCAATTAACGGGGCTTAGTACTATCCTAAGATACCTTATAAATGTAAAAGTGTCCCACATGAATGGAGCTTGCGTCATTTTAACATCAAGTAGTACTACAATTCTACTAACCTGAGTTCTTGTGTAATAAAGAACAAATCCTTGTACCTCGTGGACGTAGGCATATATCCGAACCACGTATATCTTATGTTGTATATGTGATTTCATTATATTCTGTTATTACTACTCTTATTTGGCTTGTGTACATTGAATATCACTACCTATAGGAAATTACCAGCTACACTATATGCCATGTATTTTAAATTTTAGCTCCAAGTTTCTATAAATAATCATGTTGTGTCATTTCAACAAAGAGTAAAATAAATGTATAAATGCATCATCACAATATAATTTATACGTGGTCAAAATAACTTCCTTTCTCATTTAATCTTTAAATAATACAAATATATATACATGTCTAAGTATTGTAAAAATATATATCTTATAAAAAAAATTGGTCACGATCATTTAAACAGGTTCAATGTTCAAAATAAAATGTTTTAAAAAAAATTTAGATAAAAATATATATGATCATATTTCATTCGTCTCGTCCACTATAAGTTGGATAAAATATAATGGGGTGCAAAGAACGGGACATTTTAAATTTATTTTAGAGCAAATACTAATCTATTTTTTTCAACATTAAACTCTTTCTTCCTTAGATTATACCTGACATGGTAATGTTTACAAAAACAAGACATGCCTATATTAAAATAATAATGTAAACATTTAAAATATCATGTATAATTAAAAAAAAAAAAAAAAGGGTTTGTGACACCCCGCCTAATTAAATACCGGGTGATCAGTCCTTTATTAAATTAAAAGATGTTTCTCATTTGGTTCATTCTTAGCATCACTGTCGAAAACTATTTAAAACTTACTAACCACCTAGTATTCAAAAAGTCGATGTCAAATTTTTATCTTTTTATTAAACAATAATAATATGCTGAGAATATAAATTAAACCATTCACACAATCACTGGGTCTAAATCAATACTGCATACATAAATAAAAGACTGGCCGAATAAATCATCGGCTAAAACTCTTAAATCCAATATAATAATCCAATAGAATAAAATCTAAATACAAGGTTTGACTGAAATAAAATAGTTGGGGCAACGTGCCAAAATGAAATAAATGAACATCATCCTACTCGAGGAATGAATTAACCAAAGGGACTAAGCCCAAATTCTGCAAGCATCCACACTTGCTGTAGCTACTCATCCCTATACAGATCGTCAAGTTTGGCGTCCATGTGGCTGGACACCTAAAAAAATTTTAAAAAATTTCAGAAAGTACGGGTCAGAGACCAAATCCTTTTGAAAATATTTTGCAAGTGAATTAAAATGCAACAATAAAAAATACATGAATGCTCTTTATATTTAATTTAGTGTTTTGATCATTTGAGATACTAGTCACTCCTCATCTAAAGTGCACACCTAACGCTTCTTCCTAACCCTCCTAGTTACACTACCCTATCTAACTAGTCTTGTACCGAAAATTTCCTGACATACTACTCTAGCCCGAGTAAGTCGTACTTTCTCCTTCATAAGTTATATATC
The DNA here is from genome assembly GCA_949130495.1 of Sambucus nigra. Taxonomy (NCBI): domain Eukaryota; kingdom Viridiplantae; phylum Streptophyta; class Magnoliopsida; order Dipsacales; family Adoxaceae; genus Sambucus; species Sambucus nigra. The sequence continues at coordinate 472,540,408 of OX422219.1, read as the reverse complement.
ATCTTAACTTAATTAATCCTTTTTAAATGAATTAAATAACAGCCTCACTAGTTACATACAAGTGATACCTTTTTACTTTATGTAATTCGCCCGTATATAAATATCTACACTCTTATATACATATATACTTAATACAATTTGTATTTCATGTATTCCACCCGTATATTAATACCTACACCATTATATACATATCATATATTAAAACATTCACACACATGCCATATATATATATATATATATATCAATCCTGATGAGTAGGAACTCACCGAAAATTTTCTATAAAATGCTATCACCCCAGGTATACTCATCCACCTGCAAACCTCGACCCAGTTAGCTCCCCGAATTAGTGAAATGAAAATAAACATAGCGGAGGAGGCCATAGTTCCCCCGGTTGTGAGACCGAATCATACCTAAAGTGTCTCACACCCAAAAAGAATCACAACATATAAATATTGGATGCCTATGACCTGAAAACTATACTCTTCTTGCATTCACTAGACAGGGCATTCACTCACATCGTGCAACCTTTTGTGATAGCACTAGAAGGGTATGTATTCTATAAATATTATTCACACCAATATTTAAAAAGGCACACAAATATATATATATATATATACTACACAATCACTACATGTATCTATTTAAATTAAACCCAGCTAATCTGTGCCAAATTCCCGTAGCACAAGCCTGAAATATCAGAGTCAATATCCCGACTCCAAAATTAATTAATTTTGCATAATAATTAATTTATTAATGTGATTTCACTCACCTAAAATGCCTAGACTCGCCTCCTTGGTCCTCATCATATACTTTTAGGATTTATCACTAAAATTCTCGTAATTTATTTGACACACTTTTACGTATTATTCCTTCATATCTATCCCTCATATTAGAGGTATTTACCTCGAATATAATTCCTCCTTTAGTCCAAAAATTAAACTTTGACCAAAATTCCAATCCAAACTAAAAAGCAACAAATTATGGCTATCTTCTCCACGTCGTTCGAACGACTTACCCTATCCTTCGAACAACAGGTGATGTCGCGCGAAAGAGGACCAGCGTCATTCGAATGACGCCTGGGTTTTCTCTCTCTTCTTCCTTCTCCTTCTATTCGTCCTCCATGGATGAATCTTTAAAGTTTTTCTACCCAAGTTTCTTCCACTGTAACGCCCTTAAGAAAATTTCTACCAGATTCATTCTCCACCTTCATTATCTACTAAGACACACTTGAGATATCTTCCAATATTTTATAGTCCATGATTTATCACCTCTAAATTCATAATTTTGGTCACAAAATTTCCATAACACCTCCATTTAAATTTTAACAGTTAACAATTTATAAGAGATAAATTCATAGGTTCCAATCATAAATCCAAATCCCCCAGTCGTAACCTTTGAGATATGAATCTTCCTCAAAATATAAATACGTAGCACTCCATAAATTTTGAAAACCCAATTTATGTATCTACCCAACCTAAAAATAATAGATTTTATCACACACACTACGATATGAATGATTATAACAGATTTAGATTGAAGCAAATTAAACACTTGCTTGTATATGATTTGTATAGTCTGATTCCTATGATGAAGATGATGATTCCATGAAAAACACACCCAAATTCCTTTGATTTCGCCCCCCAAAATCTCTATTCTTTCTCCCACTTTTCTTCTCTGTAGAACTAGGGTTTTTCCTTTTGAGTTGTGTCTGATACAATTCCTCTAATTTGGATTTTATTATATTTTCCTTTAGAGTTGTGTCCACCTCAATCTCTTAATTTATATTTATAGTGCTAATCCCGGAATTAGACTTGTGGACTAAATTAAAATAGCTCAAACACCCCCGTGCGAACCCGATTATGCCTAAAAATGCCTCGAGACCCATTTATTACCCCTAAGTACTCTTTTTCGACTATCTCGACCTATTCCAAATCAACCATGCACTCAAAATTATCATCTGAATTACTTTACAACATTCTCCAATTTCGACCTCAAAGTACGACACATGTAAAATTTAAAAATAGTCCGGATTTATTAAATCTCAATTCACTAAATTAAATAAATCCTCAAATTTAAATAAATTCTCCAAATCATAAATTTAACTTTATCCAAATCAAAAAAAGCTATATTTCACCCAAAAAATAATCAAATTCAATGTCCACAAAATTACGGGGTGTTACATTCTCCCCCCCTTATAAAGGAATTTTGTCCTCGAAATTAAGATAAGCCTAGTATTCCAAGCCTTGACTAGATCCCTAATAACCTACCCTTAAGATCTGTAACACCCCGTATTTTTGTGCATTTAATATTTAATAAATTCGGAATTTTAAATTACTGGTGTGTTGTAATTTTAATTTGATTAATTATGGCAATATATATATTTAAATATTAATCAGGGAATGAATGGTTAATGTTTAGGGAAAATTATTTACTAAGTGAATAGTAATAATTTAATTACGTCATTTCGGGTATTAATGACGGGGTATGCACTTATCCCAGCCGGGAGTCGGTATAGACTAAATGGGGTGTGAAATGAGGATTTTTATAAATTAATTCGGATGCCAATTCTGAGTGCGCGGTTGAGTCCGGATGGGTCGAGATAGTCAGAAAAGAGTACCCGGGGGTAGCAATTAGGTTTCGGGATATTTTTGGGCATAGCCGGGCCCACACGGGGTGAGTTGGGCCACTTTAATTAAGCCCATTAGGTGAAAAACGGGATTAAGGGTTTTTAACCTAATGAGGAGATTAGAAATCAGCAGCCAATACAACTCTAAACCTAGGGTTTGAGAGGGGATTTGGGGTAAAAGCAAATCAAGAACAAATTGGAGGTTATTGGAGCCAAATTGAGGGACGGCAACAACGGATCAGACACTACAAACACGTTGAGGCAAGTGGTTAACTCTTTTGATTCGTATAAGCATGATAATCAATTCATATCATAGTGATGTGTGTATGAAAATCCGTTTTTGGGTGTAAATGGGTACAAATTGGGGTTTTTATTTTTGAAACACTTGAATGAGATTCAAAGTAAGATTTAGATGGGTGATTGATATCTGAATATGTATATATGATTTGAACGAAAATTTCAGAACATAAAAGAGTGGGAATTGAATCTTGAATTTGGGATTTAAAACAGATAACTAAATTTTATGGTGTAAGACCCATTTCGAAATTATGAGATAATTAGAGAAGTTGATTATCTTAATGGTCTCTATGATTGGATAGGATGTGGATTAACCATGTGTAGATGATGGAATGATGTAATTAGAGGTTTAAATTTTGGTTTAGAAACCTTGAGGTTCGTCAATGGTGGAAAACAAGGGGGAGGCAGACCTGTAACGAAGGGGTCGATCGATCGATCGGGGTCATCGATCGATCGATGGTGGGATATTTTGCCCAGTTCGGCCTGGGTGAGTTTTAAGGGGGAAATTAATTTTATAAATTAAGTTTCCATATATTTATTAGTGATAAATAATTATGAATCAAATATTCCTAGTAATTATGGGAAAGAGTAATTGGGACTAGGATGAATTTATGTGGGACATTTAATGGATACAATTGAGAGACTTTATTCCAAAATAGTGAGGTACGGATCAAGGGAGTGAATCCGGGTATATTGGTCATGCAACCCCAAGGTAGTGAATTTAGTTTGGAGATAAACTAATAAATTTTGAGTCGGGATATAGACTCGGAAAATATTAAATTATGGACCAAGTGAGTGAGTCCGGGTATGTTGGGAATTATAGGTAAAAATAATTGGGAAATTATGGAAATAAATGTGCGACACATTGTGGGTGAAAAATGTGGAAAAGAAATTATGAGATGTAAAAATGGACCAAGTGAGTGAGTCCGGGTATGTTGGTGATGTGACACCAAAGTATTAAATTAATTATTGAGAGAGCGTAATTAATTTGGAGTCGGAACATAGACTCGGGAAATATCAAGTTACGGGCCAAGTAAGTGAGTCCAGGGACAATGGTTGAGTGACACCAAGTTATTAAATTAATAAGAGTGTTAATTAATTTAAAAAGAGTCGGATTATAGACTCGGGTAGGATTAAATTAATAAAGGTGTTAATTAATTTAATTAAAGTCGGTTTGTAGACTCGGGTATGATTAAATTAATGGGTGGGATAATTAGTTTAATCAGGATCGGATTGTAGACTAGTGAAGGGTACTTATTAATTAATGTGATAATTAATTATATTAGAGTCGGACCACAGACTCGGAATTTGGGTTGATTAAATTAATTTGTTAATTAATTTAATTAGAGTCGGGCGATAGACTCGGAGAGGTATTAAATTAAAATGTGTGTTAATTAATTTAAGGAGAGTCGGACCATAGACTCAGGGAAAGTATTATATTAATTAAGGTGTGAATTAATTATATTAGAGTCGGACCATAGACTCGGGAAGAGGATAAGTTATTAAGTGAGAAAATTAACTACATTGAGTCGGGCCACAGACTTGGGAAATTACAGGCAGTGTACGGGATTTTGAGTACACAGTAAAGCCGACATTTATATTATATATATATATATATATATATATATATATATATACGGTATCGTGATAGTTTATATATATATACGTGTATTTATTGTGCGTGATACTAAATATCAGTGATTAGATATTTATTTAAATTTATATACTCTAATGCTATCAAGGGAGGTTGCGCGATGTGGGTGAATCCCCTAGCTTGAGGAGTAGGGCGAGTATATCCCCAGGTCATAGCGTCCGGTATATATGGGTGAGGGATTTATCTCACTTTCAGGGAAGGAATATGACCGCCTCCATTTCGTTTATGTTTTGGTCCAAGTTGGTGAGCGATTCCAACTTGGGGAAAACTAGGTTTTGTGAGCACACCTAGTGAGATAGCATTTTAGAGGGAATCATCCGGTGAGGGTAAACTCGGAAGGATGGATATACGTATTGATATATGTGTGGTTGTTAGTAGAGGTACGTATAATATGGTAGTAAATGTTATATGTAGATGATAATACAGTGTGTGATGTATTTACTTTATATAACTCGGGTTATAGTTATATGCAGTTAATTAATGGGAAATCAATTAAGTTAATTATTTGTGGAAATAATACAGTGGGTGACGTAATTACTTTATATAACTTGTGATACGGTTATATGTTACTATTTACGGGGAATTAATTAAGTTGGTTGTGAAATAACTTATAATTCAAGAATCATTATACTCGGGTTAGAGTAGTAGGGCAAGGGAAGGTTATACCAGGACTAGTTGGACGGGGTAGTACAACTAGGTGGGGTTAAAGTAACCGGTAGGTGTGCACAATAGTGGAGGGGTGAGAATGTCCACAAGGGAGTGCGACACTAACTTAAATATGAAGCGCATTCATGCATTTTAAATTACTGCAGTTAATTCACTTGCTAAATATTTTCAAAATATTTTGGGTTCTAACCCTTGCTATAAAACTATTTTCAAAACCTTTTAGGTGTCCAGCCACAGGGACGCCAGGATTGATATTCTATTCCAGGGACACGGAGCTGCGGCATATGTGGATGCTAGAAGGAGTTTGGATTAGACGCATCATTCATTCATTCCTAGAGTAGGAATCTTGTATCAGTTTCAGTTTCATTTAGGGCTTGTCGCCCAGACTTCTCAGTACAGTTTTCAGGTGTTGAATATTTGTATATGGATTATTTCCTTGGTGGCCGGTGATTTATTTGGCATGTTGTGTAATTATGATTCAATTTACTTTCATTCAGTTGTGTGAATGGTTTATATTTTATTCCGCATGTATAGTTTTGGTTTAATTAAAAAGTTAAAAATTGGCACTAGTTCTTGGAATACTAGGTGGTTAGTAAGTTTTAAAATGTTTTCGACAGTGATGCTAAGGATGATCCAACTGGGATTCTTGTTTTAATTTGGTATAGGACTGATCACCCGGTATTTTATTAGGCGGGGTGTCACAGATGGTATCAGAGCATCAGGTTCTAGTGTCCTTAGGATCTGTACGGCTTTTCACGTTTCAGCTTAGCAGTCTTTGATATAGAGCCCTATCATAGGATTGTTGTATTCTCATACGTATGCGCATATACGTTCTTCTGCGAAATTTATATTTGAGAGTGAACTCATAAAATTCGACTCTCATTCCAGATGACGCCCAGGAGGGAGAGAGAACAGTTAGGGCAGCAGGGGGAGATGAGACGGGGGGAGGCTCGTTAGGAGCATACCACAGCAACGGCCATATATGATTTTTGCAGCATAGGTCACTGAAATAGTGGCACAGGCAGTTGGAGCAACGGTGGTCACAACGGCAAGGTACTTTCCACGGGATCAGCCCTAAGTGTTAGTGGCGTCGGATGTTCGGACTCACACAGGGTCGTCAGGGTGGAAACAATAAAGAGAGGTCATTTTAACGGGAACCCGCCAGAGTTGCGAGGGGGTTCAGGTGTAGTACTAGCGTGTCAAGGAAGAGAGGTATCCAACGTCACCTACGCATGGGAGATTGCGATGGGGTGCGGAAGTAAAGGCTAACCACTTTTAGTTAGTGGGAATGGTACTACAGTGGTGGGAGCCAATCACCACAGTTGAGGAAAGGGACACACTAGCTACTGCCGAGTTTTGGGGGCGGTTCGACTGCAAGTATTTTTCCTTCAGCGGTTGAGACTGAAAGGAGGAGAAAATTTTGTGAGGTGACTCAAAGGGAGACCGTTTCGTGGCTGATTACGAGGAAGATTTCACTCGTTGGCAAATTTTTACCGGATGATGGTAAGCTAGGAAAAGATAAAGAAAGCAAAGTTTATGGATGGGTTAGTCTGGAGAATCAGAAAACATTTAATGGATAATTCCGCATTAGTAGGTTATACTGATGTCGTTAACGCAACACTCCGGCACTGTTGGGAATATCGCTTCCACGCGAAAGGAAGCGGGAAGGGAGTGGGGATTTAACCAATCGGATGAGGCAGAAAGCAACAATACCAGTGGGGTATCCCAGCAGCAGACTGGGGGAGATCAAGGGCAGTATTTCCGGCAGGGGAATTATGCCACACGATCTAGAACGGGAGGCTATCGGCGGGATGGCCAGGAATTCCAACAAGGTTGGCATGAAAGGGATCAGTGGCAGGGTGAACATATTAGAAAAAAATGTTTCGTTTGGGGAAAAGCGAGACACGTGAAGAGATATTGCCTTAAGCAAGGCGGGAGTCAACTTCAGGACGAGGTCCTGGATGTACAGCCACTAAAGCAAATCACGGGTGCATTCGGGCAGGGAGAAGCTGCTCCGAAAATCGAGAACCAGCCGTTGCAGCTGGAGTATAGAAGTAATTATTTTACCCTAGGGGCGTGGAGTATATTGTTGAGTGACAAAGAGGATGTCACAATATAAGACTTACTTTTCACTAAAGTTCGCAGGTGAGTCGAACTTAGTGGGTGCGTTGGCGGTAGCAGCCATAGCATGTGGGTAAACTTTTTCGTAGGGTAGCGGAGTTCCTTAGTGTCCTTCATGAGAGAGTGGAGGCGTACACTGAGTGATTGGTTGAATTAGGAGAGGAAATTACTACTTTCGAGAATTATGGGAGTAGGGTTGATAATACTTTTAAACATCGGCTGGATAGCGATGGAATTTTACTATTGTGGATAGTGGAGTTAAATTTTGGTGTTCGCGACACCAGGGTATGGTTGGTACTAGGTATCACCTAAGAGGGCGTATAGCCTACATACATGTGAGTATATATGTTGTATTTCGTGGTGCAATAGCACATAGTGAGGTTTTGTGTTCTCACATTTTATCCCGGTAAATGGGGAGGTTTACTGAAGTGAATCAGGGTAGTTACATTTATTTTCGAGCAAAGAGAGATAGTTCGGGGTTTATTTTGCGCAAGGACTAGTGGTAGTAAGGGCGCGGTATTTCATGTTGTCTTCGGTAGCATAAGGGTAAACGTATATACTTTTGCGTTGAGAGACAAGTATTTTGGGGAGAGGTTTGAACGTTAGCACATGGGTTGGGTACCCGGGCGGTATATATATATATGTATATGTGATATGACTACGGGTTCGAAGATTATATTACGGGTTATGACTAGCATAGTCGGGTAACTTTCGTGCGGTAGAGCGCGGGGATAGGGTGTATGGGCACCCGGATTAATTAAGGCAAAAAATTTTGTGCGGTTAAGCACGGGTATCGGGTGTATGGGCGCCCTGGTAAAGTTATATGCATACTTGTGTAACGTATGGTTAGAATTGGAATGGATAGATATAGCGGGCTTGGAGGCACTTGACTAGTGAGTAATATGTGAATACTGGAACACTAGGTTTATCTTAATTTCGAGGACGAAATTCCTTTGTAAGGGGGGAAGTATGTAACACCCCGTATTTTTGTGCATTTAATATTTAATAAATTCGGAATTTTAAATTACTGGTGTGTTGTAATTTTAATTTAATTAATTATGGCAATATATATATTTAAATATTAATCAGGGAATGAATGGTTAATGTTTAGGGAAAATTATTTACTAAGTGAATAGTAATAATTTAATTACGTCATTTCGGGTATTAATGACGGGGTATGCACTTATCCCAGTCGGGAGTCGGTATAGACTAAATGGGGTGTGAAATGATGATTTTTATAAATTAATTCGGATGCCAATTCTGAGTGCGCGGTTGAGTCCGGATGGGTCGAGATAGTCAGAAAAGAGTACCCGGGGGTAGCAATTAGGTCTCGGGATATTTTTGGGCATAGCCGGGCCCACACGGGGTGAGTTGGGCCACTTTAATTAAGCCCATTAGGTGAAAAACGGGATTAAGGGTTTTTAACCTAATGAGGAGATTAGAAATCAGCAGCCAATACAACTCTAAACCTAGGGTTTGAGAGGGGATTTGGGGGAAAAGCAAATCAAGAACAAATTGGAGGTTATTGGAGCCAAATTGAGGGACGGCAACAACGGATCAGACACTACAAACACGTTGAGGCAAGTGGTTAACTCTTTTGATTCGTATAAGCATGATAATCAATTCATATCATAGTGATGTGTGTATGAAAATCCGTTTTTGGGTGTAAATGGGTACAAATTGGGGTTTTTATTTTTGAAACACTTGAATGAGATTCAAAGTAAGATTTAGATGGGTGATTGATATTTGAATATGTATATATGATTTGAACGAAAATTTCAGAACATAAAAGAGTGGGAATTGAATCTTGAATTTGGGATTTAAAACAGATAACTAAATTTTATGGTGTAAGACCCATTTCGAAATTATGAGATAATTAGAGAAGTTGATTATCTTAATGGTCTCTATGATTGGATAGGATGTGGATTAACCATGTGTAGATGATGGAATGATGTAATTAGAGGTTTAAATTTTGGTTTAGAAACCTTGAGGTTCGTCAATGGTGGAAAACAAGGGGGAGGCAGACCTGTAACGAAGGGGTCGATCGATCGATCGGGGTCATCGATCGATCGATGGGTCATCGATCGATCGATGGTGGGATATTTTGCCCAGTTCGGCCTGGGTGAGTTTTAAGGGGGAAATTAATTTTATAAATTAAGTTTCCATATATTTATTAGTGATAAATAATTATGAATCAAATATTCCTAGTAATTATGGGAAAGAGTAATTGGGACTAGGATGAATTTATGTGGGACATTTAATGGATACAATTGAGAGACTTTATTCCAAAATAGTGAGGTACGGATCAAGGGAGTGAATCCGGGTATATTGGTCATGCAACCCCAAGGTAGTGAATTTAGTTTGGAGATAAACTAATAAATTTTGAGTCGGGATATAGACTCGGAAAATATTAAATTATGGACCAAGTGAGTGAGTCCGGGTATGTTGGGAATTATAGGTAAAAATAATTAGGAAATTATGGAAATAAATGTGCGACACATTGTGGGTGAAAAATGTGGAAAAGAAATTATGAGATGTAAAAATGGACCAAGTGAGTGAGTCCGGGTATGTTGGTGATGTGACACCAAAGTATTAAATTAATTATTGAGAGAGCGTAATTAATTTGGAGTCGGAACATAGACTCGGGAAATATCAAGTTACGGGCCAAGTAAGTGAGTCCAGGGACAATGGTTGAGTGACACCAAGTTATTAAATTAATAAGAGTGTTAATTAATTTAAAAAGAGTCGGATTATAGACTCGAGTAGGATTAAATTAATAAAAGTGTTAATTAATTTAATTAAAGTCGGTTTGTAGACTCGGGTATGATTAAATTAATGGGTGGGATAATTAGTTTAATCAGGATCGGATTGTAGACTAGTGAAGGGTACTTATTAATTAATGTGATAATTAATTATATTAGAGTCGGACCACAGACTCGGAATTTGGGTTGATTAAATTAATTTGTTAATTAATTTAATTAGAGTCGGGCGATAGACTCGGAGAGGTATTAAATTAAAATGTGTGTTAATTAATTTAAGGAGAGTCGGACCATAGACTCAGGGAAAGTATTATATTAATTAAGGTGTGAATTAATTATATTAGAGTCGGGCCATAGACTCGGGAAGAGGATAAGTTATTAAGTGAGAAAATTAACTACATTGAGTCGGGCCACAGACTTGGGAAATTACAGGCAGTGTACGGGATTTTGAGTACACAGTAAAGCCGACATTCATATTATATATATATATATATATATATATATATATATATATATGGTATCGTGATAGTATATATATATATATACGTGTATTTATTGTGCGTGATACTAAATATCAGTGATTAGATATTTATTTAAATTTATATACTCTAATGCTATCAAGGGAGGTTGCGCGATGTGGGTGAATCCCCTAGCTTGAGGAGTAGGGCGAGTATATCCCCAGGTCATAGCGTTCGGTATATATGGGTGAGGGATTTATCTCACTTTCAGGGAAGGAATATGACCGCCTCCATTTCGTTTATGTTTTGGTCCAAGTTGGTGAGCGATTCCAACTTGGGGAAAACTAGGTTTTGTGAGCACACCTAGTGAGATAGCATTTTAGAGGGAATCATCCGGTGAGGGTAAACTCGGAAGGATGGATATACGTATTGATATATGTGTGGTTGTTAGTAGAGGTACGTATAATATGGTAGTAAATGTTATATGTAGATGATAATACAGTGTGTGATGTATTTACTTTATATAACTCGGGTTATAGTTATATGCAGTTAATTAATGGGAAATCAATTAAGTTAATTATTTGTGGAAATAATACAGTGGGTGACGTAATTACTTTATATAACTTGTGATACGGTTATATGTTACTATTTACGGGGAATTAATTAAGTTGGTTGTGAAATAACTTATAATTCAAGAATCATTATACTCGGGTTAGAGTAGTAGGGCAAGGGAAGGTTATACCAGGACTAGTTGGACGGGGTAGTACAACTAGGTGGGGTTAAAGTAACCGGTAGGTGTGCACAATAGTGGAGGGGTGAGAATGTCCACAAGGGAGTGCGACACTAACTTAAATATGAAGCGCATTCATGCATTTTAAATTACTGCAGTTAATTCACTTGCTAAATATTTTCAAAATATTTTGGGTTCTAACCCTTGCTATAAAACTATTTTCAAAACCTTTTAGGTGTCCAGCCACAGGGACGCCAGGATTGATATTCTATTCCAGGGACACGGAGCTGCGGCATATGTGGATGCTAGCAGGAGTTTGGATTAGACGCATCATTCATTCATTCCTAGAGTAGGAATCTTGTATCAGTTTCAGTTTCATTTAGGGCTTGTCGCCCAGACTTCTCAGTACAGTTTTCAGGTGTTGAATATTTGTATATGGATTATTTCCTTGGTGGCCGGTGATTTATTTGGCATGTTGTGTAATTATGATTCAATTTACTTTCATTCAGTTGTGTGAATGGTTTATATTTTATTCCGCATGTATAGTTTTGGTTTAATTAAAAAGTTAAAAATTGGCACTAGTTCTTGGAATACTAGGTGGTTAGTAAGTTTTAAAATGTTTTCGACAGTGATGCTAAGGATGATCCAACTGGGATTCTTGTTTTAATTTGGTATAGGACTGATCACCCGGTATTTTATTAGGCGGGGTGTCACAAGATCTATACACCTATTTCTATTACTTTTAATCACCAATTATTTGAAAATTAAGTTTATTAACCAGGGCGCCCATACACCCTGCACCCGTGCTTATCCGCACAAATATTATCCGGCTCTACTAGTCTTAAATGGCAATATAACTTTCAACTCACAGTTATAACTACATGCCTGTACAATAATCGAGGAACCAAACCCATGTACTAAGGACCAAACATCTCTCCACTTCCAACGTTGCGATAAGTTTCATGCGTGGGACATCTCGTAATGCGAAATCCAAACAAGGAACCCCCTCGATACACTACTACCTAATATTGTCGGTCGTTGAGATTCGTTAAGCCCTCAGTCCATAGCACGTACCCCCAAATACCCGTCTCTTAACATAGAAGTATACACACTCACTCTTATTCTATAACATACAATACTTCACCCTTACTATCACTAGTTTCTTAGCGCAAATAAATCACGAGCTATATCTCCCCGCTCGAAATAAGCCTATCCAACCTGAATCCCATCGATCAACGTCCTTACTTCCCGGGATTACAATTAATAATATAAGTGTGTTATTATAAGTCTATTATGAAACACATTTTAACATATATACTCGTATATATAAGCTAGACTCAATCTCAGATGATACCTAGTACAAATAATCCATACCATGGTGATGCGAACACAAAGTCTTACTATAAATATCCACTATAGCTCCAGACTATCACTAACTAGTGAAAACTTGGAAACTCACCTACCCTACTCCCATAATTATCGAAAGTAGTAACCTCTCGTATAATGTAAACATACCCTTAGTGTACGCCCCATAAAGAACCCCGCTACCCTATGGTATTTATATATATAATGTGGTTATTACGAACAAATCACCCATTAAATTCGACTCACTCGTGAATCCTAGTGATATAAATCTTATGTTGTGATGCCCCCAATGTCACTAAAAACATACCCCATGCTCATAGGATAAAAAGATAATTTACCTCCATACGCTAGCTGCTTTGCCTGGTCCTTGGGTTCCTAGTCAAAATCCTCTCGTTAGAACTGACCCATGAACTGCTATAATGATTGTACATCTAGAACCTCGCCATATAGTTGCCCCCTTCCTTGTTTAGGGCAATCTCTCTTCATGTGACATGTTTCTCCACAAAAGAAACACTTTCAAGAAAATCCTCCCTCCCACTGATCTTGTCTTTGCTGGCTTCCCCTGCCATTCCCTTGGTCCTGGAGGCCCTGAGGAATAAAGTGATGATGCTGATCGGGACCCTGATGGCCCTGTCAAAAATCATGGCCATCCTGTCGATAGCCCCAAGATCTGAATGTCTTGGCAGAATTCCCTTGCTGAGAGTCCTCCCATGTTTCCTGCCATCCTGCAGCTGAGCTCCACTAACAGTACCCCCACTTACCTTGCACTGTTGGCTGGGTTCACCTCCTCTCATGTTTCCCTTCATGTGGAAGCGATAATACTAAAAGTATAATGATGTTCTATTGACGACATCCGGATACATCACTAATGTTGGGTTGTCGATTAAGTGTTGTCTAATCCTCCAGGCTAATCCATCTATAAACCTTCCTTTCTTTAGCTCCTCGTTACTCACCTCATCTGGCACAAAGTTAGCTAAACAAGTGAACTCCTCCTCATACTCTACTACGGAGCGATCACCCTAGTTCACCTCACCGAACTTATTTCACATCTTGTCCTCCACTGCTGGAAAAATATATTTGTGGCCAAATCGCATCCAGAACTCAGTAATTTTCATCTTATCTCTCTCCTTCGCTGTGGTAACTGACTCCCACTACTGTAATGGTGCTTCAACAAGTCGAAAAGTATATAACATTTGCATCTGATTCACACTACACTCCACCATACGCAGGTAGGGCTAAATATTCTTCTTGCACTGACATGCCTCGACTGCATCAGAGCTACCCTGAAACTCGAGAGGGTGGCCCTTCTGAAATGACTCTCTGACTCTCTGCCAAGTCGATGGCCCTGGCTGGGCCTGGATCTTGAATTCCACTAATGGTTGCGGTTGGGGCTATGGTAAATGAACGACCACGGTTGTCATAGCTTCATTGACTTCCTGGGCTACTATTTTGACCACTTTCTTAATCGCCATCCTCCTCGGTGTTGTATGCGGTTGCAGAACCACTGACTCCTGATGAGTATCCCTCTCCTCATCCCTTGCTATTGGTTTAGTCGGTTTAGCTCTCTTAGGAGGCATCTGAAAATTCAAAACGAGTTGTATGAGTTCACCGTGCATATATCTATAATATAAGAAGAACGTAAATCCACGTACGCAAAAGAATACAACAATCCTATCATGAAGCTATACATCAAAGAACTTTAAGATGAAATGTGAATAACCGTACAGATCCTATGGACACTAGAAACTGATGTTCTGATACCATCTATGACACTTCGCCTAATTAAATACTGGGTGATCAATCCTTCATTAAATTAAAAGAGGTTTCTCATTTGGTTCATTCTTAGCATTACTGTGGAAATTTTTTTAAAACTTACTAACCACCTAGTATTCAAAAATCCAATGTCAATTTTTTGTCTTTTTATTAAGGAAT